>JAVANC010000029.1:5735424-6935424 GCA_033319125.1 Parnassius glacialis | reverse complement strand
AAAACCGATACTTGAAGTCCTACAGAAGCTCCTTAATTCCGTCCTTCATGGAGGCATTACTCCGCACCCATGTTGCAGAAGTACGATAGTCTTGTTCTTCAAGAAAGGCGGCAAGGCTCTCTTAAAGAACTATAGAGCAATTTCCCTTCTGAGCCGCATCTACGTGCTGTTTTCGAGAGTCATTACGAATCGTCTCGCACGCAGATTTGACGAATTCCAGCCTCCCGAACAAGTCGGTTTACGAAAAGGCTTTAGCACCATAGACCACATACATACATTTCGGCAAATTGTACAGAAGACCGAAGAGTACGATCTGCCACTTTGTCTTGCATATATGGACTATGAGGAAGCCTTTGATTCCGTCGAAATTTGCGGTGGTGCAGTCCCTTCAGCGGTGCCAAGTGGACTGTCGTTATATCAAAGTGCTGAAGTGTTTTATGTACAGTAGGGCTCCCATGGCTATCCGCGTACAAGACCAGAGTAGGAAACCTATCCAACTGCAGAAAAGTCTACGACAGGGCGACGTAATATCCCCGAAACTCTTCACCGCTGTATTGGAAGACATTTTCAAGCTACTGAATTGGAAAGGATACGGTATTAACGTCAATGGTATTAACTCACAGTATACCAACATAGAACGGCAGCTTGACACTGCTGTGTCTCGTTTGGTGAGTGTAGAGAACCGGAGACCCTTTTAACTGGAAAAGAGGCATTCCATCCTAATCCTCACGGGTAACAACGCATCTGCATTTTAATTAGCAAACGAAGATAGATGTATATCTATGGGCCACAGCAACCACTTACTATCAGGTGGACTGTGTACTCGTTTGTCACCCTAATTCTATAAAAAAAATAGTTCGACTAGGTAAGTCCAACTTCGACCGAGAGATCAATCGACGGATTTAACTTGGCTGGGCAGCGTTCGGGAAATTACGGCACATCTTCTAGTCAGGTATACCTCAAAACTTGAAAACGAGGCTGTACAACTGGTGCGTGTTGCCAGTGATGACCTATGGAACTGAGACGTGTTCCGTCACTGCTGGCCATATGAGAAAGCTCAAAGTCGCTCAGCGAGCTATAGAGAGAGCTATGCTCGGTGTTTCTCTGCATGATAGACTTAAAAAACGAGGATATCCGTTGTAGAACCAGAGTAACCGACATATCCTAAAGAATTAGTATGTTGAAGTGGCAATGGGCCGGCCATATAGCTCGAAGAACTGACAACCGATGGGGAAGAAAGGTTCTCGAGTGGCAGCTTCGTACCGGCAGGCGAAGTGTAGGGCGTCCCCCCACTAAATGGACTGACGACCTGGTAAGATATGCATGAACTCAATGGATGCACGTGGCTCGGGACCGAGCGTTGTGGCATTCCATGGGAGAATCCTATGTGCAGCAGTGGACTTGTGAAGGAATGTAATGATGATGATGATGACGAAGGCAGAGGCACTCTCGGGAGTTACAGTGGCCTTTTTGGTGTTAGTTGCAAACACGATGATGAGCAGTACTATACCATTAAATAGACTATTAATGATATGACAAAAACAGCGTACTAACGCATTTTGTAGCGGCTTATGTTAAAAATTATGTAAGATTTTTAATAGAAATAGTTACTTTGCAGAAATTGATTGCATTAAAAATGTTAAAAATTAATTAGCTAAGATTCGCATTATAAAATATAATAAACCTAGCAAGCTAAGAGCATAGCAAAGTAGCGAAGCAATCAGCTTTGTAGCGGTTTCTAACGGATGCCGTTGAGAAATTAGTTTCAAAATAGGAGGTTCAGACGCCTGGGTGATCAGTAATCGATTGCTGAAAACAGAATTTGATAATTCGAAACCGTTCTCGAGATAATCGTGGGACAGGCGGACAGACGGACAGACGGACAGACATCGTGAAATCAATAAACCTAGCAAGCTAACAGCATAGCAAAGTGACGAAGCAATCAGCTTTGTAGCGGTTTCTAACGGTTGCCGTTGAGCAATCAGTTTCAAAATAGGAGGTTCAGATGCCTGGGTGATCAGTAATCGATTGCTGAAAACAGAATTTGAAAATTCGAAACCGTTCTCGAGATAATCGTGGGACAGACGGACAGACGGACAGACATCGTGAAATCAATAAGTATCTTCGCAAGCTTCGCCACTTAATAAGTGTCTTCGCAAGCTTCGCCACTTAATAAAATTTTATGTGTCTTACGCCTGTAGCCTCCCCGTCAGCCCCGACAACATATTGTATTATGATATTAATATTAAGTGTAGAATTAGAGAGCAGTATAGTTAAAGTTCTTGTGCAAACAACACGTCCTTTATTCATTTAAGACCTTTCCTATCACATGGCGACCCTGCCAGGCGGTGTAGTGTGGTATAGCCCCCCTATTACACATAATAATTCAGTAGTCACATTATGTATGTTTAAGTACGTAGTAATATTATTTATTCTGTGGTTTAAGCCTTAATGCATTGTTGCATTGTTGATGCATTATGTTTGACAAAATCATGTGTACATTCGCGAACGTATATTATTTTGGTCGACACATCACTGAACACACTTCGATACTGAGTTATTCAGTTTCTTATTGAGTTATTTATCTAGACATTCACATTAAATAGTACCCTTCCTATATATCTTTATATATAAAAATGTACGTATACGTGAGTTACGTGATGAACTTTTAAACTACTGAACTGATTACACTGAAATTTTGCACACTGTGTGCAGTTTGGTCCAACTTGAGAGATAGGATAGTTTTTATCCCGATAAATGACCTTAAAAACTTTTATTGCGATTTTAAGGATTTTTATAGTACAGAGGTTCGCCGCTAAGGGAGGTGGCCACTCCGAGTGGGCTTGACGAGCCCACTACGGATGTGTGTTGGTGGGCTGCGGTTAGAGGGGTGTCCGCCCCCTCTACCGCTGCAGCCGAGGTGGAGTCGCGGAGGAAGAGAAGTGTTGGTATGGCGATGCGCCACTCGCCCTATCCTCCGCGACTCAAACGGGGCCGCACCGTTGATGCGGTGGTGGTGGGGCTGCGGGGGGAGAGGAGTGTCGGTATTGCGAGGCGCCGCTCTCCCTACCCTCCGCAGCCGAATCCTGGTTGGCGGCGGAGCCATAGACCAGATCCGCCGCTGGGGTCAGGAAGGCTGGTGCTTCTGAGTGCTAGTTTTTCCTGGCCCCATGGCCTTCGCGCATCGGACACGGGGGCGTCCGTTGTGCATGTGAAATTGAAGGCCGAGGAGGAGGGCGCGCCATGTGTTCTGGTGCGCCTTACCTGAGAGGGAGATGGGGGAGGAGTAGTCCTCTCCCGAGGAGGGGCCGCCATGGGGCGGCCAGCGCAGGTGGGGCCGCGGAAGTGTGCGAAAGCGTTCCCGTGACCCTGCCAATATGCGACGAGGGTGGAACACCATGGGGTTTTAGTCGGTGCGAGTCCGACATAACCCGTCCTTGCCCCCGCGAGGCGGGTATGCGTAGGCATTTCCACATGTAAAAAAAAAAAAAAGCAGTACGTCTGCCTGGCCAGCTAGTATATATATATATATATATATATATATATATATATATATATATATATATACATATACTAGCTGGCCAGGCAGACGTTGTACTGCCCTTAGCGGCGAACCTCTGTACTATAAAAATCCTTAAAATCGCAATAAATTTTTTTATGGTCATTTATATATATATATATATATATATATATGTGTGTGTGTGTATATATATATATACATTTATATTCATAATTTTATACTTTATTCTTCATTTATTTATATCTTTATATTTGATTTAACATTTCTTTCATGATCCATACAAATTATTTAGATATTAATACTTTACTATTTTTTCAAAAAATAATCTAAACATAATTGACAAGTGAAGCTGGCTGCCTGGATCGCTCGCTAAGACGAGACTAGGCCGAAACGCATATAATATCTTATTTACTTTTAGTATTTGTACTGATTTTAAAGATAACATGTGTGGAATGGGCTAAGCCCACGCTGGCGTTTTTATACTTGTGACTTATAAAAGTTCAAAACATATGATTTGAAGGCTCAATAAAAGTAAAACCGACTATATTACATTTCATTTTAAGATATACAGAACAAAGGAGTATATGTTAGACAATGTAATCATTTTCATTATCATGACAACAGCCCTTAACAGGTATTTAAAAATGTAATCACCCCTTTTTTTTGTCGGTAGGAGGTTTAGAGGCCTGTAGCTTCCCCGTCAGCCCCGACATCATATTATATTATGATATTAGTGTTAGGTGTAGAATTAGAGAGCATTATAATTAAACACTTAGTATCAACAACACGTCTCCTTCATTCAACACCTTCCGACATCACACCTTGTTTGAAGAGCACTTCCCGCCTTTGCTCAATGGCTTCCTCCACCTCTCCCAACACCAATTCACGACACGTGTTTCGCCTCTAAACGAGACATCCTCAGGCGAAGAAATCTCTGCGGTGGCTGACCACTATGTGGTCCTTAATATCTAAGTTCTTCCTTAACACTTTCACTGTCCGGTTTTCAAACACAATAGTAAGACAATAGCAATTACCAATATGTAGTGCACGGGACAGCGAAAGGCTAGCTTGCTAAAGGTCGATACAAATTTGTAAACTTATTCCGATTTCTTATATTATAAGAAATCGGAAAACATTATATTATAACGTTGACAAAAATATATTATAAGTAGTAGTTTGCGGGTTTCAACTCTCGTGATTGTTTGTCTGTATTAATAATTTATGGATACTTTATAACTTATTGGTTTTTTCGTGTTAAGGATTAAAAATATAAGGAAAAAGACCGTCATGGAACTATTTTTATCTTGAATAAATAATAATAATCCAGATCATTCATCTATTATTAAAAAATATGATTTTGAGTTTCTTATTATTTTCCTTTCTATTTATTTATTTTACGTTTCCGTCTTGTTGCGGGGAAATATTGAACCACTTTCTGACATAGCTTCAAATACTTTATTACAGCGTTAATGAAACGAAACCGCAAGAATGGCGAGGGGACTTTGTACTCCTTATTTCGAATCAATTAATTTCGATTTTATTCGATGTTAAAGTTTATGTAACGAAGCAATTAATCATCCAAATAAATTAAGGTTTATTTTTTCGTAAAATAAAATAAAATAATATTATGATTCGAAAACACGCCTAGTCTGAATACTGAAACACGCATTGGGGCAACACGTGGAAGTCTGTCCTCCCTTTTTTTTAAACTTTACCTTTGTGGCGGCTTGTTGAGCCACAAGTGAAATGAACCACAGTCTAAATCACGCTATCGAATTTCTCGAAGTATTCCGTTATACGTTCAGATTCAGCTCTTGGACTCTGTAGACCCCAGATGTGTCGATTGAGTTCACTCCCGTCACTCCACTCTCTTAGCTCATGCGCAAGATTGACTATTGGAATACACCGCCTTACTTGATGCTCTGTGTTTGATTGCTGCCTTGGTGTTCTCACTTTGTTGCGCGAAGCACGTTGTCCTGGGCGACGGCAGTCTCGCTGTGTTGTTGTTTTTTTTTATATGTTAGGGTGACAAACGAGCACACAGTCCACATGGTGGTAAGTGGTCGCTGCGGCACATAGACATTTATATTTATCCTCGTTTGCGAATCATAATGCAGATGCGTTATCACCCGTGAGGACGAAGATAGAATGCCTCTTTTCCAGTAAAAATGGTATCCGGTTCTCTACACTCACCATACGAAACACAGCAGTGTTTAGCTGCTAGTTTACGCTGATATTTTGTGAGAGCGCGGTCCTTCCCCAATCGAGCCGACCCATTCATGCTACAACAATACTACTAATATAGCTGCAGCATGGCTCTACCACTTTGCAGAGAAAATCTTATTATGTGGATGTTGTGCCACATATCCTATCCTATAAAAAAAAGAAAAAAAAAGTGCACACGAAAAAACATCAAGACCTGAAACCATATATAATAGAATTCATGCCGTGCTTTGCTCTAAAACTGTCACAAAAATGAGGACCTGCGCTCAGCAGTGTGACGAATATAATCTGTTACTTTTTCTTTTTTGTACTCAATTCATGTCAAACATCAGCCTCTAACGCTTCATTACACTGGGAGTACTGCACGTAAACTTATTACAAAAACGAGGTCACAATCACGATGGAGGATTCTGTTCAAACACAGCAAATATCCTTGAGATTCCATTTTGTTACATTGGAATTTATTTAATAAGGATTATTTGAAACAAACTTGTACTACTCCCTTCAAACAGTTTCCGATTAAGTATTGAAACTAGTTTCATGAATATGTAAACTACACTCGAATTGTTCTGTATAACTTTTGTCTTTCATAACTGATGCGTAAAGATTGATTGTAATTTTGCTGATTTCATCCCTTCGGCATTCTTTTGTTTAAATGTGATTGTTCGGCTGTGTATACTGTTCTGTACTGGCTGTATACACTACAACGATATTAAGAATGGTTTTTGCAGTTTGTGGAAAACGGGGGTCTCCAGGACATTCTATTGGTTACTTTGTGTTTGTTACATTCTATAGTCTACTCAAAAATGGTAAAAAAAATAACTAAACGCGTCTCCCTTGCATATTTGGTAGAGTTTATCACTTTTATCTTATCAAGAAGTTATCAGTAGGAGCACGAAGTTGGCGATGTTTCACCCCGTGCCTCTGAACACGTACAGTTAGTCCTGCACCTGATCTTTCTTAGGTCGCAATGGATCGTCGTTCTGCGAAAGCACAGTCCTCCCTCAGTCGAGCCGACGCATTCGTGCTACAAGCCCAATACAGCAGCGTGACTATACCATGTACAATGTTCGTTGCACGTTGTGTGTTCCTTAGATATTAAAATTATATAGTTTTGTTAATTTACTTATTAACATTTTTTATTAACACAGAAATCACGGAGTGAGATAATAACATAGAATAAAACATTGGTCTTAAAATAATTTAAGTAACAAATAACTACACAAGACCTACGCTCGGTTTCCAAAATAATAATTATGTATTAAAATTATCTAGTTCTGTTTATTTATTTATTAACATTTTTTATTAACACAGAAATCACGGAATGAGATAATAACATAGAATAAAACATTAGTCTTAAGATAATTTAAGTAACAAATAACTACATCAGACCTACGCTCGGTTTCCAAAATAATAATTATGTATTAAAATTATCTAGTTCTCTTAATTTATTTATTAACATTTTTTATTAACACAGAAATCACGGAGTGAGATAATAACATAGAATAAAACATTGGTCTTAAGATAATGTAAGTAATAAATAACTACATCAAATCTATGCTCGGTTTCCAAAATAATAGTTATGTCTATCATACCGAATTTCGGACACGACGGCTGGTCTCAACGGAGACTAGACAACCGGGCAGGCCAGGATTATAGCCCGAGTGTATGAGCAAGCACAGGTGCAGTCTCTATTCCCTCACTCTCATCGTCTCATCGATGAGACAGATCGGATCCTAAGGGAGATCGAGCGTAAGATCAACAGCTTCACGTGCTTTCCGAGGCACGGGGGTGAAACACCGCCAATTTCCTGACTCCGGGCTGTTACTGAAAATTTCTTACAGAAAATCCCAATAACTTTTATACGTGGTAGAGCCATGGTGCAGCTATATTAGTAGCATAGTTATAGCACGAATGGGTCGGCTCGACCGGGGGAGGATCACGCTCTCACAGAATACCAGCGTAAAATAGCAGTTTAACACTTCTGTGTTTCGTATGGTGAGCGTAGAAAACCGGAGACCCTTTTTACTGGAAAAGAGGCATTCCATCTTAGTCCTCACGGGTGACAACGCATCT
The DNA here is from genome assembly GCA_033319125.1 of Parnassius glacialis. NCBI lineage: Eukaryota > Metazoa > Arthropoda > Insecta > Lepidoptera > Papilionidae > Parnassius > Parnassius glacialis. Next base: position 6,927,605 of record JAVANC010000029.1, on the reverse strand, counting down.
GCATTTTAATTCGCAAACGAGGATAGATGTAGATGTCTATGGGCCACAGCAACCACTTACCATCAGGTGGACTGTGTGCTCGTTTGTCACGCTGTTTTATAAAAAAAAACTGATTTTGGGCCGACCCGGAATCCGAACCCGGGACGTCAGGATTTGAGCAATTGCCTTAACAACCAAAAAACCAATTAGGCAGAAAATACTTACTTAAAATACTTCCAAAACACTTACTCATTAAAACATTATAAAACTACATTAAACTAAACGAACATAAATTTTTCGAAAGAAAACAAAAAATATATTTAAAGACTAGCTGTCCCCCGCGACTTCGCCTGCGTGAATTTACTACGACTTCATGGGTTTTAATTACTTGCGCGGAACCCTAATTATTTTTCTAAAATAAAAGTATCCTAAGTTACTCCTTATAACATTAGCTATCTGCCAGTGAAAATCCCGTCAAAATTGGTCCAGCCGTTTCTTAGATTAGGCGGAACAAACAGACAAAAAGAAAAAATGTAAAAAAATGTATTTTTCTTTTATGTACCATATATAATTCTACTTACAGACAAAAATTTTACAATTTTTTTTTGTTATTAATACCGTATATACTTAGTCGGGTCATAAGTTCTGCCAAAAACTTTTTATAAAATTAATGATACACATTTTGAAAATTATATAGAAATTATATATGAAATGAAAGGTAATTTAATTTAGAATACAATTTTATTTACATTATTCAAAATGCCCTCCCCTATTTTGAATACGTGCCCTTAATTGACACGGCCAATTATCAATCGCAGCACGCACCACGTTCAATATCTATTTCTGCCGCTGCTTTAGCCAAAGATGCTTGGAGAGATTCCAGATTCTGATGAGGTTTAGCGCAAACTTTCTCCTCCAAATGATGCCATATCTTGTAATCCAGTGGGTTTAAATCTGGCCAGGAAGAGGACCGGTCTTCATGTCCGATAAAGTCAATTCCACGGGCGGTCAACCAGTTTTGCGTGCTTCGTGCTCTATGAGCTGGTGCAGAGTCCTGTTGGAACATCCAATGTCTGTTTTTGAACATTATTTGAAAAAGAGGTTCCACTATGTTTGTTAGGACGATATTTTGGTACAACTCAGCACTGGTTTTACACCTTTTTCACAGAAAAACACCTCAGTTAAACCTGAATATGAGGCTCCAAGCCAAACCATGAGTAACGAAGGATAATGTCCTCGTTGAACTCTCGGAATACGCGTGCTGGCTTCTTCACTGCTGTGGGCATACACCTTATCATTTTGTTTATTATAACTTTCTTCGATGTTAAAAAATTTTTCATCCGATAACAAAATTTCGCTGCATTTTTTTCCCGCGTACCGCCGTAACTAAGCGCGGGATCTATCCAGCCTAATCTTTTTCAAACGCTCGTTCAAAAAATGTCCGGTCTTCTTACGATAAGCTCGTAGTCCTAGGTCTTCATTGATCACTCTTTTGACCGTGTTTCTGCTTAGGTCCATCTGAAGAGCTAAGGTTTTTTGTTTACGAACAGGATTTCATTAGACTCGCGCCTCCACTGATTTGATGATCGCGGGTGTCCTAACTGTACGAGGTCGGCCGGTCCTCTTAGGATCTTCGAAGCTTGAATCTTCAGTGAATCGATTGATAGTGCGATAAACAAATCATAGGGTTATTTTCAATTTTTGTAGAATATTAAAAATCTCTTTTGGAGCGTAACCACAGCGGTGCAACGCGATAACTGCTACTCTATCTTCTTTCTTCGACCACTCCATATTTGAAAATGAATGAAAATTAATGTCTTTTTTTATTTTCGGCAAGAGCAAACGTTATATTTTTAAAATTGGTAAAGTTCATCTACCAAGTATTCAAAAATTTTAAATAATAAGGTTTTGACAGAACTTATGACCCGACTAAGTACTTTCAAAAAGCTGTTATTTTAACATTACAAACAAACACCTCAATTTTATTTATTTGTATAAATATTTCTACTTTTTTCGGGGAAATCTACTTAAGATCCGCGCTTTTTAACTATGGCTTTCTCTTGATTAAGTTTTGTTACTTGCTTATGATGTCCGTCTTAATGCTTTGTGATTAAATTTATATTTCTTTTTTATATAGGACTATCTGTGCCCTGCGGTTTCACCCGCGTCATCACGTGTCCGAGGTGCGCGACATGACATGACACCTAGTTCAAGCATTTTATAATTGCAATTAAATACTTTATTTGATAGCAATGTATGGAAAAATTGGCATAATTAATGGAGTACTTTTATCGGTCGGCATATTATGTATGATGTAGAGCGAAATTAAGTTTTATCCACTTTCCCTCCCCCTCCCGGTTCAGCGTCCTCCCCCCCCCCCCCCCCTCACGTCCCAGGAAGTGTCCCGAAGCGCAGTTTTTTCCAGTTTTAAAGAAAACCGTACACGATACATGAAAAGTGTGTAGGCATGAAATGATTCTTGATAAATTTGCTATCAAACTTATACTTATTAATCAATAAAATTTTCAAAATACCATAGCAACGTGTAATGAAAGAGTTCAGAAATAAAGGTGTAACTAATCATTGCCATAAAAGTACTCAATTAATTTTTAATTTATTTTAGCTATAATGATTGAAATAACCTCGCTCACAGAAGCTTTCAATACTGTTCTCACCTAGGGCGGCTAGGGTTTATACGTCGTTCGCACGCCCAGCCAAGTATTGAATTATTTTAATTTTACATTATCTCCTAAACTATGCGTCCAAATAACATGGTATAAAGAACAAAGTTTATCTTCATAAAATTTTCTTGATGATGAAGTAACTTTCGTTCGTAAGGATAAATAGGCCATGCCTAATAATAACGCTTATAAATCACTTTTTAATTTTCAATATTTTTTTGTCACAAAATACCTAATTATGGCTTATGTATAAGAAATAGATATATGGTATTGCGGACCTTTTTTTAGACGGAGTAAAGATCTATATTTTTCTAGAACATTGTATTTACGTATCCCTAACCATACATATAACACCAGCGTACGCGGATAAATCATCTCGAGAGCACTTTTTCTTCTGACTTGCTTAACAAATATCCATATTTAAGGCTAGCTGAGTGATATAGCTTAATGCTATATAGACTATACTATTCCACATGGCTATAATATACAAAAATATTTTTTTTAAATCAGACTGGACCAGAGATTAGCGCGTTTAAACAAAAAAACAAACAAACTCTTCCGCTTTATTATATTATTAGTATTAGTATAGGTTAGTATAGATAAGGGTGATATACGAGCACACAGTCCACCTGATGGTAAGTGTTTACTGTGACCCATAAACATCTACATCTATCTTCGTTTGCGAATTAAAATGCAGATGCGTTGTCGGCCGTGAGGACTAAGATAGAATGCCTCTTTTCCAATAAAAAGGATATCCGGTTCTCTACAGTCACCGTACGAAACACAGCAGCAGAAGCCGCTATTTTACGCTGGTATTCTGTGAGAGCGTGGTCCATCCCCAGTCGAGCCGACCAATTCGTATAGCTCTAATCCTCTGCTTAACCCACTGTTGAATGGCAGAAAACTTTATTTCGATACTTTGAACAAATGGAGTTTCTTACACTTCACAGGCTGTTGAATAAATAAAACATATTTTCAGAGCATTTGTTTTTGATGTAGCTTATTTGGAAGTTCCCTTGTAAATTGCATTTAAGATGGTTAAAAATTTAGATAATACCTATTTTTGCCGCCAAATAACAGCGCCTGCACTGCACTGCTGAGTTCTATCTTTGACGTCAGAGATGACAACGCATTTTTCTAACCTGCTTTTTTGATGTTGACTGCAATAGCCGTCCATGGACACCTGTAGTTACCATTACCATACAAGATCGTTTGTCTACTCAATTAAAAAAATCTATTTGGATTACAAATCATACAATAAAAGTAGTGTCTTATTATTATTTATTTATTTTTTATTTATTTATTTTTAAAAAGAGTGTACATTATTTACATTTTAAATTTTGCCAAACTGTGAGCCAGTTTGTCGGCAACGCAACAGATTATCGTTTCACACTCCTCAATAACAAAATCTGGTACTTATAGATACTTATATTAACACATAAATAATTAATAAAACATTCACCACTATGAACACAACGACTAATGTTTCCTCAAGATGGTTTTGAGCCGCGACTTAGTTACGCTTTCGTCATATATATCCGCCACCTCATTACACAAGGTCGGAGTTATCCATTACCCCGTACGCCGTCCAACGTAATTTTCAACCCTGGGTTTGAGATATTTCCTTCAGTGTGTAATTTGGCGCTTCGGCATTATATATCTCAAGTTTCTTAAATGTTACCACACCATTGATTTTACTTTCTTACCTATGGGAAATAATTTTCCAAATTTTAAATAACATTTCATAATTTTAATCTAGAGTGTTTTTCATTTTTGGGATCACCTAATATACAAATAAGAATCTTATCTTTATAGACTTTATTTTGTTAAGTTGGGAATGTAAGTCCATATGCATCTAAGCCATATCCGATCGTTGCGTGTGCCATGGTATAATACAGCATAATATACATGATTCCTCGGTTCACAACATATTGTATATGATTCAGTTTACCTAAAATATTTCATATGTAATTTTAAAGAAAAGTTTTTTTGCGATCTCAAAATGCGCCGTAGGTTGACGTGATAAATTCATAAGCACAGACAAGTATATTTTGTTATACAAAGGGTCTCGGAAGTATGTTACTAAGAGTGATCGTGTTTATACACTATAAAAATGAGAGCAACATATTTCCATTCTTATAACAAAATATCAGCCACTGTTATGAATGCTTAGTGGAATATTTTATGAGTTGTAAAAGATTTCATGCAAATATAAGTGAATAAAATTGTTTTGAAATTTCGCTTATAAGAGCTTATAAAAAGATCAAGTCAGCAGAAACACGTATAGCACGATAGGTAGAGTTGTACTTTTGGCATTATCAGTCATGGTGGTTCGGCGGTGAGATTTAAACACTCACTACTTTGGCAGTCTCCGACTAAACAGCAATCACAAGCGACCTCAAGGATATCAACTGACATGATTGTCGGTTTATTTTGAACAACTTTCCTCATCATGTCAGAGAGGATAGGGCGCTATAATGAGGTAAATCAGACAAAAAAGAAGAAACAGACTGCGATGGCTGAGACAGATAAGCGGACGCTCTGACTAACTTAGCGGTCAGCCATCGTATAGTCTATTCCTCCTGATGATGCCTCGCTTAGAGGCGAAACATGTGTAATATTATCGACGATGGTGTGTCTTTTCTTGTGTAGTGGAGTAGGGATAAGTGGGGTTACGATAGCACACGTAATTGAGAGAGGGCAGGAGTTGCTCTTTAAACTAGGTAAAACCTAATATAGTTTTACGAAAATCTTAGTTAATTTTTAACAACTTTAACATAATGGATTTCTTGATTAATTAAACTGGATTAATTATTTTGGAATGTGAAAGAAGCGAGAGAGGTGTGTCAGAATCGTGGCAAATAGACGTCGGTACTCTATGCTTGCCCCTTGGGGGTGGCAGGCGTGCGAGTTTGTTTTCATACGTTATGGTGGCATAAGGGAATCCGTCACACCGTCTCGTCCCGTGTGAGGGTCTTAAACGGCGACTATGTGATATGCTAGACATATCCATAGCCCATTGTTAGTATCCACAAAGCGTCGATATTCTGTCTCGTTTACGCTAGACCTAAAATAAAGAGACCGACCACGGGAAAGAAGCGTCACAGGTGCGAGACGTCTGGTACTGTGATCGTTAATCGGCCCGTCAGGCGTGACGTTTAACGTGAATCTTTTTTCATAACGAGAAATACCTATGTCCAGCGTGGAACTTTGTCAAGGTGATGGAAAAGAAGAGAAAGTATGTCACGAGTATGGACGGTTACGTGTTATGTAAGTATTTCGTTAATGTGTTGGAGTTACTGATTAAGTGAGTACCTTCGGGTCACATAAAAACATCTAGAACTTTTAATGCTTTCTTATGGCGCGTCTCCACCAAAGTTTTCAACATTTGTCAACACGTGTTGCCGACAAATGTTTCTGTCAGGCGCGTCTCCACCAAAAATGTTGACGACATTTATGTTTCCGACATGTTGACAAATCAACAAAATTTGTTTCAAAATGTTGCAAATCAAAGGAATACGCTTGTTGCCGACATTTGTTCTCTCGGTGGAGACGCTTCTTGCAACATTTTGAAACAAATGTCGCCGACTTTTGTTGATTTGTCAACATATCGGAAACATAAATGTTCTCAACATTTTTGGTGGAGACGCGCCTTTATATTTACGCGAACACTACACATTGTATAAACTATGTTTACGGATTGTATCGCGTTTAATTTACTTATTTTAATTCCCGACGTTTCGGGTGCTTTACAGCAACCCATGGTCACGGTGGGAATTGAGATGTTTAATTTCCCGATATCATAGTTAGCCCCACTACCCTTCAGTTTTTGAATATTAATTTTTAGTTCGGTCTACACAAAAACCAAAAACGAAAATTAATATTTAAAAACTGAAGGTGGCGCGGGCTAACTATAACATCGGGAAATCCAACATCTCACCCGAAATGTCGGGAATTAAAAATAAGTAAATTAATCGCGATAAAATCCATAAACATAGTTTTATCTAGAACTTTTTTTATAAAACAGATACACTAAGTGGCAACTGCACCTCATGGACACGTGTCAATTTAAAACAAGTGGTAAAATTAAAAATTTCTACAACCGACTTCAGTATAAATTATTAAGGATATCTCAAAAACTACTAGACACCTTTATCAAATTTATATGGGACTACATGAGAAGTACCAGCTTTAAAATAAAAAGGAAATCATCAAAATCGGTTCACCTACAAAACAGTTATAAGGTAACACACATAAAAAAGAAAAAAATACAGTCGAATTGAGTACCCACCCTTTTTGAAGTCGGTTAAATAGTAGGCTACAAAATGAGTTGTCACCTTTGATAACTAGGGTGCAATGCCTCATAGCTTATAATAATATACTGACTCTCTACACTCTTCAGAGCGGAACAATGCTGTGCACGCAGCACTGCTTTGCAGCAGAATTGGGCAAGAGGATTGAACCTACCTGGACGGACTCCTAGACAAAACAAGGACGCCTGCCACATAGTACACCATTTTGGCATGTAAATATTAAACGAAAATATTAGTAATTAAAATACAATACTAGTAATTAATTATAAATAGATTTAATATGATAATTATGAATATAAATAGTTATTACATTACTATAAATAAAATATTGCATTATTATTATTACCTAAATTTAGATTATTAAATTATTATAGCAGGTAGCATAATCAAATATGCAAAAATCAATTTCTGTTTGTTCGTATTTTATGCGCTGCCATACCGTTCATCAGATTGCGCTAAAACTGTCAACTTACGAGGGTGGATTGAAAAGTACTCGGCCTAACACAGATCCATTCAATTCTAAAAATCAAATCTACCCACATTATTTAGTTCAGTTCAGACTAGTTCATTGTGTGAAGTTCGAACCGTGTGCGATAATTAGTTGTGATTTTATAAATTTATTAACAAAGTAATCGGACGTAATTTCCGCGAATGGAGCAAATCGAGCAGCGTGCCGTCATTAAGTACCTCCATAAGAAGGGGCTATCATCAAAAGCCATCCATGATGACATGGTCAGTACATTAGGCGATTGTGCTCTGTCGTATTCATCCGTCAAAAAATGGATAGCAGAATTTAAGCGTGGTAGAGAGAGTGTGAAAGATGAACCCCGCTCTGGAAGGCCTTCGACGTCAACTACTGACGAAAATATTAAAAAAGTACTTGATTTAATAATGGGAGACCGCAGATTAAAAATTAGAGAGATAGCCGAGATTATAGGCATCTCTTATGAACGAACTCAAAATATCATTGTCAACGAGTTGGGTTTCCACAAGGTGTCTGCGAGGTGGGTTCCGCGACTGCTTTCAGTTGAACAAAAAAGGACGCGATTGACTATTTCACGCGACTGTTTTGAGTTATTTGAAGCCGATGCAGATGATTTTTTGAATCGTTTTGTTACTATAGACGAAACATGGGTTCATTACTGTACACCGGAAACAAAACAACAATCAAAACAGTGGAGAAGACCTGGTTCACCACCCCCTAAAAAGGCTAAGTCGATTTTGTCGGCAAATAAGGTGATGGCTTCAGTATTCTGGGACTCGAAAGGTGTGATTATGATTGATTATCTTGAAAGGGGTCAGACTATAAACTCTGATTACTACTGCACCTTACTACGTCGTTTACGAGAGGAAATAAAAGAAAAACGTCGAGGAATGCTCAGAAGAAAAGTCCTGTTTCATCAAGATAACGCCCGTGTTCACACGTCAGTACAGTCAATGGCTGAAATTCACAACTGTGGCTTTGAACTGTTACCGCATCCGCCGTATTCACCTGATCTGGCACCATCAGACTTCTTTCTGTTCCCTAACCTAAAAAAGCACTTGGGAGGTCAAAGATTTTCGACAAACGACAAGGTCAAAGCAGCTGTAGACGCATATTTTGACTCTAAGGAAGAATCATTTTTTTTCAACGGTCTAAATGCTTGGAAGGGGAGGTGGCAAAAGTGTATTGAACTTGATGGTGATTATGTAGAAAAATAAAAATATAACTGATTTACTATGTGTTTATTTTCTTGGTTAGGCCGAGTACTTTTCAATCCACCCTCGTATTACTTGCACTTCGCGAAGGTTATGGGCATAGTACTTTATAATATAGTAGTTGACCAGGCAGACGTTGTTCTGCCCTTTCCGAACGACTATTTGCTTTTACAAAAAAGAAACACTCCTGAAATTAGCAATAAAAAATTGAGGGTCACTTATCGGGATAAAAACTATCCTATCTCTCAAGTTGGACCAAACTGCACACAGTGTGCAAAATTTCATTGAAATCAGTTCAGTAGTTTAGGAGTTCATTGCGGACAAACAATGTGACACGTAATTTTTATATATAAAGATTATGGACATAGTAATTAACTTAGGTGGCGCACCGACACGTACCGAAAATTTATTTGAGCGTTGCAATATATCATTCAGCTTCAATGAATGAGTTACCATTCCCAATTAAACAATTTTAAAACGATATTTCTGTAATTATTTCTTCTGCGGCAGCATCGCGCCGGGTAGTAACTAGTACATTATAAACTATTAATACAAACAGCATAATACATTAAGAAGAATAACTTTTCTATTGGTATACCAACAGCAACAATTTAAATCAAATAGAATATTTGTATTTTTCAAATTTAAAGTTGAATAAAACTAATTTTAAGGTTTCTATCGCATTGAATTTAACTCATATTTACTTTATTAAACTAGACTTCACTATTTGTGGTGTTTATTTGCTAAATTTAATACGGTTTTCGGGTTCGTATGTCGCCTAAATAAATATTATTTAAGCCACATGGGACTACAGAATGGAAAATAAACATCAGGGATATATGCGTAACAACTTTACTCATTTCTAGTGTATATTTGTATTGTATATTATTTAAATTATTGTATTACGTTGTATTAGACATCAGACATTTTGTATACGTACAGCTAGAATGAGTCGGCTCGACCAGGGATGAACCTTGCTTGCAGATAATACTAGAGTGAAACAGCAACATAATACTACTGTATTTCGTATGGTAGAGGTAACCGGGCAATCCACCTTGATTGTCGAAGGTGAGAGCGCATCTGCACTAGGCGTGTATATCTCTTTACGGAAACGACTCACTGATACGAATCACTGAAGTGACACAAAAGATTGGTTCAGTAACAACGTTTCAAATGTATCATTTGGATCTGGAACAGTGAAACATTACTTTGCTCTTTGCTCATTTCGCGCGACGCGTCGCTTGCGAGGCGACTGAGCCACGAGCGAGAGATACAGACTAAGACAATGATTAACTTAACTATTGACTCAGAGTGGCGAGTAAGCGGGCGAAATAATTATAATCCACACAAGTCAGATAGAGATAACAAATAAGAAGTGTATCACTCAACTCGTACGGATTTTCGCTGACGTTATTTATGCACGTAAAAATTACCACTAAGGCGCTTATGCGGTACGGTACTATACGGTCGTTTTTGTATGTAATGTTTGCAACAAGTTGTCATTTTACGTTCATGCGGCACTTGTCAAATTGTTTATATTCATTAGCGCCTGTTTACGAAAACATACTGAGTTATGTTTAGGATTTCTTTGCGTAGTGATTATTGAGACTTTACTTTCTTCCTTTTCATCATAAAGTTTAGAATTATGATACTTTACGAGAAAATTCGGGGTACCTACCAACTACCTCTTGCAAGTTTATGCTTTCCTAGTACTACTCCTAAAATAAACTACTTGATAAAATTTCCATGTATTTTATAGAATAGGACCACTGAGAATTTTCTTTCGCGTATGTCTACTTGATAAAAATATTCTTAGTAGTTTTACTAATAAGATTATTTGGTAAGACTACTGGGAATACAACACGCCACGAAGATTCCCAATAGACTTACTAGTAAGACTATTGAGAAGTTCTCATTAGAAAATTCCCATTAGTCTTACTAGTAAGACTACTGGGAAGAAAATTCCCAGTAGTCTTACTAGTAAGACTACTTGGTAAGACTACTGGGAATACCCCGAAAATTCTGTGTACATAAACATTGCTGTTTTGTGTAAATGGACATTTTTGTAAATAATGAATTGACATAGTGACATTTTTGTTAAGGTATGAAGGAGAATAGATTTTATATACAATCTTATTACGGTACAGAATAAATAATCTAAGCACTTATATTATTCAGCATTGTTGCCACATAACATTTCACGGATCATTCAGTAATAAACGCCCGCGACGCAACTTAATGTATTCGGAACATTCTTTCTTTTATATCTTTTGAGTCGATGATGCAAATGAGATAAATGAAACATATCAGTGTTTCGGAACATTTCAATGATCAAGATGCAAATGTTCCAATCGCAAAAATGATACACTTTGCCCACCTCCAATCTGCACTGCATCTTAGGCTTAACTGTGGAAGGACCACGCTCTCACACAATACTAGCGTAAAATAGCATCATATGCTGCTGTAATTCCTATGGTAGGCGAAGAGAACTGGAGACCGTTTTTATTGGTAACGAGGCATTTCATTTTATTCCTCAGGGGTGACAACGCATCTGTACTTTGATTTTTAATCGAATCGATAGATATGAATGTCTATGTGCACAGCATCCACTTACTATCAGGTTGACTGTACTTTGTCAACGTAACTTCTGTATAAAAACCAATCAATTAATAGTTTTGAAATACAAAAGTGCACGCCTCATGAGCGTTTTTATATTTTTTTTCGTCATTTTGATGAAAAAAATAAATATCTTTTAAACGTCTGTGAGTCTGATAACAACTAGCAATAGGGATCATCCTCAAGATAAAATGTATTCAGAAAGATTTATTTCATTTCGGTGTGTAAATTTTTTCTGAAACGTGAAGAAGACAAACAAGTTTTAACTACATTATTTGTAAATATAAATAAACAAATGAATAAAAAAAATACGCTGGCTTTATAATTTAATATATCTAGTATTCAAAACGTCCCTTTTTATTGATTTAGTGTCTAAATTGACACATACTAACAATTTTATATTGCAAAATCGTCACATGGCATGTCGACAGTAGAGCACTCCCACACGCTGGCGCATTGTGAGGCTTGCAAAAAGGCTATTCATCTTCTAGAAACGAGGTCACTAAGTTTGGAGTCTTGTCACTTCAAAACTTAAATTAAAACTGACAACGAATCATCAATTCTGGGTGACATGTTTATCGACATGGTAATTGTCACACAACATGTTGTGGCGTGATAATTCCATCTGAGTCCTCGAGCGTGAGAGCGCATCTGTATTTTAGGATAGACTGTGTCTATGGGTCCACAGTATCTACTTAGCATTAAGTGGACTGAGTTCTCATCTGTCACTGTCACTTCTGTATAAAAAATCATCAGTCCTTCGAAAGTCCAATACTGGACATAGGACTTTCTATGAATGTGCCAGTTAAAACACATGATTTAGAACTTTTGTCTATACTGACCACGCTGGGCAAACGTATTGGTGAGCGCAAGAAAACCAATAAAAATTTTACGTTCGGGCTGCACTCATAATCAACTTTCTGTTTTTGGTGACTAATGTTTGTTGTAATATTCACATTTTTCTTTACAGAATAGGTTTTAATGAAAACTGAATTAGTTTTCATTATACAGTACTTAGCATCTTAACGTGATCCGCTATATGCATGGTAAGCTTATATATAATTTGATTTAGATATTTTAGCAATTATTGTTTTTCCTGTAACTTTGTTAGTAATATGTGTACGGTAAAAAAGGAGGAGTTTTTTTTTATAGGATAAGGGTGACAAGCGAACACACAGTCCACTTGATGGTAAGTGGTTGCTGTGGCCTATAGACATGTACATCTATCCGCGTAAGTGAATCAAATGCAGATGCGTTGTCAGCCGTGGGGACTAAGATGCAATGCCTCTTTTCCAGTAAAAAGGGTCTCCGGTTCTCTACACTCACTATACGAAACACAGCAGCACTAAGCCGCTATTTTACGCTGGTATTCTATGAGAGCGTATCTTGTTTTATAGTTCATTAACACAAAAGATAACAAAACTTTTGTGTTACCAAAACTTCATTCCAATAACTGCGTTTACCTATTCGACTGCCAAGCATGGCAATTTTATACTGTAATGCAATGAATGAAAACGAAAGTTCATCTTCGAAGTGACGATCACCCAAGGCGGTTGACTACCCAACATTCAGCCGGTCCTTTTGCTCAAGAAGACCGAGAAGAAGGCCTAAACGAGTGTACCTCGACCACACTAGGTCCAAGAAAATGGTTGAACATTAGATAAATGAATGCATTGACGTCGGCAATACGCTATACCTACAATAATTGTATTACGTGCGTATACATGCGTTAATATTATATTCGGTTTACCCGGGTATAATGGCGCATTTTCCGTCCATTGACGCATCTTCCTCTATTACTATAAGCCTTATACCGTTCCTGGACGTCATTAAAAGGCCATTTTGAGTAGCACAATACGATCGATAATGTATAAATTTAGTCTCTTAGATGGAGAACAAATTCATATCTCCCTCAATGCCTCCTTTACCTTCCTTCCTTTATGTATACGCGTATATTATGGGTAACAATAGAACTAGATTAATTAATTTTTTTTATAGAATAAGGGTGACAAACGAGCACACAGTCCACCTGATGGTAAGTGAATATTGTGGCCCATAGATCTACATCTATCCTCAATTAAGAATCAAAATGCAAATGCGTCGTCACCCCTGAGGACTAAGATGGAATGCCCCGTTTCCAGTAAAAAGGTCTCCGGTTCTATACATTCTCCATGCGAAACACAGCAACTTTGAGCTGCTATTTTACGCTGGTATTCTGTGAGAGCGTGGTCCTGCCCCAGTCGAGCCGACCCAATTGTGCTACAACCATAATATTGCTGCAGCGGGACTCTACCACATATAATAATAATAAAAAAGAATATCGATTTGGCACGTGATATTTTCGCTATGTGGAACATTAATTCTATTATTATTTTAGCACTAAGTATATCAGTCAATGGGCTCATCGGTTAAAATGTGTATGTTAAAGTTTGGTCGAATTGCTGAAAATACAAATTTTAATTATATTACGATCGTATATTTAGACGGTTTCTATCTTTGGACACCTAAACGATTATTCGGTGAAACACGTCTGATCAAGATACATCATATGGTTGATAATAACTCCTGGGAATGAGGTGGTCGCTTCCAAGCTATTTCTTAAATAACTTTTGCAAATAGTTTGTACAATCTTTCTTATTGTATATTTTTTTTAGCTTAAAATAGCAGTTTAATGCTGTTGTATTTCGTATGGTGAGTGTAGAGAACCGGAGACCCATTTTACTGGAAAAGAGGCATTCCATCTTAGTCCTCACGGGTGACAACGCATTTGCATTTTGATTCGCTAACGAAGATGGATGTAGATGCACACACCACAGCAACCACTTACAGGTGGACTGCATGCTCGTTTGTCACCCTTATTCTATAAAAAAAAATTACTTTAAGAAAAAATGTCCCTCTGTCCTGGGAAAAACCAGCATTCTTGCTGGTTTCTTTCCGAACCAGTGATAAACGTAAAAAATTACTTTCAGTAAGAATTACTTGTAATCTATCTATCTTCTTTATATATAAAAAGTACGTGTCACGTTGTTTGTCTGCGATGGACTCCTAAACTACTGAACTGATTTCAATGAAATTTTTGGTCAATGTGCAGTTTGGTCCAACTTAAAAGATAGATCTCAATTTATAGTCGCAATACTATAATATAATTAATATATATAATATAATTTTTATTGAAAATTATTTGTCTATTATTTGACAGTCATAATTATCTGTTAGCTCCAAACGATTCTGTCAGATGACGATATCTGTTGACTGGATTGAGTAAATATTTAATAGATGGCGCTATGTTAAAAATGCAAACGTTTAATATAAGCTACAATTTAGTAATTATAACCACCACGTGTTGCTATAAGTATTCAAGAAATAGAACCGATTTCAAAAAAAAATTGCAGACTGTTTGGTTCAACTTGAGAGATAGGATAGTTTTTATCCCGATAAGTGACTCTCAATTTTTTATTGCTAATTTCAGGTTTTTTGGGAAAGCAAATGGTCGTTCGGAAAGGGCAGAACAACGTCTGCCTGGTCAGCTAGTAGGTATATAAAAATCAATTACTGTCTGTTAGTCTCACTAAAACTCGAAACTGGCTCGACTGATTTTGATGAAACTTTTTGTGTATGTTTAAGTGGGTCCCTGAATAGTTTAGATTCCCTGAATAGTTTGACATTTGGACCTGGTAGGTGGAGATATTGTCGAGATCCAGAAATCACCCGTGCTAAGCCAGGTCAGATCGCTAATACTTAATACTTTGAATTCAAATATAATATTCTATTTTACATCAAACAAAGGGCATAGATGTAGTTTATGGGTCACAACATATACTTACCATCAAGAACTTCAGGTCGACTGTACTTTGTCAACGTTACGTTACGTTTATTAACGTTACTTCTATATTAAAAAAAATCAATTAAAAAGCTATTCATCATTCAGAAACGAGGTCACCAAGTTTGGAGTTTTGTCAATTCAAAACTTAAATTAGAACAGACTACGAGTCATCCATTCTGGGTGACATGTTAATCGCCTTAGGGTTCCATGTAACTTCCCTCTTTAATCATAACGGACGTATTAAACTTTCTTGTAATTAAACTGTTTTTAGAATTTTCGACTCTGCTATTTATAAAAGTAGACCATAATATTTCATCATCATCATTGCAGCCCTTCAGGAGTCTATTGCTGAACATAGGGCGGTCCTGAGCCACTTGCATCCATCGACTTCCTGCCTGTCTTACCAGGTCGTCACTCCATCTAGTGGGGAGACTACTACTACTCTACTCTACTCTGCTCTGCTCTGCTCTGCTCTACTCTGCTCTGCTCTGCTCTGCTCCGCTCCGCTCCGCTCCACTCCACTCCACTCCGCTCCACTCCACTCCACTCCACTCCACTCCACTCCACTCCACTCCACTCCACTCCACTCCACTCTACTTCTTCTCTACTCTTCTCTATTTTTCTCTACTCTACTCTACTCTTCTCTACTCTTCCCTACTCTACTCTACTCTTCTCTACTCTACTCTACTCTACCCTACTCTTCTCTACTCTACTCTTCTATACTCTACTCTACTCTTCTCTACTCTTCTCTAAGAGTAGAGTAAGAGTAGAGACTCTTCTCTGCTCTTCTCTACTCTTCTCGACTCTTCTCTCTCTACTCTACTATTCTCTACTCTTCTCTACTCCTCTCTACTCTACTTTACTCTACTCTTCTCTACTCTTCTCTACTCTACTCTACTCTTCTCTACTCTTCTCTACTCTTTTCTACTCTACTCCACTCTACTCTACTCTACGAGTACTGTAATAAACTACTGTACTCGTACAGTAGTTTATTACTACTACTATTGTCCTGTTCTGTCCCGTCCCGTCCCGTCCTGTCCTGTCCTGTCCTGTCCTGTCCTGTCATGTCGTGTCGTATCCTATCCTGTCCTGTCCTGTCCTATTCTGTCCTGTCCTGTCCTGTCATGCCCAGCCCTGTCCTGTCCTGTTCTGTACTGTTCTGTCCTGTCCTGTCCTGTGCTGTCCTGTCCTGTCCTGTCCTGTCCTGTCCTGTCTTGTCCTGCCCTGTCCTGTCCTGGCCCGTCCTGTTCCGTCATGTCACGTCCCGTCCCGTCCTGTCCCGTCCTGTCCTGTCTCGTCCTGTCCCCTCCTCTCCTCTCCCCTCCCTTCCCCTCCCCTCCCCTCCCCTCCCCTCCTCTTCTCTCCTCTCCTCTCCTCTCCTCCCCTCGACGAAATTCGAAATTCGACGAAACGAAAAAGAGACACTAAAAAGAGACAAACGACGTCTATAGGGTTTAGCCTGGGAGAGAATGAGATAGCAAAATACAGTGTCACCTATTATGTATGTCTATGACAGTGCCATGACAAAGGATATAGACTTAAAAAGCAATGAAAATATAAAAAAAAATAAAGTTATTATGTATTGTGATGACATAGGCAAAAATTTGGGCATGATGTTAAATAACTGTTTAAAAGGACATCTGATCAGTAATTATTGCATGCCTGGAGCATCCTTTAGTCATATAATGGATAAAGTTTTAGCTAGTAAATTTTGTCCTAATAGCACATTAATAATTCTTGTTGGGAGAAGAGGCAATCTAAACAAAAATCAATTATTAAAATATATTGATAATCTAAATACTTTAAATGTACATAAAATTATCTTGTTTACATTGCCTTACATACAGGGTTGGCCGCAGGAAAATAAAATAAGATATGATTTAAATTTATTAATAAATAACTTTTCATGTAATAATAATTTAAACTTGACATTTAATTGTTACAATTATAATGATAGAATTAATTTAATAGATATATAAATAATTTAATTAAGAAATTTTTGACTAAAGATAGGTATTACCTATCAAAATATAATTTAAGACAGATAGCAAATGTGCTATCTTATTATTTATATATTAACTCAGCCAAGGACTTGGCTACACAGACATCTGCTTCTTTTGAGCAGTGTAATGACTTAATATGCAATTTGGAATCAGTTCCAAGTAATTTAAATTAGAAAATGAGACAATAGAGGTAATCTCTAGCAGCTATAATAACTTAAATAATTTAGAATGTGGCTTACAAATCTTTAATTGTATGACTCCACAGAAAGATAATGAAAATTGTTTACACCTGGTGCATCAAAATATACAAGGCATGATAGGCAAAGAGCTAGAAATTGAGTTGTTCTTAAATAGCAACAATATTCATATTTTATGTATTACTGAACATTGGTTCAAAGCTTATAACTTAATGTTTAACTTCAGTAATCACCAGGTGGTCAGTTCTTTCAATAGAGAAACGGTTTTAAGAGGTGGCTCCTTAATATTAGCTAGTAAATTATTGTCATGTAAAGAACGTAAAGATATTGTGAGCCTCTCTGTTGAGCGAACTGTAGAAATGGCATGTGTTGAGTTTGAGCACCTCATTGTTGTGAGCGTCTACAGACCCCCATGTTCTATATACGATACTTTTGAAAAAATTATGGAGGAAGTTTTTGCTAAGCTTAATAAACAGAATAAATCTGTTGTAATATGTGGAGACTTTAATATCAATCTCCTAGAAGCTTCCTCAATCAATATTAAATTTAGATCATTATTTAAATCATATGGTCTTTTTAATTTATTTATAGAGCCAACGCGTATTGCTCAATCTAGTGCAACATGTATAGATAATATTTTTACAAATGTGAAGCCATTGCATAAATGTATAATTCAAAAATTAAGTTCTGATCACTGTGGACAAGTAGTTTCGTTACCATATGTTCACAAAAAGCAAGTAGATGAGAAAGTTGTGTTTGTTCCAGTAAATGCACGTCGCTTGGAGAAATTTAGAAGTAACATAGTGAAAAAACTTCCATCACTTTCATACCAAAATGATCCAAATTTTTTGTATGGAACATTATTTAAGCTTATTTGCAATGAATTTAATAATACTTTTACTTCTAATACATTCTCCTTGAACAGTCGGAAGTCATTTAATGAATGGGCGACAGCAGGAGTCCATAAGAGCAGACGCAGGTTATATGATCTTTACCATGAAAGGTCATATAACCATAGCGTCGAATTTAGAGAATATGTAAAAAAATATTCAAAAATATTTAAAAGAGTGTGCTCCACAGCCAAGTCTTTGCATTTGAGCAACAAAATTAAGACGGCTTCTAATAAAATTAAAATGACATGGAGTATAATTAATAGCGAAACTGGTAAGATCAACTCTCGCAATTCAAACTACAAGTTAAGTGTTAATAACAAATTAACCGAATCAGATCAGGACGTTGCAGTGGTTTTTGAGAAATATTTTACTGATATTCCGATATTAACCACTAAGTCACTGAATTCTTCTCCTGCGGTCGCCGAATCATTACTTAAACAAAATGTAAATGCGTGTACAAAGAATTTTACATTTCATAAAGTATCATCAAAAGATATTGTAAAATATTTTAAAACTATTGATGTTAAGAAAACTGCGGATCTGTGGGGGATTTCTGTTAAAGTTATTGCGTCTATAATAGATACAATCGCGCCTCATTTAGCTGTTATTTTTAATACTAGTATCGAATCTGGTGTGTTTCCTGATTTAATGAAGTATAGTAAAGTAATACCTTTATTTAAATCTGGTAGTACATTAGACCCCGCCAATTTTAGACCTATTTCTGTACTACCAACACTTAGTAAGATTTTTGAAAAAATTATTCTTGATCAAATGTTAAATTTCTTTAATATAAATAATTTACTTCATAAAAATCAATTTGGTTTTACAAGGGGTCGCTCGACAACTGATGCCGGTGTTGAGCTGATTAAATATATATTTAATGCATGGGAGAATTCACAGGATGCTTTGGGTATATTTTGTGACCTATCCAAAGCCTTCGATTGTGTTCACCATGAAACATTAATCAGGAAACTTCAACACTACGGTGTAAGAAGTGATGCTCTAAAATTAATTATTTCATATTTAAGTAAGAGAACGCAAAAAGTTGTCATCAACAGTACGAGTTCTTCCGGGTCGATGGTACAGATGGGCGTGCCTCAAGGCTCAATTCTCGGCCCCTTTCTGTTTCTTGTATATATTAATGACTTACCTTACATAGTAGGAGATAACCATGATATAGTATTATTTGCAGATGACACTTCTTTAATTTTCAAATTAAGTCGACATTTGCTAAAATATGACGAAGTAAATAATGCTATATCTAAATTAGTGAATTGGTTCAATGTCAATAATTTGCATTTAAATGGCACTAAAACGAAATGTATGAAATTTATGACTCCAAATGTCAAACAATTAAATACTAATGTAATTTTAAATGGGGAGAAACTGAGTCTTGTAGATACCACCATTTTTCTTGGAATCACACTAGACGCGAAGCTTCAATGGAGCCCCCATATATCAAAACTAGCAAGCAGGCTTAGTTCTGCAGCATATGCCGTAAAAAAGATTAGAAGTCTAACTAGTGTTGAAACAGCTAGACTAGTTTACTTTAGCTATTTCCATAGCATAATGTTGTATGGTATTTTGCTATGGGGACACGCAGCTGACACTGAAATTATATTTGTTTTGCAGAAGAGGGCCATAAGAGCAATTTATGATTTAAAGCCTAAAGAGTCGCTGCGACAAAAATTTAAGGAAATTAATATATTAACTTTGGCCTCTCAATACATTTATGAAAATGTAATGTACGTACACAAAAATAAAAGTAGTTTTACAAAAATAAGTGATATTCATTCTGTAAATACTAGGAACAGACACAAGCTAGTATACCAGTTACTCGACTCCATCGAGTCAGTAATTCATTCTTGGGGCGATGTATACGCTTTTACAACAAAATTCCAGAAAATATACAAAATTTGACCTGCTCAAAGTTCAAAAACTTTATTAAACTAAGTTTGTATAAAAAGGGTTATTATAATATTAAAGAATTTATAGATGATAATAACCCCTGGAAGTGAGGTGATCGCTCCCAAGCTATTTCTAATTTGTTGTGTTGTTAATTTGTGTAACATACATGATTGTAAGCTGTTATTTAAAAAAAAAGTCCCGCTGGGTTTCTTGCTGGTTCTTCCCAGGACAGAGGTTTTTTTCGAACCAGTGGTAATTATACAAAAGAGTGACTTTCAATAAGTATTATTTATAATCTATATTGAATAAAAAAGTTTCTGTTTCTGTTTCTGTTTCTGTTTCTATGGAGAATATGCATGTGATCTATGAGCAGTATATATTAAGGGCGAAATTTGTTGATTAAAAAATATTTGAGTACTTACGATGATGAAATTGACAACTTGGAATCTGTATAATATGTAATGTAATATAATATTTTATTATGTTCAGAAATTGTGTTACATTTTGTTCTACACTAGCTGTTCCCCGCGACTTCAGTGAAAGTCTCGTCAAAATAGGTCCTGCCGTTTTGGAGATTAGCCGGAACAAACAGACAGATAGACAGACAAAATTATTTTTTTTTTGTTATTAGTACCTACCGTATATGCTTTCATATGCATTTAGTAAAAAGCTGTTATTTTAACATTACAAACAGACACTTCAATTTTATTTATTTGTATAGATATGGATTGAATTACTATTTTTTCCTTATATAAAGTTGGCAGCACTGGACGGATGTTTTGTTACACAGATGACCTTTCTATTAGATCACAATCATATTCCCGGGTATTCTCCATTAATCGAAATGATTAAACCAATTCCTATCATTTATAATTAAGATAAAGTAATACACTGTTTACGAGCTAATCATTGAAATGATAAAAAAACATAAATAAGGTCGAGAGCTCGTGTCACGGTGACTACGTACGTTATACACAGCTGTGATTGAATTTATTACATGCGTTTAGTTATAAATCATATTTGTTATGCTCTGGGTTTAAAAAGAGCAGAAATTTAGTATAAAAAATAGCTCTACAACGGTGAAAATGGCAGACAGAAAATTCAAGTGAGTAATTTGTTTTTTTTTTTTTATTGGGCAACAGTTCTGTTGTGAGTGTCTCAAATGTTTTGTTTTTATTTTTAATTTCTTTTAATATTACGCTGCTGCTAATGATAAAATAAAAATAATAAATGGATTTTCGTAAATGACCCAAGTCTTCAAATCACGCATACCTCTTCTATCTTACGTGGTAGAGCCACGCTACAGCTATAGTAGTGGTATAGTTGTAGCACGAATGGGTCGGCTCAACCGGGGAAGGACCAGGCTCTCACAAAATACTTTTTTTAACTTATTATAAACCAGTGCTTGACCACAATCCCACCTGGTGGTAAGTGCTGATGTAGCCTTAGATGGTAAATCGCACTGTCTTAGCGTACCAAAAGCCTATTCACTCTTTTATTTATTTTTTATTTATTTATTTCAACAAACCACTATCATGACAGGAAAAAAACCTAATGCGACAGTGTAGTTCTTTTCATGCGTAACAAAAATATGGTCATTAACTGTAACATATTGTAAACAATCCTACCCTAGTAAATTCACTCAAGGTGCAATAGAATGGTCAGTCAGGTCAATGCCATTCTGTTAAGAATGCGTAACGTTCGCGTTAAAGGCGCCTTATCGAGTAAATTGGTACGGGCTCGCGGTACAGACAGCAGCCGCGGCCGCCGCCGTTT
Organism: Parnassius glacialis; assembly: GCA_033319125.1. Taxonomy (NCBI): domain Eukaryota; kingdom Metazoa; phylum Arthropoda; class Insecta; order Lepidoptera; family Papilionidae; genus Parnassius; species Parnassius glacialis. Next base: position 6,905,718 of record JAVANC010000029.1, on the reverse strand, counting down.
CCATACGTACCCGTCTGGAACACACAGCGCAATTCGCCCCAATATGTCACTATTATATATTTTTCTTCTAAGTGTTTTAAAAATATATAAGGCAAATGCTAGGTCTCGTACCTTACCCTCAACTCGTTGTAGCCAACCATACCCAGAATAAATAAAGTTGGGTACATTAATGGCTACATAGGGTAGATTCCATAATAGCGCATATATAAGTATCTAATAAATTTATTTTGCACACGTTCCAGCATTGAACTATACCCATTTTCGTGCGGTGACCATATTAAGGCGTTACACTCCAGATTACTCCTTACCAGCGTGTTATATAGTGATGATTACCTTAATGTTCGTGAAGCCGTGAATTGTACGAAGAATGAAGCCCAAGTTTCTATACGCTTTTTTGCAGCAATAGATAATGTGTTCCCTAAATGTTACTTCACTATTTAGTCGAACGCCTAGATCTTCAACTTCTTTAACTCTTACAATTTGCAAGCCATCCACTTTATAGTTATATACAATGGGCGTGCGCTTTCTAGTAAATGAAATGGAGGCGTTAAACTGTAAACAGCTATTCTTGCTCCATTCCACTACTCTGTTTACGTCCTGTTGTAACTTTTCACAGTCTGCCCACGTTTCTACGATATGGTACAACTTGAGGTCATCAGCAAAAAGAAGGCACTTAGATTCCTTAACTACCTCAGGCAAATCGTTAACCAGTAACAAAAACTGAAGGGGCCCTAAATTACTGCCTTGGCTTACTCCAGATTTTGTCACATATGTGTCCGACGTATGGCCGGCATATTCCACATACTGCTTTCTACCTGTCATATAGCTGGCAAATAATTTTAACAAATGTGGCGTGAAGCCAACTGCCGCTAACTTTTTTAGCAAGACGTCGTTATCCACTAAGTCAAACGCTTTTTTAAAGTCAAAGTAAGCGGCGTCGACTTGCACCCCCCTATCCACTGCGGGCACAACTACAGCCATGTAGCTAAGAAGGTTGCTAGTGTTGCTTCTCATTGGCCGAAACCCGTGCTGCGCTTCCGAGAGCTGCTGATTCACCTGCACGAATATTTTATCGTACATGGCCGACTTTTAGCTACTGATGAAAGCACGGCAACAGGTCGATATTCGTCCACCTGCGATCCTGCATTTCCCTTTGGAACAGGAACGACCCTTGTTGTTTTCCATCTGTCGGGAAAAATAGCACTGTCCAGGCATTTTGAATAAATGTACATTAACGGCTTACTTATCACGAAACGGCAGTCCCTGAGTATATACGGCGGAATGCCATCCGAGCTTGCGGACCTCTTAGGTTTTAGCTTTTGCAAGGCGCGTTGCACATCCTGAAGACTCAGACTTTCGATATGCACCCGCGCAACTGCATTGGTATCGCCAGCCGCTATTATTGCCTCGGTAACGCTTATATTGGCTTGTTCCATCCTATACACTGAATGGAAATACTGAGCAAACTCTTCTACACATTGCTTACCACTCAATACTTCCCCGTTTTTCAAATTTTTTTTTTGTTTTTGCAGCTTTTGGACCGTATATAGTTCCAAAAAGCTTTTGGATCTTCTACGAGATGGTTTTGAACGCGACTCTGATGTTGCTCCTGTGCGAATTTTATCATCTTCTTAACTTTCGCTCGACACTGAGAAAATAGTTCATAATCGTATTTTGATTTACTCATCTTATACCTCTTATGGCGATCTGCTTTTAATTTTAATTCGCGTATTATCTCAGCTGTGTACCACTCGGGATAACTTTCATACACTCCTCCAACTCATCCACTTTATTTTCTTTTTGCTGAGTTACTTTCATAATGGTTTTTAACTCGCGCAGCTCGGTTTAGATATTAATAAATCTTTCCTCTAGCCGTTTATACTCCTTTATCTGATTATCAAGCCGAGAAATCATTTCCATGCGGAACTCTGGGATCTCTTCTATAATCCTACTTTTATTATCGATCATAGATATTTCGCTATAATTGTGACAATCTCTTCGTTCCTTATTCACATAACAAGACGGCGTAAACGTTTTGTCCATTAATCCTCGAAGCGGTGTATTAGAGTTATCTCCTTTCGGCATATTACGCCTGCATTCTGGACAAACCCATTTACCTTTCTCTTCTTTAGTAAAATCTTGGTACTGCTCTGTCGTTATTGAAACACACATAAGATGATACACTTTTCTACATTTTTCTTGCGAACACTATGTATAAAATATCAGAAATCAACTCATTGCACCCACTACATTTCGTCTCCATTTGATTAGCAATATTAATATAAAAAATAATTTATACGTAATAATTTGTCGACACTATTCGCATACGCGTCCGTTCACCTTGCGTCATACAACGACACACTTCTTGCTTTGAAGACGCCCAGATTGTATTCGGACGGAAAGGTTTACGAATTTAGACGCCGGCAAATTATTTCCACTCCTTTGCTGTACGCATTAGAAAAGACGAAGCAAACCGTTTGGTTCTAATGTGTGGAATATCGACAACAAAGGGGGATGAAGACCCGCCAACCGCCTAGTTGTCCGATGGTGGAAAGGAGAGGAAGGAATTAAAGCGTGTAATTCCTACGCACACTCACCGAAATGCATCATGTAGAATACCGAGAGACCGGCTACTCTGCGCCTGTGCTCGAGACTGACAAGATTGGTTTCAACCAAATCAAGGTCACCAATGAACCTCTTAGCACGTCTTGAGTCCAACGGTGCGAAGTACCGCCGCACCCTTGCAAAGACACCAAGTTTCCTTGCAGCTTTTTTTTATAGGATGAGGGTGACAAACGAGCACACAGTCCACCTGATGGTAAGTGGTTGCTGCGGCCCATAGACATCTACATCTATCCTCGTTTGCGAATCAAAATGCAGATGCGTTGTCACCCGTGAGGACTAAGATGGAATGCCTCATTTCCAGTAAAAAAGGGCTCCGGCCACCTGCACTCACCAAGCGAAACGCAGAAGTAAACCTCTACTTCACGCTGGTATTCTGTGAGGTCGTGGTACCACCCCGGTTCGAGCCAGCACATCCGTGCGACAGCAAAAGCTGCCGCGTGGCTCTACCACTGTTAAAAAGCTGCTTTGGCTCTGGACTCAATGAACCGCCCATAGTTTAGGTTCGAAAAAAATTCAACCCCTAACAATTCGCAGACGAGGATAAATGTAGATGTCTATGGGCCACAGCAACCACTTACCATCAGGTGGACTATGTACTCGTTTGTCACCCTATCCTATAAAAAAAATGAGGTCCCATGTTCTTTGCAAGTGTTCGTAAAGTTATTGCTCCGTCGTCAAATTTGGCGGGAAATCTCTCAAAGTGTTTCGTTGTAACTTGGCTCAACTCAGGCGTGCTCCATAGGATTTAAGTCGGGCGACTGTGCAGGCCAATCCAAAACTTGAATATAGTGGTCTCGGAGAGCGGCCGGCACCAGCCGCGCCGTATGGGAAGGAGCATTACCGTGGATGAGTAAAAACTCCTGGCCCATTTGGATTCTGTGTGGGACATTAACAGACTCTACTACCTCCACCTGGTATTTTTGTGCAGTTATGCTGCGTTGAATCCAAACGAGCTGGGTTCGTCCGCCGAGACGAATTCCTGCCCACACCATTATTGTGCCGTCCCGCCTTGGTATGAGTGGAGCTCCTGAGGGTGCCGTAGACGGCTAACTCTCCCTGGAGTTCTTCAAAGGCGTTTTCTTCGTGAATCCGGATGAAACCAAACCGGAACTCAACGGTGAACAGCACCAAAGACCATTGTTCGTCACTTCATGGAAGATGCTCCCGAGCCCACGAAAGCCGCCGACCGCGATTGCCCCGTCGTAATGTTGGAACACGTAGCGGTCTTTGACCATGAAGACCAACTGCATCCAACCTCTTTCGCACGGTTTGGTCGCTTACCAGCAGCTGGTGGTCCTCATGGAGCCTTTGTAGTTAATGCATCTATGTTATATTGGGTTGTCTTCTGGCGGTCATTTGGAGAAATCGATCCTGTCTCTGCATAGTAAAACGATATCTACCCGTGTGCCGTTCAGCCACATCCCCAGTACTGCGTTAACGTGACCATAACCTTGATATCACGTTTTGGCTGGTGTGTAGGGCCTCAGCAACGACGCGTTAAATAGCACCATTTTGATTTTGTAAACTGTAATTTCATCTCGACTCAAACGACAACGTGACATGATAATTAACCGGTTCAGTGCAGATAGCACGCCAGGCGTGTCATCGATTGTTTTTGTGTGGCGTAATTACGCGAGTCGTGTCTTTTTAAAATTCGTTATAACTCGCTCAAATTGCGTTTTTGGAAAATTTATCCAAAACAAAATATTCATTATTGCAAGTAGTTCATGCCTACAGCTTCGTTTCTGGATATTTTGAAATTTTGAAATTTTTTTTCATGACACGCCTGGCATGTCAAGCGCCACAGAAGTTGATGATGACACGCCTATTGTGCCATCCGCCATGTGTAAAAATAATTTTCTTTTTTATGCTTTTTTCACTTGTTTAGACCTAATTAAGTTTAGTTGACATCAAATATCAGCTACAAACGGAAGGATACTTGTTTTTAGTGGGTAACTACGTATTTTTCTACGTGTTTTCTTTGAAATTGAGAGTAAGTGACTTTTTTATGCAGAGATTACAAACCTTTTGTACTATTTTTTGTTTTATAAAAAATCATTTATATAAGTAGGTACAGCTCACTTCAATCACCCTGGAAAACCTTGGTTTTAATTAAATTAAATTTTTACCTAATAATAACATTTGTAAATATCAAACAATCAAGAACCTTAATTTGGAAAAAATTAGGTTTATGATTCATTGATATTTACAAATGTTAAATATTATTTAATATTATACAAATGTAAAAGTAAAGTCGATTTGAAAACGTCTAATTAGTAAGAATAGCAAAACAAGTGTTTTCAAAAGGAAACAAACGCCGGCGCTATACGGCGGCGAATTGACAAGACTATTATTAGCGAACTTTTTTTATGCATGAACGGTTTCAAACTGTTTCAAGCAAAAATAAACCTTATACCATATCACAAAAGCACATGGTACTTCGTAGGTCTATTCGGTCATATGATAGTAATAAGACGGCAGTTCAACCATTTTAAGCAAAATTAAACAATAAGACAAACGCATTGTTTTTTTAACAGGAGACTTGTTTTCCAGAAATTTATTTACAACTCGAGTTTGTGAGCGATCGCAATGAGTGCTATTATTTCTTACTTATTAGACTATTTTCCCACAACATGATTGAAAACCCTGAAAGTAAAAAGAGTACCATGTACAAGTTAAAAAATGTTGTCAACCCCTAAAAATTTCAAATTTGCAAAAATCCAGAAACGAAGCCGCAGGCATGAACTACTTGCAAAATAATGAATATTTTATTCTGGATAAATTTTCTAAAAAAGGAATTTGAGCCAGTTATAACGATTTTTAAAAAGACACGACTCGCGTGTCCTACACCACACACAAAAGTAATCGATGGGACGCCTGGCGTGCCACCCGCACTGAACCGGTTAATGAATATCAGTAGAACAATTTGAATTTTCCTTGACGTAACGAATTACTAACAATTTTGCCGCAGTATTTTGTTTTTCTTTTGTTTTTTTATTTACATTTTTAAATTTTTGGAAATTAGAATAAAAGAGGTTTCTGTAAATAAACTTTTTATGGAAACTAAAAAGATTTTTTAAACCACACACATCTCTGACATGCTGTGATTCATATACGAGGGTGGATTGAAAAGTACTCGGCCTAACCAAGAAAATAAACACATACTAAATCAGTTATATTTTTATTTTTCTACATAATCACCATCAAGTTCAATACACTTTTGCTACCTCCCCTTCCAAGCATTTAGACCGTTGAAAAAAAATGATTCTTCCTTAGAGTCAAAATATGCGTCTACAGCTGCTTTGACTTCGTCGTTTGTCGAAAATCTTTGACCTCCCAAGTGCTTTTCTAGGTTAGGGAACAGAAAGAAGTCTGATGGTGCCAGATCAGGTGAATACGGCGGATGCGGTAACAGTTCAAAGCCACAGTTGTGAATTTCAGCCATTGACTGTACTGACGTGTGAACACGGGCGTTATCTTGATGAAACAGGACTTTTCTTCTGAGCATTCCTCGACGTTTTTCTTTTATTTCCTCTCGTAAACGACGTAGTAAGGTGCAGTAGTAATCAGAGCTTATAGTCTGACCCCTTTCAAGATAATCAATCATAATCACACCTTTCGAGTCCCAGAATACTGAAGCCATCACCTTATTTGCCGACAAAATCGACTTAGCCTTTTTAGGGGGTGGTGAAACAGGTCTTCTCCACTGTTTTGATTGTTGTTTTGTTTCCGGTGTACAGTAATGAACCCATGTTTCGTCTATAGTAACAAAACGATTCAAAAAATCATCTGCATCGGCTTCAAATAACTTCAAACAGTCGCGTGAAATAGTCAATCGCGTCCTTTTTTGTTCAACTGAAAGCAGTCGCGGAACCCACCTCGCAGACACCTTGTGGAAACCCAACTCGTTGACAATGATGTTTTGAGTTCGTTCATAAGAGATGCCTATAATCTCGGCTATCTCTCTAATTTTTAATCTGCGGTCTCCCATTATTAAATCAAGTACTTTTTTAATATTTTCGTCAGTAGTTGACGTCGAAGGCCTTCCAGAGCGGGGTTCATCTTTCACACTCTCTCTACCACGCTTAAATTCTGCTATCCATTTTTTGACGGATGAATATGACAGAGCACAATCGCCTAATGTACTGACCATGTCATCATGGATAGCTTTTTATGATAGCCCCTTCTTATGGAGGTACTTAATGACGGCACGCTGCTCGATTTGCTCCATTCGCGGAAATTATGTCCGATTACTTTGTTAATAAATTTATAAAATCACAACTAATTATCGCACACGTTTCGAACTTCACACAATGAACTAGTCTGAACTGAACTAAATAATGTGGGTAGATTTGATTTTTAGAATTGAATGGATCTGTGTTAGGCCGAGTACTTTTCAATCCACCCTCGTACATCTACCCTCGATTAAGAATCAAAATGCATATGCGTTGTCACCCCTGAGGACTAAGATGTTCGTTATCAGTAAAAAGGGTCTCCGGTTCTCTACACTCACCATACGAAACACAGCAGTATTTTACGCTGGTATTCTGTGAGAGCGTGTGCTTTCCCCGAAGTAGGACACATTCGTGCTACAACCTAACATACGTAACGTAATATAGTTGCAGCATGGCTACCGCTCTGGGTGACGGACGTGATAGTTTATGTATTAAGTACTTAGAAAAAATATTACTAAGTTGTATGCACATTTGTCGTATTTTTTATAAAATGATGACGGAGCGAGCACACCTTCCAGCAGATACTTGCTACACACCACACAATATGCAGACACCCATCTAGCTAGGCTCGATTATAAATCATAATGCAGGTGCGTTGTCACTTTTTTTTTATAGGATAAGGGTGACAAACGAGCACACAGTCCACCTGATGGTAAGTGGTTGCTGCGGCCCATAGACATCTACATCTATCCTCGTTTGCGAATCAAAATGCAGATGCGTTGTCACCCGTGAGGACTAAGATGGAATGCCTCATTTCCAGTAAAAAGGGCCTCCGGCCACCTGCACTCACCGAGCGAAACGCAGAGGTAAACCTCTACTTCACGCTGGTATTCTGTGAGGTCGTGGTACTACCCCGGTTCGAGCCGCGACAGCAAAAGCTGCCGCATGGCTCTACCACTGTTCAAAACTTGCCACCTTTGTGGACTAAAATGGTCTGTCATCAGTAAAAAGGATCTCGGGTACTCTCACTCACCATACGAAGTAGAGCAGCATTCTGTTGCTATTTAAAAGCCGTAGCTACCCCGAACGAGCCACCTATTCATGCTGCAACATGCACTGTTTTAATGTGGTTTTTTTTTACAGAACAAAAATGAAAATCATTTTTCTATTGTCAACATTATCCGGTGCATTGCCAGTAAGAAGACGCCCGCACTGCCACGCCTGCTTCAACGGAATGTGTCACAGTCGCTCCACTGTATTCACTGCTCATAAATTCTCCGGCCAGCTCGCCGTTGACCGAACTGCCAACATTCTCTACTTTCACTATCAAACAAACCGTTCGATAGACCACACTGGTGCTTTCGATTTGAATGATATCAAATTCAAAGTTATCCCGAAAATCGGTTTCACTTTCGGCCGGGCCGTCGACCAATCTACAAGAGAGGTTTTCATGTCGGGAACCGTTGGCGTCTACAAGTATAACCCAAAAACGAACACTGTAAAATCAATTGGCTTAACAGACAAAACCGTTTGGCATTTGCAGTATAAAGATAAAATTTACTATTCGGAATTCAAATCGAAAAGTATTTTTACGTACGAAAAGAATAAAATAAAAAGTATTAATGCACTATCTAATTTCTACGTCGATGATTTTGTTATTGATAAAAAGAACGATATATACTTTTTGAGTGATTCGATGATTTATAGGCTGAAGAATGGCACCAAAACCGCGGATTTTTTTATAGACGAAATATTCTCACTGGCCACAGACAAAAAAGGCGATGTGTACTTCATTCAACCAGGTAGTAGAACTGTTTATATACTGGACTACAGTAAAGATAGTTTGACTGAATTAGGTGCAATTGGAAAGGGCACGCCATTTAGCGTTGTTTTCGACGCCGACAATAATATGATATACCATGATGTGGATGATGAAAAGTTGTATTATTTGATGCCAAACTACAGTTTGTGTACAGTTACGACGAGAGGAAAAGGAAAAAATGTCAAAAAGTTCGTTTCGATGAGAAATTAATTAAATAATTATAACACGGTACCATTCATTTCCCGAGTAGTGGCGCGTAAAATCCGCTATTCCATGTCATCCCGTGGGTGATGTAAGAGGCGAAAAATGAAGACTATAACAAAAGATGCGCAGCAGCATCTTCCTGATAACAACTTTATAATGACTTATGAGGCTTGTTTTAAATGAATAAATTAAAAAAAATATCAACAGTTATATGTCGCAATTAACCGTGTAGTGGTTATGCAAGAATATCCACTGAAAGAAAATTGAATTCGAAGGAACATGGGCGTAAACGTTGTACTTAGGGTTACCAGATGGTCGGAATTCCTCTGGATCCTCCCGACATTGTGATCTCCAGAATCTCGACAAAACTCAAAATCTCCAGACAAAAGACTTCTCGGAAAGTTAACGTACGGTCTTTGATTTAATAAAAGCTGAGTTAGTAATTATACTGAACTTTGAAGTAAATTTTTCATGAAGTTAAATCTTCTGAATACTACTAAAAGATCTAAATTGGTGGACTCTAGTAAAGTCCAATGGCAAATACATTTGGCAACCTAAATATTAAATTTACTTATTTAAAGTACTATTTTTCATTTTATTTTTCCCGCCAACGGCCCCAAAATCCCGACATTTTCAAAATTTGTCCAGATATTTTGTTCTTCTGATCTGGCTAACCTAGTTGTACTAAATATATATTCGTCCCGACCTCGTTAATAGATGATTAAAAAACTTTCTCCGAGGAACTAATGATTTTTCCTCCCTTTATTGAGTTTGAGCCGATAAAATTATTGAATTCGTATGGAATATTGTTTTGTGTTTTAGTTTTCGACACGAGTTTTTTAGAGAACGATGTTGTATTTGAGCATTGGAATCATATGTTAAAAGATCCGAGCTTAACAGAGATATACTTACAATATAACAAAAAAATAAAAATAGCTAAAACAAAATTTAAAGTATTTATTTCACAAATTGGACTTATAAATGGAATAATACAAAATATAACAATGTCATGTAGTAATAAATAATCTGTAAAAATTACAGGTTTATTTTTTTTAATCTGTTTTCTATTATCCATACTACAATACAATACAACGATAAAATAACCTCTAAGTATTTTAAGGAAATGTTTTTAATGCATCGATAATTTGTAATTTATTAATCGTTTTACAAACATCGCATAAATTAAAAAAAAAATTAAAGTCGTAAACAGTCTTATTATTAAGCTTCAATATAACTACATCAGCTAGCATAAACAACAATAATTGTCAAAACGTTTAGAAAAGCCACAAACATGCTCATTTTATAGTCAGCGTTGACTTTCGGAAAAAAGTCTTTGACAGAGTGAACGTTTGGCGAAACTTCATACAGGCGTCTCGCTACGAACACTTGCAACACAAGGTCAGAGTTTTTTTTTAACTATTATAAGCCAGTGCTTGAATATCATCCCACCTGATGGAAGGTCATGATGGAGATCAAGGGTTTCATCTACGGTAGCAACAAAAAAATAACACGACCTTTAAAACTTTGTACCGACGCGGGCTTCGAAACGCGATGCCCGCGCTTGTTTACATGTGTTGCGAACAGAATGTATGAAGTTTCCGTACTACTTCACTCTATGGAGTGTAGAGTAGAAGGCGGATAAGGGTGGCGCTGCAGTAGCATAGGATAAATTTAAAAAAAGCGCCAAAATTAATTGGAATAAGATTGAGAAATATACAAGGACCGACCAATCCGCTTGGTTTTGTACTACGTAAATAGTTGAGGTTTTGTATACTGGCATTTTACTAACTACTCTAGTCATTAAATTTTTTCAATATTTGAATTCAGCTGACTTCACTTTGTCTACAACAGCTATATTCATATCGTAGTTTTTCAGACGCCAACGCTATTGTGGTAGGTTTTGGAATCTCTATTTTCAGTATATAGGGGGACACTTTTTCAACTTTCGCACCTTATAAGATGGTTCTCCTTCTATTCTACACTTCATACTTCACTCTGACCATAATGAACTTAATTAAGTAAATAATAGTTAATACTATTCTAATAAAATAAGCTCAGTTAATATATGGTTGTACCCATTTATTGTGTTACAATATTTCTGTATTACCATATCATATTCTCCTGTCATGAATAAACTTAGATTAATGATGGCTCTACACAAATCTACCAACCTTACATTTGCTAGCGTTGGATGGTTTGGCCAGGTTCGACTCTGTGACGGTAGCAGCGGTAAATTGCTGCTGCCACGTTGTTACAGTCATACTGTGTTCTTTTGAAGTATAATTAAAATATAGTTTCTTTTTAATTATGTCGTGCAGCCTATACGGTGACATAATTTATAGTTTGAACAATTTCACTACGGTTCGAGCGAACGTTCGAAGTTGGACGGTTGGACGGTTGGCCGACCGTGTAAGGCCAGGCCAATATACTCGTCAGTAAAATAAAAAGAATACACATCGATATTTATTTGTTACTTACACAATCTCGAATAATCTCATCAAATCCACAATCTTGGAATGTAATTTTTATTTTATAATACTTTAATAATGGCATTTTTACAAATCTATCTCATCCACATTATTATGTTTTTATTTCATCATAAATTGTTTCAATAATTTAAAAAATATATAAATACATTATAAATCTTGGCGTCTAGTCAATCGTGCTCTCTCTATAATTATAACTGGTCCACGTCTAAGGCTTTTTGCATTCATGTCTATGGTAAATACCGGTAATAATGGAAGAGAGGTGTAGTTTCATTGACCTCTTAAATTTTACCACACAATCGCTTCGTGTCTTTTAAATGTCTTAAGATAACTAATCAGCTTAGTTCTCAAAGTCTATGGTTTCAAATTGATTAATTTTGATAATGTATTTAAGTTATTTTTTTTTTGCTATATCTTTATGTTTATATATATCTTTATATATAAAAATTTGGTGTCACTTTTTTGTCCACGATGAACTCCTAAACTATATAACTGATTTCAACGAAAGTTTGCACACTGTGTGCAGTTTGGTCCAACTTGAGAGATAGGATAGTTTTTATCCCGATAAGTGACCTACAATATTTTTTTATTGCGAATTTAAGGATTTTTTCATAGGAATGGTCGTCGGAAAGGGCAGAACAACGTCTGCCTGGCCAGCTAGTATACATATATTATATATATAACGATTTAATAAGCACTACTACGTGTTCAGTGATGTGTGTTCAGCTGGTTTTCACAAGGTCAACTGTACGTCGCTTGCTCTCGCGTTACTAACCCAGATAATTTATATTATAAACGGAGCAACGAATAACATTGTTTGCAAAGAAATTTTATCTTTTTGACGTTTTTTCCTTCGCACGTACGAAATCTTTGTTAATATATCGAGCAACACAGACGAAATTGCGGGCGGGCATCAGCAGTAATGAAATAAAAACGTAAACATTAAACAACATTAATAAAAAATCACAATATTTAACAGAAATCAACGCCAACAATTATGGATAAAAATAGTAATTTTAACATGATTTTAATAAAAATACGTAATAAGAAATACAACAACATACAAATATGACACACAATTTCAGTATATCCTGCCCATAGTACATAGACAAGAATTGATACATGGGAATATTAGACTTTACTCTGCTTACATCGTCTCTCCGACCAAATGGCGTGAATGGGCGCCAAAGGGCCGAAACGTATCTTCAAACTGGACTTAGGGCTTGGCCTCTGTCTGAAAATTTGAAAGTGTTTGACACCAATGTTAATATAATTACTAACTACTTCATTATCTGTGAGATGGCATGATGTAATTTTTAAAGAATAAACGTGACAAACGACCGCACAGTCCAGCTTATATTAAGTGAATGTATGGCCCATAGACATACATCTATCCTTGAATAAGAATCAAAATAAAGATGCGTTGTCACTAGGGTTTGAGTCCCGGGACGTCTCGTGTCTGGAAGTCCCGAGACTTTTCGTAATTTTAGCTGTCTCGAGTCCCGGGACTTTCGGGTCGAGACTCGAGACGAGACAAATTGTCGTAATTGTTATGTAATCATTTTTATTTTCAAATAATTGAAGGAGCCTAGCGCCATGTGTTAGTTTAATGTATAATTACTTGGTCTAATACGTAACTACTGAGTACGCAACACAATAAATTAAACAAATATGTGATTATGAGAATTAACAAGGAGATTATGAACAATGATTAGATACTAGAATTACTAGATAATAGTAAAGTTATTAAGAATTAGTATGATTTTTATCTAAGTTCGTTTAATAAACATAAGATTTAACTGTTTAGAAGTGCATCTGTGTGTGACTAAAAGAAATAAACAAAGCAATTATTTAGACTGAAATTAACGTTAAAGTTATTTAATTTTCTGTTTAATTGTTTAATAAATGTTGATTTTTACAAAAAATTGCCTCTTTTTAATACGTTTCACCAGAAATTAACTCAATTAAAATTCTTCAAAAAAGGCTTACACATCTTAAAAAAAATATCAAAAAAGTCTCTTCTTAAAAGTCTCGAAGTTCCGGGCATTCCTGGGACTTTGATTATAGGCTGTCCCGTGTCCCGGAACTTTGAAATTGTCGGGAATTTCCAAACCATCGTTGTCACCCATGAGGACTAAGAACCTCGACTAAGGAAGGCCTCGTTACCAGTATAAATGGTTTCCAGTTTTCTACACTCACCATACAAAACACAGTAGCATTTCAGCTGCTATTTCACGCTAGTTATCTGTGAGAGCGAGGTCCTACCCCGATAGAGCTAATCCATTCGTGCTGCCATAACATAGCTGTATCATGTCTTTAACGCGTTTTTTTAAAACTCGGCTGTGTTGTTTGAATTCGGTGCCCGTTTTAAAAACCGTTGCCGGTCACCGACCGACGACGGATGTAATTTACCGTCAGTGTATGATGACTGCATCTATGATATATACCTAGGCAGCATCTACAATATGGCGGATTATGTGTTTAGATTTTTTTTTATATAGAATAAGGGTGACAAACGAGCACACAGTCCACCTGATGGTAAGTGGTGCTGTGGCCTATAGACATCTATATCTATCTTCTTTTGCGAATTATAATGCAGATGCGTTGTCACCCGTGAGGACTAAGATGGAATGCCTCGTTTCCAGTAAAAAGGGTCTCCGGTTCTCTACACTCACCATACGAAACACAGCAGCGTGGTCCTTCCCCGGTCGAGCCGACCTATTCGTGCTACAACTATACTATTAATATAGCTGCAGCATGGCTCTACCACGTATAAACCTCTTACTTTTAAGCCTCACAGTCTCCGAACACAATATACGAACAATTTCATTAGGTGGCATAAATAGGTAAGACGGTAGTACCTAAGCAGAATGGACTCATCGACAGAAAACGAGATCTATCACGTAGAATATAGAGTAAAAGTTAAAAAGATAAATACAGGGTTATGTTGCAAAAACCAACCAAAATTGCAGAGAAGATTCTTAAAAAAAATCCTAAACATTCTGTCCTTTTTAACTTTTAAATTCAAAATGCGTGGTAATGCATTATTAAGTGGCGAAGCTTGCGGAGTCACTTATTGATTTCACGATATCTGTCCGTCTGTCCATCTGTCCGTCCGTCTGTCCGTCTGTCCCACGATTATCTCGAGAACGGTTTCGAATTTTCATATTCTGTTTTCAGCAATCGATTACTGATCACCCAGGCATCTGAACCTCCTATTGTGAAATATTTTCCGTTAGAAACCGCTACAAAGCTGATTGCTTCGCCACTTTGCTATGCTGTTAGCTTGCTACGTTTATTTTAACTGATTTTACTGCGCACGCCCACATTCGTAAGGGACGATAGGTAGGCAAAAACATTGTTGCCCATAAATTACATTCAATTTGGAATCATTTCAAATAAAAGTAGAAGCATTATTTACTCGTATTTTCAAAAACTGCAATAACGGTATATTATTATTTATGTATTTGAACTTAAGTTTAAAATTTGGCTACTCTTTGAAACATAACCCTGTATAAAGGGGCAGTTATGATAATGATGGATTAAATTTTTTTAAAGATCAAATCACACCGACATAGATTAAAGCCTGATTTTTTATAAGTATTTATAATAATAATACCATACTACATACATTGCACGTCAAATTCTCGCGATCCTTGTTGGCCATGGTCTCCTCATTATATTCCTTCTCCAAGTTGAAATGCTGAAAAAGTATATAATTTTTTTTATAAAACTGAAGGGGTGAACGCACTTAAAGTCTACCTGATGATAAGTCTGCAGTTTATGGAAACTTGCAGCCAACTAAAAACCAAATAGCCTACAGATGCGTTACAAACTCTAGAGGACTAAGATAGAATGGACCACAGCCTGTAAACTGGATATGTGGCTGTTATCATACTGGCTCCCTTCAAACCGGCAACCGGTTAGCACGCTAGACAGGCACGATAGTTTTTTTTTTTTAAATTACAACCGGTTTTTTTTTAATTATTTTAAGTAGTTATCAGGAAGACGCTGTTGCCAATTTCTTGTTGCAGTTCACTTTGTCGCCTCTTACAAAACACACGATATCATAATATGAGATAGTGGATTCTCTCTCTTATTTTCTTACGTCGCCACTGCACGGCATAAGTAAATAATATAACAGATGTCCGCATCTAACAAAAGAGGAAAGAATAAAGTGTAAACATTCACGCGGCTTTAATGCTTCATGCTCATTAACAAATTTTTTGCATTTCTCTGCACGTTTTTAAAACGATACGTACGTCACTCAATAAGTTTTCAGATGCTCGAAATTTAAAAATGGAACGCACCCGCCGTGTTATATGTTTCTAAAAAGCATATTTATTTAAAAATAGAACTCCTCAATATTAAAAAAAAAACAAAGTTCTATTAATTTTCCTGCAACGCTTCCCGCACTTTTCATTTAAAACGATGGATGTTAACCGTGAACATTTGCGCGCTATGATATATTATGATTTTAAATTTGGTTTAACCGAACAATTAAGTTTACAATCAGCATTAGGGGACTCACTCCATCACGCGCAACAATTTTTAGGTGGTATCTGGTGTTGAAACTCTAAGTCACCCACCCTAGAGCCCTGACTTAGTTCCTTGTGATTTATTTTTGTTCCCAAGGGTGAAAGAAAAATAAAAGGCAAGTTTTTTTCAAGCGCCGAAGAAGCCGTGGCTGCCTACGATGAAGCGATTTCCGACCTGTCAGATCAAGACTGGCAAAAGTGTTTTCAGAGTTGGTTTAGGCGAATGGAACTTTGTATAGAGCATGATCGAGAATATTTTGAAAAGATGTAAATTAAATATTAATGGTATCTTAGAATACTTTTAGTATATCTCAAAACTTATTGAGTGATTCACATATCAGTATAGGACAAAAACACATCCCCGAAACATTCAAACGACCTACCTTTAAAATTTCCTGATTAGTCAAATAATCGGCGGGACCTGTCTGAATAAAATGGCGAAGCACTTTGCCGCCCTTTTCCACCAGCAAAGCGCCCCCAGTTTGCACCCAATCCCCTTTAAAATCTCCACCTAATCCTAAATCAATTACAATAGAATAGTTATAACAAGATAAAACCTCCAATATCTCCATATTCGACAATCTGTCAGCAGGACCAATTTGCACGAAGTGGCGTATCATTTTCCCGCCATTTTTTATCAACACGGCGCCGCCATTTTGTAAACCATCGCCGATTAGGTCGCTGTGTAAACCTAGGATTTTTTGCATTTAAAGAGTTATTTTTATTCAAAAATAATTAACTACAAATAACCCTCTTCCAAAAAAGGCTTGAAGTTAAAAAAATAAAGTTGCAGCTTATTTAAGTCCCACTGCTGGGCACAGGCCTCCTCTCATTTCTGAGAGGGTTTTAGGGCAAGGAAATGTCCGCCGCGTTGCCCCAATGCGTGTTGGCGAACTTTACATGTCTTCAAACATATGTTTTTTCCTTATTTCTCAGACATGCAGGTTTCCTCACGATGTTTTCCTTCACCGCCGAGCACGTGGTGGTGGTGCCGGCGGAGATCAAACCCGGGTTGCTCGAGTACTGTGAATCTTACAGCGAGCGCTAACCATCTAAGCTACCACGGCTCAAAAAAATGCTTATTAACAACAAAAAAAAGTCATATTAAAGTTTTCAATCATTACAGTTGTTGATGTTTTCGCTATACGATTGCCTAAGCCGCGGCGCCCATCTAAGCTACATGATTTCGACATGGCTTGTAGCATGATTCTGACGATGCTCTGACGTGACCACGAGTGACACTGCTTGCGCCAACCTGTGCAACAATAGCATGTCGCAGAATTTATTTTGAGTCAAAATATGGCCTGAAGAGGATAAACATGCCCTTGCTTTGCTACAGATTTCAAACATTCAAAATGCCAGCAGAAGATTTTGAGTACATCCCTAAGGGAAAAAATTTGAAAAGTAGTGGTACTTTCAATTTTATGAAGAAATTAAAATTACATTTTGCATAGATTAGCACTACAAGTTGCAAAAAACATCTTGCGAGTTCCTGTTACTGTAATCGGGTCTAGTATAATCATATAAACATGGTCTTTCATGAACTAAATCAATGAATTTAATATTAAAAGCTAGGTCGCCTTTCATTTTGCATATACAAGTCACTACAAGTGTCGTGTTACGCGCCACTTCAATGCGTCACTAGTAGCAAGCTGAATGCCACGTCAGGTCATGCGGCGTCACGCCACGCAAATGGGCGCTACTACATACAATCCCTTTGAATGTTGAGGCGAGTGACAAGTTACGCGTCAAATCACGCGTCAGATCACCTGTTACGTTACGTATGTGGGCGCCGCGCTTAAGCCTAAACCTTCAACGATGAAGGGTTCACTGAAGATTTCGACATTCGATAAGTAAAATTCACCTAAAATCCACATCATAGGAAGATTGCGATCGGAGGATTCATCCGGCCATTACAGTGCACTCCTGAACACAAGTTTCACTTAAGTAGGATATGGCAAAATCGTCACGCTTGGCCGTGGATTGGCGGTTGAATTACCAGACATGATATGATACCTTTGAATATGGTCCCCGTCGCCGGTCTGCGTATATTACATCTGTTAACCGATTACAAAAAAGGAGGTACTTAAATCGATTTTTTTTATGTGTGTGTTACCTCTGAACTTTTCTCTAGGTGAACCGATCGATGATTCTTTTTTATTTGAAGAATGCTTCTCATGTGTTTTCAAGTCAATTTGATCAAGATCTGACCAGTAGGTTTTGAGTTACTCTTAATAATTTATATTGAAATCGGTTGTATAAAATTTTAAATTGTATTATTTAGAAATCATATTTAAAACCAATTATTATAATAAATTATGCATTTAGAAATTTGGTACAACTTAAAATTAAACATTTTGAATCGTTTAGACAGTATTGATTTATCATCCACTTTCTGCCCTGTATTAGTATTGTAAGTCGATAAAGATTTACAATGATAATTTATGTTTAAGCCACACAATTAACTTTGAAATTTGCATTCACACGCGCGTACGCCCGCCGACTTGTGAAGGTCACCTTGGCCCCCCTTCCGGGCGCAGAGGACGCGAGGTCGGAACGTGATTGCAAGGGAGTCTTTTGCAAGCAGTGCTATCGACAGCACGCTGTCATTTTTTTCGGGAACGCGGTATAGTGCAGGCGCGTCTAGTAAATATACTGTCTAGGATTCGTAACGCGCATTCCTTGTTTGAGAGCTTCTCCCGGGACTTAGTTGTGTTTAACTCAGAATCCGTATAAGTTCATTCGACAATATTAACTACTAGTGCGGTGTGTTACGTTTTTGCTTATAGTAACGGGATTTAGTATAGACCGACATTCTGTATTCGTGTCGTGTGTTACGCCTTATAACAAATTAGAGTTAGTGGCTTCTGGAAGTTAGTTAATTGTACGATAAAGTTAATGGACTGTCCTCGTGACGAACGAAGAAAGTGACTGTGGGCGGCTCCGCGGAAGATTACTACAATTTGGAGCGGTGCTGAAGTCCGAGCTGCTGCCGACGGCAACGGTCTAATCAGGTCTACCACACCCAGTCACACACAGATACACATCACCAACCCTTACTGCCCATGCACCCTACAACCACATGCGGCTTGACCGAACCCTGAGACAGCAGTCGTCTTGGATATAGGTAAGTAAGCTCGGGTTTACTATTCTCCCTGTTGAATTGTAGTAGGATAAAACGCTCCTCCTTATAGTTTATTGTAATTAGAGACCTTCCACGTGGTCACTTGTTGAGGCCCGACCTGCATCTGCTTGTAGGGTCTTCCGTTGATGGGCCCCGGAAGATCCTACTCCTGGATAGGCAGCTGCAGGCCGTAACAATTTAAAATTAAAAATGTTGTACAGTCGACTTCAATATAAATTATTAAGAATAACTCAAAAACTATTGGTCTAACCTTGATCGAATTCATATGGGACCACACGAGAAGTACCAGCTTTCAAATAAAAAAAAGAATCATCGAAATCGGTTCACCCAGTAAAAAGTTATGAGATAACACACATAAAAAAACATACAGTCGAGTCAATTGAGTACCGTCTCCTTTTTGGAAGTCGGCAGAAAACAGATTTTTTTATACTTTGCATTCACTTGCGCCCTAAAACGCGATTACCGAGGTCGAATCCAGTCAATATTTATATTACTGGTATAAAATGAAACTAATTTTTACCGATTCTATTGCGTATAATTTAACTTTTTAATTTGCTGTGATTTACAGCACCCATGGTCACGGAGGGGACTGAGGTGTTTGACGTCCCGATGTCATAGTTAGCGCGGCTACCTAGCTCGGCGGCCAGATGTTTTCTATCACAGATGTTTCAGAGAGTACAAGGGATTGCAAGACAACAAGCTTCGGGTCCCGCGCCTACGTCACAGTGACCGAGTGAAGCCGGCCACAGTCGAGCGTGTGCTTGCTGTACTACCCTACATCAGAGAAGTCACAGACAAGGTTGGCTACATCTTGAAGTGAGCTTCCATTAAAACATACTTCAAGCCGCCCAAGAAGATTAGTAAATTTTTACCATCCGTCAAATGTCATATCCCTCTACAAAATGCAGGAGTGTACACGCTGGAATGTGAATGTGGTCTCTCTTACATAGGACAAACAAAAAGATCAATAAAACCCGCGTTAAAGAACACATAGCTGATGTGAAGACTAGACGTTCCGGGAAGTCTGCAGTCTGTGAACACTTTCAAGATCGCCCCGTCATTACATTAGATTTGATAGACCACAAATCCTCGCAAAAGAACACAGATTCCTACCAAGGATGATTCGCAAGGCTATTGAAATTAAAAACATCCTAATTTCTTATCCTAATTAATAAAATTAAATCCAAAATCAAGCATACCACTGCAAGATTTCAAGATACTATAAGCTCATTCTGCGTAGATCGGACCAAAAATTAATATTCAAAAACTGAAGGTAGCCGGGCTAACTATGACATCGGGACGTCAAACACCTCAGTCCCCCCCCCCCCCCCACCCCGTGACAATGGGTGCTGTAAAGCACCCGAAACGTCAGGAATCAAAATGTTAAAGTTAGTGTTCCCGTAAATATAAGAAATAATTACTGGTATTAATTTTAAAATAAAATAAACCTAGCAAGCTAACAGCATAGCAAAGTGGCGAAGCAATCAGCTTTGTAGCGGTTTCTAACGGAAAAAAAAATTCAAAATAGGAGGTTCAGATGCCTGGGTGATCAGTAATCGATTGCTGAAAACAGAATTTGAAAATTCGAAACCGTTCTCGAGATTCTCGACAGACGGACGGACGGACGGACGGACGGACGGACGGACGGACGGACGGACGGACGGACGGACGGACGGACGGACGGACGGACGGACGGGCGGACGGACGGACGGACGGACGGACGAACGGACGAACGGACGGACGGACGGACGGACGGACAGACGGACAGACATCGTGAAATCAATAAGTGACTTCACAAGCTTCGCCAATTAATAAAACCCAAGCACACAACTAACCACACACGCACGCATACACGCACACACGCTCGTACACACGCATTCACGCACGCGCACATATACAGGTATACAAAATCTCACACATTAAAATTACTTGTAGGTTATAAAACATTTGCTCTTGCGAGATTCAAGCCCGCGGCCCCGCTGCGCCGCAGCAAAATGTTTAGTCACTGTTCTACCGAGCTTTCTCGAATTAATTATAAGTTAAAGGGATTGCCCCAATAAAATAAAAAAATAAATATATTTCTTTACCCATTCCTTTTCCTTTAGCTATGGCGTCACGGGACTGTTTCCAAAACAAAGAAGTTATAATGGATATAACATTGAATCGCTTGAAGCCCAACGTCTGGTAGGTAGAGATGTCGTCTACGTGATAAAGTTCTGGAAGAAAACACGTGCCGTTTATATTCTTCCGCATCATATTACATCATGATAGAATTCTGGAAAAAAAAACACATGTCGAAGATCTTCTCTGTTAGTCTTTCGTGAACCACTGCTAGATATAGTATATACGTAGTAGAGCCATGCTGCAGCTATAATACGGTTGTAGAACGAATGAGGCGGCTCAACCGGGGAAGGACCACGCGCTCAGAGAATACCAACGTAAAAAGCAACGTTTCCCTAGGTGAGTGTAGAGAACCGAATACTTTTATTGAAGATTGATAGGGATGACTATGAGTCACGGCATCCGTTTACCATCAGGTGGACTGTGTGCTTGTTTGTCACCCTATCCAATAAAAAAAAGATATAAGCTTTTCCAATAATGTGCGTTCAATAGCAGCTTAACAATGCCGTGTTTCGTATGGTGAGTGTAGAGAACCGGAGACCCTTTTTACTGGAAAAGAGACATTTCATCTTAGTCCTCACGGGTAACAACGCATCTGCATTTTGATTTGTAATCGAGGATAGATGTAGATGTCTATGGGCCACAGCAACCATTTACCATCAGGTGGACTGTGTGCTCGTTTGTCGCCTTATTCTATAAAAAAAATTAGCAGCCTTCGAATTGGATTCGGCATTTTGGTAGAGATATTCCGCGAATAGTCGATGCCCCATGGCCATGCTATGTTCGTTAGCATAACGTACGTGCATAAACATAAGCATAAACTCTCACGTCTGTTACGCAGACGTGTAGGCAGAGACTGTGGACTTCCATCTCCCACATTCCTAACACACCTTTTTCATACGTGGTAGAGCCATGCTGCAGCTATATTAGTAGTATAGTTGTAGCACGAATGGGTCGACTCCACCGGGGAAGCACCACGCTCTCACAGAATACCAGCGTAAAATGGCAGCTTGACACTGCTGTGTTTCGTATGGTGAGTGTAGAGAACCGGAGACCCATTTTCCTGGAAAAGAGGCATTCCATCTTAGTCCTCACGGGTGACGACGCATCTGTATTTTGATTCTTTATTGAGGATAAATGTAGATGTGTATGGGTCACAGCAACCACTTACCATCAGGTGGACTGTATTGCTCGTTTGTTACCCTATCCTATAAAAAAAAACCTCTCTCTGTTTAAGTACACGTTCATGCTGGTTGGTTAAGGGTACTCTATTTCATTTAGTTTTTCATGGTTTTTTTTAAATGCTAATGATACAATTTACTTCTTAAAATGAAAAGAAATAAGCCAATTAAAGCATGCTCTATAACAAAATTATACAAAGTTAAATTATTAGCTTTCCAGCTACCTAATAAGTATATTACACGATTGTGCCCGATCATATCAACCCCCACAATCAGCACTATATGAAACGTTTAATAAAAAGTTTATCATCATCATTACAGCCCTTCACAAGTCCACTGCTAAACATAGGCCTCCCCCAAGGAATGTCAAAAATCACGGTCCTGAGCCACAAGCATCCAACGACTTCCTGCGTGTCTTACCTGGTCGTTACTCCATCTAGTGGGTGGACGCCCTACACTTCACCTACCGGTACGAAGCTGAGGTAATAAAAAGTTATTAAAAGTAAATTTAAAGTTTAATTTATTATCTGTAATTTTATTTATCTCGTATTTTTGAGAACGTAATGACAATATCGTCTCCACTCCAATTTCATTCGACGCTTAATTGCATAATAAATTCATAATTAAATTTTCATTTAAACCGATTCCATAAAAAGTTTAAATGACCAATTGATATCGCGGTCAACCAAATTGCGTCCATTTTTAACTAATGACTCCAATAATACCTCTTGGTTTAGATAGAACCAGGAAAGAAACCAACTGTTTTCTTTCTAATTCACAAAACATACCTCCATCGAAATATTTGTTCTCGAGAAATTCTTTCGAATTAGCACTCTCCACACCGACACCGATCAGTCTTATGTTATGTTTCTTCAAAATCGGAGCGATTTCGCTGATCTGAAACAAGATACGAACGCAATCAGAGCACAATATTTTTTTTATTAAAATGTAGTCACAAGCGAACTTAGTCCATCTGCTGGTAAATAGTTACTGCTATCCATAGACACCTGCAGTCTACTTTAAACATAGATGGCTACAGGTATTACGTGGTAGAGCCACGCTGCAGCTATATTAGTAGTATAGTTGCAGCACGAATGGCTCGACTCGACCGGGGAAGTACCACGCTCTCCTCTCACAGAATACCAGCGTAAAATAGCAGGTTAATGCTGCTGTGTTTCGTATGGTGAGTGTAGAGAACCGGAGACCCTTTTTACTGGAAAAGAGGCATTCCATTTTATCCTCACGGGTGACAACGCATCTGCGTTTTGATTATTTATTGAGGACTAGCTGTTCCCCGCGACTTCGCCCGGCATTCCATTTTATCCTCACGGGTGACAACGCATCTGCGTTTTGATTATTTATTGAGGACTAGCTGTTCCCCGCGACTTCGCCCACGCGTAATTTATCACCATAATAATTACCAGCGTAAAATTGCAGCTTAACACTGCTGTTTCGTATGGTGAGTGTAGAGAACCGGAGACCCTTTTTACTGGAAAAGAGGCATTTCATCTTAGTCCCCACGGGTAACAACGCATCTGCATTTTAATTCGCAAACGAAGATAGATGTAGATGTATATGGGCCACAGCAACCACTTACCATCAGGTGGACTGTGTGCTTGTTTGTCACCCTTATACTATAAAAAATTAATAACGTGATCTCATAGCCTAACAATCGATTTACAAAACTAATGATAACAATATTCCGGTATTCGGTACTATAAATAACATATGTATAAATGCCTAAAAACAAGATGTCTTTCTATTTCTATGGCGCAACAAACAGGTTGTTAATGAATACGCGCTCGTAAAAGTATTTTTAGACTCGTGCCTACGATAAGCAAATAATTTGAGGTTCATTTGATTTTATATCAAACTGCCTATTTGTTCATATCCATCCATCATAGCCTATAAAAATCGACTTCTGAACATAGGTTTCCCCTAAATTATCTCTTATGGGGTTAAACAAATTAATATCATAACAATTCAATTTCTTTAATAAGTCAATTTATATGTACGTAGTAGAGCCATGCTGCAGCTATATTAGTAGTATAGTTGTAGCACGAATGGGTCGGCTCGACCGGGATAGGGCCGCACTCTCACAGTTAATGCTGCTACTCGAAACGAGGCGTTCCAGCTTAGTCCTCAGGAGGTTAGATGTAGACGTCTATGAGCCACAGCAGTCACTTACCATCAGGTGGTCTGTGGTGTGCTCGTTTGTCACCCTCATACTCTAAAAAATGACGCAGTCCCGTAAAGTTTCTGTTTAATCATGCATTGACGAAGATTTGGCATACGTAAGTACATTCATATTAGGTGAATTAGACCGAATTACAGAGGCCGCCGGAATGGACAGCGGCCGGATTACCGCGGGTCAATTGTAGTTTTAAATGAATATAATGTGCGCATAACAGCCATGTATATTATAAGTTAGCAACCCGTCCCTGTTTCGCCTGGCTTCTAATTGTTACGGAGTCATTTAGGTTTAAGATAATTTGATTTCACAAAAAAATTCCAAATTTTTTAGATAAAATGTAGCCTAGATCAACTGGCGTTGCTGTAACTGGCATCTGTTCGTTAAGTTTCATCACGATCGGTTCAGCCATTATGAAGAATAGCCTGGACAACCCACCACCTCCCATGGCACCACCAACCTTGCGGTTATACGGGCCGAATCACGAGAGATGCGCGCGGTACTTGCTCAGGGCTCGTTCCCGCGTGCACTTTCTTAAATCTCGTACAAGTTATTTAATCTACTCCTTGTCCCAGTTTGTCGTTCTCCCCCTTCTGGGGCTAACGGCACTATTACGCCTACGTCGTCAGGCCTATCTGCCAGCATTCTATCTTGCCTTATTCTTCGATTATGCCACCTGTGCGCAAACTCGCGCAACAGCCCGTAGTTCATCCCATCGCTGACGAGATCCGAGTAGTAAATGGGTCCTTGAACCGTACGAACTAATCCATCCATCATTTTCGCTCTTAGGTCGTCATACAGAGGAGATTCCCATAGAACATGGTGAACGTCCTCCTCTATCGCACCACACTCACATATATACATATGGGCTATTATATATATATAATAGCCCAGACAGACGTACCGACAGACAGACAGAGAATTTAAGAATTTAATAACCGGCCAAGTGCGAGTCGAAGGCGCCGTCAAATTGCCACCGCTCGGGCGATGATGCGATGCGACTTCATCGTCCAATGAATCCGTTCGCACGATTAGAAATCGTGCGTCCTATGTTGGAGCGATGCGATCGCTCTCGAAATGGCGCTTAACAGAGATATACAGTTTTTGCTGCCGAGCAATATTTATTTAATAGTGAATAACATTAAAAAAAAAAAGAAAGCGTACACCACATAATATACTGTATAAAAACAGAACCCAAAGCGGTGGATTTCACAATCAGTATTACGACGTACGGCAAAACGAAGATTTTTACGGAAACCCCTCCCTTGCTTCCGCCCCTTGACCGCGCGAACGCCATTAGGACATTCAGTACTATCGATATATATGTACTACGTACTAGATTGCGCATTCCGAACATACACTATGTTCAACTGAACTGTACTGCAATCCGTACAGTGTGTCATTTAGTGTGGTTTCAATCTACTAGTTAGTCTGTGGTTTCAATATTCATGCAGTGTGGCACGGCGCTAATAATACAAGATTTTTTTTATGGAATAGTGGGCAAACGAGCATGCGGCTCACATGATGGTAAGTGACTACCGCCGCCCATGAACAACCGCAACACCAGGGGAATTGTAGATGCGTTGCCGACCTTTTAGAAAGGTGTAAACTCTTTTCTTGAAGGTCCCTAAGTCGTATCGGTCCGGAAAAATCGCTGGTGGTAATCGATTCCACACGGAAGTTGTGCGAGGGAGAAAACTTCTTCTGAATCGCACAGTGGTGGACCGCCAATCATCCAGATGATATGGATGGTATCGCAAGTTCTGTCGCGATGTGCGATGGTGAAATTGAGCGGCTGGAATTAGTCCGAACAATTCATCAGAGCACTCCCCGTGGTAGATGCGATAAAATACGCAAAAAGATGCAACCTCTCTACGCAGTGCCAGTGAGTCAAGCCGATCGGAAAGAACTCGGTCGTCGACGATTCGAACCGCTCTGCGCTGGATGCGGTCAAGTGGAAGGAGCTGGCACTGGGGGGCCCCTGCCCAGAGATGGGAACAGTATTCCATGTGAGGCCGAACCTGCACCTTATAAAGTTGCAAGCGGTGTGCCCGCATGAAATACTGTCCCGCTCTGCTGAGTACGCCAAGCTTTTTAGAGGCCAATTTGGCCTTATCTTCCATGTGACCACGAAACTGCACGTCACTCGATATGTCGACACCGAGGATTCCGATACTGGCTGAGGCAACAAGGGGAGTGCCTTGAAACTGAGGAGATACGACAAAGGGAATCTTTTTAGCGGTAAACGCGCAAACTTGTGTCTTCTGGGGATTGAACTGGACTAGATTTAGTCGCCCCCAGTCTGAGACTTTGTTCAACAAAGTCTCGACTTCTGACACAAGTTTGTTCCGGTACTCGGCGACGTTTTCCCGAGAAATATTGGCACAGCCGGTGTATAAAGCATCACCAGTGCTGTCGTCTGCATAGCAATGAATGCTACCAGTTAGCAACATATCATTGATATGCAGGAGAAACAGCGTTGGTGATAGAATAGAATAGAATAGAATAATTTTTTATTCAATATAGATCACATATGTAATTCTTATTGAAAGTCATTTTTTACTTTACCACTGGTTCGAAAAAAAAACCTCCGTCCTGGGAAGAACCAGCAAGAAACCCAGCGGGACTTTTTTTTAAAGCAAATTTTACAATAATGGTTATACAACTATATAAGTACAAAATTTATTTTAGAAACAGCTTGGAAGCGATCACCTCATTCCCAGGGGTTATTATCAACCATGTATTCATTTATACTATAATAACCCTTTTTATACAGTTTCAACTTAACTAAACATTTAAACTTGCTAATAGAGAGAGCCTGTACACTTTCCGGGACCTTGTTGTAATAGCGTATAGCACGCAGCCTTGTGGAACACCAGCGTTGATAGGCTTGAGATCAGAGCATGCACCGTCTACTACGACCTTGATGCTCCGATCAGCAAGGAAACTGGTGATTCATTTGCACAATTTCTCGGGAAGCCCATAGGCAGGAAGCTTCGAAAGAAGCGCTTTGTGCCAGACCCGATCAAAGGCCTTCGCTACGTCCAAACTAACAGCTAATAGATGGGCGGAGGCAGTAGAGTCCAAGGGGGAGGCCCCTTGGACTCTACTGCCTCCGCCCATCTATGAGTTAAGTAGACTAGAAGATCACCAGCTGATCGACCCCGACGAAAACCGTATTGGCGGTCACTAATCAGCTGGTGATCCTCAAGGTACCTCATGAGCTGGCAGTTTATAACGGCTTCCATTACTTTGGAGAACAAGGAGGTGATGGCGATAGGCCTGTAGTTGGACGGGTCTGAGCGGTCGCCTTTTTTAGGGATCGGGTGCACCAAAGCTGTCTTCCATGAGTTCGGGACTACGCCTTGGGAGTAGGAGTACCAGAAAAGACGCGTTAAAACCGGTGCCAACTCCCGAGCACACGTCTTCAGCACAATGGGAGGGACTCCATCGGGCCCACTCGACTTGCTGACGTCCAGGGAGAAGAGTCCTTTGCGGACCGAGCGCTGTGTAAATCGCACATCCGGCATGGAGCACTCACATCGCGGGATGGTCGGTGGTGTGTTCCCCCCGTCATCTAGAGTCGAGTTGGACGCAAAAAGAGAGCTCAACAGATCGGCTTTCTCCTTTGCGGCATGGGCCAGTGAGTCGTCCTCTCTGTGCAGAGATGGAAGGGATGGCTGACAGAAGTTCCCTTCGACAGCCTTGGCGAGAGACCAGAATGCACGGGTTCCCGAAGGAAGGCGAACTAGCTTCTCGCCAATTCTGCCGATGTGCTCAGACCTTGCCTTGGCAATGACGCTTTTGAAGGACCTGGAGGCGGAATTATACTTCTTTTTAAGTGCGCTGGTGTTTACATCCCGAGACGTTGATACGTCAGCCCAGGCCCGGTAGCACTCCTGCTTATAGCGTGATGCTATTTTACAGGAGCGACCAAACCATGGCTGGGATCTGCCTCCGATGGGCACCACAGAGGATGGAATAAAAAGTTCCATACCCTGAAGTACCACATCAGCAACAGAATCGGCAACAACGCTGGGATCTTCCGGCGAGAAGCAAATCCGCCCCCAAGGGTAGGATGCAAAAAAGACCACATCCCGTCCCAATCAGCTGACCTATAGTGCCAAACACGGCGGCAAGCTATAGATCGCAACTGCGATTGGAGCGTGAGTGGCACCGTACTCCGGATCAATCATACAATGGTCCGAAGAGCCCAGAAGCATCGACGGAGACCTGATATCCGTCCGGATGAGAGGTCAGCAGAAGCTCCAACAGGGAAGGTACATGGTCTTCCACATCTGGGATCCGCGTAGGCGAAGTAACCAGTTGTGTTAGTTTTTTTAATTTCAAATTTAAGTTTAAACCTGGACGTAAATAACAATTCAGTAGTCAAGTAAGCAAAATTATTTGTTGTTCAAGTGAATAAATAGGTAATAATATCGTAATATAACAAAAGGAAAATTCATGAAAAAATATATTTCTTTATATGTATAAACTGACCGCGCAGGCGCGACGCGCTTAAATCAACTGCGCATGCACGACTTTACTAACTCGCGCATGCGTGAAGACAAAGTAGTGCACGTTTTTTGTTTAGAAAGGCTTCTCTAGTACGTAGTACATATAACTCAATGTTCAGTACTGATTAGTATGTTTGATCGGATCTATACGATGCGTCGATAATCGCACGACGAAAATTAGACAATTCAGTCGCATCGCATGATCGCACGACCTTCCGCTTCCTTCCGCAGATATGAGTATGCTTGAACGCACGGTCGCACATTCATTTTCGTCGGACATACGCATGATCACGCGAGCGATGGCAACAGAACAGCGCCTAACTCGTGCACAAAGGGTTCCTTACCATCATAATACACGTTTCTAGTAGGGGAGCCCCTTTTAATTTTTGATTTATTTTAATTTTTATGATTGATTGTTATAGCGGCAACAGAAATACACGTTCTGTCAATTTCAACTGTCTACCTATTACAGATCATAAGATACAGCCCGCTGACAGACAGACGTACGGACAGCGGAGCCTTAGTAATAGGGTTGGTAACACTTTGGGTACGGAACCCTAAAAATAAATGAATGAATGAATGAATGAATATACATTAATGTACACCACAAAGAAATAAACAAATTACATTACAAAAGACAGGTTAAATGTACAATTTGGCGGCCTTATCGCTACATAGCGATCTCTTCCAATGGTGTCTTATTGGCATGCAAATAACTCCCTAACCTCAATAAAAGGCAGTTATTTCGATATTACATACAACATACACTTCAACTTTATTTATATGTATAGATTGGGTATAGATATCCATAACATGAAGAAAAACTAGTTTGTGTTACGTTAAACAAAATTAAATATGTATGACAGGAAAATTATAATGACGCTAAATAGATTTGACATTGGACCTAAATTACTGCGCAGTTTCTTAACCGTTTTTATTGTTAGCACAAAATCTAAGGGACACAATGCGCTTAGCATTGTGTCCCTTAGATTTTATAAGAATCAGCCCTTACGGGGCTAGGGTTCGATGGACGGTTTGCGGAAATGACAAATGCGCTGTTCTATCTTCTTCATCATCAGCCCGCATCAACTCCAACGCTGGACATGGAACTTTCCTTTTGGAGGGAGAATTTGTCATAATCTCCACGCTTGTCAAACAGAATGGCGATCGTAGTAGCTGACACCTTCACCTTCAACTGTCACTTTCAATGCTGCTCTCTGTCTCCGTTCCGTATATTTCAAGTATGGCATAAGCAATCAAACCGATCTTTTCCATCGGCTTGATCCACTGGCACACGTTCTCTGTTGAATGACCGGCCCCCAGATAAGAACAGTATTCCATTGAAATGTACAACCGACTTCAATATAAATTATTAAGTATAACTCAAAAACTACTGATCAGACCCTGATCAAATTTATATGGGATCACATGAGAAACATCAGCTTTCAAATAAAAACGAATCATCTAAATTGGTTCACCCAGAAAAAAGTTATAAGGTAATACACATTTAAAAAATACGGTCGAATTGAGTACCTCCTTTTTTTTAAATAGGTTAACAAAGATTCGACTTCAGACAAAAGTTTGTACCGGTATTCGACAACGTATTCCCGAGAAATAGCACTGCCTGTATATATAGCATCGCCAATGAAATCGTTTGTCACATATTGACATGCAGAACATCATGTAGAACACCTGATGCGGGATCTCTCGTTCCGTGCGGCCCAACTTGGCTATAGGGCACTTTTCATGCCAGCATGCAGGGGCGCTAAGTTTGACACATAGATAATTTAAAATTAAAAATTCTGTACTACCGACTTCAATATAAATTATTAAGAATAACTCAAAAACTATTGGTCAGACCTTGATCTAATTTACATGGGACCACATACGAATCACCAGGTTTCAAGTAAAGAAAGAATCATCAAAATCGGTTCACCCTGAAAAAAGATATGAGGTACACACGTAAAAAAACATACAGTCGAATTGAGTACCTCCTCCGTTTTGAAGTCGGTAGAAGAATAAAATAACAGTAATTATTACATAGACTTTCCTCTAAAGGCGGCTCTTCACGTTGGCTAACATAGTGGCGAATGTGTTGGCAAAGATATTGGCCAAGAGTTTATGATGGCGTCCACATGTTGGAAGGTCGTTCAGTTGGCTTCGGTTTGGGGCAATGTGCGGACGAGTTTATTAAAATGGATATTGAGGCGCTATCGGCTGCTATTGTTTATTTATTCACAGCATACCACTACTACGTGAATGTGTGAGAAAAGGGTGATCGAAAAGAAATGGGAAAAAAAACATTTTATTTCTTGGGCTCCACAAACAATTTTCGGCATGGTAGAGCTCTATAGAAAGCCTTTGATTCCGTCGAAATTTGGGCGGTGCTGCAGTCCCTTCAGCGGTGCCAAGTTGACTGTCGGTATATCGAAGTGCTGAAGTGCTTGTACAGTAGGGCTACGATGGCTATCCGAGTACAGAGACCAGAGTACGAAACCTATCCAGTTGCAGAGAGGTGTAAGACAGGGTGAAGTTTTATCCCCGAAACTCTTCACCGCTGCATTGGAAGACGTTTTCAAGATTCTGGACTGGAAAGGATACGGTATTAACATCAATGGCGAGTACATCACTCACCTTCGATTTGCCGACGATATAGTCCTTATGGCAGAATCGCTGGAGGACCTAAGCACTATGCTCAATGACCTCAATAGTGTCTCTCAACGGAAAGGTCTTTAGATGAACATGGACAAAACAAAGATTATGTTTAATGTCCATGTCACACCTATGCCGGTAGTTGTTGGGAGCACTAAGCTCGAAGTTGTTGACGAGTATGTTTACCTGGGACAAATATTTCGACTAGGTAAGTCCAACTTCGACCGAGAGGTCAATCGACGGATTCAACTCGGCTGGGCAGCGTTCGGGAAGCTACGACACATCTTCTCGTCAGACATACCTCAAAACCTTAAAACGAAATTGTACAACCAGTGCGTGTTGCCAGTGATGACTTACGGTCCTTCACTGTTGGCCGTATGAGGAAGCTCAAGGTCGCTCAGCGAGCTATAGAGAGCGCTATGCTCGGAGTTTCTCTGCGTGATAAACTTAGAAATGAGGATATCCGCAGTAGAACCAGAGTAACCGACATAGCCCAACGTATTAGTAAGCTGAAGTGGCAGTGGGCCGGCCATATAGCTCGAAGAACCGACAACCGATGGGGAAGAAAGGTTCTTGAGTGGCAGCCTCGTACCGGTAGGCGAAATGTAGGGCGACCTCCCACGCGATGGAGTGACGACCTGGTAAAACATGCAGGAAGTCGATGGATGCAGGTGGCTCAGGACCGTGCTTTGTGGCATTCTTTGGGGGAGGTCTATGTTCAGCAGTGGACTTATGAAAGGCTGTCGTCATTGGTCATTGTTACTGCCATTTAGTAGACACTAGTTCATCATCATCATCATTACAGCCCTAACACTAGTTAAGATGCGTAAATATAAAAAAATTTAATCAGATGCGTGCGATCACTCTGGGAACTCAAAGAAAACTGAACGCGCGCGTCCACACGTTGGGCGCGCGGCGCGCCCGACGTGTGGATGCGGCGGCCAATAACCCTTTGATCTTTTGTAAAAACCGACACCACACGGATCTCGCGCCAACTTGTAGGCCATCATTCCAATACATACCAACGTAAGCACAAACACCCGCTCTACATGTTGGCCATTGGTATTGGCCACAACATTCGCCACTATGTTGGCCAACGTGAAGAGCCGCCTTAGACCGGCCACATACATACGGAATTCCGAACGGGTCAGTCACACACATACGGAATCCTGTTTAGCCCGCAAAATTTTGAACGGAAAACTACCGTAGGTGTGAGACGGGTCATAGACTTTATATGAACTTGCTGCGTTCGGAATCCCGGATCGGAAACGAAAACGTGAACTGAGTTACGAGTGTATAGGTAGTATTTTTATATCACGAAGGCGAACGAAGCTTACTTGTAGTTGTAATGTATAGATACGAATATTTGTGTGCGTAACGATTACTTGTAGAGTTAGCAATCTCATCGTAATTAAACGAAATAATATAAGTCACCTAAGTACGTTCAGCTATCGGCTTGACTCACTGGCACTGCGTAGAGAGGTTGCATCTCTTTGCGTATTTTATCGCATCTACCACGGGGAGTGCTCTGAGGAATTGTTCGGACTAATTCCAGCCGCTCAATTTCACCATCGCACATCGCGACAGAACTTGCGATACCATCCATATCATCTAGATGATTGGCGGTCCACCACTGTGCGATTCAGAAGAAGTTTTCTCCCTCGCACAACATCCTTGTGGAATCGATTACCACCAGCGATTTTTCCGGACCGATACGACTTAGGGACCTTCAAGAAAAGAGCCTACTCCTTTTTAAAAGGCCGGCAACGCATCTGCGATTCCCCTGGTGTTGCAGTTGTTGACACAAGTTTGCGCGTTATATATATATATATATATAATGAGTTTATTAAATAATTATTTAAAAAATGCTATAGGAATCAGCCTGTATATGTATATGAAACGGGCACGCACACCACATAACTAATTATCTTAGGAATAGTATACCGTACACGCTCATCGCGGTAAACAAGCGAAACTTGTTTGTCGTCATGTCGCTAATACAATGAATAGGTTGTTAGTTGTTATCATGCTTAATTTTATCAATTTTACGATGGTAGATATTAAAAATAATATATTTATGCGTATAGACGTCTGCAAGCATCAATACAAACCGTTTTGCGGTTTAATGGTGCTGAATAGTAACTATACACTATTGTAATATGTTTCTTTTTTATAGAAAAGGGGGCAAACGAGCATGCGGCTCACCTGATTGTAAGTGAGTACCGCCGCCCATGAACAACCGCAACACCAGGGGAATCGCAGATGCGTTGCCGCCCTTTGAAAAAGGTGTAAGCTCTTTTCTTGAAGGTTCCTAAGTCGTATGGGTCCGGAAAAATCGCTGGTGGTAATCGATTCCACAAGGAAGTCGTACGAGGGAGATAACTTCTTCTAAATCGCACAGTGGTGGACCGCCAATCATCCAGATCGTATGGATGGTATCGCGAGTTTTGTCGCGATGTGCGATGGTGAAACTGAGCGGCTGGAATTAGTCCGAACAATTCCTCAGATCACTCCCCGTGATAGATACGATAAAATACGCAAAGAGATGCAACATCTCTACGCAGCGCCAGTGTATCGAGCCGATCAGAAAAACCTCGGTCGTCGACGATTCGAACCGCCCTGAGCTGGATGCGGTCAAGTGGAAGGAGCTGGCACTGGGGTGCCCCGGCCCAGAGATGAGAACAGTATTCCATGTGAGGCCGGATTTGCGCTTTATAAAGTTGCAAGCGATGTGCCGGCATGAAGTACTGTCTCGCTCTGCTGAGCACGCCACGCTTTTTAGAGGCCAATTTGGCCTTCCCTTCCAAGTGACCACGAAAATGCACCCTATTCGATATGTCGACGCCGAAGATTCCGATGCTAGCTGAGGCAGCAAGGGGAGTGCCTTGAAACTGAGGAAATACGGCAAAGGGGTTCTTTTTAGCGGTAAACGCGCAAACTTGTGTCTTCTGGGGATTGAACTGGACTAGATTTAGTCGCCCCCACTACTGCCTCCGCCCATCTATGAGTCAGGTAGACCAGAAGATCACCAGCTGTTCGACCCCGACGAAAACCATATTGGCGGTCACTAATCAGCTGGTGATCCTCAAGGTACCTCATGAGCTGGCACTTTATAATGGATTCCATTATTTTAGAGAACAAGAAGGTGATGGCGATACGCCTGTAGTTGGACGGGTCTGAGCGGTCGCCTTTTTTAGGGATCGGGTGGACCAAAGCTGTCTTCCATGAATTCGGGACTACGCCTTATATACGTTTTATGTATCATTAAATAAAAAAAAGAAAAGAGCCTACTCCTTTTTAAAAGGCCGGCAACGCATTTTCGATTCCCCTGGTTCCCCTACTGTTGCAGTTGTTCATGGGCGGCGGTAGTCACTTACCATCAGGTGAGCCGCATGCTCGTTTGCTCCCTCTCCTATAAAAATAAACGAAAAGTAACCGGAGAAAAAATGTAAGTTGTAAGAAAATAATATGTCCTCTGCTAAGCAACAAAGCATTGGTTTGTTGATTGTAACATGTAATTAAGTGTTTCTAATTAGGTATCGCTTATTTTAGGATTAACTATGTTATGATAGCTAGCCCTATAATAAGCGATACCTATAGCTAGGTTATATAATTTTTATAAGACAATGTGATTTTCTGCAAAGTTATCAAGATCTAAATTGTGATTTAAATGTGGATACATTATTTTTGTTGTGAACGAAAAATAATATTATTTCACATCATAGCTGAACGTACTTAGGTGACTTATATTATTTCGTTTAATTACGATGAGATTGCTAACTCTACAAGTAATCGTTACGCACACAAATATTCGTATCTATACATTATAACTACAAGTAGGCTTCGTTCGCCTTCGTGATATAAAAATACTACCTATACACTCGTAACTCAGTTCACGTTTTCGTTTCCGATCCGGGATTCCGAACGCAGCAAGTTCATATAAAGTCTATGACCCGTCTCACACCTACGGTAGTTTTCCGTTCAAAATTTTGCGGGCTAAACGGGATTCCGTATGTGTGTGACTGACCCGTTCGGAATTCCGTATGTATGTGGCCGGTCTAAGGCGGCTCTTCACGTTGGCCAACATAGTGGCGAATGTTGTGGCCAATACCAATGGCCATCATGTAGAGCGGGTGTTTGTGCTTACGTTGGTATGTATTGGAATGATGGCCTACAAGTTGGCGATCCGAGATCCGTGTAGTGTCGGTTTTTACAAAAGATCAAACGGTTATTGGCCGCCGCGTCCACACGTCGGGCGCGCCGTGCGCCCAACGTGTGGACGCGCGCGTTCAGTTTTCTTTGAGTTCCCAGAGTGATCGCATGCATCTGATTAATTTTTTTTTATATTTACGCATTTTAACTAGTGTCTACTAAATGGCAGTAACAATGACCAATGATCAAAACCAAAAAAAACAGCCTTTCATAAGTCCACTGCTGAACATAGACCTCCCCCAAAGAATGCCACAAAGCACGGTCCTGAGCCACCTGCATCCATCGACTTCCTGCATGTCTTACCAGGTCGTCACTCCATCTCGTGGGGGGTCGCCCTACATTTCGCCTACCGGTACGAGGCTGCCACTCAAGAACCTTTCTTCCCCATCGGTTGTCGGTTCTTCGAGCTATATGGCCGGCCCACTGCCACTTCAGCTTACTAATCCGTTGGGCTATGTCGGTTACTCTGGTTCTACTGCGGATATCCTCATTCTTAAGTTTTTAAAAACTCCGAGCATAGCCCTCTCCATAGCTCGCTGAGCGACCTTGAGGTTTCTCATACGGCCAGCTGTGAAGGACCATGTCTCAGTTCCGTAAGTCATCACTGGCAACACGATTTCCGACGGTACTCGATAATAATTTAGGACACTAAAACAAACTAAAACAATTTGCATGAACACCTACACTAACAAGTAAAACCAACCAGCCATAGTAAGATAAAATATCTATTTTCCTATACCGCTGAGGCCGCCCAAAATTACTTATCCCAGTAGGTACGGTCAAGTAATAAAGGCTTGGCTGAAGTCTGTCTAGACTGGTGCCTACTTCTACAACTAAGGCGTAGTGTGTTCTAGTTTGAAGGCTAAAAAAGCCTGTATAACATAATTTGAGACTTTACACACTGTTATCACATGTGATAACAGATCATTTTTTGTTCATTTCATTGCAGGTATCATGCAATGCATGGTCTAGAGTAGCCAATTACCATAAATTTTTTTTCAGCTCGTTTGTCGTTTTTTTTTTAAGTTAATAAATTTACACTTACCTCTTTAGCCCACAATCTGCATAGCATACATCCCCAGCGGCGGAAGAAAACGATGGCAACATCCTGATCTTGCCAAAAACTCGCTAATTCCTGAACCTGAAGACAGAAAAGATGTATTCGGTATGAAACCTAAAAATGGTCAGTTTACAAGTAAATAAGGTAGTAGTAGTATGGCAACTTGTACTACCAGCTTAAGTTACTACTACTAGCGTCGGTGTAGTGGTCGCAAGCAACGCTGCTGTCCCAGGTTCGAATCGCTAGTCGGGCCAAAGTTAATGTTATTGGGTTATTCCATCAAGAAATTCTCAGTAGAGTACGAAGTCGCGGAAGTAGCAGTGGACTTTAATAGACTGTAATGGTAATGGTAAGTTAGATAATAGGCCTACTGGATTCCTAACAATATTTTATTCACAACCAAGCTTGTGCACTCCGCCTTGCAAAACGCGACAAACGTTTTGCAAGGCGGTGTCGGATTATCAAATTTGTCGAACTATAGAGTACTGTCACAGCCCTCTGGTAGTCCAGAACTTTTTGAAAAAGAGTGGCTTGTAATCCGAGAAATTACATATCATAAAACAAAAAAAAATTAAAAACAAAACGTCATGTGATGCACAATGAATACCTAAACAGCAAGTCATGATTGCCCGTAGGCTATATAATGTACTCTGTGC
The DNA here is from genome assembly GCA_033319125.1 of Parnassius glacialis. Taxonomy (NCBI): domain Eukaryota; kingdom Metazoa; phylum Arthropoda; class Insecta; order Lepidoptera; family Papilionidae; genus Parnassius; species Parnassius glacialis. The sequence continues at coordinate 6,868,133 of JAVANC010000029.1, read as the reverse complement.
CGCTAGGCCGCTACTGTGGCGGCACTGTCGTCGCGCCACAAGCGAAACACATCGAAGCCTAAATCGCGCTAACAAAGTTCCGAAGTTAAAGCAGCATAGAATAGCTCCGAACTACCAATTGGAGCGTTGGCCGCTCCCCGGGCAGAACACCTTGCCCGGCGGGAGATCTCCCCTTTTCCTTTCACCCGCCACACTACCATGGTCACATTTAAACTGATATAATAAGCGTCAAGCTAGATTCGTGGCGGCGCTAACTAATTGCTACCTGTTTGTCCACGTATTTGCGAAGGTTCGATTGTACCTACATGTTAAAGGCATGTCGAAATACAAGAGGGAAGGATTAGCCAAGGCCCAATTACCGAGGGTCCACTGTACATCATATTGCAGGTTATACATACACTTCTTGTGTTGCTAACAGTATTATTAAATATGAGAATACACATCCAGGTGTTCTCAAATTTAATAAAATACCCCAAAATATAAAAGACTTACCCGTTAATAAATTTAAAGGCGCCTTTTACAGGTGGCTAAATGGACATTGTTTTTACAATGTGAATGACTACCTAAATTTGACGTGATGTGACACAACAGTAGTTATATATTTTTAATTTAATTTTAATCTTAATTATATTTAAATTTGTATGTATTGGTATTGCTAATTTGTAAACAATGACATAATATTTTAATTGAGTTTTATATTGTAATACTAGCTCGCCAGGCAGACGTTGTTCTGCCCTTTCCGACGACCCTTCCTATAAAAATCCTTAAATTCGCAATAAAAAAATTTGTGGGTCATGTATCGGGATAAAAACTATCCTATCTCTCAAGTTGGACCAAAATGCACACAGGTGTGCAAAATTTCATTGAAATTTGTTCAGTAGTTTAGGAGTCCATCGCGGACCAACAACGTGACACGTAATTTTTATATATAAAGAAGATAATAAATTTAATTATAGAAAATGTATTTGCATGCTATTATAGATGGCTGAAAGAGCTGAACTACACTTTATAATAACCACCTAAATGTACTCCTTTTTCAAAGCAAATAAATCTTCATTTCATTTCAAAATACATCATATAGATATTCCACTTAATTTTTATTATCAATATTAAAATATACAAAAACACTTATTTTTCAAATCTGTCCGAGATTAAATATACCTCTACATATTTACCCCATCAAATGAATTCTTTATCTTTTAAAATCATAGCATATTATAGCGCCTTTTATATAATTCATAGAAATATTCCTAGGAAATATTTAACTTTACACCACGTGGTAGAGCCATGCTGCAGTTATGTTAGTAGTATAGTTGTAACACGAATGGTTCGGCTCGACCGGGGAAGGACCACGCTCTCCCAGAATACCAGCGTAAAATTGCAGCTTAACACTGCTGTTTTGTATCGTGAGTGTAGAAAAACCGGAGACCATTTTTACTGGAAAAGAGGAATTCCATCTTAGTCCTCACTGGTGTCAACGCATCTACATTTTGATTATTTATTGAGGATAGATATAGATGTCTATGGGTCACTGCAACCACTTACCATCAGGGGGACTGTGTGCTCGTTTGTCACCCTATCTTATAAAAAAAATCTTCACATCCAAAATACTAGACGTTACAATCTAAATAATATATCACAAGCTTCTTAATTACTTTTTGAGTTATTTAGAGTTATGAATATTTATCTAATAATTCGTCCATCTGTTAAAACAATCATGTTTAAATAGACAAGCGTATTTCAACTTCTTCATTAGGGTTAGAGTGTATATAATTTAAAATTTAAAATTTTGTACAGCCGACTTCAATATCAGTTATTTAAGAATAACTGAAAAACTATTGGTCTGACCTTGATCAAATTCATATGGGACCACACGAGAACTATCAGCTTTCATATAAATAAAGAATCATCGAAATCGGTTCACCCAGTACAAAGTTATTAGGTAACAAATATAAAAAAATAAAAAGAACATACTCGAATTGAGTACCGTCTCCTCTTTGGAAGTCGGCAGAAAAACAACAGTAAATCCAAAAGAATTTTATAGAACAGTAGTCAATAAAGGTGAAAAATACAAACTGTATATTATCTCAGTTACTGGTAACATTCCACTTGTCATCATACAACTATTTTATCAAAATTGTGATAAGATTACCATATTATAACATTAACCTTGTTATGTAGTTAATCTCAAAGATTTCTAGATTTTTCTATAACTTACTTAAGCAAATTTGCAGTCCAGCTTTAAATATAGTCACTATTAGAAAAAAGTACATGTTTCCGCTTTTTCACAATGTCAATGTTGTGTTATATGTGTTTACATATCTAAGTATGTTATGGAATATGTGATAAAGTATAAATAATACAGTTTTTGAGAATGAGTCCTCATAGTTTTTTTAAACGAAAATAAGTCTTTAAGAAAATAAATAAATCATTTTTTATTAATAACATCCTAGACGGCATTTTTCTGCCGACTTCCAAAAAGGAGACGGTACTCAATTCGAGTGTATGTTTTTTTTTTATGTGTGTTACCTTATAACTTTGTACCGGGCGAACCGATTTCGATGATTCTTTTTTTATATGAAAGCTAATAGTTCTCGTGTGGTCCCATATGAATTTGATCAAGGTCAGACCAATGGTTATTGAGTTATTCTTAAATAACCTATATTAAAGTCGGCTGTACAAAATTTTTAATTTTAAATTATGTAGTAGTGGTATGTAAAAGCGTAAGGAAGAAAAGGGACTATGACAGGTTGGGGTTGACCAATTATATTCTATAACAGTTTTAAAACCTTATCTATCTTGTTTCTGGGGGCACTACCGTACCCCCACCAAGTCGAGCAAAAAAGCGGCACGGCCGTACCATCCTTTACTCGAAGCAGTTCAGGCCATTTTCGACCCCCTATAGCTTCGTTGTGAATAAAACTAGAAGCCTGAATTTTTAGTAACCAAGTAGGCATTGTTGCCTTCAAATTTAATTCAATTTGTTCAGTAGTTTAAGAATTATAACTAGTCAAAGTTTCTTAATTTTGTCACTCACTGACTGACCGATCATCAAAACTCTGAGGTACTTCTAGCGGACATAGAAGCTTCAAATTTAGAATACAGTTAGTGTTTAGTGTATAAATCAAGGAAATACTAAAATATTTTGTAACTTCGGTCCAGTTTTCGAGATACACCAACTGCATAAATAACTTTGTAATCCCATATAAATATGTATATAGGATTAAAAAGTTATATTTGCAATAATTGAATCAGTGTACCTGTATATGTATAATATAATGGAATAATAGATGTAGATAGGTACCTAGATATAATGATGTTCAAAGGTAACTTGTAAAATGGTCAACGTAATGAAAAAGCAAGAATGGGACATGTCTTACGAAGTTGTACCAAAATCCCTCAAAGTATTGAGTAGACTAAATTGCCCGAAAATCCGTAGTTGGTATTCAAGAAGTTGATGGTACCGGAAAGGAAAAAAGTAACACTATCTACAAAAAGTAAGACTATCTACAAAAAGTAATGAGATGCCAACAAAAACATAACTTGTAAAAAAAACCAAGTCACACAACTCAGTTCTTCTACCGTAAAAAGTGGTGAGATCCATGTAATACAAAGTCGGTTAATTTATTCAGTCCCTACTTAAGGGTCTTTCTGTCTCAAGTTATTACGTAATGAATTAACCTAACAACATCTTATAGTGACCATATCAATATTAAAAATCTTTTATGTTTTAAATACATAGAATGACTTGGCAATCGCACTAAACAATCTAATTTAATATAATATGTATTACTTGTGAGATACATTGTGTTTTCATGCGATGCCAAGTCAATCTATTTATTTAAAACATAAAAGATTTTCAATATTGATATGGTCACTATAAGATGTTGTTAGGTTAGCTAATTACGTAATAAGAGAGGTTGTCGGTTCTTCGAGCTATACGGCCGGCCCATTGCCACTTCAGCTTACTAATCCGTTGGGCTGTCGGTCACTCTGGTTCTACTGCGGACATCCTCATTTCTAAGTTTATCACGCAGAGAAATTCCGAGTGTTACGGCCGGCAGCTGCCTATCCCAGGAGTAGAATCCTTCGCGGCCCATAGACGAAGAAGCTACAGGCAGATGCTGGTCGGGCGTCCTCACGCCACGGGTTAAAAGTCTAATTACACTAAATAATCCGGGGGGAGCGTTACAATTATTGTACAGAGCTTACTTACCTCTATTCAAGGCGACTGGTCCCTCAGGATTCGGTCAGGTCTCGTGTGGGTGTATTGTGCTAGGAAGTAAAGGTCAGTGATGTGTATTTGGGTGTGGCTGGTAGTGTTGTTGACCTTATTTGACCGTTCCCCCTGCAGCAGTTCGGCCCTCAGCTCCTCTCCAAGCTAAGGTCGCCTTCCGCAGTCACTTTCTTCCTTTGTTACGATTTACTCGCGAAAATGAACACAGAACGTACGGGTCAAAGGTCACCGTTATTTCTAGAATATTAACTACCGCACTAGTAACTAATACAGTCGAATCCACTTATACAGATTCTGCGTTAAACCTAAAGTCCCGGGTAAACTCTCAACACGCGCCACCATTCCCAGTGGTATATTCACTATACGCGCCTAACATAAAATCAGATCTAAGAGCTCCCAAACCAAATGGACTGCCTTCTCTTTCGACGCAAAGAAGACTTCTAATCTTTCGCTCTCGACTCCCACCGTTCAGTAAGCTCGGACGTTCAACACGCGCGAACGTCATCCCGTATCAGCCGAGCCGAGAGCCATCTAACGTCGATGCCTGACACCAACGCTTTTGCGTAAACAAACCCCCGTCCCGGACATAAGGATTTAGGTCCGCGAGCAAACCAGTCAGCGGGACAGGGTCGCGACGGCAAGTTGCAAGATCGAATCTACAACCAAACTAGGCCACCCTACGCACCCAATCAGATCTTGCAACCCTGACCAACGCCTCAAAATTACAGCCCCAACGTGGGCTAACCGGAAAGTTGAACTGGATGCCCTTCCTGGTCATCGCAGCACATAAATAAGTCCTATTTCTAGACAGAAGTCAGACGACCTCCTTCAAACACCTATCTGCGCTCCTATGATTAGTTCCGCAACTCGACCGGATCAGGTCTGCAAACAGCGACGCGACACGAAGCGGCCCAGAGGGACCTTCAAGCTTCAGTGCAGAGAGCACCCCCAAATTCCCCATGAACGTCGTCTGTGGAGAGCTGAACGAAACGCACAGATGGTCCCTAGCAGGTGATCCTATGCTCATATTTCAACTAATTTTTCAAAAGCATCAATGTTCAATTACAGAATTAATTAAAACAAGTAATCACCGATGCACATAGGTCAACTTGGCAAAGTAAACAAAACAATAAACGTTAGGGACAGCCCTATTTCTTATTTCAAATAAATATCTTAGACAGTGCCAACAAAATCTAAACCAAAAGAGAATTGACTCCTATTTCCTTCGGCAACCACAGGGTTATCTAATTTCAACCTTCCTTATCACAAAGCAAAATGATTAAACACTATCACAAACATATACATAATTTTCAAAATAGAGCGCCATTCAAATTTCAAATGAATTCAAACTTCCCTTCAGCACAGGCGCGACAATCAAATACAATTACAAGCATACGCACAAGCACTCAAAAAGGGCACACAATTTAATCTCCATTTTCCGTGCAACAGCAAACGCAGTGATCAAATGTATTTACAAAACATATGCAGCAGCATTTAAAGGAGTATTTTAAATTCAATTCTTTTAATCACAACCGCTACAATATGAATTTCGCGGAAAACTCAAAGCATTTTAATTTAAATTTAAAGAATTTTTAGCTAGTTGCTCGACCAAACCAAATCTAATACCCCTTGAGAGCGTGATTCAACGCTCCAGGGGGCCCTAATCTTCCCACCACCAAGTGGAGGCCACACCGCGTGAACCCGATACTGACAGAGCGCAACCGCTAACGGTCGCCACTCGGGTTGTACGCCCTCACTGAGGCCGTCGGCAACAGAACAGCTTGACAAGTGGACTGTTGACGGCTTAAGGCTCAGTAGAGGCAGCCATGGTGGGAGCTAAGGCGGCAGCTAGCTAGGGCCGCCTCCATCAAATGGGGTACAGTGGTACACCAGTCGCGGCCACTCAGCTAACGGGAGTGGGAAGGGTCCAGCGGACCGATGAGTGGCCGTGAAGTTCCTCTTCGCACGCTGAGGGGGGGTGATGACACCCCCGCCCCTGGGGGAATTACCCCCCGACTGGTCGGGGGAGGGACCCCTTTCAAACCTAGGGGCCTGGTGGCTAGCCGGCGGGCGCCGAGCGTCGCCCGTCAGAGGGAGTGGCGGAGCGCCCCCGCCCGTGGGGGTCGAGGGCCTGGCAGTGCCCCGAGAGGAGACGCCGTTTGCACCCAGGCACAGTACGGCATGGTGATTGCCCTGGCAATGCAGACAGAGCCGCTGGTGCGGACAGTCTCGCTGAAGGTGCCCTTCCAAACAGGAGTAGCACCAGCGGCGCTCCTTGACGATAGTTCGCCTCGCCGGAACCGGCTTACTTAATAATTTTGGGCAAGACGTTACCCGGTGATCAGATGCTCGACAATAGGAGCAGGGGGGGGTTGACGACGACTTGCCCGGCGGATTTCGCCTCTCACTGGGCACGGCTCGTAAGTCGTCGACGGTGCCCGCCGCGTGCTCGATCTGTCGGCACTGCTCCTCCAAAAACCGCAGCAGGTCATAGAAGGGCGGAATATAGGAGGCCTCGTCCCCGCCGTACCTCTCCTCAAATGCATTTGAAGGTCGAGAGGTAGACGGGACAGCACGATGCGGAGCAACAAGAAGGCCCATTCGCCCACTGGTAAATCCAGCCGCCTCAACATATTACAGGCCACCAAGACTGGATCCAACAGGTCCGGACGTAGTCTGGCCCGGTCACTCAGCAGCGGGAGGCTCAGAAGCTGCTTAACATGTTCGTCCGCAATTCGCCGGACGTTGGCGTATCTTCTGGCTAGGAGGTCCCGAGCAGTCTGGTAGGCGTCGTCCGACAAGCTCAAATGGCTGACAACGCCCAGGGCCTCCCCCTCCAGTGAGGCCAAGAGGTACGCCATCTTCTGGCTCGGAGTCAAGTCACTCCGGGCGTCCACTAGGCCGTCGAAAAGACCAACGAAGGTCAGCCACTCGGAAAGGACCCCGGAGAACTTTGGCAAGTCCAGAGTTGGGAGTCGTCCCAACAGCTCCGGCTGAGGCTGCTTCCGAACGGACTCGGGCAGGCCACTCGTCCGAGCTTCACGCGCCTCTTCGGCATACCTGCCTTCAGCCTCGATCAACTCGTCCGTGAGCCACAAGAACTGCTCGTAGTCTGCGAAGCAGGAGTCCAGGACTCTCTTTTCCACATCCGAATCCTCGAGCTCAGCGTAAGCCTCCTCCACTGCAGCCCTTCGAGCATCGACCTGCTCGAACCGCTTCATCAAATTATGGACCCTATCCGGTCGACCTATCAAAGCATGGGCGCTGGTGGCCCAGCGTAACTCAGTCCGCAGGCAACGGATTAGCATCTTGGGCGAGGACATCACTACTAAATACAAATTACGACGCCGCTCGAGCACAATTACAAAAATAACAAATAAAAAATACAAAAAAATTAACAGCTAACCTTAAGTTCCTATCAAATCGAGTTGAATAGAAATTACACAAATAAGAACCGCTATTTATTAAATCAAACACAAGTTAGTACAAAAGAAAAGGCAAATCAAATTAACAATAACAAATACTAGTGCGATCAAATCAAGTTAAATTCAAATTACGTAAATACAAATTACCACTCTTTAGTTCAAATACAAATTACAATACGAAAGATACATAACGAAGATACACATCAACAAAAAATGCCTTGCTCGGAAATCGACCCTTCGATAAGTAACACACTAACACCATCCGACAACGATAATTAACCGATTACGTAAAAATAACCATCTACCTACATGACGCAATCTCCCGCTTGCGCGCTAAACCGGGCGTGGCTTTTCAAATTTACCCGCAAACAACAAAGCAAGCTAACAAAGAAAGGAATTTTATTATTACGTATATAATAAAAAAAATATTTTTACGTATTACGGACGGGCGTGATTGTAGACACAAAATTAAACCAATCAACCCAACGCTCCCTGCCACCAAAATTATTTAATTTTTATCAAATACTATGGTCGGTGGATCGACCGGGAATCGATCCCAGCACCGCGTTCTGCTACCAAATGTTACGGCCGGCAGCTGCCTATCCCAGGAGTAGAATCCTTCGCGGCCCATAGACGAAGAAGCTACAGGCAGATGCTGGTCGGGCGTCCTCACGCCACGGGTTAAAAGTCTAATTACACTAAATAATCCGGGGGGAGCGTTACAATTATTGTACAGAGCTTACTTACCTCTATTCAAGGCGACTGGTCCCTCAGGATTCGGTCAGGTCTCGTGTGGGTGTATTGTGCTAGGAAGTAAAGGTCAGTGATGTGTATTTGGGTGTGGCTGGTAGTGTTGTTGACCTTATTTGACCGTTCCCCCTGCAGCAGTTCGGCCCTCAGCTCCTCTCCAAGCTAAGGTCGCCTTCCGCAGTCACTTTCTTCCTTTGTTACGATTTACTCGCGAAAATGAACACAGAACGTACGGGTCAAAGGTCACCGTTATTTCTAGAATATTAACTACCGCACTAGTAACTAATACAGTCGAATCCACTTATACAGATTCTGCGTTAAACCTAAAGTCCCGGGTAAACTCTCAACACGCGCCACCATTCCCAGTGGTATATTCACTATACGCGCCTAACATAAAATCAGATCTAAGAGCTCCCAAACCAAATGGACTGCCTTCTCTTTCGACGCAAAGAAGACTTCTAATCTTTCGCTCTCGACTCCCACCGTTCAGTAAGCTCGGACGTTCAACACGCGCGAACGTCATCCCGTATCAGCCGAGCCGAGAGCCATCTAACGTCGATGCCTGACACCAACGCTTTTGCGTAAACACCGAGCATAACCCTCTCCATAGCTCGCTGAGCGACCTTGAGCTTCCTCATTCGGCCAGCAGTGAAGGACCACGCTTCAGTTCCATAGATCATCACTGGCAACACGCACTGGTTGTAGTCACGTTTTCAAGTTTTGAGGTATACCTAACGAGAAGATGTGCCGTAATTTCCGAACGCTGCCCAACCGAGTTGAATCCGTCGATTGACCTCTCGGTAGTCGGACTATTTGTCCCAGGTAAACATACTAGTCAACAACTTCGAGCTTAGTGTTTCCAACAACTACCGGCATAGGTGTGACATGGACATTATACATGATTTTTGTTTTGTCCATGTTCATCTTAAGACCTATCCGTTGGGAAACACTATTAAGGTCATTGAGCATAGTGCTTAGGTCCTCCAGCGATTAAGCCAAACGGACTATATCGTCGGCAAATCGAAGGTGAGTGATGTATTCGCCATTGATGTTAATATCGTATCCTTTCCAGTCCAGAAGCTTGAAAACATCTTCCAACGCAGCGATGAAGAGTTTCGGAGATATAACGTCACCCTGTCTTACACACCTCTCTGCAATTGGATAGGTTTCGTACTATGGTTCTGTGCTCGGATAGCCATCGTAGCCCTACTGTACAAGCACTTCAGCACTTCAATATACCGACAGTCAACTTGGAATCGCTGAAGAGACTGCAGCACTTCCCAAATTTCCAAGGAATCAAAGGCTTTCTCATAGTCCACATACGCCAGACATAGTGGCAAATTGTATTCCTCGAACTTCTGTACAAGTTGCCGAAGGGTATATATGTGGTCTATGGTGCTAAAGCCTTTTCGGAAACCGGCTTGTTCGGAAGACTCGAAGTCGTCAAGTCTGCGCGCGAGACGATTCGTAATGACTCTCGAAAACAGCACGTAAATGCGGCTCAGAAGGGAAATCGGTCTGTAGTTCTTCAAGCGAGCGTTGTCACCTTTCTTGAAGAACAAGACCACCGCACTTCTGCTCCACGCTCCCGGTGTAATGCCACCATGGAGGACGGAATTAAAGAGCTTCTGAAGGACTTCAAGCACCGGTTTTCCACCCGCTTTCAGAAGCTCCGCTGTAATTCCATCCTCGCCTGGGGCCTTGCCGTTTTTAAGGTGCTGGAGAGCCATTCTAATCACGCTCAGACTGACGTCCGGGATATCATCGGAATAGTGTCGGATAAGACTCGCTCTTGGATCGTTACTCACACTTACGTGTGGCTCCAACGATGATGTGTACAGCTGCCCATAGAACCTCTCAATCTCACACAAAATCTCAGGTGTCCCGGAAACGACGCTGCCGCACGCGGTCTTCAGCTTCGACAGTTGGCTCTTTCTGGCAGACGGGTCTCTAGCAAAGACTTTGGAGCCCTGGTTCCGCTCAATCGCTTCTTCAATACGAGCAGTATTAAAGTTGCGTAAGTCCCGCCACATGCATTTGGAGATCTTGTCTCTCATGGGGGGTATATTGCCATAGTTAAACAGTGGTAGAGCCACGCGGCAGCTTTTGCTGTCGCACGGATGGGTCGGCTCGAACCGGGGTGGTACCACGACCTCACAGAAAACCAGCGTGAAGTAGAGGTTTACCTCTGCGTTTCGCTTGGTGAGTGCAGGTGGCCGGAGGCCCTTTTTACTGGAAATGAGGCATTCCATCTTAGTCCTCACGGGTGACAACGCATCTACATTTTGATTTGTAATACAGGATAGATGTAGATGTCTATGGGCCACAGCAACCACTTACCACCAGGTGGACTGTGTGCTCGTTTGTCACCCTTATTCTATAAAAAAAAAAAAAAAATATTTGCCACGCTTGGTGAGCGGGTTAGTAACCGCAGTTTTTTTATTATTGTTTTGCTGTTATCAGAAAGATGCTGCTGCCCATCCTCTACCTCAGTTTCCCTCTGTCGCCTCTTACGACACCCACGGGAAGATATGGGGTAGTGAGTATTCTTACCCGATACTACATTAAACTCTGTGATAGTCTTTTAAAGAGAGTCGTCAAATTTAAGTACCTAGGCAGTAGGCCACTGCCTAGGTACTTAAATTTGACGACCCAGTGGGGTAAGAGAGGACTTAGACGATGACGTAAATATAGAAAGGGAACGCAGGGTGTTGGCTGTTTGCTGTAATATGCTGGCCCGCAGGTTTGCACGATGTACTAAAGAAGTAAAAGTAACGCTTTTTAAAGCGTATTGTCAGTGCTTTTACACATGCAACTTGTGGGTTAGATATATGCAGCGGGCATACAACGTCCTGCGTGTCCAATATAATAATGCATCCAGGGTGCTGTTGGGATTGCCGCGTTATTGTAGTGCCTCTGCCATGTTCGCGGAGGCACATAGGGCTGGCTTTCATACTGTTATACGTAAAAGGTCTGCTTCGTTACTGAGTTGTCTACATAACTCTACCAACAGCATCCTAACCACACTTACTGATAGGTGGGACTCGGCCATTATGAGGTACTGGTTAAGTCTACATGTAAAATTAAATAATTAATATATTTGTAATGTACGCGGCATGTTTAATTTATTAATTTAAAAATATAAAGAAAAAGAAGTTAAATACTAACACTAGTCTTAAGCTTTTTTTTATTATTATTATTGTTATACTAACATCTCTATGGACTGAGTCTGAATAAAAAAAAATATTATTATCCATTGTTAGTAGGTAATAAAGATACCATTAAAACTATACAAGCTTAACCACTTATCACTCTGTGTAGTGGCAGTGTACGAATATCAACTATTCTATAACATCCTGTGGGTGTTATAAGAGGCAACAGAGGATAATTGAGCCAGGTGCCATCACTTCCCGTGGCAGCAGCATCTTCCTGACAACCCGCTTGCCAAGCGGTGCCACTATGTCAAATATACCCTCCTATGAGACTATCTGTAGAGAGTACAATATGGATAGATAGATAGATGGCAAATATCATGAGGCAATCCAAGGAGATTCCTATATTCAGCAGTGAACTTTTGACAGGTTATAATGGTATGATAATGATAAGTCAAATCTGGTTGACCCTTTTTACTGACGCCTCTAAGCTTTCTGATAATGGTTTTGTAGGTTCAGTTGTCTGGATACCGAAATATACATTTTAAAAATCCAAGTACCACTGAAATTTTCACTGTTGAAGCTGTTGCTATTTTGGAAGCAATTTTATTCATAGAAGCACACAAAAATAACAAATGTACTGCTTTCACTCACTCATATAGTTCATTACAAAGCATTTTATCTAAATTGTTTCATATCATACATTTCTGGAAATGGAAGAAGTGATAAAATAGGTTTACTTATTCAAGTAATTATAAAATTTAACGAGTGACGAGTGAGCGAGCAAAGCCAGCAAACAGACCCCTCCATCCCCTTTGTGGTTATTTTTTTATAAACCACCCAGAAATAGGAGCCCCACTTGGTCTGTCGACTACACTTTGGTATTACTTTGCCCCTCCGCCCCTCCCTATTAAAGCAACTTTTCTCAGAAATCATTCAATAATTTTTTGCTTATTTATACTGATTTTTCTGCCTCTGTAATAATTATTATCTAGATACTATCAATTGATACTAATAAATCGACAATTATTTTAGGTTTTAAATGAACTATATTTATATATATTGAAGGAAATATTGATTTATGTACTTATCAAATAATAACATTAGAGTTTCCGATAGTTTTCTTTAGGCATGACTGATTATAGGTCAACAGGCACAATTCAGCCATTGCTGGCTATTTTACCCGGTTACTGAGTAATGTACAAATATCAAGCACTAAATACAGCATTTATCGATAATTTCACTGACGTTTAAAAAAATTAAGATAAAAATTGTGTACTAAAAATAGTTATGTACTGTACCTCTCCACTTGGAATGCTTCTTACTTTATGGGATTTAATTGAATTAATTTCAACAGACATTTTAATAAGTTTAAATGCAAATAATAAATAATAGTTCACGTGTAAGTAATTTTTATGCCGATAACGGAAACTACAAACTATTTGAAAACTTCGTCTTTCTTGTAACCTTGGATCTTGTCTGAAGTAGGTCTATTTGTCATCTGTCATCTGTCAGTTTCAGCTTGTCAGCCAAAGAGTATATAATCACTACGATTAGAGGAGGACCATCTCTATATTTTAAAAAGTGTCCCTAAAAACGTGTCCAATAAGGGTGGCGCTGCAGTAGCATAGGATAAATTTAAAAAAAAAAGCGCCAAAAGTAATTAGAATAAGATGGAAAAATAAATAAGGACCGACCAAAATTGGTTTTGTACTACGTAAATAGTTGAGATTTTGTATACTGGCATTTTACTAACTACTCTAGTCATGATTTTTTTTAAATGTTTAAATTCAGCTGACTTCACTCCGTTCACAACTCCTATCTTCATATCGTAGTTTTTTAGACGCCAGCGCTATTGTGGTAGGTTTTGGAACCTCTATTTTCAGTAAATAGTAGGACACTTTTTCATCTTTCGCCCCTTATAAGATGGTTCTACTTGTACTCTACACTCCATAGTTTAACCACTGTGGATCCAACATTTTATTGGATCATAGACAGAATATACAGAAGTATAGACAAACTGAGAGCTCGAATTTTTTTTAAGTTTAATATTGCCGCGAACAAAGAGATTATAAAATATAAGAAGTGCGCACTTCATACTAGAGAAACGTTCCTAAATCCTTGACCTTGACCTTGAAATAAATGAAAGGCACCGAGTTAAGCGTTCGATTTCTTTCTAATAGAGTGTCCACCATTTTCAACAGTGGTAGAGCCACGCGGCAGCTTTTGCTGTCGCACGGATGGGCCGGCTCGAACCGGGGTGGTACCACGACCTCACAGAATACCAGGTTTACCTCTGCGTTTCGCTTGGTGAGTGCAGGTGGCCGGAGGCCCTTTTTACCGGAAATGAGGCATTCCATCTTAGTCCTGACGGGTGACAACGCATCTGCATTTGGACTCGCAAACGAGGATAGATGTAGATGTCTATGGGCCGCAGCAACCACTTACCATCAGGTGGACTGTGTGCTCGTTTGTCACCCTTATCCTATAAAAAAAAACGATACAATTAATATTATGTACAGACAGACAGATATTAATAGTATGGAACATTACAAAAAACGAAATGTGTATTTTTTTCAATACGGAAAGTGCTGAGTAGTGTTATAATTAAACTCCGTTTAATATTTTGATTACATGATTGCTTCGCTACAGTATCAAACCTTACAGTAACTAGTGGCGGCGTAGCGTGAGTTGACACTCAGGGCGGTTTTCTATCAAGCACCCCCCAAAATAAAACAAAACATGCTATACATGCTAACGAGACTTTATTTTGCTAAATATTCTAATATATTATCAAAATTTACTTTTTGTCATTTTAGAAAAATAAAATGAAAAGATTGATTAGTCCCGCTTGGCTCATTGTGGGTCTTAAGTTAGATTTAATTAACTTGATTTTTGAAAAGCTTCCTTCACATGAAACTTAATGGTAAAAAAAAAACTTAGACACAGTGCTAGATTCGGAACAGATTCAGGATAGCCCAATTTTACGAGAAAAGCTCCAGTGAATAACAATGACCCGCTTCTTGGGTAGAAATGTTGGCAGCTTTCAAGTCGTCAAGTCTCCAAAATTATATATCCTGCAGAAAAATCATCGTAGATTTTTGTCAGATTATAAACTATTACACGAAGATCTTCATCTGTAAGGCTGTGTGTAGGGCTGAACAACACTAAATGTTACGAGAATATCATCCATTGCTCTGTAGCGATGGTTTAGTTCCTCGTAAAATCTGTCAAGACATTCTAACATAGTTCTGTGCAACTCCTCTGGCAATGTAAGTCCAGCATATCGGGTCATTTCTCCTGGTAAACGTTTTCGAAATCTCCTCATTCCTCTTCTTCTTTCAATCGAAATGTCCACATTCTCACATTTTTGTTACGTAGGAAATAGCTTTTTCCACTAGTTCAATAAGTTGGCTTTGAAGAAAATTTTTTGGGCTTTGATTTTATATGTTGTACGAGAGCCATGCTGCAGCTATATTAGTAGTATAGTTGTAGCACGAATGGGTCGGCTCGACCGGGGAAGGACCACGCTCTCACAGAATACCAGCGTAAAATAACAGTTTAACACTGCTGTGTTTCGTATAGTGAGTGTAGAGAACCGGAGACCCTCTTTACTGGAAAAGAGGCATTCCATCTTAGTCCTCACGTGTGACAACGCATCTGCATTTTTTTGCAAACGAGGATAAATGTAGATGTCTATGGACCACAGCAACCACTAATCATCTGGTGGACTGTGCGCTCGTTTGTTACCCTAACCTATAAAAAAATCACACAATTTTCCAGTGATAATCTAGATAATTATTTTATTATTTAGTACCCGTATTTACTTTCGTGTCTGACTAACTTCTTTTAGGATTTTACACCAAAAGTAAAGAAAAAACTGAAGTCACACAACGCTGTTAAGAGTGTAGATGCTGCTTCTCTTGTATCGACATTTTCTCTGTTGGTGCTGGGATCATAATATATATCTTCAAGTGTTTATACTAGTTTTTTTTTTCATTTTCTGCAGTGTTTTAACAGCGTCATGATGTGCAATCCATCTTATCTCTGAGAGTCTTTTGACGGATACGCCTACACTTTTCATTAAAGTTTCCCATTGGCGTGTGGATGACGAAAATAACTCTTTCTACTGTTCCGGAAAAAAGTTAGACTTGAATTAACGCTCCCTAAGTGAGTGCACTCCACAGATTTAGCGAATGGTTAGCACAAGGCGTTTTCTACGTGGTAGAGCCATGCTGTAGCTATATCAGTAATATACATGTAGCACGAATGGGTCGGCTCGACCGGGGAAGGACCTCATCATCATCATCATCATTACAGCCCTTCACAAGTCCACTGCTGCACATAGGCCTCCCCCAAGGAATGCCACAAAGCACGGTCCTGAGCCACCTGCATCCATCGACTTCCTGCATGTCTTACCAGGTCGTCTCTACATCTCGTGGGTGGGTCGCCCTACACTTCGCCTACCGGTACGAGGCTGCCACTCAAGAACTTTTCTTCCCCATCGGTTGTGGGTTATTCGAGCTATATGGCCGACCCACTGCCACTTCAGCTTACTAATCCGTTGGACTATGTCGGTTACTCTGGTTCTACTGCGGATATCCTCATTTCTAAGTTTATCACGCAGAGACACCTCGAGCATAACCCTCTCCATAGCTCGCTGAGCGACCTTGAGCTTCCTCATACGGCCAGCAGTGAAGGACCACGTCTCAGATCCGTAAGTCATCACTGGCAACACGCACTGGTTGTACAATTTCGTTTTCAGGATTTGAGGTATGTCTAACGAGAAGATGTGTCGTAGTTTCCCGAACGCTGCCCAGCCGAGTTGAATCCGTCGATTGACCTCTCGGTCGAAGTTGGACTTACCTAGTCGGACTATTTGTCCCAGGTAAATATACTCGTCAACAACTTCGAGCTTAGTGCTCCCTACAACTACCGGCATAGGTGTGACATGGGCATTAAACATGATCTTTGTTTTGTCCATGTTCATCTTAAGACCTATCCGTTGGGAGACACTATTGAGGTCATTGAGCATAGTGCTTAGGTCCTCCAGCGATTCTGCCATAAGGACTATATCGTCGGCAAACCGAAGGTGAGTGATGTACTCGCTATTGATGATAATACCGTATCATTTCCAGTCCAGAAGCTTGAAAACGTCTTCCAATGCAGCGG
This sequence comes from Parnassius glacialis, assembly GCA_033319125.1. Classification (NCBI taxonomy): domain Eukaryota; kingdom Metazoa; phylum Arthropoda; class Insecta; order Lepidoptera; family Papilionidae; genus Parnassius; species Parnassius glacialis. The sequence continues at coordinate 6,851,397 of JAVANC010000029.1, read as the reverse complement.
TGAAGAGTTTCGGGGATATAACATCACCCTGTCTTACACCTCTCTGCAATTGGATAGGTTTCGTACTCTGGTTCTGTACTCGGATAGCCATCGTAGCTCTACTGTACAAACACTTCAGCACTTCGATATACCGACAGTCAACTTGGCACCGCTGAAGGGACTGCAGCACCGCCCAAATTTCGACGGAATCAAAGGCTTTCTGATAGTCCACATACGCCAGATATAGTGGCAAATTGTACTCTTCGGACTTCTGTACAATTTGCCGAAGGGTATGTATGTGGTCTATGGTGCTAAAGCCTTTTCGGAAACCGGCTTGTTCGGGAGGCTGGAAGTCGTCAAGTCTGCGCGCGAGACGATTCGTAATGACTCTCGAAAACAGCACGTAGACGCGGCTCAGAAGGGAAATCGGTCTGTAGTTCTTCAAGAGAGCGTTGTCGCCTTTCTTGATAAACAAGACCACCGCACTTCTGCTCCACGCCTCCGGTGTAATGCCACCATGGAGGACGGAATTAAAGAGCTTCTGAAGGACTTCAAGTACATGTCTTCCACCCGCTTTCAGAAGTTCCGCTGTAATTCCATCCTCGCCTGGGGCCTTGCCTTTTTAAGGTGCTGAAGAGCCGTTCTAATCTCGCTCAGACTGACGTCCGAGATATCTTCGGAATAGTGTCGGATAAGACTCGCTCTTGGATCGTTACTCACACTTGCGTGTGGCTCCAACGATGACGTGTACAGCTGCCCATAGAACCTCTCAATCTCACTCAAAATCTCAGGTGTCCCGGAAACGATGCTGCCACATTCGGTCTTCAGCTTTGACAGTTGGCTCTTTCTGGCACACAGATCTCTGGCAAAGACTTTGGAGCCTTGGTTCCGCTAGATCGCTTCTTCAAAACAAGCTGTATTGAAGTTGCGTAAGTCCCACTGCATGCATTTGGAGTTCTGTCTGTTCAGTTGCCTGTATGCTGTCAAATCTGATGAAGAATGTAGCTTCAGCTCCCGTCTAACAGCCATGAGATTAAGAGTGTGATCGGAGAGTTTTTGTGTTCTTCTGCGGCGGGTCTTACAGAACTTAGCTCCGACCGCATGGACAGTTTCCACGAGCTTGTCATTCATATCGTCCACTTCATTGCAGTCTTCTAGGAACTGAAAACGGTTTTGTAACTCGAGCTGAAAGGTTTCGGGACTTTGGAACAGAGCACGAGGGGGACGGAGCGTTGACTTCAATAGACGAGACCTCTCCAACTTAACGTTTAGGTTCAGTGTGCCTCTAACCATTCGGTAATCGCTACCAGTTTTCACCCTCGCGATCACGGAGACATCACTAAACAGTTGTCGTCTGGTCGTCATAATGAAGTCAATCTCGTTTTTTGTCGAACCGTCGGGGCTCGACCAGGTCCACTTCCTGTGGGGCCGCTTCTCTAAGAAAGAGTTCATCATAAAGAGTCCCTCTTTCTCCATGAAGTCGGCCAGCTGCTGGCCCCTTGGGTTCCGTTGCCCTATTCCAAATTTCCCTACTTTCAGCTCACCGTTCTCTCTTGTGCCTAGTTTTGCATTGAAGTCTCCCATTAACACCGTATATTGGGTTTTAGAGGAATGCATGGCTCTAGAGATATCCTCATACATTTCCTCCACCTCCTCATCGGGGTGTGCCGAGGTTGGTGCGTAAACCTGTATGATCTTCAGCGAATACCGTTTGGTGATTCTGAGTATAAGGTACGCAACCCTCGTCGACACACTCCCGATATTTACCACGTTGTTAACGAGAGACTTGTGGACGATAAATCCGACACCTCCTTGGGACAGATGGTCTCCCGGTGATAGAGCAAGTTGCCGGATTCGAGGATTACCGTGTCCTCCCTCTCTCTTCGGACTTCGGATAATCCTATAATATGCCAGCGCAACTTGTCTATCTCTTCTTCCAGCTCCACGATCTTCTCTTCAGTCCTCAGGGTGCGTGCGTTGTACGTTACCAGGTCGAGTCGTCTAAGGTGGCAACCGAGCCTCCACCGGAGATTCTTGGCACCCCCTGCTCCGCTGTTACCATGGTCGCCACCGTAGCCAGGAATAGCGGGGCCACCGGGGACTGGGGGCCGTCTGTTTGTTGCTCTATTCATTAGGGGGTATTTGCCATAGTTGCCACGCTTGGCGAGAGGGTTGGCAACCGCAGTTTTTTTATTGTAATTTTGGCTATTATCAGGAAGATGCTGCTGCCCATCTCCTGCCTGTTTCCTTTTGTCGCCTTTTACGACACCCACGGGTGGATATGGGGTAGTGGATATTCTTGACCGGCACTATACGGCGGGAAGGACCAAGTTCTCACAGAATACCAGCGTAAAATGGCAGCTTAACACTGCTGTGTTTCGTATGGTGAGTGTAGAGAACCGGAGTCAATTTTTACTGGAAAAGAGGCATTCCATCTTAATCTTCACAGGTGACAACGCATCTGCATTTTGATTTGCAAACGAGGATAAATTTAGATGTCTATGGGCAGTGGGCACAGCAACCACTTGCCATTAGGTGCAATGTGTGCTCGTTTGTCACCCTATCCTATAAAAAAATGCACCCCTTAGTTTTTAGGGAAAGGACATTCGTGTTTTAGTGTTTTTTTTTTCTCATGTTTTTTTTTTTTATAGGATAAGGGTGACAAACGAGCACACAGTCCACCTGATGGTAAGTGGTTGCTGCGGCCCATAGACATCTACATCTATCGTCTATTACAAATCAAAATGTAGATGCGTTGTCACCCGTGAGGACTAAGATGGAATGCCTCATTTCCAGTAAAAAGGGCCTCCGGCCACCTGCACTCACCAAGCGAAACACAGAGGAAAATCTCTACTTCACGCTGGTTTTCTGTGAGGTCGTGGTGCCACCCCGGTTTGAGCCGGCCCATCCGTGCGACAGCAAAAGTTGCCGCGTGGCTCTACCACTGTTAAAATTGTTACTTAATAATATGCTTAATCTCTCTTACAAAGCAATAAGGACCGTGGCCGAGCTCACTTGACTACTCTAGCGCCATCTATTATCTATCTACGGAAGCGGTTGCGATGTATATCGATATGAAAATTTGACGCGCTAAATACATCGTTCTTTATTTAATACATTTCCATAGATGTCGCTACATGGTACCGCTAAGTAAGATTGACGAAGTCATTGGGCTCTAGTTGAAATACAATATGGAATATCCCAACTATGATTAGCGATAAAAAATGTAAGGTTATCGTTCTAGCATACGTCTAACTACTAACTTATTACTAATGTAACTATACCTGGTACAGCCACGCTGCAGCTATATTAGTAGTATAGTTGTACCACGAATGCGTCGGCCCGAACGGGGAAGGACCACGCTCTCACAATATTACTTTAAGGGGCTACTCCATGCGAACGACCTTGAGCGTTTGTGTGCCGGCCGCGCCATCTCCCTACAATATAGGATCGCCTAAAAAATAATATGTAAGACGCCACCTACCATAGTTTTGTATAACTCAATGCCACCTACTGTACGGACGTATTTTTCAACATCAATAAACTATTTTATGGAAATACACACAGCGTACAACGATAAATGTATTTTAATTTTTTTATTCGGTATATTAGTTGCATTATATTAGAATTATGTATTCTCATATATTATCTAATTATGAAATTTTATAATTAATTATATATTAAAAATGAAGCATTGAAAATTGTGAGTTTAAAAGATACCTACTCACTATAGGTAAATAGATAGATAGCTCGCCTTTTGTACAAATATTTGGTGCAATAAAGAATAAACAAATAAATAGGATGTTTCGCAGAGTGAGAGTAATATATAATGAGAGTCGTGGAGGCAGTTTACAAACATAAATTGCACAAGGACAAACATCCAGACCCGGAACGATTATTTGTAGGCCTTACAAATATTTGTTCCGTGCGGGATTCGAACCCGCGGCCCCCAGCGCAACAACTGATTGCTAAGCCACTGCGCCACGGAGCCGTCGCCGGGTTATAGGTAAAGTGACCATACGTCCCGTTTTGAACGGGACTGTCCCTTTTCTCGGTCACCTGTCCCATTGTCCCCAAATAAAGCTCCGGGACACAAAATTGTCCCGTAACTCTTTGGATGGAAGTATTCAAAGCCAACAATCTTCAACATAATTTTTTTAATCGAATATATTTTATGTCTACCTGGTACAAATGCTCCGATAGAAAGAGTATTTTCTTTTATTTTGAATAAATTGTGGACGTCTGAAAGAAACACTTACGGTTCCAGTTCTAAAGGCGATGTTGAAAGATAACAATAAAAAAAAATTGAGCAGAATTTTATTCTTATTTAAAATCATCACCAACTTTATTAAAGCAAATTTAATCCTCTGACAAATGTAATTCATAATTTAAAAAAATGTTGCATTTAATAATTACCTATTTTTAAATGCAACATTATTTTTTAATTTATTGTATAAAGTTATAGTTTTTAGAGTATAAATAAACCCATGTCCTGTTTTGAGTTAAAAAATAAATGGTCAGCTTTGTCTTTTTAGTTAAATTTAGTTATAAATTTTTTTAGTTTATAGTAAAAAGTAGGTATATTAGTACCTACTTAGATACTTTTTACCGAATTATAAGTATAGAACACCTTATGTACTCAATTATTTTTTGAAAAAGAAGTAAAAACAAGCAATGAATAATATACTATATTTTAGCAAAAAACTATAACTTAGTAATACTAATTATAATTATAACTTAGAACATAAATGAAAAACTCATAACCGACCCAGGATTCGAACCCGGGACCTCATGATCAGCAGTCGCACTACTACAACCACTAGACCAACGAGGCAGTACTACACCTGAGAAGATATTGTAGTTGGTTACTACGATTATTTTTAACTGTATACTATACTGATAATATTGAATTAGCCTTTTATAGTGTAAATTATAATATTTGTCGAAATGTTAATTATGGATTCGAACCTTACATGCTAATGGTGCTTCATTTTTTTATTTGCATTTACTTCAAAGAAAATACACGCAAAAAGCTTCATCGCGCAGTAAAAAACACAACAAATATATGTATAACTAATACGAAAAATTATACCCAAAACAAAAAAATAATACTACCTATAAAATAACCTAATAAGTAATAATATTATCGACTGATAAGATCGTGAGCGTGTGCGCAGGCCGATGCTCCAACGAACGACACGGGCTCCACGTTTGAGAGCTCAACGCTCAATGATCCACCAAGCCCGTTGGCAGTGAATACGCCCAGATTTTAAAATAATTTCTTAATAAAATCAAATTTTGGTCTTTTGAAAAAAATTTTACTATAGAAATGTTCATTAATAAATTGCCTATCCATTGGTGTAAATCGCAAAATAAAATAATACTTACTTTACGAGGAGATGCATGTTATCAATAATAATTTCACATTTATGTGGTTTCGTTGTAAGGAGATTATATTAATATTTATTCCTTTAAAAAAAATTGGATACAGCTCTTATGAAATCAAGATTATGTAGAAATATAATGTGTTTTTTATTTGTTGATATATCTTTTAAATAAAAAGTAGATAGCTCCTAAAAACCGCACAAATAACGACTAGCGCGACATTTTGCTCAACCCGCGCCTTAAGTCAATAACTGTCTAAACGTTTTTATGTTTTTACGTTTAATGTTTTTATTTTGTGTAAACATTTATCAGTGTTAGAAGGAGATAAAATACAAAACTCGATGCCTCTCTTTCTAAGAAAAATGAGGAACGGTTACAATGTTCCAAGCACTCACTCCCTATAAAATATTATAACCTCCTTGGCCGCGAACGACCAATTGATATTTTTTTATTTAAAGGTAAAGGGATCTATGCCCATTCAACTTAGTCTGCGTATATTTTGTTCCAAAATTTTTGACTGTTGTTCTGGGAAAAAGAAGAATTAGGCAGCATCGCAATACATCGTTTCAACTAATAACATTTATATCACACGCATACATTTAATAAACAAAATCCTACCGCTTTTACGTATCAAAACCCACTGCAAACCATTATTTAAACGATAATACAAAAGCAACACTCCACCGGTTGTCAAGTTCTCGTCAAAATTCTCGATTTATAAACTTCTTTTAAATAGTAAAACCCGACTTCAAGAACTAAGAATAATTAAAATAATTTCTACATGATTTCTATATGAAGTTGGTGCTTAAACATAGTGTATCAAAGAATTTAAGTCCCAAACTTAGAAGTTTCGTACAAAATAAAGCTTCTCTTTCGGGTGATACAGAAAGGGACAAAATCTCTGTTATAATAATGACATGGATCAGAGACCATAATATTAACAATTTCCTTGATAAAATGGAGATTACTATGGGGAAGAAGATCTATGAGCCAATATTACCTTTATTAAAACCAATCCTTTTAACAGTGGTAGAGCCACGCGGCAGCTTTTGCTGTCGCACGAATGGGCCGGCTCGTACCGGGGTGGTACCACGACCTCACAGAAAACCAGCGTGAAGTAGAGGTTTACCTCTGCGTTTCGATTGGTGAGTGCTGTTGGCCGGAGGCCCTTTTTACTGGAAATGAGGCATTCCATCTTAGTCCTCACGGGTGACAAAGCATCTACATTTTGATTTGTAATAGAGGATAGATGTAGATGTCTATGGGCCGCAGCAACCACTTACCATCAGGTGGACTGTGTGCTCGTTTGTCACCCTTATCATATAAAAAAAATCCTATAACGCCTATTACAGAATATTCACAAGAACGGAGTTTAATTTACACTTTTACGTTCCTAAAGCAGATACATGTAAAACGTGTGTATGGTTGAATTATCAATAAACTTTCCACTTCAACAGAAGCTCATTTGTCATTTGATCACGTGAACTAACTGCTGGTGTCCGCAAAGATAGGATGCAAACCAAGACAGTAGGCTCAAAATTAATATGGGATAGGAGAGAAAGAACTGTGTTTCTCAGTTGTTCTATATTTGGTCATTCTAACACAGTTCGCGGAGTTATACGTAAACTTTATTTTTAATTTTTGTTTCTGCTAGTGTTGTTTTTTCTTTAAATTTAATATTTTGCTACTTTTAATATAAAAAGTGAAGTAAAACTTGTTTTATCTTAATTCCAATACATCAGGGTTCATTTTGTTAAAGATTAACCATTAAGGTGAAAGCTCCAGGGTGGCCCGCGAAATTCAAATTTTCTTGCGTTTTTTGGAATTCGCAGGTCAGGGTCAGGTTGTATGTTTAACAAAATATGATTCGCGACCGTAGCGATTATGTGTTTACAGAATTATTATCATTAATATAATAATTATAATATATAATAAATATCAGTAATATAATAATTATAATTGTAATGGCTGCGTATAAATATCCAGATCATAGAATTATTACCCAGTAGAAATGCAGTCTTTTTTTATCGTGGGGAATACCTCATGGATACCTCCTGCTGCGGTGGCAACAGAAAGGTTATGCCAGACTTCTACCGGCCAAAATCCCACGGTGGTCTCCATCAGCGTATATGAGGGGTACCGGGATCTCCGTCCGGAACGCAACCGGGGCCACTCTCTCGCTTTGCTCTATTAAAGCACGTCCCGGGGGCAGTCCTTACTATACCCAGCACCCTCGCAATGCTATCACGGTGCTCGAGACCACTTTCGAGTCACCGTCCCCCTCAGGTGTTACATCAATAGACGCTCGGGCCGCCCGCCCCGAACGCCCGTAACCTCCGACACCCCGTTTCTGGTAGGGGGACACCATCATCAAGGGGAACGCCGTGACGAACTCCTTAGTGGCGTCGTCTCCAAGCGGGATCTGTCCTCTCCCGACACCGCTCAGCGGCCTCCTTCTGGACCATAACGGATTCACAGTAGGCGGCTACGGACCTCCACGCGGAGTCCCTATTCAACATAGCCGACACGACTGCTGGCATGGAGAGGTTCTAACCGATCCGGCTTACCAGGATCGTCCGCTCCCGTTCCCACGCTGGGCATGGTGCCAGCGTATGGGATGCGGAGTCCTGTTCCTGCCCACCGCAGTGGAAACAGTTCTCCGTCGCTTCGCATCCAATCTTACACAAATAATCACCGAAGCACCCGTGCCCGGTTAGTAAGTCTGTAGGTGAGTCTTCTTGTTCTTCGATGCGTCCAGGCTTCAAAGTGCGTCAGGATTCCTTCAACAACGCGTTTGCGGGCATAACGCTCGTCAGATAGGCGGGCGCGCCACGTTACTAACGCGTTAAGTCGTTCCTGCCGCTTGACTCCTTTGAACACTTCATCTGGCTCACTCCCGATGCTCTGGCGGAGGACACGCGCTGGCTCACTCCCGATGCTCTGGCGGAGGACATGCGTCTGGTCGTACACCCTCGCATCCATGTCCGCTAGTATGTCCAGAGGTGGAAAGCGAGCCAGGACTGTCGCCGCCTCAAAGGATATGGTGCGGTATCCTCGCACGATCCGTATGGCCATCCTCCGCTGCACCCTGTAGATTTTAGCTCTACAGCGTTGGATGGCCAGCCTTTTTGCCCAAACAGGCGTCCCGTACAAGGCTACGGACCGTATTACTCCTGCAAAGAGGCGACGCACTTCTTCCCTTGGTCCCCCTAGATTGGGCAGCAGTCTATGCATAGAACCCGCTACCCTTTCAATTCGGGGGACAAGGCGCTCGAAGTGTTCTTCGAAGCCCCATCCCGTCCAAGTAGAGGTCTAGGTTCTTCATGTACCGCCCCACTTGGACTTCAGACCCACCTACGCGGACGCACGAGTCGAGTGGTTCCCTGCCGCGTCTTAGTTTATGGAACCATAGGGCCTCGGTCTTGTAAGGCGCTATTTCTAATCCCAACTCGTGGATTTTGGCGACGACAACTTCCGCCCCAAGCTCGGCGAACTCTTTGGCCCTCTCGTAGGTGACCCCGCTGGCAACCACCAACGTGTCGTCTGCATAGCAGACGATATCTACGCCAGCGGGAAGTTCAACTCGCAGAACCGCATCATAGGCGAGGTTCCACAGTAGCGGCCCCAGGACCGAGCCTTGTGGAACCCCACGTTTGTTCTCCCTCCGGATCTTTCTACCATTTTGCCCCATGTACAGAATGTACATGTCGCGCAAGTAGTCCCCGATAACACCTTGCAGGTAGGGGGGCACCTGATGGTGTGCCAGTGCGCTCCTGATTGCGCCCCAGGGTAGAGAATTAAAGGCGTTGACGATATCGAGACTTATCGCCAACGCCACACCACCCTGGGATATTGCTTGTTCCGACAAGGAGCGGCTGCGCATGATGGCATCTACTGTAGAACGCTCCCGCCGGAATCCAAACTGGCTATCAGCCAAATCGGGACCAACGCGCGACAGATTCCTGTTGAGCCGAGTGGCAACTATTCTTTCAAACAATTTGCCAATCTCGTCCAAGAGGCATATGGGACGGTACGCAGAGGGAGAATCGGCGGCCCTGCCTTCCTTCTTCAAGAGGACCAACCTTGCCTCTTTCCATGCGGTGGGGAACATGGCACTTCATGGCTGTCCCCCAGGGTAGCCAGACTCAGCACTAGGGCTCGGCCCGGCATACCGTCGGGTCCCGGTGCAGTGTTCCGAGCTCTTAAGTGGCTAACGGCTCGGTCCAGCTCCTTCACGCTCACCGCCATCTCATCTTGCCACTCCCATGATGATTGCGGGTAGCTTGAGGGACTTGACCGGTCCTCTGGGAAGAGCGTGCTGATCACCCTTTCCAGTAGGTCCGGTTCGAGAGTCTCCGTCAAGAGGGGCGACCAGGGCCGGAGTTTACCCAGCACCATTCTGTATTAGCGCCCCCAGGGATCTTCGTTGAGTACCTCCAGGAGCTCATTCCAGGACCGAGATCTGGCGTTGGCAATGGTGAATTGCAACGCCTTTGTAGCCGCGCGGTGTTGCCCGTAGAGTCTGAGGAGATCCTCAGGCGAAGCTCGCCTTCTCCTCCTTCGGGCTCTGGTGTACTGGCGCCGAGTCCGCAGACAGATCGCACGGAGCCGTACGATTTCTGCCGACCACCAGTACACCACCCTTGGCTTGGGGCGACTAGTTCTGGGCATCGACAAGCCGCATATTTGCGTCATCGTACCTCGAAACCAGTTTGCTTCCCCTTCCGGATCGGACTGAACCTCTTCAGCTTTTTCTGGCCATGCCGCGACGATGGCGGCGTTTTCGAGCTTGTCTCGGTCTAGCCGCTTGAGAGACCAACGCCGCGGTGGGCTGCCTTCCCGGCGGCTGGAAATACTGGCAGGCTGGCGAAATGTGACATCGAAAACGATGTGTCGGTGGTCGGACAATGTGACCGCCTCCTCCGCCACTCGGCACCTTGACAGTATTTGCATTGCAGGAGGAGTTGCCCACGTTAGATTCACAATGGACTCCCCCTGCCACCGCACACAAGTGCTTATGGACCCCTCATTCGCTAGTCGGAGGTCCAGTCCAGCCGCCTACTCCATTACGGTCTCTCCCTTCGGATCGTCTCTGGTGTTACCCCAAGCCCTAGAATGGGCGTTTGAAATCTCCCAGGACGATCAACGGACGGGGTTGGCATCTGCGAATGCAGTTCGCCACCTCGTCCAGGTACGCCTCGTAGTCGGCAAGGAACCTGTTGGGAGAGACGTAGCAGCCGATTATGGCCAGGGGGCCCCATGGCACTGCAATAAAGCTCTGCCCCCTTCTCAAAAGAGCGCAGGGTGGGGCACCCTCTACGCCCCCCCAGTAGATGGCAACGAAGCCCGATTCATTCCCGAACCAGCGAGGGTGGTCGGGGACTACATAAGGCTCCGCTACTACTGCAAGGGCAACCCTCCACTCCACAATAGTCTGCATAAGCAGATGTTGTGCATTGCGGCAGTGGTTTAGGTTGCCCTGGAGGACCTTTAGGGGGTGAATTTTAAGGATTTGTTACCTCCATATCCGAGCTGGGTCCGGTGCCGCGATGGATTGTGTTGCGGCCATCTCCCTGATAGAAGTAGGAGATGGATTATTCTTGCTCCCGGCCCTTTTAGAAGGCTGAGCACACTTCTTACCCAGACTATGGCTAGAAGGATGCCCGAGGTCCGAACATAATGGACACCTTAAGACTGACGATGTGCACTGGTTGGCCCTGAGTCCAGGCTCACCACAGGCGTAGCAGCGTGCACTACGATACACCTTATTTGGGCATCTACTGCCGACGTGTCCTTTTTCGAGGCATCTTAAGCAATGCATAGGCCGAGGATCGAGAAGATGTACACGCGCAGATCCCCAGCCAACGCGTACTCGACCTTGGGCCAGGAAATTTTGGCGTGGCCTGAAAATTTTCTCGGCGGCGGTGGCGTCGCGGCGGCGGCTATAGGCCTTAGATATTGTTTTATCAGGAAGAAATTTCTTAAAAAAAACTTAATGAAAACCATATTGTTGGTACCAAAAACAGCTTTATATTTTTCAATAAAGCCCTGGTGAGCTCCAGCCCAGTGATGAGAACAGTATTTCATGTAAGGCCGAACCTGCGCCTTGCAAAGTTGGAGGCGGTGTACCGGCATGAAATACTGTCCCGCTCTGCTGAGCACACAAAGCGTTTTAGAGGCCAATTTGGCCTTCTCTTCCAAGTGATCACGAAACTTGCATGTCGCTCGATACATTGACGCCGAGGATTCCGATACTGGCTGAGGCAACAAGGGGAGTGCCTTGCAACTGAGGAGATGCTCTGATCTGCAAGAAATCTGGTGATTCAATTGCACAATTTCTCGGAAGCCCATAGAAAGGGAGCTTTGAAAGAAGTGCTTTGTACCAAACCCGATCGAAGACCTTCGCAATGTCCAAACTAACGGCCAATGCCTCCCCTTGAATTCATATGCCTCCGCCCATCTATAAGTCAGGTAGATCAGAAGATCAACAGCTGACCGACCCCGACGAAAACCGTATTGACGGTTACTAATTAGCTGGTGGTCCTCAAGTTACCGCATAAGCTGGTTTATAATTCCATTATTTTGGAGAACAAGGTAATGGCGATAAGCATAGCTAGACGGGTCTGAGCGGTCGCCTTTCTTAGCCAGCCTGCAAAATGTAATCGCGATGTTAGTGCGAGTGGCACCGCACTCTGGACTAGACAATGATCTGAGGAGCCAAGAGGGGTGTAGACGGAGACCTGATATCTATCTGAATGAGAGGTCAGCAGAAAGTCCAAGAGGGAAGGTGCACGATCTTCCACATCTGGAATCCGCGTAGGCGAAGTTACCAGTTGTGTGCGACCATATGCCAAGACAAAATCATGAACAGGTATCCCCGCATGATCGGTTAAACATGAACCGAGCCATTCAGCGTGGTGGGTGTTACAATCGCCGACGATCACAATCTCTGCCGACGGGATCTACTGTAACAAGGAACCTCTAGTCATTTGAAAGTGGTCGATGAATTGGTCTGTTTCGGCATTACCGCTATAGGACCTACAGAGGCACCCGTAAATATGCGGATGGTCGTCGCTGTCTACGCGTAGCCAAAGGATGGACAGGTCCTTCAAAACTACCGAGGCTCTCTCTGATGTATACGCAAACTCAAGCCCGAGACACAAGGAGTGTTCCAATTTCTACCCCGAGTAGGAGAGATACGAAGTATCAGCCGGAGAGGACACTTGCATCTCGGTCAGAAAGAGCAAGGCTGGCTTTGCCGTCTAGAGATGGTAGTGGATGGTGTTTAGGTTCGAGTGAAGTCCCCTGATGTTACAGAAAGTCACGTGGCAGGGGTTGCCTTGGCCTTGTTTCTCAGCTTGCCCCGAGCATTTATTATTGTCTTGAGCGAAATTTTCATTTTCACGCCGGTACGTGCAACACCACATAGCAATACACGTTCACTCGGTGAAATATTTGACTCGACTGAGTGAGCAACGAGCGTGGCGAGGCGACAAAGCGAACTAATACGGTTGGGCCGCGCGGGTGAGCGGGAAAGGAAGTTGCGACTCGTCGCGACGGCGCACCGTGTTCTTCACGCGGCGGCAACGCGTCGACATGAACTCAAGGCGACGGCGGCGCGCCGGTGCGGCGCTCATATCTAGCCAGGATCTTGCGAACTGCTGTGACTGGGCAACGCACCCAGCATGTCCCCATACTGTTAGGAGTTCGGCGAATTTCCCCGACTTTAATATCATCCACCGTGCATCCTCCCACTTCACCTACCGCTGCCGCCACTTCCTGGGGGCTTACCGCGTCGTCTAAATCCTTTAACCGAACATCACCTGTTTTCATTGGGCGACCAATGCGAATGTTCAGATCTGAAAGGACTTCCCTCATTGTCACCGCCAGCTTATCCGCCTTCTGGCCACAGTCTGGGCCAGTGATTTCAAAGTCCAAGGTCCAAGGATTCCAAGGTCCACCAGCCGGATTTTCGCCTGCATCACTTTAGCATATGTGGTGTTAGATCCCTCGGTTACCGTAACTGTTACTGCTGCGGACGACGGTGCACGGAGTAATCTCTTATTCCTGCTCTTGTTGGAGAGCGAGGGCTGAGATTTTTCGGCTGAAGGCTGTTTTTCGTGTCCTTTCGGCTTTTTCAACTTTTTAGTCACCTCTGCCCACGTTGCTTCCTTAGGCATTGATGCTATACTCGTTTCCGGTGCTGCTACTGGCGGCAACTCCGCAACGGGCTGGCAGAAAGTTCCTTTATTACGCTTCCTTGTCTTCCTCGTTTTAATCGACTGCGGCTGCAGCGCCTGCGGTCTATTCAACTCTACCGGCTGTACTTGCGGCGGCGGTGACGACTGCTGTGACATCAATGGCATATTTGCACTAGTACCGGGCTTTTTACCTAAAGGAGGTCGAAGTGTTCTATGTGGAAAGAGTTTAGCTTCGTAAGTAGCCAGCTTCCTCTCAATAAGCTCCCCCTATCCGCTCCATTAGCTCATCCTCGCCCATGTCATGTTTCGAAGAAACAGGAACATTCCGAGCAGGTGAGATGATCTTGCTCGTATTCGCCAGAGCTGGAACCAATCCTTGATTGGATTTTTAGATCCTGTGTTATTTTCTGCAGCCGCATTTCGAGATTGGAAATTTGAGAACGTAGGTCTGCGTTTTCTCTTTGCAGTCTCGCAACGTGTTCTTCTGTGTTGGTTCTCCTTAGGATTTCTTCGGCCGCAGCTTTTACGTGGCAAACAGCTAGCCTTAAGCCGCAAGCGAATTCCCCTTTTAAGTTTCGGGAACAATCTGCCACCATTTCTACAACCTGGAGATGCTGTTCCAGATGACCACTATGTTGATTGATAGTGCGCTTCTCCATTTCGCTGGATAACTCCTAGGGCCAGGTAGGTTTTTTATCGCCTTAGTTTTGCAAGGTGCTAGAGGGAGATCTATGGTTTCCTCCTCTGTTTCCACCTCCGTGGCTATTTGCTCTTCCCCTGAAGTTGCAACCAAGACTGCCTGATATTTGGCGGTTACATGTGCGGGGCGACCGGCTATTCTTTTTCTTGTCCCAGTGTGGGACCCGTCAATGACCGACCGAAGTCGCGGGGAACAGCTAGTATTGAATATAATGAGAAGAATTGGTTCCCAAAAGAATATATTCGACTATATGCTGCAAGTACTTTGAAGAATAATATTTTTTCTCATAGAGATGCCCACTATGTAGTGACGGTGTAAGAATATCCACTACCCCATATCATCCCGTGGGTGTCGTAAGAGGCGACAGGGGGAAACAAATTAGGAAATGGGCAGCAGTGGCTTCCTAATAACGACTAAAAATAATGAATAAACTGTGATTCCCAACCCCCATGCAAAGCGTGGCAATTATGGCAAATTCCCCCTATGAGGCAATCTATGGGGGAGGTCTATGTTTAGCAGTGGATTTTAATAGGCTGTAGAACAGTAACATAGAGGTGTCTTAAGGGACAACTACAACACATCCAACTAATAATTTAAAATTAAAAATTTTGTACAGCCGACTTCAATATAAGCGACTTCAATATAGGTTATTTAAGAATAACTCAATAACCATTGGTCTGTACTTGATCAAATTCATATGGGACCACACGAGAACTATCAGCTTTCATATAAAAAAAGAATCATCGAAATCGGTTCTCCCAGTACAAAGTTATGAGGTAACACAAATAAAAAAAAAACACTCGAATTGAGTACCGTCTCCTTTTTGGAAGTCGGCAGATAAACACTTATTAATAAAATTACAATTATATTTAAAACTTTTCTTTTATTATGAGAATATTATATTTTATTTATTATAGGTACCTGAATAGCAATAGGTATCTGAATATGTTTTGCAATATTCTAAAAAAATTGACATCTTAGTCTTTTTTTTATAGTATAAGGGTTACAAACGAGTACACAGTCCACTTGATGGTGAGTGGTTGCCTTGGCCCATAGACAACTACATCTATCCTCGATTACTAATTAAAATGCAGATGGGTGAATATTTGAAAACGTACATTTTTGATGTCTCGCTGTGAATAACACATTAAACCTAAATCGATTTTGATCACTTTTTTATATACATAGTTAATTAAGTGGGGTACATATTGCAGGTCAATTTATTGTGTTTTATAAACTATAAGCCATTTTATAAAAAAAATAGTTCCCAAAACCTCATTACCATTCGTGTCCCTTTTCCCAATTTTCAACCATTATGATAAGAAAAATTAAACGAAACCTTCGAAGAATAACATTTTTTCTTATTATTTAGTAAGTATAATAGTTATTGTATAAACTGAAATAAAATATATGATATAAAGAACAGTTTCAGTTAATTTTATACCAATTCAAAATTTGTCCCACCCTTCGTACTACTTACCGTTCGCGAATATTGACAGTGAAATAGAATTGTACCCAATGGTAAATGTAATCCTCACGAAGACTTCCCACCACGATATTAGTGCCCGCTAGTGACTTGAGTAGATCAAACGTCTTAAAGAGCGATTAGGCGCCAACGAAAAATTTATAATCTACAAAAAATCGTCCAGGTCAAAATAAAATCTCCTTACCGTTCGTGTCTTCTAAATGTAAGTTATTTGTTCAGATTAATTTAATTAATGTTCTAAATATTTACCATAAGATTATTTCTCGTCTGATAACGTATTTAGTCTCATAAGTCTAATAAATAATGCAACGTACACAAATGTTTCCAAATATCTACTTACCATTTTACTATTTACCATTTTTCCCGTTCACATTTTACCCGAATGGTAAGGAGCAAGCTGGACTGGTAAGGAGGTATTTTTTTCTATTTAAATGTAATATTGTTTCAATACATGCTATATTTAAACTGCCGTGTAAATTACTAAACCACTACAAATTGCAGATTCAAGAAAAGCGCAAAATAGCACTTTCTGCGCTTTTTCTGTCACTGTCACAGGACATAATAAAAAACATCAATCAAATACAAAAAATAATTGTGAGACTTAGGAAACGCTTACAGAGTCCTAAGACAAAAGCAAAAGCTCTACTGCAAAATAAAACGAAAATAGAAGAAGCGAAAAAACAGATTTTGTTTGGGGAGGCTATGAAAAAGACATTAGAAGGCAGCTACAAAGCTTTAAAATCAAATACTGAGAAAAGAGCATTCCACAATACAATTATGCGTGAAAAACACATTTTAAAGAAGCATAAAGTTTTGTCAGAAGCACAGAATTTCTTGCTGAGAGAGAAGAAACAGCCCCAACAAAAAAAAATGTAGAAGACGAAAAGTTACAACAAGATATACAAAAATTTTTTGAACGGGACAACGTTTTTAGAGCTACGGCAGGCAAGAATAAGTTTATAACACGACAAAGGGAGAGAAAGCAGAAGAGGTATTAGTTAGATAACATGAAGAATCTGCATAAAGTATTTGAGTCCGAATTTCGAACAGTGAGTTATTCTTACTTTTGCAAACAACGTCCATACTGGGTATTGATTCCAAGTGTAAACCAAAAAGATACATGTGTTTGTAAAATGCATGCAAATATGGAACTATTGATTCAGGCTCTGTACAAAAGAAGAATTATAAAACACGCGAGCATCAATGATGTAATCAATTTTCTCTTTTGTGGAAAAAATAAATGTCTTATTGAGCGTTGAAACTTGTGCGAAAACAAAACCATTTGCTACGAAGAATTTGATAATAAGGACCTAATAACATTCAAACAATGGCAAAATTCTACAACCAGTTATGAATCCAAAGACATTAAGAAAAATAAAAGAATAATATCAAAAACAAAAATAACAACTAACCCTAAAGAAGCTGTTGAGCTGTTGAGGCTAACTTTTCTGGTATATACCAGGAGTTTATTGAATCTTCAGAGTTGGAAGCAATAAGAGATCGTTATGAGACTGACACTTTTCAGACTCTGAAACATCAGGTGAGTGTTTCTGAGTCTGAAAAGTGCCAGTGTCGTAATGATGATATTGATTCAAATACTTTGGATTATGATATTTTTTAATTGTTTTGACTATGTACAAGAAAATAGTTACATTTAAGGTTTTCATATTAAATTTTAGGTATTGTTTAATATCCACAGAAATTGCAATTACTTTTATGTTATGTGTTTTATCGGAAAACACAAGTTTCTACTTACTTTTTTATTTTGGTGTGTAGTATACCAATAAAATTACACTGTTTATATTATCATAACCAAAAAGTGTTAGATTACCTACCTATGTGATTTTTATAGACTGTTATTTGCCAAAGTTCATTTATACTAAGACTGACGCTTTAATAGTGTAAGTAATTTCTTAAGAAGTTAATTTTATTCGAATTTGAATTCGTTTAAATTATGTTTTATTTAATAAAACTTTGCAAAAAACAGTTATTGAAATTTTTCATGTACAGTTAACTTTAATTTGATAGATGTGACTGGTCTTTCAAAGGAGATCTCAATTATCATCTAGTGATAAAGTTTTCAACCACACGTGCAAGCATATCTTTTCTAAATTTGATACTGTGTCGGAAATTGTTTATTTTTTAAATAATTGAGTAAATAACATCACTGCAATTTGTGTTTTACTAATTACCATTCCTATAATATAATTACCATTCTAAAATTCTCTTTACCATTTGTTTAATTTCTCATTACCGTTTGCACAATAATTTCAAATCCAAATTGTGACGTATATAAAGGCTTATTTTTTGGTCTCATGCATTTTTTTGTATGTGTATGCTATCAGCTTTGCTTTGAATATCTAAAGAACAGTTTTGTAAGTACTATTATTTCATTCTTTAAAATTGTCTAATATGTTCATTTGCAAATATTCACCCAGATGCGTCGTCACCCGTGAGGACTGAGATGGAATGCCTCGGTTCCAGTAATAAGGGTCTCCGGTTTTCTACCCTCACCATACACAGCAGCGTTACGCTGGTATCCTGTGAGAGCGTAGTCCTTGCCCGGTCGAGCCGACCTATTCGTGCTACAACTATACCACTAATATAGCCGCAATATGGCTCTACGTTAGCAAAAATAGTAACAGTTTATTAAGTTTGTGTATGAACTAAGAGGTAAGACCCCAATTCTGTATTTGAGGTCGTCTAGGTAGGTATTACCCTCTTACCTAGTACCGGTATAAATATAGGTTGTAAAGCATTCCACCTCAGTCCGTAGAGGTGACAACGACCTTCTTAGTTTGAAGTTAGCTGCTAGTTATAATATGGGCTGCAATAGCCACTCACCATCGTCAGGTGGACTGTAAGCTCGTTGGATACTTCAGTTTTATGAAAAAACTGTAACTAATAAATCCTAATAAATTTAACATTTTTCGGAAAATTGGAAATATTCTGAATTAAACCTTTTATTGGATCGCAGACACGATATTTCAATGTTTATTTAATTAGTCTAACCATTCAGCGAGGAAACGCAGCCAGCGTCCTTGGCACGATACCACGGGGAGTAGGGCTGTATCATAATTTAAGTTTTTAGTTTTAGTTTTCTTATATATAGTTTTTTTAAATATACAACATGTAACAAAAACCTTGTGGTTCCCGTTAAGTACGTTATCAGGATCAATATTCAAACCTATAGAAATAACTTTTTTTTAAACTCGACTATATTTTTTTTAATTTTATTAAATATTTTTTTCTTTAATTTTATGTGGTTTTATTACCTCTTACTGACACTAGCCGATGCTAAAGCTAAGTAAAGCGAGGTCTTTGACAATCCTCTTACTCCCCAGACAATGCAGAGGTAATAAAATAAAACCACATTCAATTTGCATACAATTATTTTTTTAAATAAAATAAAAAAAAATATTGTTCGAGTTTTTAAAAAAAAGTTTTTTTTTTCTCTATACGTTTGAATACTGATCCTGATAACGTACTTAACGGGAACCACAGGGTTTTTGTTACATATTGTATGTTAAAAAAAAATGATACAAATTATGTATTTCAATGTTTTATTATGTCTACAAGCCGCTATGTTAGTTTATATGTGACATTATGCAGCTTAAAACCCGCGGAAGGGCACAATGCTTTTAAATATATCAAATTTGTCAATATACAATGAGTAGTCTAGAAGATCTAAGGGAACAGATGAGCTTACATACATTGTACATAGCATTCTAAAATTGTAACCAGCCTTTTGACTACGCCATAGTTGGGTAAAAATATTCACTTACATCATCTGCGTCAAATCAGAAGACACGAATATGCTGCAATCGGTATCGATAATTATAAATGTAGTTGAGCATTATTTGTCATCCACACGTGCGCGTGTAGCACGCGTATTTTGATTTTGGTCTCGCCCTAATCACTCCATTGGCAATCTATACTATACCATATCTATGTCGTTCCAGATATTTAAACGATTTTAATTGTTCTTTTTTTATTAAATAGCTTTTACTACCACTTTGAACACCAGCATAAAATAGCAGCTTAATGCTGCTGTGTTTCGTATGGTGAATGTAGAACCGGAGACCCGTTGTACTGGAAAAGAGGCATTCTATCTTAGTCCTCACGTCTGACAACGCATCTACATTTTAATTCGCAAATGAAGATAGATGTAGATGTCTATGGACCACAGCAACCACTTACCATCAGGTGGACTGTGTGCTCGTTTGTCACCCATATTCTATAAAAAAAAAACATTCAAAATTAAATGTTGAAGAAAAAGTTCTGCCCCTAAGGTTGAAAAATAGGGGAGGAAATTTCATATTTAACTCTTGTTTAAATAATATTTGAATTTCACTTGCTTTCGCTTTACCAATTCTAATGAAACTTGACACAGGCGTAGTTTACATAATTTATCAATATTATGGTAACCTCAAACTGATCTAATAATGGAAACTGAAGGCAGTTGAGGGGATCATTTTAAACGTGTTTAAAGCAGTTTTTTGTAGCTTGTGCCTGCTCTAATTTGAGTTTCAACTGAAGCTCTGATGAGAGATCTACTTTTCTACCGACTTTAAAAAGGAGCCGGTACTCAATTCGACTGTATTTTTTTTAGTGTCCTACCGAAGATTCGGTTTCGGTTTCGGCAAGTTTCGGCAAAAAAATTTAGTTTCGGTAACAGTTTCGGTTTCGGCAAAAAATCTGCCGAACTTTAGGCGGCGCCGAAAGTCACTGTTTATTAACAGTGTTGGATTATCGTGCGTCGTTTGGATGAGTTCGTGACTCGTGTATTATTTATAATTATACAGAAACAAAAACAGTAACTTTTTTATTCAATATTATAAAAATAATATTATTAACATTTTATTTATACGTGTTAGAGCCATGCTGCAGTTATATTAGTAGTATAGTTGTAATGGGTCGGCTCGACTGGGGAAAGACCACGCTCTCACAGAATACCAGCGTAAAATGGCAGCTTGACACTGCTGTGTCAATGGCATTCCGTCTTAGTCCATACGAGTGACGAAGCATCTGCATTTTGATTCTTTATTGAGGATAAATGTAGATGTCTATGGGTCACAGCAACCACTTATCAACAGGTGGACTGTGTGCTCGTTTATCACCCTTCCTATAAAAAAAATAGATTATAAATAATACTTATTGAAAGTCACTCTTTCGTTTAGTTACCACTGGTTAGAAAAAAAAATCTCTGTCCTTGGAAGAACCAGCAAGAAAGCGTAGCGTGAACTAATATAAACATTGCATCATTTGTCACGATATACCTAATAATTCCTGACAAGTCTCGTATTCCGTCAATCTAACGGTTGCGGTCTTTGAAGGTAGTTACAACGGCCTCGCAGTCGTACTTAAGAGCGGTTTCTTGCGAGGCCCCAAACAAACACACTTAAATTTGTGACTTTCTTTTTGAACCGTAAAAGTGATCAAATTAATTAGTCATCTGTGGTAAAGGGCATCGCATTTTTGGGGGCCTCGCGAGGCCCCTTCAAGTGCAAGGCCGTGGGCGAGGGCCTACTTCGCCCACACGTAGCTACGCCACTGCTTACAATCATGTATGTAACACAATTAACAACACAAAACAAATTAGAAATAGCTGGGTAGTGATCACCTCATTCTCAGGGGTTATTATCATCCATAAATTCCTTAATATTATAATAACCCTTTTTCTGCCGACTTCCAAAAAAGAGACGGTACTCAATTCGAGTGTATGTTTTTTTTTATGTGTGTTACCTCATAACTTTGTACTGGGCGAACCGATTTCGATGATTCTTTTTTTATATGAAAGCTGATAGTTCTCGTGTGGTCCCATATGAATTTGATAAAGGTCAGACCAATGGTTATTGAGTTATTCTTAAATAACCTATATTGAAGTCGCTTATATTGAAGTCGGCTGTACAAAATTTTTAATTTTAAATTATATACAAACTTAGTTTATTAAAATTTTTGAACTTTGATCAGGTTTTGTATATTTTCTGGGATTTTGTTAAGTTGTGTGTATATTGTGTAAGTGTGTGTGTGATATATTAAGTTAATGCTATATAAAAATATGTTCTTAACTAGCGAGTAACATTTTATGGGTTTAAGTGTTGATTTTTTTACAAAATTGACTTATAAATGTATTTCTTAACGTTAAATTGTTGATTTTTACGTTAAAATAAATAAATATATTGCTACATGTCTATTACAATTACTGTTTTTCATTAAAACGCATTACCTATCTGTATATGTATAAAAATATACCAGATTTCAGTATACATTAAAAAATAATTAACATGTCTAAATAAGTTTCGGTTTCGGTTTCGGCCGAAACTGACACCCAGACCGAAGGTTCGTTTTCGGTTTCGGTTGGAAATCCTGTTTCGGTCGGACACTAGTTTTTTTTTAATGTGTGTTACCTCATAACTTTTTTCTGGGTGAACCGAAAGCTGGTGCTTCTCATGTGGTTCCATATAAGTTTGATCAAGGTTTGATCCATAGTTTTTAAGTTATGTTTAATAATTTATATTGAAGTCGGTTGTACAAAATTTTTAATTTTTAATTATTTCTATCTATTACAGTGTATAAAAATCCACTGCTGGACATATGCCTCTGCCATCCTCATAGGGAGCATTTTGCTATAGTTGCCACGCTTGGCAAGCGGATTGCCAATCGCAGTTTTTTATAATTTTGAGTTGTTATTCGTAAGCTGCTGCTCCCATCTCCTGATTTAGTTTGCCCTCTGTCCTCATTACGACACCCACAGGACGGTATGACGTAGTGGATATTCCATCACCGCCACTTCACACTCTCAATATTTACCTTACTACTACTTACTTACTACTACTACTTACTCTATTTTTATCATTTTCTTTTGTATATTTAACCATCCCAACCAAATAAGAATGTTCTAAGTATGTAAATATTCCATTTAAAATTTAAAACTTTGTACAGCCGACTTCAATATAAGTTATTTAGAATAACTCAAAAACTGTCGGTCCGACCTTAATCAAATTCATATATGACCACACGAGAAGTACCAGCTTTCAAACAAAACATCAATCATCGAAATCGGTTCACCCAGTAAAAAGTTATGAGGTAACACACATAAAAAAAAACATACAGTCGAATTGAGTACCGTCTCCTTTTTGGAAGTCGGTAGAAAATAAAATACTTTCTCAATTTTTGTAGTTTTGTAAACTGCGCAGCTGTTGTGGATATAACGCTTAATTACGAACGGCACGTCGAAAATCTGCGAAAATATCACTAGCCTTCCCCATAGATTGCCGGATAAAGGGGACCTTGCCATAGTTGGCACGCTTGGCAGGCGAGTTGGCAACCAGAGCTTTTTATTATTTTGAATGATTACCAGGAAGGTGCTGCTGCCCATCTCCTGCAGTTTATTTCCCTCTGTCGCTCCACACGACATCCACCCACTTACGCGGAATGAATATTCCTACACCGCCACTACACAGGAGATAATTCGCATGTCACACCATGTCACAGAGTTGAAATTTATATGATTTAAAATTAAGAAATTTGTACAGCCGACTTCAATATAAGCGACTTCAATATAGGTTATTTAAGAATAACTCAATAACCATTGGTCTGAACTTGATGAAATTCATATGGGACCACACGAGAACTATCAGCTTTCATATAAAAAAAAGAATCGTCGAAATCGGTTCGCCCAGTACAAAGTTATGAGGTAACACACATAAAAAAAACAAACACTCGAATTGAGTACCGTCTCCTTTTTGGAAGTCGGCAGAAAATATTCTATTTAAATTAGTCTATACTATTTAAACTCCCATTCTTCAGACACTTCTGAGCTACTAGATAAAAATCGAATAGGATTATGATCTATTGATAGCGGTGTATTAAACATATTACTTTATGTAAGTATTCGTAGGTTTATAAAACACTAGCTGTTCCCCGCGACTTCGCCCGCGTATTACTTGGGGTTTTAATTTTTTTGCGCGGAACCCTAATTCTTTTTCTAAAATAAAAGTAGCCTGAGTTACTCCTTGTGACATCAGCTATCTGCCAGTGAAAGTCCCGTCAAATTAGGTCCAGCCGTTTCGGAGATTAGCTGGAACAAACAGACAGACAGGCGGTCAGGCAGACAGACAGACAAAAACTTTAAAAATTGTATTTTTGTTATTAGTACCGTATATACTTTCATATGTATTTAGCTATTTAGTAATAAGCTGTAATTTTGACATTACAAACAGACACTTCAATATTATTTATTTGTATAGATAAAGAAAATAATAGCAATATATTTTAATGCCTACGTTATTTTCAATATTACTCTATTTATTTATTTGCTTATTCTTTTTTTGAATAGCTTATTAAATAAAAAATAACGGAGGGCGGAGTTAATGCCTATTGGCTTTCTCTAACCAGTCCAACCTGTTTGATAAGAAATAGTGAATGGCTAAAAAAATGCAGATGCTTTGTCACCCCTGAGGGTTAAAATGGAATGCTTCGTTTCCAGTTTTATTAACTCATAGACTTCATACATCTGGAAGTGGTTATCACGACCCTGAAATGTTTTTGATTATCTGCCCCCCCCCCCCCTTCTCTCCCTCTAAACGCCACGCACGCGCCAAGTGCTCGGCGGTAAAGAAACATCGTGAGGAAACCTACCATGTCTGAGAAATTGAAGAAAAAATATTTCGAAGACATGTGAATTATGCCAGGAAATCTTATGGCCTCCGATAGATGACGGTTTCCCAGACCGACGGCGACGAAATACCTACAGTGTCAAACGTGCGTAACATCTGAAAATGTAATTCGACTGATAAGAATATATGGCGATAAAAATAAACCAATCACTACATCAAAAAGGCTTTTCCTGCAGTAAACGGTTAACTTATTTTACAGCAAACCACGCAGAAAGTCATACATAGACACTGGCCAGTTATAATTTATTTTGAAAATACTATTACCATTGAGTTATATGTACTACGTACTAGAAAAGCCATTCCAAACAAAAATTGTGTCCTACTCTATGTCTTCGCGCATGCGCGGTAGTAGTAGTCGCGTCGCGTATGAGCGAAGACTTTAATTTGATTTAAAATAAGATATTGATATAAAATAAATATAAGAATTTAATATAAAATGTCTTAATTTAATCTAAATAAACATATTTCTAATAAATAATAATTATTTTATGGAATTCACAAATCTTCAATTTACACAATATTTAGTTTGTATGGACTGCAGGGACTGCACTACAGTTCAGTTGAACATAGTCAATGTTCGGAAGGGCTTCTCTAGTACGTAGTACATATAACTCAATGACTATTACATACCTACAAGAAAAATATGAATGAACCAATTTGAAATTTGCCTCCATATTTTTACGGACTAAATGTAAATTTAGAAATCTACGTCTGGAACATTTAAAAATGTTAGTTGCATAAATATTCATTGTTATTATTTTAATTACCAGTTTACAAATTGAGTTACCATCTATATGTATATCCAGTGTTTTACGCAACACTGTAACTATAATTTAGAAACAAAATTACGTGGGACCTTAAATTGTTATAACTGTTAAGTTTTAACAATTTAAGTTCTTACGTGGTAGAGCCATGCTGCAGATAATATATTAGTAGGTATAGTTGTAGCATGAATAGGTCGGCTGGATCAGGGAAGGACCACGCTCTCACAGAATATCTGTGTTTCGTATGGTGAGTGTAGAGAACCGGAGACGCTTTTTACTGGAAACGAGGCATTACGTTTAAGTACATCTTAGTCCTCACGGGTGACAACGCATCTGCATTTTGATTCGTAATCGCGAAAAGATGTAGATGTGTAAGGGCCGCAGCAACCACTTACTTTCAGGTGGACTGTGTGCTCGTTTGTCACCCTTATCCTATAAAAAAGTACGTATTCCTTTTAGTTTTAGTTTTTTTAGTTACAGCTTTTTAATGTTACATTTTTCTAAACGTTCCTCAAAGACGTATTCAAGTGCTTAATCATTTGATACGCCCTCATTTCGATATCAGCATCCCAAGGTTGTTGCTATAATAAACACATAAAAACAGTATCTCAGTTACCTAGATCAACTCCTAAATACGGCTTGATCTCGCGAACAATCTCGAGTTTCAAATCCAAATTTATTTATTCCCAGAATGTACTTAGTACATAGGAATGACGTTGTTAGTTATTAATGAACCTTAAATTTAACATGATAATGGCGTGCAATGTCTTTAGAATATACAAAAAAAAATATTAATATTATTACAATTTAATGGAGTAAATTATTAAAGAAATTTAATTAGGTATGTAACTATTTTAAAATATTTTAGCGTCAAGTTTTTAATTTATTTCACGTTATAATGTTGTTTTCTACTTATGATTATGAAAGCCATAAATTGTTAAAACTGTTGTGTACGTATTTCTAAATACCACTTAGAACTCAACATGTATTGTAAATAACCTAAGTAAAATGAGCATTATAGCGACAGCGTCAGTGTCAAAAAATAGACGACACCAAACAACATCTGCTTGTTTACATAAAACATCACTCATGTCGCGTTATAATTAAACTTACTAAAAAATTTTGACGTAAAGATTCATTGAGTTACATATAAATCAATGTAAAGATTGAGAAAAAAATGCTTTCTCGATATTATTATTTATAAAATATAGGATTGTGGTGGAAAATATGGAGACCAATGACGTCTCGCGAAAGGATGGTAATTCAAAAGAATTCAAGGCACACCATATTAATATAATTTTTTGGTAAAGATTTCGCGAAGGCCGTATAATATCGTAATAATATGTACTCTATTTCATCGTAATAATTAACTTTACTCAAAATATTTTCAACTCGCTACTATAATTACGATCTCAAGTCAAGAACCGCCTCCAATCAGATTTTAGCGTCTCAAGTACACATAAAATAAATATTCTGTATTTGAGAGTCGAGTTTCGATTATTAAACAGTGCGTCACTCATCTGATAACGTAAACCTAACCCGCAACTTGAGTTATGTGTAGTAATAAGAGGAAGAGAGAAAGATATAGCCTCAAGATTGTTCTCAAGTGCGTGTACTTGAGCCGAGGAACGTTTATTAATACGGGCCCCGCACTAAAGCGACAACAACGTCAGTCAGTGTTTAAAGAATACACCACAAAGCAACATTTTGTTTACATAAAACATCTCTGATCTCGCGTTATAATTTAATTTATACAGAAATGGAAAGTAAGAAGCATGTGTTTACTCCCATGGAGAAAAAATGCTTTCTCGATATTATAAAAAAATATAGGACTGTGGTTGAAAATAAGGAGACAGATGGCGCGTCTCTGCGTATTAAAAATGAGACTTGGAGCAAAATATCTGCAGAATACAACGCTAGTCCACACGCATCTAGCCAGGTAAGTAATCTAATATATAAAAATTAATTTGTGTATTTTATGCGCAGCCATACCGTTCCCTATATATAATGTACTCTGTGCATACCGTTCATCAGATTGCGCTTAAACTTTGTCAACTTATTACTTGCACTTGCGCGAAGGTTATAGGCCTCGCGCCATCTATGGTAAATTAATTGTTCTATATACAATTAATTTACAATAGATGGCGCGTGTGTCAATTCATTTGAAAGTTATAATATATTACTCAATGAGGGCTAATAATCTTCCACTCACCAGATGTCGCTAGTTGAGACTGAGGTAAAGTTTTTTGTTACACAGTGTCAGTTAATTGAGAAATTAGTTTTAAATAATAGTTTATCATTATCTAGAGTATTATATTAATACACAACATAATACGTCAGTGGTTTGATTTTTACTTTTTTGCACATTATAACTCTTTTTTTTTTAAAGTCGTCTTTTAGTTAAATTTATAGTTTGGTTTATTCATTTCTAATGTATTTAATATAAAATTATATTTTATATTAAATATAATTATATTATATTAATAATAATAATACAGAAAGAAACCTTAAAGATTACATTTTCCTAAGAAATTATCGTCCTCGCTATGAAATCTGTCAAATATTTTACCTCGCTCTAAAGTGGCGCCGCCCTGGTGGCAGAAAAAGTCATGGATGCCCTCATTTAATTAAATGTATTATCATTCCTAATTAAACAATATACATAACTCTTCTAAATTTAAAATGATCCAATTTTTTTTTCTGCGGTAGAAACACGCCGGGTACCAGCTATTTAATTATATTATTACAAATAATATCACTTTTTTTACATTCTAATATCAGTAATTTGCGATTTTGACCATAATTTCCATTTCATGAACCTAGTCATGACATCTTTATTTATCCTGCATTCAACATTAATACTTTAGGCGACAACTAAACAATTACGTCGGCTCTGGATGAATTTAAAGCAAAGACGGAGGGAGGCACTGAAAAAAGAACGCGAACACCGCTTGGCCACTGGAGAAGGGTCAACAATAAGTGATGCCACCTTTGATTCTGATATCGCCAAAGTAGAGCCAGCATTTGGTATAGATACTGATATTGATTCAGACACAGTTCTAGGTAAATATACTTATGTACTCGTATATATACAAATTTATAAAAATCTCTAATCAATAATATGTCTGAGCTTAATGTATCAACTACGTTTTTCAACTCTAATAGCCTCAACTATAGCCCAAACGCAACAAACAGCCCTGGCAGGTCAGCGTCAGGACTCAATTTTAGAGGGAGGGGACGAGAATCGTCAAATGCTTGCTGAAAAACATGAAATGGAAATGAAGATTCTTCATTACCAGCTCCGAGAAGCCAAGGCAAAAGCTGAACTAGCTGAGCTGATCCTCAAACAAAAAAAACGATGTTGCTCAGGTAATGTTAATAAAACTTTATTTTTTAAAGTACCTACTAGGTATACATACCTACAAATAATGTTAAATGGTTCAGTGAACCCTCCAACCATGTTACAATAATCACATTTTATAGGCATACTAGTTACTGGCGATTCACCCCGGATTCGCACGCTTGACTTCTGGATCTCGACGACAACGCCACCTGCCGGGTCCAATTGTGCAACTTACACACACAATATTTCATCAAAATCGGTACAGCCGTTTAGGAGGAGTTCAGTCACATACACACAGACAGAAGAATTATATGATATATAATATGCATGTATGTATACAACGTGCAACAAAACCCTGTGGTTCCCGTTAAGTGCGTCATCAGAGTCAGTATTCAAACTTAAAGAAATAACTTTTTTCGAAAAACTTGCACATTAAAAAAATATTTTAATTAAAAAAAATAATTTGCGAATGGCCCCCTTCACCGATGCTCGTGTCAGTTAGAGGTAACAAAACCACATACAATTTGCAAATATTTTTTAAATTAAAATTTAATTTTTTAATGTTCAAGTTTTTGAAGAAAAGTTATTCTTCACGTTTGAATACTGACTCTGATAACACACTTAAAGGGAACCACAGGGTTTTTGTTACACGTACAGTATATATATATATGTATATTAGTGATGCAACGAATACGAATACGAATATTCGTATTCGCCGAATAGTAGACATTTACCGAATATTGTTTAAAAACTAATATTTTTGTACGCAACTCTTTACTGGCGGACTTGGATAACGCGCGTCTTCGGTGCATAAAAAAATACGAAAAATTACGTGTGTTTTGGCCCTTAGCCTCAACGACAGGGGACTCCCAAAAATATTTTTCACTGAAACTATGTACAGTCGCCTCGGAAAGGAACATCCGAACTGAAAAAAGAAATCGCCTAAAACCAGAAAATCTACAAATTTTGTTTTTTAAATAAAAATTGGCCTATTGTAAATTTTAATTATAAGGGTGTTATTATTCTAAGTTATAAGAACAATAGAAAATTATCAAATAAATTAGTTTTTTATTACCATGGCGAGATATTCGTATTGGTATTCGTAAAAATAGTATTCGTTGCATCACTAATATATATACAAACTTTTCTCGTTAATCATACTATCTATTGATAAAAACCACAACAAAATCCGTTGCGTAGGTTAAAATATCTAAGCGTACAGCCTGCGGGTACCGACTTTATTTTATATTATGTAGAGAAGAGATCTAATACAGAGCACTTGAAAGCACAGTTTGATTGATTGATGGTGGGTTGATTGTTTCTTGTGGTTTACACGCAAATACAAAACTTTGTTTTCTGTTACAGATTTGACATCATAGAATATGGTTTTACTTTAATGTAAAATAATGCGTCTAAACCTGTTTAAACATACAAGTGAAGTACAAATCAACGTGTGAAGAATTTGCCTTAGTCGCTTCTATGATAGACTAAGCAAAACCTGAAGTAGATTATCTTGCTTTTGAGGTTTGAGTAAAAAGTTGGGTACCTACTTCTAGGTTGGTCTAAAAATACATCAGTCAAAGGCAGAAGTTGTAACCTATTTCAAGGTTTGCCGAAAGGCGTTGGTCGAAACTAGGATAAACCGGTTATTCCTCGAAGAAGCTACATATCGACCTTTGATTATAACACACCCTACATTTCTTTACATTATAGTATTATTATTAAATATAATAAACAGGCATTTATTTACTATTATGGTTGTTTAATTTCAGTCTTTCAAAATGATATGATATATTTCAATATGTCTACAATTATTTTAAAAAGTAACTTTAAATGAAATAAACTACATTTAGGTATGTGATAATATCTTAAATTTGTATAACAATTTAAATATAAACTTTATTTATTACAGAAATTTAAATCATTGAACGTCAATCTATATAAATAAAACGATAGAGGTTTGCAGTTGTGTGCGCATCACGGAATAATTTAAAATTACAAATTTTGTACAGCCGACTTCAATATAGGTTATTTAAGAATAACTCAATAACCATTGGTCTAACGTTGATCAAATTCATATGGGACCACACGAGAACTATCAGCTTTCATATAAAAAAGAATCATCGAAATCGGTTCGCCCAGTACAAAGTTATGAGGTAACACACATAAAATAAAACATACACCCGAATTGGGTACCGTCTCCTTTTTGGAAGTCGGCAGAAAACTACTGGATAGGTAAATTTCAATTAGTTTTTCTAAGTTTTATTTCTTTGACACTTGGCCCATATCTAAACAATTATTGCTATTATTGATTATTACGATATCTTCATTTAATAGTTTAGTTATAGTTATTAAAGTTTTAAGAAAAAACGATTTTTATAAGCACTACGTGTTCAGTGACGTGTGTTTTCTTGCCGCGGAGAAGTAGGAAGTGGTATTTATATACTTACATTTATTAGATATAATATATCGAAAACTTTTTAATATATTAAGCAACGCGGACAAAGTCGCGGGTATCAGCTAGTATTACATATAACAGCAAGTTGTAACGTCCGATCGCTTAATACGGAGATCCCAAGCTATATCCCGTATTTCGGAATGATAATAATATCAGATTTTAAGTTAAACATAGGCCTTTGAAAGCCGTGGTAGCTGAGATGGTTAGCGCTCGCTGTAAGTTGCATAATACGCGAGCAACCCGGGTTCAATCCCCGTCGGCACCAATGAAATTGTTAATTGCAATTTTTAGTGCTAATTTACCACGTGCTCGGCGGTGAAAAAAAAACATCGTGAGGAAACCTGCATGTCTAAGAAATAAGAAAAAAAGATATATTGGTAAATCCAATTGGGCATACCTACCTTAAGCGCATTAAAAAAAATACGTATAACATGATTATACGGAATTATTAAAGTAGTTTAAATATATTTCGACAGCACTATCGGCTTCAACACCCTCGAAAACCATGAAAATGACACCCGTGATGAAAAAATTGATACCTATTGCAGCCGCCATCTTGGATCTACATTTCGACAGCACTATCGGCTTCAACACTCTTGAAAACCATGAAAATGTCACCCATGATGAAAAAATTGGTACCAACTTCAGCCGCCATCTTGGATTTACATTTCGACAGCACTATCGGATTCAACACCCTCGAAAACCGTGAAAATGACACCCAAGATGAAAAACTTGATATCTATTGCAGCCGCCACCTTGGATTTACATTTCGACAGCACTATCGGCATCAGCACCCCCGAAAACCATGAAAATGACACCAATGATGAAAAAATTTATATCTATTGCAGCCGCCATCTTGGATTTACATTTCGATAGCACTATCGGCTTCAACACCCTCGAAAACCATGAAAATGACACCCAAGATGAAAAAATTGATATATTTTGCAGCCGCCATCTTGGATTTACATTTTGACAGCACTAACGGCTTCAATACCCTCGAAAACCATGAAAATGACACCCATGATGAATAAATTGGTACCTAATTCAGCCGCCACCTTGGATTTACATTTCGACATCACTATCGGCTTCAGCACCCTCGAAAACCATGAAAATGACACCCATGATGAAAAAATTGATACCTATTGCGGCCGCCATCTTGGATTTACATTTCGACAACCCTATCGGTTTCGACACCCTCGAAAAGCATGAAAATGTCACCCATGACAAAAAAAAATATACTACTTACTTTTAGTACGTACTACTATTATTTATTCTGTGCTTTTAAATATTGTAATAAAAAAATCTCTTATTATTATTATAATCAAGTATTTAAGAAATTTGGTTATTCGAATATTGTGTATTTGTACAGCGATCTTTTTGAGCCGCTGAAAACAACCGAAACAATGTCCACTCACGACGGCGACTGAAGCCCACAGCTGAAGCCGAACTAAACTTAATACAAAGGTACTCTGTGAACTAAACTACTCTGTGGCTGTAGATCCCCATTTACAGAAACAATTTATATACGAGGCAACCAAATCAACGAAAATTTCGCCATTTTGGAGCCGAAAAAAATTAATTATAGCTAAACAAAACAAAATTACACTGCCATTTACATTCAGTGGCTTCCCACATGATAGATGAAGAGATTAAAAAATAGATTGAGTTAAACAATTGATATTTTCAAAAGTTATAGTGTTTACAAGCCACAGGTACATGATAAATCCACACCATAAGCCACTAAAACCCTTTTTTTATTTAAAAATAGCAATTAATCGATTTAAAAAAATTATTAATAAGTTCAACAATCATTTATCTTTCTAACAATGTGCTTTTTATATCATTTATATGTATAATATGATTGCTAGATACGATTTTATTCGATAAAATGTTGGAATTTTAATTTTTAGGCGATAGTAGAACATTACCTTGCGCTTTCGCTTAAGGTATGCAATTACCTTGCGCTTTCGCTTAAGGTATGCAATTACCTTGCGCTTTCGCTTAAGGTATGCAAAAATATTTCGAAGACGTGAAGTTCGCCAACACGCATTGGGGCAGCGCGGCGGACATTTCCTTGGCCTAAAACTCTCTGAGAAATGAGAGGAGGCCCGTGCCCAGCAGTGACGTATATAGTCTGTAACTTTACTTTTAGGCCTTTCAAATGATGAATACCGTTGTAACAATCATCATCTTCGTACTCCAGTACATTACTCCACCTAGGTACATCAATTAATAATTTTCTTTTACTGATGCACGCTTGTTGAACTCCTTACCGCTATAATATATTCTCAATCTCAATCGTGCTCAATTCCTTTCTCCCTTCAAAAATCTGCTTAAAGCTTATTTCTTGAAATTAACCAAAACGCTAATAAACGTTGTAATTTATTAGGTTAATAAACACGTAATTTGGTGTATTTAAATATAATCAAGATATTTAAGTATAATCAATACTTAACGAGAACAGAAACAATAGGTGAAATTAAAAATGTTGTACAACCGACTTCAATATAAATAAAATGAAGTCGCAATCAATTAAATACGCATTATCTATACAAATAAATAAAATTGAAGTGTCTTTTTTTATATGATAAGGGTGACAAACGAGCACACAGTCCACCTGATGGTAAGTGGTTGCTGCGGCCCATAGACATCCACATCTATCCTCTATTACAAATCAAAATGTAGATGCGTTGTCACCCGTGAGAACTAAGATGGAATGCCTCATTTCCAGTAAAAAGGGCCTCCGGCCACCTGCACTCACCAAGCGAAACGCAGAAGTAAGCCTCTACTTCACGCTGGTTTTCTGTGAGGTCGTGGTACCACCCCGGTTCGAGCCGGCCCATCCGTGCGACAGCAAAAGCTGCCGCGTGGCTCTACCACTGTTTGTAATGTCAAAATTACAACCTCTTACTAAATGCATATGAAAGTATATACGGTACTAATAACAAAACTACAATGTTTAAAGTTTTTGTCTGTCTGTCCGTCTGTCTGTCTGTTTGTTCCGGCTAATCTCCGAAACGGCTGGACCGATTTTGACGGGATTTTCACTGGCAGATAGCTGAAGTCACAAGGAGTAACTTAGGCTACCTATATTTTAGAAAAATAATTAGGGTTCCGCGCAAAAAAATTAAAACCCCAAATAACACGCGGGCGAAGTCGCGGGGAACAGCTAGTTATGAATAACTCAAAAACTACTTGGTCAAATCTTGCTCAAAGGAGAAGGAGACGTCTCCATACATTCTTGGGCCCAAGTGTTAACAAGATGAAAGTACGACCATTTGAAAGCGTATATATAAACAATTCATAACTGAAAATCTGGCAAATCTGATTTGTCAATCTAGGAGCTGAGATATTGTAGAATAAGTAAAAGTGAGATTATCTATTACCTACACTATAACAGGTGATTTTTCACTGTTATTACACTGTAACAGGCTATTTTTTCACTATAATTACTTAAAGATATAAAAGCAGGATCAGTATAAAATCATCAAAAAAGCTGTGGTTAATAATGAAACGAAATGTTGAAACGATTAACGAAAGTTAAAACAATAACTAAGTGACGTGAATATTAGGGATATTGATCTGTGATTGATTACTTTAATTGTTGTTGTAACTGTTACTTGTTGGAATGTTGATATTTTATATTTTTTATTATTATTTTGTAGATATGAACGCAATTATCTCCTTAACACAGAAAAATAATCGAAAATAGATATAAAATGCTCAATTTAATCGAGAATCGATTATATTGCGCTCGTTTAAATCGAATCGAAAATCTGTCTTTTTCTCTTAAGTAAATATTTTGAAGTTTGAACTGTCAAGTTTCAAAATAAGAAGATTTCACTAGTGTATGCTTTATGTTAATCGATTTATTGCCATAAAGAATACACTACAATCAATGTTCTATACTTATTTCTTATTTTATTGTTTTTTCGAATTCTAGATAGTAAAAAGTGCTACTTTTTTGTATTTTACTTTATAAAAATATGACAGATTTTTTAAAGTATAAACCAATTAGTTAACTTCAGGCCCAAAAATCCCATTCTCTTTTATACAGTCACCGCATGAGAAGCAACAGCTTTCAAATAAAAAAAACAATCACCTAAATCGGTTCACCTAGAAAACAGTCAACACATAAAAAATACAGTCGCATTTAGTACCTCATCCTTTTTTTTAAACGTTACCCCCACACTAGGACTTTCTCCTGTGTCGGACCCGGAAAAATTATTTGTAGGCCATACAAATACTTGTTCCGTGCGGGATTCGAACCTGCGGCCCCCAGCGCAACAACTCATTGGTAAGCCACTGCGCCACGGAGCCGTCAAAGCCGCCTTTTTTTGAAGTCGGTTAAAATAATGGTCAACGACCGGACCCACCATAAAGTGCAGGGCAATTCCTGTTTAACCGCCCAAAACAACGTTTTATTGTGCCATGTATGTGATCCCTTCATGTCACAAGTGTCATGAAAAGCGAATATAGGAAATCGCGGAAATTTTCAATGATATTTGATGGATGTTGATAAAACTCTCTGGCATAATATCCCTATAAGTCCACTGCACGACTTGGAAGACTCTACCTCTACCTCCTTCTCTATCGTTGTTGAATTTTTCTTAATAGGATAAGTGTGACAAACGAGCACACAGTTGACCTGATGGTAAGTGGTTGCTGTGGCCCATAGACATCTACATTTATGCTCAATAAAGAATCAAAATACAGATGCATCGTCACCCGTGAGGATTAATATGGAATGGCTCGTTTCCAGTAAAAAGGGTCTCTGGTTCTCTACAGTCGATACGAACACAGCAGCGTTACGCTGCTATCTCACGCTGGTATTCTGTGAGAGCGTAGTCCTTCTCCGGTCGAGCCGACCCATTCGTGCTACAACTATACCACTAATAAATAAATATATAAATGTATAAATATATAATATATAAATGTCTTATGGAATTTTGCTTTGGGGTAATGCGACTGATATTGAAGCTATATGTGTTTTGCAAAAGAGAGCCGTTCGGGCGATTTATAACCTAAATTGTAAAGTGTCCCTCAGACAAAAATTTAAAGAAATAAACATATTAACTTTGGCATCGCAATATATTTGTGAAAATGTAATGTATGTATATAAAAACATAAATAGCTTTAATAAGAATAAGCATGTGCACACTTTAAATACTAGGAACAAACATAAACAGAAACAGAAACAGAAACAGAAACTTTTTTATTCAATATAGATTATAAATAATGCTTATTGAAAGTCACTCCTTTGTATAATTACCACTGGTTCGAAAAAAAAAACCTCTGTCCTGGGAAGAACCAGCAAGAAACCCAGCGGGACTTTTTTTTTTAAAATAACAGCTTACAATCATGTATGTTACACAAATTAACAACACAACAAATTAGAAATAGCTTGGTAGCGATCACCTCATTTCCAGGGGTTATTATCATCTATAAATTCTTTAATACTATAATAACCCTTTTTATACAAACTTAGTTTAATAAAGTTTTTGAACTTTGAGCAGGTCAAATTTTGTATATTTTCTGGAATTTTGTTGTAAAAGCGTATACATCGCCCCAAGAATTAATTACTGACTCGATGGAGTCGAGTAACCGGTACTACTAGCTTGTGTCTGTTCCTAGTATTTACAGAATGAATATCACTTATTTTTGTAAAACTACTTTTATTTTTGTGTACGTACATTACATTTTCATAAATGTATTGAGAGGCCAAAGTTAATATATTAATTTCCTTAAATTTTTGTCGCAGCGATTCTTTATGCTTTAAATCATAAATTGCTCTTATGGCCCTCTTCTGTAAAACAAATATAATTTCAGTGTCAGCTGCGTGTCCCCATAGCAAAATACCATACGACATTATGCTATGGAAATAGCTAAAGTAAACTAGTCTAGCTGTTTCAACACTAGTTAGACTTCTAATCTTTTTTACGGCATATGCTGCAGAACTAAGTCTGCTTGCTAGTTTTGATATATGGGGGCTCCATTGAAGCTTCGCGTCTAGTGTGATTCCAAGAAAAATGGTGGTATCTACAAGACTCAGTTTCTCCCCATTTAAAATTACATTAGTATTTAATTGTTTGACATTTGGAGTCATAAATTTTATACATTTCGTTTTAGTGCCATTTAAATGCAAATTACTAACATTGAACCAATTTACTAATTTAGATATAGCATTATTTACTTCGTCATATTTTAGCAATTGTCGACTAAATAATTTTTTATTCAATATTGATTATTACATAATTCTTATTGAAAGTCATTTTTTATTTACCACTGGTTCGTAAAATACCTCTGTCCTGGGAAGAACCAGCAAGAAACCCAGCAGCACTTTTTTTTTCAAACATATTTAACTTGTAATGCCAGTTACTAGACTCCACAGAATCAGTAATTCATTTATGGGGCAATGTATACGCTTTTACAATAAAATCCCAGAACATATTCAAAGTTTATCAATAAACAAGTTTAAAAGTTTTATTAAAGACAAACTGTACAAAAAGGGTTATTATAATATCAAGGAATACATGAATGAAAATAAACCCTGGGAATAAGGTGATCGCCACCATGCTGGTTCTATTAAAAATCATTTAAAAATTGTATAAATGAAATTATTGTTAAGTTAAATATGTTTGAAAAAAAAAGTGCTGCTGGGTTTCTTGCTGGTTCTTCCCAGGACAGAGGTATTTTACGAACCAGTGGTAAATAAAAAATGACTTTCAATAAGAATTATGTAATAATCAATATTGAATAAAAAATTATTCTATTCTAACATAGCGACAGCATGGCTCTACCACGTAAGATTTGCCCAAGTCGTCACATTAAAGATGTAAAAAATAATTAGCTACTAGCCGTGGCAGCTCAGGGGCATAGCGCACTGTACGCGAGCAACCCGGGTTCGATCCCCGCCGGCACCAATGAAATTGTTAATTGCAGTTTTAAGTGCTGACTTACCACGTGCTTGGCGGTGAAGCAAAACA
Source organism: Parnassius glacialis (assembly GCA_033319125.1). NCBI lineage: Eukaryota > Metazoa > Arthropoda > Insecta > Lepidoptera > Papilionidae > Parnassius > Parnassius glacialis. Next base: position 6,813,414 of record JAVANC010000029.1, on the reverse strand, counting down.
TCGCGGAGAAACCTGCATTTAAGAAAAAAAAATATTTCGAAAACCGAAGTCCGCCAACACGCATTGGTGCCGCGCGGCGGACACTTCCTTACCCAAAAAACCCTCTCAGAAGTGAGAGGAGGCCTGTGCCCAGCTGTGCGGCGTATAAAGGCTGTAACTTTATTTTACTTCACATTATCTAAATATTATCCGTGTGTAAAATAAAAATCATTTATCTTTACTCTTAACAAGTTTAAAGAAAACCTTTTTTTTTTTTTATAGGATAAGTGTGACAAACGAGCACACAGTTCACCTGATGGTAAGTGGTTGCTGCGGCCCATAGACATCTACATCTATCCTCTATTACAAATCAAAATGCAGATGCGTTGTCAACCTCCCTCCCTCTCTAATTCGCTTGCTCTATCACCGTCACCACTCACCCCAACACCAGTACCCCTAACTTCACTACTCTGGAAATGACAGAAAGTAATGGTAACTTCCGATTATGTGGTACCGGGTTCGATTCCCGAGTCGCCCTCAAATCTGTTAATAGATTTTTCTGTAAAAAAAATTCTGTCTGGCAGTCTGGAGTCAGTAAATGTTACACCGCCTTGCCTCGGAAAGCACAGTTGACCTTGTATCTGATCTTTTTCCGTCATGTTGGAATGCTGTCCCATCGGGCTATGAGAGTGAGGGAATAGAGAGTGCACCAGTGCTTGCGCATACACTCGTACGCTATTATCGTGTCCTGCGCTGATGGCTAGTTGAAAAAGTAGTAGCAGAAATTATTGACGGAAAATCCCAACAGCTGATTTTGACCAGACCCGTAATTCAAATCCAGGACCTCATGATCAGGAGCCGTTTTTTTTATTTTGCGTATAAAACTAACGTGGTAGAGCCACGCTGCAGCTATATTATGGTTGTAGCACGAATGAGTCGACTAGACCGGGGTAGAACCACGCTCTCACAGAACGCCAGCGTAAAATAGTAACTTAATGCTGCTGTGTTTCGTATATTGAGTATAGAGAACCGGACATCTTTTTAACTGGAAACGAGGCATTCCATATTAGTCCTCACGGGTGACAATGCATCTGCATTTTTATTATTTGAGATACATTAAAATGTCTGTGGGCCACAGTATCCATTGACCATCAGGTGGACTGTGTGCTCGATTGTCACACTTATAATATAAAAAATACCTCCAACCAGCTTCCGCAACCCACCCTTGGTTTAAAAAATCGATGAAGCACTAAAATAAATGGAACAAACGAAATTCTTGAAGTTGGGCTACCAGTTGAGGTTTTTTATTGCTAGCACCCATTTATTTGCCAATTGACTGCTTTTCGGAAATCTGAATATTTAACCGTATTTACGACTATTGAGCCATTCAAAGTAATGTATCTATTCAAATGTTTTATTTTAAACATTGAACTACATAATATAATATGGATTTGTGTCAGTGTCAACTAGCGACATCTGGTGAGCAGAAAATTATTAGCCCTCATTGTGCGAACAGCGTGTGCAGAGCAGTGTGTGGGCAGAGAGGGCAATATAGCGGCAGCCAGAGAAGTAGGGCGGTGAGCGGAACCATTAGAGCATACATACGCTTAAAGCCCATTATACCAAGCGTCATCAGATGTTCTATAAGTTAGAGCGGTTGAATAGTGATGCGTCAAGATTGTCTCGCCTATGCGTTATAGTAAGTTATTTGAGTTATTTATAAAGTATTGAATAGATATTACGTAGGCGGGTAATAATAAGGTTGGTAGGTTTTAGAAAATCAGTAATACATGTGATGAATTTATAAAACGATGTTTTCACATCAGATACAAAAGTTTAATTAATTTATTGCCCCTAAAAAGGGTTAACTTATTATATATTTATCGTTTTGATTACTTGATTGCAGTTTTACATACAAGATACTTCAACTAATAATTCCAATACATTTTTGAATAACATCCATTAGTTTTGAAAAGAATCTTGAACATACACAAGTTATTATGTAGGTACCTACATAATTAACTGTTTAAACTGGTTTTCTATCGCTTTAAAATAAGTGTAATCTTACTTAGAATGGAATTGAATGGTATTTATTCAATATGGATTATTACATAAAACTTATTAAAAGTCATTTATTAATTTACCTCTGGTTCGGAAAATACCTCTGTCCTGGGAAGAACCAGCCTAAAACCCAGCGGGATTTTTTAAACATATCAGTTAACTATCATTTTGTACAATTTTTTAAATAAATTTTAATAGAACCAGCATGGTGGCGATCAGCTCATTCCCAGGGTTTATTTTCATTCATGTATTCATAAATTAAACTTTTACTGGGATTTTGTTGTAAAAGCGTATACCCCACCCATAAATGAATAAGTAGTACCCATATATGAATTACTAATTTTGTGGAGTGTAGTAATAGTCCACGGGTCCACATGCAAGGGATTTCAGTGATTAATAACAGGCTGAAAGTTTATACACAGCTTCTTTTTGACGAGACACCCAAATTTTATCATTGGACCAAATTCTGATAGTGGGAGGAAAAAGCGCGATAGGGAGCGAAATACGTCGATTTGATGAGTGTCCTAAATTAAATAATAACAGTTTCTAAAAATCAATACTTCGAGAAAAGACGATGGGAAACTGAAAGTAACTTGTGGCATACAAAATGAATGGTACCTTCCGAGTGACCCCCAGCTCTAACATGTCAGAATGGTGACTTGAAAAAATTTACTAATAACAAGCTGATTTTTGTTTTGGGGCTCGCAAAATATATATTTTTATAAAAAATGCATCGGCATACAATTTTGTTGGTAATTTTTTTAAGACCTACACTCGAAAGTTGTCAAGATTATGTTAATCTTTTTTTTTTGATTAATAACCGTATGCCACGAAAAATTCATGATTATTTACTTAATTGAATTTGTATTGGAATGAAGACCTGGCACATGTACAAATTGAAAAGATTGACATGTCAAAACATATTTGTAGCACAGATTACAAATCCGAAGATCTAAAAAAAAGGAAACCTAACTAATACGAACTGCTATTCCGTCCGTGGTTAAGTCCAGCTTCCACAATACGTGAAATCTTTAAATCCGTAGTCCAGGAACAGAATATATGATAATAATCCTGTCACATTTTGGTAAGAATACGAACATAAAACTAAACAAAGTTATTTGTAATTACCTAATTATAAATATGTAGGAAATACTATGTGAAACCAGTGGCGTAGCTATGTAACCAAGCGCCCCGGGGCAAAAATTTTATTGGGGCCCTATTTAAACTAAACTAGCTTCTTGTGGCCCACTGCAGGGCATAATAAAGCAAAGCTACTTACCACTAAGTATTATGTGTAACGCATAAACAATGACGAAGTAGATTACAGTTAATAATATAGGCAGACAACATAACAGTGGAAGAGCCACACGATAGCTTTTGCTGTCGCACGGGTGAGCCAGACTAGATGGAGTGACGACCTGGTAAGACATGAAATGAAGAGCTGTAATGAATGGATGGACCAGCTCGAACCGAGGACACCCACGACCTTACAAATAACCAGTGTGAAGTAGAAGTTTACTTTGCCCGTTAAGTGCAAGTGGTCGCAGGCCTAATCCCTCTTCTCCTTAACATGGTAGTGTAATTAAATAAGAAACCAGGAAGCTACCAGAAACCCTGGTATTGGAGAATCCCTCGCTAAGCGTCCACGCCCAAGCTACCTTACTCTTCCTTAGCGCGAGTGCTCAGGCTGCTTCGCGTATCACAGGGAGGGGGGGAGGGGTGAAATTCCGCTCAAGACTAATACTGCTTGTGACAAGTAGAACAATAAGACAAAGATGACCCCCGCCACGCTATCCGTGAATTTCTGCAACATCAGGGGATTTCATTCGAACGTTAACGAAGTCCACTAGGTACCATCTGAAGACGGCGAAGCCGACCTCGTTGTTTCTAACCAAGACGCAGGTGTCCTCTCTGGTCAATACTTCTCCCCTATTCGGGGTACAAATTATGACACCTTTGTACCTCGGGCTGGAGTTTGCGAATACGTCAGAGAGGACACCTCTCCTCGAGGCCTCGGCAGTCTTGTCGGTTTGCGACGACTATCATGTCTACGGGTGCTTCTATAGGTAATGCCGACACAGACCAACTCATTGACCACATCCAAATCACTGCAGACCCCGTGCTACAACAGATCCCATCTGCAGAGATCGTGATCCTTGGTGATTTTAACGGCCACCACGCTGAATGGATTAGTTCTCGTTTAACCGATCATGCGGGAAGATCTGTTTATGACTTTGCCTTGGCATATGGTTCGACACAAATGGTTACTTCATCTACGCGCATTCTAGATGTGGGGGATAGTACACCTTCCCTGTAGGACCTTCTGCCAGCCTCTCATCCGAACGGATATCAGGATGACGCCCCTTTTGGCTCGTTGGACCATTGTCTGATTCGGTCTATGGTGCCACTCACACTCCCATTGTGATGGTGTTCTGCAGATCGCCGCCGTGTTTGGCACTATAGATCAGCCGATTGGGACAGGATGCGGTCTTTTTTGCATCCTTCCCTTGAGGACAAGGGCAGGTATGCGTCTCGTCGCATGGTACCAACGTGATTCTGTCACTGATGTGGTACTTCAGGGAAAGGAACTCTTAATTCTATCATCTGTGGTGCCTGGTTTGGTCGCTCCTGTAAAATTCCATCACGCGTGCGGGCGTGCGTGCGTGTGTGCATGCGTGCGTGCGTGGTGTATGAGTACATGGTTTAGGATACAATGGTAACTAATTCCTCAGTTTTGTCATAGTAAAGTGTAAGTAAATATTTTGTTACTTCTCTTTTACATATATTTATTAAGGTGTGGAGGTGGAAGGGAAAGGGGAGATCTCCCGCCGGGCAAGGTGTTCTGCCCGGGGAGCGGCCAACGCTCCGAGTGGTAGTTCGGAGCTATTCTATATATACTGCTTTAACTTCGGAACTTTGTTAGCGCGATTTAGACTTCGATATGTTTCGCTTGTGGCGCGACGACAGCGCCGTCATATCTCCCCCCTGCTCAGACCGGAGGTCGATAGTGCAATCCGATTGCCGGTGCGTCCTTAATGCCGGTGGGGAATGCATGCTTTGTGCGTAAGGGCAAGTGACGCCGATGCGAACGATATGCCGGAGCAAGTGCCAGGGATTGTCTTCTAGGCTGCGGTGAGTCGAGGAGAAGGCAAGTGATCTGCGAGCGTGCCGTGAAGCAAAGGCGACCAGTAAGGCTCAGAGCCGTGCCGAACACTGTAGCGCAGATATTAGCTTGAAGAAACAGGAAGCATTATTATTCCAGTGCTGCGATGAACCTTTATAAAGCTAGATGGCTTGCAGAATGTGAAGACTCACGACAATATCTGCTCGGGAGCGAATGAATGGGGTACTTGAGGATGATGACGAAGGTTTGAAGTTGTATTTTTCGAAAGTTATTGGTTGTGTGTTCATATCACGTTGGGTGGTCACCACTGTAGCGGATGGAAGGAAAAGGGGAGATCTCCCGCCGGGCAAGGAGTTCTGCCCGGGGAGCGGCCAACGTTTCAAGTGGTATTTCGGAGCTATTAATACAGGAGCAGCCATCCGGGGGCGGACAAGATCCTGCCAATACTCCCTTTTCATACATTCATTTGTAGTAAGCATAGAGCAACACGAACCATCGGTAGACTAGAGTGGAGTAGCCTTAAAAGATACAAAACTGTCTATCATTTTTTGTGGGGTGGTATCTGCGCACACTAAAATAAAAGTCTGTCACTACGAAACTCACACTTAACAATTAAAACAATACATAAAGTAATAATTTCTTACATATAGATATATTATAACAGTACCACTCGGTGACAGCGACAACTCGAACGTAGACTTGGATCAGTCGCTCGAAAGAACTGCATATCGTGTGAGGGCGAGTGGTCTGTGTTGGTAAACAAATTCTAAACAACACGATCGTTATTATTGTAATTTTTAAGTTTGAAAAGAAGTAAATAGCAATAACGCGATTAAAAATTACTTATATATGAAAGGTAACGCCATCGTTTTCTGTCACTTTTTTGTTAACTTCTTTTGACGTGACAATCTTTTAGTAGGACAACGTTTCAGCCACGCAACTAGATTTAGTCTTAAGTGTTAAATAATACTCTTAACTATTTAAATAAATTAACACTACTCAGTAAATACTTTACGTTATAATATATTCATGGAATATATATTATATATCACCAAAACAAATAGTGTATGCAAACCAACAGCAACATGCCTCATCATGATGTGACATAGGCCTCTTTGTAACAGCATATTCTTTGCTGGTATTAAAAAAATACGACGATGGACTTAATGACGGCAACAATTGAAACTCGTTGAATGACCCAAGCTAGTTTTTTTGCGCAATTATTTTTACTGCTAGTACGAGTGGGTGAGTTTAACTGCTTATTAATAATCTACCCTCACTCGTAACACTAGTGAACAGTGCAGCTGCAACTGTTTTATTATATGCATAGTACCGTATGGACTTATACTTTTAGAGAGGGGTCCGCCTGCGTATGGCTACTCCCTTCTGATCCGAGGGTGGCCCGTGTTGCTCTATGGGAATAAGGAAGTCCCGTCTTTTAAAAGTATTGATTATATACTCTGTGATTTAGACCATAGATAAATAGCATCATCATAATCATTTATATTAGTCTGTGGCTGCAAGGACTGGGTTTATCACCGAATTTTGATTTACGCCGCGTGTTTCGCTGGTTTTAGATAATTATTCAAGAATCTTGCGTACCACGTAAGTAAACCTTTAATTTTTGTAACATTAAAATCCTTTGATTTGGTTATAAACTTATCACTTCGGTTATCTTTGCACAAATGATTTATAAACTGTAAATGACCTTGCGGTTTTTACCAACATCGATTGATTTTTGTTGTACTATTACATACTACATCTACGTTCTTTGCTGTAAAACGGCGTACATGTTTAAATGACACATTTTTTCTATAAAATCTTATTAGAAGATTTGTATCGGTCGCTCGAAAGTTATTATACCTATTCAATAAAAATTTGTATTTTCTCGTTTATATGTAGGTAGGTAGTAAAACTTACGTCATGGTCAGTAATTATATTATGAAGAATGGTACGCGCTTTTGTGAATAAGGAACTTGTTTTATTGAAGCTTGCTTCAAGGTGATGTAAAAATCACGGACAGGCAAGCTGAGTGGTCGTGCTATAGATTGTAAACATATTATCTTTTCCAAACTTTGGTTTTAGGTTTTATTTTTTAGACAATTATTTTTTTAACATATAAACTCAATATTCGCATTGTTGTTTTTTTGTTATTTATACTATGTAACTAGTATGTAGCCAAAGATTTTGCCTTACTCAATACACTGGGTCAGTATGTTAGAGAATGAACTCTTAGTAAATAATGTTCAGTGTGATATTGCCAATTTGTGATACGTCGCCACGTCGAGAGAATGAATGAAGAACGATTGACGAAAAAAGTGTATAAGGCGAGTGTGAATGAAAGTGTTGGAAGGGGTAGACCTAGGCGGACATTTCTAGACCAAATTAGGGACGTCTTGAAAAAAGGCCAGGTTAAGAGTACCCTAAACCGTAGAGCATGTATGAAGGGAATAATGAAAGTGGACGAAGCGAAACAAGTATGTAAGGATCGTAGCAAGTGGAAAGAAGTGGTCTCTGCCTACCCCTACGGGAAAGAGGCGTGATTATATGTATGTATGCATAAGGTGTCTCTATATTAGTACTAGCTCGCCAGGCAGATGTTGTTCTGCTCTTTCCAATGGCCCTTCCTATAAAAATCCTTAAATTCGCAATAAAACATTTTAAGGGCCATTTAGTGGGTCTATCCTATCTCTCAAGTTGGACCAAAATACACACAGTGTGGAAAATTTCGTTGAAATCAGTTCAGTAGTTTAGGGAGTCCATTGTGGACAAACAATGTGACACGTAATTTTATATATAAAGATTAGTCATATTATATTTTCTGTAAAAACATTAATTCAACCAATTTTATCCATTGATACATCACAGCCTGTAATAGTCCATTGTTATATATAGGCCTCTCCCATAAATTGCGTTATAGGGGGATTTTACCATAGTTGCCACGCTTGTCCAATTTTATACCAGAATTCCATTTCGGTCGGACAGTTATTACCTAAACTGCAATAATAAGTAAAATAAATTTAAAAAATCAAGTGGTCTACTACATATTTAGTTTAACCACAATATGTGGATGATAATCAGCTCTGGGAGTGAGGTATCGCTTCCACTATTCCTGTTACAGCCTATAAGTCTACTATGGAACTAAGTCCTCCCTCATTGCCTCATATGAGGGATATTTGCCGTAGTTGCTCTGTCGCCTTTTATGATACCCACAGGATGATATGGGGTAGTGATCTTACATCTCCACTACTAGATAGTGGTGATGTAAGATTGGTACCAAGCTAGAATAAAACAGTATATTTTTTTATTCAATATAGATCACATGTGTAATTGTTATTGAGGTCATTTTTTACTTTACCACTGGTTCGAAAAAAAAAACCTCTGTCCTGGAAAGAACCAGCAAGAAACCCAGCGGGACCTTTTTTTTTAAAGCATATTTTACATTAATGGTTGGTACAAAATTTATTTTAGAAACAGCTTGGAAGCGACCACCTCATTCCCAGGGGTTATTATCAACCATATATTCATTTATACTATAATAACCCTTTTTATACAGTTTCAACTTAACAATACATTTAAACTTGTTAACAGAGAGAGCCTGTACACTTTCTGGGATCTTGTTGTAATAGGGTATACATTGCGTACATAAATTGCTATTTTTAATTTGTTTATGTTATTAATTGTGTTACATAATATATAATTGTACACTGTTCTTTTCTTTATCTTTATTGACTTAGAAAGTTTCTATTTATATTTTAATTCTGTTAAAAAATGGTAAAAGGTTTTTTTTTATATTTTATCCCAACTAAAAAAAATGTGTAGATAGGCTACAATAATAATAATAATGTCCTCCAAACCAAATTTTGATCACAGTAGTCAGTGAATGAATGTGAGTGCAAACCCAGGTGTGCTCTTTCCTCACTTTGATGGGATTATGTCATTCTATAATACTGGAAAAGAGCAATGGCAGAAAAATAGTTAACAAAAATTATCGCGTCTAGAAATAAGTTATATATAAAATGAGTTTTTTTTATTTTTCAATGATTTTTCAAATAAAAATGTATTTTAATTAAAGCCACAGAAAAAGACAAACATTTTTGGGAATATCAAATGACAAAACATTTTACTGTGTTCAAGTGTTGCCATTTAGTATATTCATACTATTTTCGTATATACTTTGTAAGACTACCAACACAACACACAAAATATTTTTATACTAAGTTATTATTGGTAATAACTGTACTATCAGTAATAATAAAAATAAAAGAGATATGTCTGAGAATAAGTCTCTTACAAAGAATTTCCTACAATAATACATTATCTCAATCATAGTACTATGTAACAATTGCATTTAATGTTATGCCAATACTAGCTAAAACAAAATGTCACTGTTTTTTTACTTGGTTTACGGCTCTGGGTTCTAGCCCTTCTGAGAATGTCACTATGATACAAAGGCCCTCGAGCCATGCCAGAAATAGTATGCCAATATATAATAGAGATACCATAATCTAAAACTCTCAATTATGTATTAAGCTAACATGAAACAATCACAGGAAGCATGAACTTTTCCAAGTGACATAGGACATAACATAAAAAGGTTCAAATGTAAATATCTTTTTTTTGACGCCTTCTCAGGACAAAATTCTTTGACAGAGTTATTAAGGGACTGACGCTTAACATTTTAAGATATTTTTGATACATAGACGCTACCATTTCTTCTCAACTAATTTAATGTATGAAAGTCTGCCATTGCTCTTTTACTTTTTGAAGTAAAAACTTCTTTAGGTATGTAGGGTACTTTTGGGATTGAGGAAAAAGCACTGAACTCACATGATGCATATATACATATGGTTTGGCCACATCGAGAGAATGAATGAAGAACGATTGACGAAAAAAGTGTATAAGGCGAGTGTGAATGAAAGTGGTAGACCTAGGCGGACATTTCTAGACCAAATTAGGGACGTCTTGAAAAAAGGCCAGGTTAAGAGTACCCTAAACCGTAGAGCATGTATGAAGGGAATAATGAAAGTGGACGAAGCGAAACAAGTATGTAAGGATCGTAGCAAGTGGAAAGAAGTGGTCTCTGCCTACCCCTACGGCAAAGAGGCGTGATTATATGTATGTATGTAAGTGCTAATGTTTTTTATTTTTTTATTATTAAAGTATGATTGTTTTCTTTTTGTTTAATGAGAGTTCTTTACTGTTTCTCTAAATATTATAGTACTCGAAACGTCGGGAATATAAAATAAGTTAATATACGCGATAAAATCCGTAAAACTAGTTTCATTTAAATGTGTAGTGACTGCGTAAATATAAGAAATCATTATAATTATTCAGTCATCCGTTTTTTTAAACATCTGTAAATATGAACATTACGTCAAAAGGAGACAGTCCAAAATTGTATGGAGCGTAGGCCTAGTTTATGTACTAGTATGGAAATAATAAAATAGCCGTGTAGTGGCGGTCAAGAATATCCACTACCCCATATCCTCCCGTGGGTGTCGTAAAAGGCGACAAAGGGAAACAGGTGGGAGATGGGCAGCAGCATCTTCCTGATAATAGCCAATATTATAATAAAAAAAAAAAAAACTGCGGTTGCCAACCCGCTCGCCAAGCGTGGCAACTATGGCAAATACCCCCCTTATGAACGGATGTAATAAAGAGACGGCCCCCAGTCCCCGGCGGCCCCGCTATTCCTGGCTACGGTGGCGACCATGGTAACGGCGGGGCAGGGGGTGCTAAGAATCTCCGGTGGAGGTTTGGTTGCCACCTACGACGACTCGACCTGGCAACATACAACCCACGCACCCTGAGGACTGACGAGAAGATCGTGGAGCTGGAAGAAGAGATAGACAAGTTGCGCTGGCATATTATAGGATTATCCGAAGTCCGAAGAGAGGGGGAGGACACGGTAATCCTCGAATCCGGCAACTTGCTCTATCACCGGGAGGGCGAACATCTGTCCCAAGGAGGTGTCGGATTTATCGTCCACAAGTCTCTCGTTAACAACGTTGTAAAGATCGGGAGTGTGTCGACGAGGGTTGCGTACCTTATACTCAGAATCACCAAACGGTATTCGCTGAAGGTCATACAGGTTTACGCACCAACCTCGGCACACCCCGATCAGGAGGTGGAGGAAATGTATGAGGATATCTCTAGAGCCATGCATTCCTCCAAAACCCACTATACGGTGTTAATGGGAGACTTCAATGCAAAACTAGGCACAAGAGAGAACGGTGAGCTGGAAGTAGGGAAATTTGGAATAGGGCAACGGAACCCAAGAGGCCAGCAGCTTGCCGACTACATGGAGAAAGAGAAGAGAGAAACTCTTTATGATGAACTATTTCTTCCAGAAGCGGCCTCACAGGAAGTGGACCTGGTCGAGCCTCGGTGGTTCGACAAAAAATGAGATTGACTTCATTATGACGACCAGACGACAACTGTTCAGTGATGTCTCAGTGATCGCGAGGGTGAAAACCGGCAGCGATCACCAAATGGTTAGAGGCACACTGAACCTAAATGTTAAGTTTGAGAGGTCTCGTCTGATGAAGTCAACGCTCCGTCCCCCTCGTGCTCTAATCCAAAGTCCCGAAACCTTTCAGCTCGAGTTACGAAACCGTTTTCAGTGCCTAGAAGACTGCAATGAAGTGGACGATATGAATGACAAGCTCGTGGAAACTGTCCATGCGGTCGGAGCTAAGTTCTGCAAGACCCGCCGCAGAAGAACACAAAAACTCTCCGATCACACTCTTAATCTCATGGCTGTTAGACGGGAGATGAGGCTACATTCTTCAACAGATTTGACAGCATACAGGCAACTGAACAGACAGATCTCCAAATGCATGCGGCGGGACTTACGCAACTTCAATACAGCTCGTATTGAAGAAGCGATCGAGCGGAACCAAGGCTCCAAAGTCTTTGCCAGAGATCTGTCTGCCAGAAAGAGCCAACTGTCAAAGCTGAAGACCGAATGTGGCAGCATCGTTTCCGGGGCACCTGAGATTTTGAGTGAGATTGAGAGGTTCTATGGGCAGCTGTACACGTCATCGTTGGAGCCACACGCAAGTGTGAGTAACGATCCAAGAGCGAGTCTTATCCGACACTATTCCGAAGATATCCCGGACGTCAGTCTGAGCGAGATTAGAATGGCTCTCCAGCACCTTAAAAACGGCAAGGCCCCAGGCGAGGATGGAATTACAGCGGAGCTTCTGAAAGCGGGTGGAAGACCGGTACTTGAAGTCCTTCAGAAGCTCTTTAATTCCGTCCTGCATGATGGCATAACACCGGAGGCGTGGAGCAGAAGTGCGGTGGTCTTGTTCTTCAAGAAAGGTGACAACGCTCTCTTGAAGAACTACAGACCGATTTCCCTTTTGAGCCGCGTCTACATGCTGTTTTCGAGAGTCATTACGAATCGTCTTGCGCGCAGACTTGACGACTTCCAGCCTCCCGAACAAGCCGGTTTCCGAAAGGGCTTTAGCACCATAGACCACATACATACCCTACGGCAAATTGTACAGAAGTCCGAAGAGTACAATTTGCCACTATGTCTGGCGTATGTGGACTATGAGAAAGCCTTTGATTCCGTCGAAATTTGGGCGGTGCTGCAGTCCCTTCAGCGGTGCCAAGTTGACTGTCGGTATATCGAAGTGCTGAAGTGTTTGTACAGTAGGGCTACGATGGCTATCCGAGTACAGAACCAGAGTACGAAACCCATCCAATTGCAGAGAGGTGTAAGACAGGGTGATGTTATATCCCCGAAACTCTTCACCGCTGCATTGGAAGACGTTTTTAAGCTTCTGGACTGGAAAGGATGCGGTATTAACATCAATGGCGAATACATCACTCACCTTCGATTTGCCGACGATATAGTCCTTATGGCAGAATCGCTGGAGGACCTAAGCACTATGCTCAATGACCTCAATAGTGTCTCCCAACGGATAGGTCTTAAGATGAACATGGACAAAACAAAGATCATGTTAAATGTCCATGTCACACCTATGCCGGTAGTTGTTGGGAGCACTAAGCTCGAAGTTGTTGACGAGTATGTTTACCTGGGACAAATAGTCCGACTAGGTAAGTCCAACTTCGACCGAGAGGTCAATCGACGGATTCAACTCGGCTGGGCAGCGTTCGGGAAGCTACGACACATCTTCTCGTCAGACATACCTCAAAACCTTAAAACGAAATTGTACAACCAGTGCGTGTTGCCAGTGATGACTTACGGAACTGAGACGTGGTCCTTCACTGCTGGCCGTATGAGGAAGCTCAAGGTCGCTCAGCGAGCTATGGAGAGGGCTATGCTCGGAGTTTCTCTGCGTGACAAACTTAGGAATAAGGATATCCGCAGTAGAACCAGAGTAACCGACATAGCTCAACGGATTAGTAAGCTGAAGTGGCAGTGGGCCGGCCATATAGCTCGAAGAACCGACAACCGATGGGGAAGAAAGGTTCTCGAGTGGCAGCCTCGTACCGGTAGGCGAAGTGTAGGGCGTCCCCCCACGAGATGGAGTGACGACCTGGTAAGACATGCAGGAAGTCGATGGATGCAGGTGGCTCAGGACCGTGCTTTGTGGCATTCTTTGGGGGAGGCCTATGTTCAGCAGTGGACTTGTGAAGGGCTGTAATGATGATGATGATGATGGAAATAAATTAAAATAAAATATTAAACCACTTTTGATCATTCAAATCCACGAATTTGCCTTAATTTCAGTGCAATTAATATTTTATTCTCACCAATAAAAGCAACACTAATGGCGGATTGATGTCGTTTTGATTTGACGTTAGCTGTCATCTCTGAAATATACACTCGGGTAGAATCTACTAGTTAGTCTGTGATATACTCATATCACCTATAGCCTATCAGGTAGATTTATTATGTAAAATAGCTAAAATGTCTCAAAACTAGTAGGAAAGTAGGGCAAAAAAGTTGTATTTTTTAATCAAAAAAACACGAATAAAGTGTATTATAGATTGTGTATGTGCTTTTTTGGTCTAAAAACAACTAACGTTCTTGTTCATATTTGCATATTATAAATGCAGTTCAGGAGAAAACGATGGTAAAAAGTACTACCTAATTCCAGACATGAAGATTGTTGAGATAAATCAACGGTGCCTACGCACAAAATTATTTCCTTGCATTCATTAGTGTGTACTATAATGCACACTTCACCTCAATTTAGTGCCAGATAGCTCAAAGCCGAGATTATATGTTAATAGAGGGTAACTCCGTTTCTCTACCCTAAAAAATCCACCCTGAGATACTACTTTATTGCACTAATCTTATAGAATATATTTAACTTATTTTACCTTAGAGTGGCTGTTTTAAGTTGGATAATGAAAACAGAATAATCTTGAATACTAATTTCTGTGTCTATCTGGGCTGCTGATGTGCTAGGGTACAATCATAGATAATATAATTTATTTGTTATAATATGGTACATTACAGTTGTTACCAAAGAATTGGCATCCTAAATATTCTGCCGTTTCCGGCGTACAAATATTTTCATATAACAGGTCCTCAGCGTGTCATAGTATGCCTTGAGCCTTGACAGACATTTGAAGCCTGGATAATGTCATAACAAAGGTTAACAGTCCTATGAATTATAGAAAGTGAAACATTAGGTCAGTCATGTTTTGGATACTAAACATAAATAAAACAGCTTAATTTTTTATTTTTTATTTATTTATCCTACTTCAAAATCCTCTCTTACTAAAATGCCATCCAGAATTGAGGCCGGTGCGCTTATAAAATTTTGATACCGAGCCCAATACAAATACCAGACAACGGTCATTATGTGGGCACAGCAACCCACTGTCTGTTGTCCAGAAGAGCAACTGCAATAATAACCTGCAATCATCTCATCCCAACTTGTCCCTTGTCTCGCCAACAGTATATAATATGTATAATAAGCTCTTCCCGAGTGATGCCGAGATGTTAAACGGCCTCTTATTAAAACAGTCTTCTTGGGATGATATTAATTGGGTCACAACTTATCTGTTACCCAGTCTTCGTTGACACCAAATATACAATATACTGATAGTATTGGCTGAACTATGAGGCACTGGAGCTCATTTTCAAGATTTGTGCCGACAGATAATTCTTGGAATACGTTTGCAAAACATTGTGGACATATTGGTGCATATTCATCTCAATCATCTCACATAAATCATTAAGTCCAAAAACACAACCAATTTCTATTTCCAAGTTCTGAACTACACAACCAAGCTCGAAATAAATAAAAATATCATTTGACAGAAATGACATTTGACAAATAACCGTGTCTTTTTTACTTTTTTATGATTTGAAGGGCACCATCTTATAAAACCATCAGAAACTTGGGATTGCATTTTTCTTTTTTGCAAGTTATTTATTTTGATTTATTCTCTCATTTTATTTTTAACAAAATCCCTGCATTTTTCTCATTGTTACGGTATATTGTACATAGACTGGGCCAGAAATGAACCGTCTCCTTTGGACAATAATATTCTTAGATTTTGCAAGTACTTTCTGTACTTACTTTTTATATTGAGTAACTATTATATTTAGATTTAACTTGTTTGTCAAGCAATATCTTTAAATTTTTCACACAAGATAAAGAATTAATAAATAATTATGACTGTTTCAATTACTTTCATTACTAAATGAATGTGGTGCCATATCCAAAAGCATATTTACATTCAGGTAATGATATAACCATTACACATATACACCATAGAATAGAATATAATATGCTTTATTAAGTAAACTAATTATTTAAAACAAGTTTAAAAAAAATATAGTGCAGTTCGACTCCACTCTCCTTGTCCAAGCGATTTATTGCTTTTTGTACGTTGCTTTGTCAATACAACTTTAGGCCTTTCACTTAAGGTTGAATTTACATCAGTGTATATTTATATCAACTAGAATTACGTCAAAACATTTGGCGACAGTTTTTAAAGAACTTTTGTAGGGGATTGTGCATCTAGTTTTTTATTAGTGATCGATGCATTCTACCCATATTATTGCTTATTTTCATCAAACCAGTTTTTGTTATTTTTTTTAATGTTTTTTCTTAATTTAATTAAGAATTTCTCGTGTCTCATGGAGGTTAATTAAAAAAAAATGTTTCTTGTATAAAGTAAAGTAGTTATATTATTGTAACTATTTGGCTCTATGTCTGTCCATTTTTCATGAGAAATGTGTCGGTGGCTCAGAACCATGCTTTGTGATGTTCATTGGGAGTGTGTTTTCTTCATTTCCAACTAAGTCAAATGTGATTTTTGACATTTCTAGTTTTTTTTTTTTAAATAGATATCAATATATATATCATGACTTGAAATGGTCTCCTTATGCCAGCTCTACACAGGTCTCTTTCTACACTACAACAATTCCTTGCATTCTTCGCACGAGTTAGTTGTATAAGTCATGATACAATTACATTAACTTTATTGATAACATTCTTAAAACTACGGGAGACGAAACATTGAACTTTTAGGGTGAGCGCACACTCAAACACACCGCAAGAGTCGCACATGTCGCAGTTTTTTTTAATTTTAGGATTATTTGTATAAAATAACGTTAATAGGCAACCTCGCACTCCTTTCAGCGCCGTACGAGTCCAATACCAATAAAATACAAAATAAGAATTGCAGAATGACGTTATCGTATTCAGCGCGTACGTTGCGGTGCGGCTCAGGCGGCGATTCTGATGACGTCATCTACATTCCACGATAACAGAGGTCGGAGTTTAGTATGAAACTCGTCAAAACGTTGTCTTCTTGAGTTTTTCTATGAAACCACATTTTTCTTTTTGCATTTCATTTTCTTCCTCTTTGAAGCAAGGAATACTTGATAACAGCCTTGAGTTTTACAGAAACATTATACTACTCTAAATACGAATTCGGCACGTAGGTACGGCACTTTACGTTGCGGATAAGTGAACGAGGTCATTAGTAAATACTTGCGGCGCGCTGTGCGTTCAACTTTATCGAACTTAGGTCTTGAACGTAGTTTCGTGAACATATTTTTTTTTTTACTTTATCAGGGTAAACAAACGTCACACCTTTAAATACAAGTTTTTTTTAATAATAATTCACATTATTTCAGCGTCGTGAAGGTAGCGTTATTAACAGGATATCCGGGCGAATAATAAATATCTTCCATAAGATATTTATATATTTAAAAAACTTGAATTCTTCTAAAATAACTAAAAATCACCAAAGTATAACGAACATAAAGAATAAAAGAAAAACACGCAGACATAGCCACAATTCTTCTTATTTGAAACAAACATTGATTTAGTTTCGTGTGAGGAAATAGGTTAAATACGAGATAATGATCTCGTCAATTCTCTACCGACTTCAAAAAGAAGGAGATACTCAATTCGACTGTATGTTCTCTTTTATGTGTACGTATTTGAAAGCTGATGCCTCTCTTTTCATCATTATCATCATCATTACAACCCTTCACAAGTCCACTGCTGAACATAGGCCTCCCCCAAGGAATGCCACAAAGCACTGTCCTGTGCCATCTGCATCCATCGACTTTCTGCATGTCACCAGGTCGTCCATCCATCCATCTAGTGGGGGGGTCGCCCTACACTTCGCGTACCGGTATGAGGCTGCCACTCGAGAACCTTTCTTCCCCATCGGTTGTCGGTTCTTCGAGCTATATGGCCGGCCCACTGCCACTTCAGCTTACTAATCCGTTGGGCTATGTCGGTTACTCTCGTCTTACTGCGGATATCCTCATTTCTAAGCTTATCACGCAGAGACACCCCGAGCATAACCCTCTCCATAGCTCGCTGAGCAACCTTGAGCTTCCTCATACGGCCAGCAGTGAAGGACCATGTTCATCTTAAGACCTATCCGTTGGGAAACACTATTGAGGTCATTGAGCATAATGCTTAGGTCTTCCAGCGATTCTGCCATAAGGACTATATCGTCGGCAAATCGAAGGTGAGTGATGTACTCGCCATTGTTGTTAATACCGCATCCTTTCCAGTCCAGTAGCTTGAAAACGTCTTTCAAAGCAGCGGTGAAGAGTTTCGGGGATATAACTTCACCCTGTCTTACACCACTCTGCAGTTGGATAGGTTTTGTACTCTGATTCTGTACTCGGATAGCCATCGTAGCTCTACTGTACAAACACTTGAGCACATCTATATAACGACGGTTAACTTGGCGCCGCTGAAGGGACTGCAGCACCGCCCAAATTTCGACGAAATCAAAGGCTTTCTCATAGTCGACATACGCCAGACATAGTGGCAAATTGTACTCTTCGGACTTCTGTACAATTTGCCGAAAGGTATGTATGTGGTCTATGGTGCTAAAGCCCTTTCGGAAACCGGCTTGTTCGGGAGGCTGGAAGTCATCAAGTCTGCGCGCGAGACGACTCGTAATGACTCTAAAACAGCACGTAGACGCGGCTCAGAAGGGAAATCGGTCTTTAGTTCTTCAAGAGAGCGTTGTCACCTTTCTTGAAGAACAAGACCACCGCACTTCTGCTCCACGCCTCCGGTGTAATGCCATCATGCAGGACGGAATTAAAGAGCTTCTGAAGGACTTCAAGTACCGGTCTTCCACCCGCTTTCAGAAGCTCCGCTGTAATTCCATCCTCGCCCGGGGACTTGCCGTTTTTAAGCTACTGGAGAGCCATTCTAATCTCGCTCAGACTGACGTCCGGGATATCTTCGGAATAGTGTCGGATCAGACTCGCTCTTGGATTGTTACTCACTCTTGCGTGTGGCTTCAACGATGACGTGTAAAGCTGCCCACAGAATCTCTCAATCTCACTCAAAATCTCAGGTGTCCCGGATACGATGCTGCGACATTCGGTCTTCAGCTTTGACAGTTGGCTCTTTCTGGCAGACAGATCTCTGGCAAAGACTTGGGAGCCTTGGTTCCGCTCGATCGCTTCTTCAATACAAGCTGTATTGGAGTTGCGTAAGTCCCGCCGCATGCTTTTGGAGATCTGTCTGTTCAGTTGCCTGTATGCTGTCAAATCTGTTGAAGAGTGTAGCTTCATATTCCGTCTAACAGCCATGAGATTAAGAGTGTGATCGGCGAGCTTTTGTGTTCTTCTGCGGCGGGTCTTGCAGAACTTAGCTCCAACCGCATGGACAGTTTCCACGAGCTTGTCATTCATATCGTCCACTTCATTGCAGTCTTCTAGGCACTGAAAACGGTTTTGTAACTCGAGCTGAAAGGTTTCGGGACTTTGGAACAGAGCACAAGGGGGACGGAGTGTTGACTTCATTAGACGAGACCTCTCCAACTTAACGTTTAGGTTCAGTGTGCCTCTCACCATTCGGTGATCGCTACCAGTTTTCACCCTCGCGATCACGGAGACATCACTGAACAGTTGTCGTCTGGTCGTAATAATGAAGTCAATCTCATTTTTTGTCGAACCACCGAGGCTCGACCAGGTCCACTTCCTGTGAGGCCGCTTCTGGAAGAAATAGTTCATCATAAAGAGTTTCTCTCTTCTCTTTCTCCATGTAGTCGGCAAGCTGCTGGCCTCTTGGGTTCCGTTGCCCTATTCCAAATTTCCCTACTTCCAGCTCACCGTTCTCTCTTGTGCCTAGTTTTGCATTGAAGTCTCCCATTAACACCGTATAGTGGGTTTTGGAGGAATGCATGGCTCTAGAGATATCCTCATACATTTCCTCCACCTCCTGATCGGGGTGTGCCGAGGTTGGTGCGTAAACCTGTATGACCTTCAGCGGATACCGTTTGGTGATTCTGAGTATAAGGTACGCAACCCTCGTCGACACCTCCTTGGGACAGATGGTCGCCCTCCCGGTGATGTTGCCGGATTCGAGGATTACCGTGTCCTCCCCCTTTCTTCGGACCTGGGATAATCCAATATAATATGCCAGCGTAACTTGTCTATCTCTTCTTCTAGCTCCACGATCTTCTCGTCAGTCCTCAGGGTGCGTGCGTTGTATGTTGCCAGGTCGAGTCATCTTAGGTGGCAACCGAACCTCCACCGGAGATTCTTAGCACCCCCTGCCCCGCCGTTACCATGGTCGCCACCGTAGCCAGGAATAGCGGGGCCACCGGGAACTGGGGGCCGTCTCTTTGCTGCTCTCTTCATTGGGGGGTATTTGCCATAGTTGCCACGCTTGGCGAGCGGGTTGGCAACCGCAGTTTTTTTATTGTACTTTTGCTGTTATTAGGAAGATGCTACTGCCCATCTGCTGCCTGTTTCCCTTTGTCGCCTTTTACGACACCCACGGGAAGATATGGGGTAATGGATATTCTTAACCGTCACTATACGACTTCTCTTTTGGTCTCATATAAATTTGATCGAGGTCTGACCAATAGTTTTTGAGTTATAACTAATTGAAGTTGGTTGTACAAAATTCTTAATTTTAAATTCATAGGTATAATTCCGAGCTGCACTGGTCTTTCGGCTGTAGATCGGGAATACTAAATAACCTATTTAGCAATTGTTTTGCTGTCCACAATTGCTCTACTCCATCTCATATCTTATATAATTTTAAATTAAAAATGTTGTACAACCGACTTCAATATAAAAACTGTTGGTCACACCTTGATCAAATTTATATGGGACCACATGTGAAGCACCAGCTTTCAAATAAACAAAAGAATCATCGAAATAGGTTCATACAATAAAAAGTTACGAGGTAACACACAAAAAAAAAAAACAGTCGAATTGAGTTTTTTTTTTATAGTATAAGGGTGACAAACGAGCACATAGTCCACCTGATGGTAAGTGGTTGCTGCGGCCCATAGACATCTACATCTATCCTCGTTTGCGAATCAAAATGCAGATGCGTTGTCACCCGTGAGGACTAAGATGGAATGCCTCATTTCCAGTAAAAAGGGCCTCCGGCCACCTGCACTCACTAAGCGAAACGCAGAGGTAAACCTCTATTTCACGCTGGTATTCTGTGAGGTCGTGGTACCACCCCGGTTCGAGCCGGCCCATCCGTGCGACAGCAAAAGCTGCCGCGTGGCTCTACCACTGTTAAAAAGTACCGTCTCCTTTTTGAATTCGGTAGAAAAAATAATATTTCATCGCCTTTTTATACCATTCCTCTGATTATGAGTCAATAATTCATTCTTGGGGCAATGTATACGCTATTACAACAAAGTCCCGGAAAGTGTACAGGTTCTCTCTATTACCAAGTTTAAATGTTTTATTAAGCTGAAACTGTATAAAAAGGGTTATTATAGTATAAATGAATACATGGTTGATAATAACCCGTGGGAATTTCACAGTTTCTAAAATAAATTTTGTAAATAGTTCGTAATCATTTATATTGTAAAATTTATTTTTAAAAAAAGTCCCGCTGGGTTTCTTGCTGGTTCTTCCCAGGACAGAGGGTTTTTTTAGAACCAGTAGTAAAGTAAAAAATGATTTTCAATAAGAATTACACATGTAATGTGTATTGAATAAAAAATTATTCTATTCTATTCTATCATAAAACTTAGATTTTTTTTATAGAATAAGAGTGACAAACGAGCACACAGTCCATTTGCATTTGTCCTCACCAGGTTCAGGTTCTCTACACTCACCATACGAAAGACAGCAGCACTGAGCTGCTGTTTTAAGCTGATATTCTGTGAGAGCATGGTCTTTCCCTGTTCGATCCGCCCCATTCGTGCTGCAACCATAATAGCTGCAGCATGACTACCACGTAAAATGTAATTTGACGAGTTGTGCGCGCATCCGCTATACTTCTAGCAAGCGGTATAATTAAAAAATGTGTACAACCGACTTCAATATAAATTATTAAGGAACACTCAAAAACTATGAGAAACACCAGCTTTCAAATAAAAAAAGAATTACACATAAAAATTTCTTTAAAAAATACAGACTAATTCAGTACCTCCTCCTTTTTGAAGTCTGTTCAAAAGGGGGCATTGCAACACATGCCCTCCTCTGTTAGATTCTTATAAAACTGACAAACAATCATTTGATCATTACCCTTTTTTCAACCTTTTTAACACTATCACTATATTACGCCAGTGTTTCTCAAAGCGGGCTAAGTCTTTCATCACCAGATGTCGCTAATTAAATAATTAACTAGTAAGGTGACGTTAGTTAGCTAATAACGGTGAGCTCATTTGTTACGCAGATGATCACAGTGTAATCATCATTGAAATGTTGCGTTTTAAATAAGTTATTCGGTATCCAGTGTAGAAATGTATACACAAAAGAACACGACAGTGTTAAATTATTTATTTTTAGAAATAATCCCTTTGGTTTACTAATTTCAAATCTATTTAATATAAAATATAACTAATTGAAAAGAAACATAAATCTCTATACTTTTCTAACAAATTAACTTCTCCCGCTATGAAATCTGTTAAATATTTCACCTCCTTATAAGTGGTGGCGCCCTTGTGACAGAAAAAGTCGCGGATGTCCACACTCCACATTAGATACAGTGTGAAAGAATATCTCGAAGACAAATATGAAATTCAATAATTGACTGTTACATGATTCAGAATAACTAAATTGACTTTACTTATATAATATTATCTCAATTGACTTATCGCTATTATTTTTGATTTTGTATCATGTGAACTCCAATTTTAACTAGAGTATGTTTAATAATTTAATATAAAAGTAATAAAATGTGATGGACATTGCATGCCAAATGGCGGAATATAGCTGTACTAAATGTTTGTTCTATAAGTGATAAATAAACTACGTAAACACCAACTTTATCAACCTATATTCGCAATAAACGATTTGAATTTGAATTAGTGTTATGCGTACCTACCTCTTGATTTAGGTAAGATTCCCCCCCCCCCCTCCCCCCCCTCACCCTTAAATAATTGCAACGAAATTATCATTAAGCAGGATAGAATTTGTAATGAGGATATCCGCAGTCGAACCAGAGTAACAGACGTATACCATTAAGTCGAAATACCGACAACGGATGCTGGTTATAACTTTTTTACCTTTTAAATTCCACATGTTAAAGTCGGGGGCCAGTCTTGTAAAGAAATATAATTCTGTTACTGTTATCAATAAACACTTGATCTACTTAAATATGTTACCTGATAAGAAATTACTAGTTTACTCAACGTTGTATGTATTTAATCATTCGCACTAGCATAGTGTCTGTGTCGCAATCGACACGATTATAATTTGTACTATCTTTTTTTAAATATAGGTTAAGGGTGACAAACGAACACACAGTCCACCTGATGGTAAGTGGTTACAGTGGCCCATAGATATCTACATTTATTTTCGATTACGAATCAAAATGCAGATGCGTTGTCACCCGTGAGGACTAAAATGGAATGCCTCGTTTCCAGTAAGAATGTTCTCCGGTTCACACACTCACCATACGAAACACAGCAGCATATTAAGCTTTGAGATTATTCTGTGAGAGCGTGGTCCTTCCCCGGCCGAGCCGAAACATTCGTGCTACAACTATACTACTAATATAGCTGCAGCATGGTCCACGTAAAAAGAAAGTCGTCGCTTAGTTATCGAAATTCGCCTGTAATTCAATATTTCTTTAAGTTTGTATATTAAGCAGGTTGTATTTCACTCTCACAATTGCACATTAAGGCCCGTATTAATAAACGTTACTCAGCTCAAGTACATGCACTTGAGTATAATCTTGAAGTTATGATCTTATTAATAAACATATCTCAAGATGCGGTTTAGGTTTACGATATTAGCTGAGTGCCACACTGATTAATAAACGAAACTCGACTCTCAAGTGTGTGTACTTGAGTGCAAGTCACAGAACAGTATTCCTAAGTACAGCGTTTTGAAATACTGTTTATGTGTTTATTAATTACCAACGATCTTGAGATGCTGATATCGTAATGAGGGCTTATCAAATGATTACGCACTTGAGTTCGTCGTTGAGTAACGTTTATTAATCGGGGCCTATAACACAGATATCTCATAAACAAAATATGTTTGATTATCATCGCTATTCTTCAAACTTCCTATATCGCATAAAATACTTTATTCTTAGACCATGGGTCCCTAAAGGGACACGTGCCGCCATATAGGTAGTTGCCTACTTTGCCTTTAGGTTAGTCCGGCCCTGGCTGAAGCTGGCGAAGCCGAAGGTGTTATTATCATTGCTGATTGCTGCAGAGCCTTGCTACAGCTATATTGTGGTTGTAGCACGAATGGGTCGGCTTGACCGGGAAAGGACCACGCTCTCACAGAATACCAGTGTAAAATAGCAGCTTAATACTGCTGTGCGTTTTTACTGGAAAAGAGATTCCATCTTAGTCCTCATGGGTGGCAACATATCAATATTGGTTCTTAACCGAGGATAGATGTAGATGTCTATGGGCTACAGTATCCACTTTACATCTGGTGGACTGTTTTCGTTTGTCGGCCTTATTCTATATAAAAAAAAAGATTCATCGTATCTTGATCGTATCGAATCAATGGAATAGGAACTCGAAACTAGGAGAATCAAAGAAATATTTACTTTCATATTACTGATTTACCACGTGCTCGGCGGTGAACGAAAATATCGTGAGGAAACCTGCATGTCTGAGAAATAAGAAAAATAAAATTCGAAGTCGTGTAATTCGCCAACGCGCATTGGGGCATCGCGGCGGACATTTCCTTGCCCTAAAATCCTTTCAGAAATGAGGGGAGGCATGTGACCAGCAGTGGGACGTATATAGGCTGTAACTTTTTAAGTTTTTTTTTAAGACCAATTAATACAAGATGATAGGATGGACAGCTTTTAGCTATCATATGTGACAGAGGGACCTGCTGGATTTCTATTCCAATTTTTAACAATCCAAAACTCATTATTCCATGTCTATTATGTAGGTTATTATAGAGCTTTTGATTTTGTTACATATTTTTCTAACTGAGACGTGATAGATTTCTACTGTCATCTGATATACAATAGGTGACGTAATGTATTTGACATGACCTAGTTTTTTTATCGAACGCTTCTAGCGTTTCATTCTATATCTTTCTTCTGTTACGGAATTCCAATTTTTTTTTTAAAAACCAGCCAAGTTCTTGTGGAACTAGCGCAGGAAGGGTTCCGTACCATCACACACTTATCTAGCATGGGTGCCTTTAATTTTTAATTTTACTGTACATAATCTTATTTATATTAAATTAAATAATATAAATAATGCAAATAGCCTAACGGCACGGGGCGGATCGCGAACTCAAGGATGGTGGGTTTGAATCCGCCATTTCACAAGCATTTTAAGCTTGTATGGTGTTTTTTAAGGGAATATTAATAATGTTTGGCATTATCTATACAAATAAATAAAATTGAAGTGTCTATTTGTAATGTCAAAATAACAGCTTTTTACTAAATTCATATGAAACGACGGCTCCGTGGCACAGTGGCTTAGAAATGAGTTGCTGCGCTGGGGGGCGGGGGTTCAAATCCCGCACGAAACAAGTATTTCTATGGCCTACAAATAATTGTTCCGGGTCTGGATGTTTGTTCTTGTGCAATTTGTGTTTGTAAACTGCCTCCACGATACAGGAGAAAATCCTAGTGTGGGGTAACGTTTTTCAACTATAAAAAGCAAAAGAAAAAATAAAGTATATACGGTACTTTTAACAAAAACACAATTTTTAAATTTTTTGTCTGTCTGTTCCTGCTAATCTCCGAAATGGCTGGACCGATTTTGACGGGACTTTTACTGGCAGATAGCTGATGTTATAAGAAGATAGAAAAAGATATAGGGTTCCGCCCAAAAATAAAACTAAATCCCTAAATCACACGCGGGTGAAGTTGCGGGGAGCAGGCAGGAATTAAGTAATCTTCTATGTTTATTTTACATAAATGTAGCCAATGTTAAGTCAGGTTAAGTCACTTTGCCTTAAAGCCTTACGTACATATACATTTCTATATATGTACATATAATATGTAAATCTGTAAAACATGCAGTGTCTGTTTCCCGTCTGCCAGCCTGGTGGTGTACGTACCTATGCTTGTTAATAACGTTTAACTGTACGTAATAAAATAGATCTTTACTTGACCTCAGTATAAGAAAGTCAATGATTATGTTTGGTTGATTAAATGTTTTTTTTTTAAATTGAAAAACTTTAAGATAGTCAGTTACCATACTGTACGTTACTTACGTGGTAACATTATTTTTAATCTGTGACGTTACTTCCGTTTCGCCCGAAAAAAAGATCAAGAGACTTGAATCTTTCTTTTCATATTCTGAATTACCCTCAAGTCGCGCCCTAAGAAGGTAAACATAAGTAAAACTTAAGTTGAGAATATATTGATTAATATATTGCGACATAACATTGCGGCTTAAATGTGTGACGTCATTTAGCGAACCGCCTAGTCATAGCCTTTATAAGTTGTTAGCACCAGTCACCGATATGTTATGTAGGTATGTATGTATAAATATCGGAATAGTTCGTTCGTACAACTTGATTATTATTTTTGTATCGTCATCTTGTCTATTTCCTTGGAGTGGTCATGTGGTCATTATTATATAAAAAAAAAAACTAAGTGATGTCATCCGTGAACGAGTGAGTAATCCTGTGTTGCCCGCGGTTTCGTAACGCCCGATCGTGTCGCTATTTAGTTTAGTTTGTTGCCGTATCTCCGAAGGCAATAATTATTGTTAGTTGTATAGATATTTAATGTCGACTGCATTTTAAAGGCTGATTTTGTATTGTTAATTTTATTATTTTTATTTTTAATTAAAGGTGAGTGGAAACTTCCTTAACGGCCTGTATTGCATACCTTAAGCGGAAGCGCAAGGTATGTTCTACTATCGCCTAAAAATTAAGATTCCAACATTTTATCGAATAAAATCGTATCTAGCAATCATATTATACATATAAATGATATAAAAAGCACATTGTTAGAAAGATAAATGATTGTTGAACTTATTAATATTTTTTTTAAATCGATTAATTGCTATTTTTAAATAAAAAAAGGGTTTTAGTGGCTTATGGTGTGGATTTATCATGTCCCTGTGGCTTGTAAACACAATAACTTTTGAAAATATTAATTGTTTAACTCAATCTATTTTTTAATCTCTTCATCTATCATGTGGGAAGCCACTGAATGTAAATGGCAGTGTAGTTTTGTTTTGTTTAGCTATAATTAATTTTTTTCGGCTCCAAAATGGCGAAATTTTCGTTGATTTGTTAGCCTCGTATACAAAAATATTTCTCTAAATGGTTGTTGTTGTTGTTTTTATTATTCGCTCGAGAGAGCAGGCAAAGGAACTATGCCATACAGCCTTGTCTTCATGTATAATTTTCCTTCATATTTCACTGCTTCACAATATGTTGATGCGTCACATTGTGCAGCCTTGGGAGATTTTGACGGTAACTTGAGCCAGCAGGCAGCTGACAGTTGGCGATGGTATCTAAAGGCGCCTATGCAAATAAACAGCTTATCTTGAGATTCCATCACCATCAGAGCACTTGTTTCACAGTTTCCATTAATAGTTCACATGCGCAGACACTTAATACACAAAATCGCACTACTTTTACATATCAAAGTCCACTTCAAACCATTATTTAAACAATAATTCAGGAGCAGCAAGCCGCCGCCAGTCGAGTTCCCGCCAAAACTCTTTCTCTAAATGGGAAGTATGGAGTGTAGAGTAGGAGAACCATCTTATAAGGTGCGAAAGTTGAAAAAGTGTCCCACTATATACTGAAAATAGAGGTTCAAAAACCTACCACAATAGCGCTGGCGTCTGAAAAACTACGATATGAAGATAGCTGTTGTAGACGGAGTGAAGTCAGCTGAATTCAAATATGTGAAAAATTTCATGACTAGAGTAGTTAGTAAAATACCAGTATACAAAACCTCAACTATTTACGTAGTACAAAACCAAGCGGATTGGTCGGTCCTTGTTTATTTCTCCATCTTATTCTGATTAATTTTGGCGCTTTTTTTTTTTAATTTATCCTATGCTATTGCAGCGCCACCCTTATTGGACGCGTTTTAAGGGACACATTTCATATAAGGAGCTGGTCCTCCTTCTACTCTACACTCCATAATGGGAAGCTACAGCCACAGAGTAGTAATGAGTAGTTTAGTTTGGCTCACAGAGTACATTATATATAGGGAATAATGTAAAATAAATAAATTATACTAAAAATTTAATTACAAATTTGTTTTGTAACAAAATAGTAAGTTAGCAAGGTTCGATTGTATTTTAAACTATTCATTAATTTGTTTGATTCTTAATTGGCCAAGCATGGCTAAATTTAAAAAAGCGACATCTACTGCAACATGGACAAACTGTCATGACATAATAATACCTCTAAGAAAAATTATAGTATGGACTGTATGCCACTGGTTTGGTAGTGTTTCTATATAGTTTGTGCTGGTTTTTTGTTTTTTTTCTGTGGTTTGGCTTCAGTCGCCTTCGTGAGTGGACATTGTTTCGGTTGTTTGCAGCGGCTCAAAAAGATCGCTGTACAAATACACAATATTCGAATAACCAAATTTCTTAAATACTTAATTATAATAATAATAAGACATTTTTTTATTACAATATTTAAAAGCACAGAATAAATAATAGTAGTACGTACTAAAAGCAAGTAGTATAATTTTTTTTGTCATGGGTGACATTTTCATGGTTTTCGAGGGTGTTGAAACCGATAGGGTTGTCGAAATGTAAATCCAAGATGGCGGCCGCAATAAGTATCAATTATTTCATCATGGGTGTCATTTTTATGGTTTTCGAGGGTGCTGAAGCCGATAGTGCTGTCGAAATGTAAATCCAAGGTGGTGGCTGCAATAGGTATAAATTTTTTCATCATGGGTTTCATTTTCATGGTTTTCGAGGGTGTTGAAGCTGATAGTGCTGTCGAAATGTAAATACAAGATGGCGCCTGAATTAGGTACCAATTTTTTCATCATGGGTGTCATTTTCATGGTTTCCGAGGGTGTTGAAGCCGATAGTGTTGTCGAAATGTAAGTCCAAGATGGCGGCTGCAAAATATATAAATTTTTTCATCTTGGGTGTCATTTTCATGGTTTTCGAGGGTGTTGAAGCCGATAGTGCTGTCGAAATGTAAATCCAAGATGGCGGCTGCAACAGGTATCAATTTTTTCATCATGGGTGTCATTTTCATGGTTTTCGAGGGTGTTGAAGCCGATAGTGCTGTCGAAATGTAAATCCAAGATGGCGGCTGCAATAGATATAAATTTTTTCATCTTGGGTGTCATTTTCATGGTTTTCGATAGAGTTGAAGCCGATAGTGCTGTCTAAATGTAAATCCAAGATGGCGGCTGCAATAGGTATCAATTTTTCATCATGGGTGTCATTTTCATGGTTTTCGAGAGAATTGAAGCCGATAGGGTTGTCGAAATGTAAATCTAAGGTGGCGGCTGCAATGGGTATTAATTTTTTCATTATGGGTGTCATTTTCATGAGTTTCGAGGATGTTGAAGCCGATAGTGCTGTCGAAATGTAAATCGAAGATGGCAGCTGAAGTAGGTACCAATTTTTTCATTTTGGGTGTCATTTTCATGGTTTTCGAGAGTTTTGAAGCCGATAGTGCTGTCGAAATGTAAATCCAAGATGGCGGCTGAAGTAGGTACCAATTTTTTCATCTTGGGTGTCATTTTCATGGTTTTCGAGAGAGTTGAAGCCGATAGTGCTGTCGAAATGTAAATCCAAGATGGCGGCTGCAATAGGTATCAATTTTTTCATCATGGGTGTCATTTTCATAGTTTTCGAGAGAGTTGAAGCCGATAGGGTTGTCGAAATGTAAATCCAAGATGGCGGCTGAAGTGGGTGCCAATTTTTTCATCTTGGGTGTCATTTTCATTGTTTTCGAGAGAGTTGAAGCCGATAGTGCTGTCGAAATGTAAATCCAAGATGGCGACTGCAATAGGTATCAATTTTTTCACCACGGGTGTCATTTTCATGGTTTTCGAGGATGTTGAAGCCGATAGTGCTGTCGAAATGTATTTAAACTACTTTAAAAATTCCGTATAATCATGTTATACGTAATTTTTTTAATGCGCTTAAGGTATGCCCAATTGGATTTACCAATATTTTTTATTTTTCTTTAATGTGCTATTCAATATTTTTAATTGTGTTGTGAATTCTTAAGCAGATTTTTTTTTAATTTTAATGAAGACAGTGTTTTGAAGGTTTTATAAAAGCTTAATAACCCAACGGATTTTATTTGGCTATTTGAGTTTTGACGATTATTAAATAATTAATAGATTTTTTTTATCAACTTTGAAAAATTATGTAAACCTTATTCTGATTCGCCTCTTTATGGCATAGATGTAAAAACAGCATTAGAAGTAATACTTCTGAAAATCTTGAGCATTATATTGTGTAATGTATTCACTTAATTCGTTAAGTATGAACAAATTGTATAATATATATATATATATATATATAAAGAAAAAGACACATCGTGGTACACCTTCACGAGTAGGTGTGGAATGAGCCATAGCTATCAGAATTAACACAATGGAAACAATTTAATTAACTTTTAACTACGTTTTTCCTTTAAATATTAACATTCTGGTCATGTATCGTCTATTATCTTACAGAGGAAGTAATTAAATAATGACTAATTTGTCTGTAATTGAATTTACCTGGTGCAAGTGGTAACTGGTAACATTATAATATGTTACAATATTTCTATTCTGGGATTAAAAACTAAATTTGTAGGTTACCGGGACACGCATCGTAGGCGAGTTCATTGTATTAATAAACAGTTTATATCTATATAAATAAAATGATAAGATGTTTGCAGTTGTGCGCGCATTACGGAAAAACTACTGGATAGATTTCAATTAGGTTTTCTGTTTTATTTAAAAATATTGCGATATAGTTTTAAGGAACAACAATTTTTATACGGGGTTTTCCACACGGTCAACTCTGTACGGCTCTCGCGTTACTAACCCAGATTAACTTTAGACATATTTTAGCTACAAACGGGCCAACGGCTACAATTGTCTACCAACTTCAATAATTTAAAATTAAAAAATTTGTACAGCCGATTTTAATATAAGTTATTAAGAATAACTCAAAAACTATTGGTCTGACACACGAGAAGTACCAGCTTTCAAATAAAAAAAGAATCATCGAAATCGGTTCACACAGTAAAGAGTTATGAGCTAACACACAAAAAATATACAGTCGAATTGAGTACTGTCTCCTTTTTGGAAGTCGGCAGAAAAGGAGGAGGTACTCAATTCAACTGCGTTTTTTAATATGTGTGTTTCTTTTTTCTGGGTGAACCGATTTCGATGATTCTTTTTTTACTTGAAAGATGGTGCTTCACATGTCGTCCCATATAAATGTGATCAAGGTCTGACCAATAATTTTTGAGTTATTCTTAATTATTTACGAAGGAATTTTTTCTTTTTGGTGTTTTTTCCTTCGCACATACGAAAACTTTGTTACTACGAGGGGTGATCCAAAAGTAATGATAATGAAAATAAAACACGGTAATTAAAGTTAAAATAATTATTTATTTTTCTACATAGTCTCCTAACAAATCAATACAGTTAGTCCATCTTTTTTCTAAACCCAGGATTCCCGTTGAAAAAATTTTTTTGTCTTGACCATAGAAATATTAAAAAGAGGAGAAGTGGCAAGGGGGCGTGTCTGTGTCCGCACGATATGATCAAAATGCTCAGGCTCTTTTCAAACGGCCGTTTCTGCGTATTAGTATTTAGTATACTTTCAACCGTAATCGTGAAACAATATCAGAATGCCGTGTTATTCAGAGGTTTCTTGTAAAAACCGAAGCCAAAACAAAATCTTTGTAGATCATGGAATCACTTACCATATGTAATAACAAGTATTTTATTATCTTTATCTTTAAAATCATGAAAAACAACAAATCGTAAAATATTTTTTGCTCTTAATGCGTTATTTTTGTTTTCAAATATCACTGCAACGGTACTATTTTGTAGTAAATACATTGCTCCTTAACCACTACTTATGTATATCGCTAAGCGACTGAACAAGCAATGTAAATATGACAAAACGATACTTTATTTATGGGGATGCATCGTGTAGTACGGCCACTGTATCTTGCGATGAGTTAGTGTTGTGCTTGCGCAGATCCACTAACGTCTGCTATCGACAACAATGTCGATTGACGAATTGCTATTATAGTTTATTCTTTTAATTTGTCAACCGTTTCAGCCCGGTGGGAAGACTGATGTGACATAATGGTATTTAATTGTTTTGATTATTTTCACCGTTTAGTACACTGAATTCGTAACTAGCGATCATAAAGTAAGTTGCTTAAATAATTAGGTTAATCATCGGTGAAGTATTTTGGGTTGAATTATAGTATATTATGCCTTATCTTCGTGTTAATTACATACTTTTATGTTTTCAAAAACTTCGAATGCGTTATTATACCTAATTGGCATGGTTCAGAATTCAGATAATATTATAATAGTGACTTTTGCTAAAAATAAGTCAACGTGATTCTCCGGTGTGTTTGTTTTCATATATTTAACAATATCTTAACCAACCAGGGGTTTTTTAACAAAGGCTTGCCAAGTACATGGTGAGGTTAAGAAATTGCGTAAGATATATGTAAATGATAAATAAATTATTATCGTACATTTTCAGCTTCCCGAAAGATGCTAATTTAAAAAAAGAAATGAATTGATGCCACAGGAAGGCCACCAAACTGGTTCCCTACAAAAACTAGTACCATATGCCAAAATACCTACTTTTTCAATACGCTATGACAATCTAAACCAATATAACCGGATTTTTTAATTGTATTTGTTAGGTAGGTTAGGTACTTAATAATTTACGTTTAGCTACATATTGTTTATTTTTATTATATAATTTCCTGTGCATATAGTTTTTTATTTATTTTATTTTCAATTTTAGTGCAATTTTAGTATAAATAGAAGAGAATCGATAACTTTCCAATTTAGTCAATCACTAATGTATATGTAAAATAAATGGCTTTTGTTTTTAAAATGCACAGCACAACCATAGCGACTGATATTTTTGTGTGAGTAAGTAGTACGGTGCATGGTAAATGCACGCTGTTTCTGTAGGGATACGGTTCGTAATTGATTGTGTAGTACGTTCTGATTTATAAAATGCGGGTGTGTGCGCGACTGCGTATCTATTGCTTTTACTGATCTGCAAGTGTAGTAGTAGGCGGGTGGTAGGGGCCAACTGGAGACACCGGGTTCCGATACATTTTCAACTACCGGGCATATCTCCTTCTATTATTATATCTATGGTCTTGACCCTCCCAAAACACTTCAACAGCGGCCATTACTTCGCTATCGTCTTCGAATTTCTTGCCTCGGAGGCGTTCCTTGAGCCGAGGAAAGAGGTAGAAATCACTAGGAGCTAGATCTGGCGAATAGGGAGGGTGTTCGAGCAGTTCCAATCCCGTTTCTTGAATGGCAGCCATCGCAACTGCGGCTTTGTGAGCCGGTGCGTTGTCTTGGTGAAACAGCACTCCAGCTCGCAGTTTGCCGCGTCTTTTTTCCTTAATGGCCTCCCGTAATCTTCTTATTTGGTCTGCGTAGTAAGAGCCCGTAATAGTGGCTCCCTTTTCCAAATATTCCACCATAATTATGCCTTGAGCGTCCCAAAAAACAGATGCCATATCCTTTCCCGCCGAACTTGAAACTTTGAATTTCTTTAGCGTCGGTGAGGAGGCTCCCTTCCAAGTCATCGATTGTTGTTTCGTTTCAGGATCAAAATGGTGGATCCAGGTCTCATCCATAGTCACAAAACTGAACAAAAAATTTTCTTGATCTGCTTGGAACTTTTCGAGATTGACCCTCGAAATGTCAACTCAATTTTTCTTTTGCTCGTCGGTTAACATTCTGGGTACCCAACGTGCAGAGACCTTTTTCATATGCAACTCGTTCGCAAGGATTCTTTGAACGCTGCCATATGAGATCCCTGTGACCTCAGCTACATGCCTGATGGTCACTCTTCGATCTGCCAACACAACATTTTCGACCTTTTTCACGTTGTCTTCAGTGAGGGACGTGGATGGGCGTCCTTCGCGATGTTCATCTTCAGTGGATGTTCTGCCCAGTTTAAACTCCTTGGCCCAGCGTGCAACTGTAGAATATGGAGGAGCAGAGTCCCCCAATGTTTCAACTAAGTCACTGTGTCTTTTGAAGACATTTTTTTCAAACAGAGGTACTTGATGACAGCTCTAATTTCGTTTTTTTCCATGTTGATGTTATCTCTTTGACAGTTCGTATTCAAATTAATGTATCTCCCGGAAATCGTGATCTATTTATATTATTTTTTTAGGCAGACCTAGTGAGTATATAAGCAAGCAAAAAATTTTTTTTTTTGGATTTTTATGCGGACCTGAAGTAACCGATTATCATTACTTTTGGATCACCCTCGTATGTATATCATCAAGCAACGCGGACGAAGTCGCGGGTATCAGCTAGTAACGAAATATAATGATAAAATAATTATTATAATAAACCTACATTAATATATTTAACATGATTTAAATATATTAAAATAACAGATTTTAGCCTTTTCGGTGTAGGTACTGAATTCTTAAAATAAAAAATGTTGCTAAGTACAGAATATCACAATAACTTAATAATAACTTTGAATCAAGAGTAAATAGACATTTTCTAAAGACCATCTGTGTGATGACAGGACGTCAGTGAATCCATTATCCCATGTCCTGTGGGTGTCCTAAAAAGAGACATTGGGATATACCAGATAATTATTAGAGATATGTCGGTATTCAACATCATATTTACACTGCAAAAAGAATGAATGAAGAAAGAGTGACAAAGCAAATTTGTGCTGCCAAAGTGAGTGGCAGAAGCATGGGACGCCCTAAACGGAAGTGTATCGACTAAATTGGCGATATATTGAAGATGGTCAAATTAAGAGTACTCTTAACCGACGGGCATGCGTATATGGTGTGAAAGAAGCTAGATAGGTGTGTTAGGATTAGGGTTGCCAGGTGGTTGGGATTCTCCCGACATTTTAAATGATCAAATGATCTCCAGACAAACAACTTTTCTTCACATCATAACTGTCTTTGATTTAATAAAAGCTGAGTTAGTGTTTAGACCTAACTTTAAAATAAATTATTTTCTGAATATTTTTACTAAAGGATCTAAATTGGTGGACTGTAAGTCCATTGTCAAATACACGTGGCAACCTAAAAATTAAGTGTACTTAAATTAGTTTATTTTATTTATTTGCTAAATAAATAAATAAATAACTAAGTTAAGTAATAGGTAGTATTATGTGTCAACAATGTTGTCAAAGAGTAAGCTATAAATTTAAAAATTTACTTTTTATTTTTAATGTTTATATTTTTCCGACAACAACCCCACGATCCCGACATATTAAAATTTTGTTGAGATATTTTCGTCTTCCGATCTGGCATTCCTTGTCAGGATCGTGTCAAATGGGGAAATAGTCTCTGCCTATCGCCTGGGTAACAGGCGTGAAAGTTTATGCTTATGTTAATGATAATCCACTTGCCAAACGTCACGATTAAGTTGAATTAAACGATATTTTTGTAAAATCGGTAAACCTTGTTCTGTTTAACCAGACGTGAAGTACGAACGACCTTGCTTCACATTGCATTCAATTAACATCTCATTGGTTATTGGATATTGATACGCCGGCGATCATGTTTCAAAAACTATAATAATATCTGTGGAATAAAACTTATGTTATTTTTTTTTAGTCACCGATGTTTCGAGCTCTTTGAAACAGCCATAGTCAAGGGGAACTGAGTTGTTTGACGCTTTGACGTCATAGTTAACGAAGGATACCTTCAAATTTTAAATATTAATTTCGCAGGCCTTCACACGGTGGGGTCAGATTTTGGTCTCAATTTTTTTTATAGAATTAGGTTGACAAATGAGCACACAGTCTACCTGATGGTAAGTGGTTGCTGTGGCCCATAGACATTTCTTATGCATTAAACTGCTATTTTACGCTGGTATTCTGTGAGAGCGTGGTCCATCCCCAGTCGAGCCGACCCATTCGTGCTACAACTATACCAGTAATATAGTTGCAGCATGGCTTTACCACGTAATAATTTAAAATTAAAAATGTTGTACAGCCGACTTCAATATAGGTTATTTAAGAATAACTCAATAACCATTGGTCTGACCTTGATCAAATTCATATGGGACCACACGAGAACTATCAGCTTTCATATAAAAAGAATTATCGAAATCGGTTCGCCCAGTACAAAGTTATGAGGTAACACACATAAAAAAAAACATACAGTCGAATTGAGTACCGTCTCCTTTTTGGAAGTCGGCAGAAAAATTAACTTGCATACGGGACCACCCCTGCAGTATATCATCCTATTAAATAAATAACGTCGTTCGGCATTCAGTACCGCGAATGTGTAATTGAGTCACTTTACAGGAGAGACAAAAAACTGATTTATTTATAATGTACGCTTTACTATTTGTTGGAAAGAGTTCTTTAAGTATTTCTAAATCTATTTTTGAAAGGTTTTTGGTCATATTTTAAATACAAAGTCGCGTATTTGATTGAATACTATCGAAACAACAAAAAATAAAAATTTGCAATATTTTCACATTCGCGGTACTGAATGCCGATCGACGATAAATTGAAAAGTTTAAAAGTCCCCGAAATGAGTTGATGATTATTCAAACGATTGAATAGATTTTCTTGAAGAAGAAGCTAAGAACACTCGATCAAGCCATCTTTCAAACCAAAACAAAAAACTATATCTGTTTAAAATCCGTTTGGGAGCTACGATGTCACAGGCAAGAAACACAGATACTCATAATACCCCTCTGCTCGCGTCGGTAGTTATAAAAGAGTAACTAAAATCGGTATCGGTTAAAATAAAACCGGCCAAGTGCGAGTCGAACTCGCGCACTGAGGGTTCCGAACAAATCCGTAGATATATAAGTTTAAAATTATTAAAAATATTTTTATTATATGATGTAACTAAAAATTTATGCTTTTCGCAATTTTTCCTTTATCTGTGCTATAAAACGTTGCTTCGTACCAAATTTCAAGATTCTGAGTTCACGGGAAGTACCCTGTTGGTTTTGATTCCCTTGCGAATGTCGAAAGTTTGCGGCATAAACGGCTGTATATTTTGATTGCGTTAGCTTAGAAGTTTGATTAGATTAGATTAGAATCTGTGAAAACACAGCTCTAATGGACAGTAGACTTGAGTATTTGATATGAATTTCAGCTTGATACCTCCACTCGTTCCTGAGAAAAAGGGTCTTGACAGACAGACAGACACACAGACGGACAACAAAGTGATCCTATAAGGGTTCCGTTTTTTCCTTTTGAGGTACGGAACCCTAAAAACAATACATTCGCATTACACAAAAATGCCACACCAACAGCGTACACGGCACGTACACGTGCTGCACACGTCTTTGGTGTATAGGTACCTAATCAACAAAATAAAACTGTCTCTTGTTCCGCAGACAAAATGTCGATTCACATCAAGGACTCCGAGGACCTGAAGAACAAGTTGGCCGAGGCCGGCGATAAGCTGGTGGTGATCGACTTCATGGCCACCTGGTGTGGGCCCTGCAAGATGATCGGGCCCAAGCTAGATGAGATGGCCAACGAGATGGCCGACTCTATCGTCGTATTGAAGGTCAGTGAACTTTTTTATACATGGCTGGTAACTCGAAAAGTCGTGAGTTCGAATTTGCCAGTCGTCTATTGTGGTGAAACAGTTCTAACACAAGGATTTAAGCTTACATGGATTATTAGTAATGTTATGTAGCTTTACTAGTATTTGTTTATATAGAATAAGGGTGACAAGCGAGCACACAGTCCACCTGATGGTAAGTGGTTGCTGTGGCCCATAAATATCTACGTATATCCTCGTTTGCGAATCAAAATGCAGACGCGTTGTCAGCCGTGAGGACTAAAATGGAATGCTTCTTTTCCAATAAAAAGGGCCTCCGGTTCTCTACATTCACCGTACGAACCACAGCAGCATTAAGCTGCTATTTTACCTTTATATTCTGTGAGAGCGTGATCCTACTCCGGTCGAGCCGACCCATTCGTACTACAACTATAAATACGGCTCTAGTACGTATAAAATATTCTTTAAAAAAACGTACATGCCAACCTAAACTATTAACTACATTGAGTTCGCCGTAGTCAATTAATTACACAGTACATAAAATGAACACTGTCAGTCACCCGCGTCGGCCTTGTCCTTGGCATGACCTATGATAAGGTTGGGAGTTAATTAAAAAAAAACTTTATTATATTTAGGACCGATTATTCAATTGTCAGATATAGTTTGTTCGTAGGTTAAAATAAAACATAAATTGAAAATTATAGTTAAGTGAATAATATTTGACGACACCGTGACGCAGTGGCTTAGCAATGAGTTGCAGCGCTGAGACCGCGGGTTTGAATTCCGCACGAAACAAGTATTTGTACGGACTTCAAATAATTGTTCCTGGTCTGGATGTTTGTCCTTAACACTATGGGGTTTTAGTCGGTGCGAGTCCGACATAACCCGTCCTTGCCCTCGCGAGGCGAGTATGCGTACGCATTTCCCCATGTAAAAAGAAGGGATCGGAAGCGCGCTAATCATGCGCTGCCAAGCTTAAATTCCGGGACAGTTTTCTGTCACGAAATTCTCAGTGCCCGAAACCCCGTGCCTCGGAAATACTCAACTGTTCTTGCGCAAACAATCGTGCACTATAATCCTGTCCTGTACAGTTGTCTAGTCTCCGTTGAGACTGGCCGCAGTATTCGAAATTCAAAGACATTATTAAAGTCATGCTGGAGTCATTTTTTTTTTAAATTTTTGTGTAAATTATTAATGGCAGATGATCGCATTGCACGTTACGTGGAAGTTTGGATACTTAAAAATTAAACATAATTGCTAAAAGTGATTTATAGAACCTTTTATTTTTAAAAGATCTACGTAGCAAATTATTGAAGCCAGCGCTTGACTACTGATTCACGTGGTATGTGGTGATTCAGCCGATGGTAACGTGCACTGACTTAGCTTAGCAAAAGCCTATTCACTCTTGCCTTAAAGACACCCACATTTTAGTCGGATGGAAAGACAGATGCTAGCGAATTATTCCACTCCTTTGCTATACACAATATACAATGTACATAATATAATAAAGTATAAGTAAATGTGGGTCGATCTTATTTTTTAGTTTTTATTATCAAAACATGACAATAACGTCAACAAAAATGTGAAAAAATAATTAGCTAATTTTTACATTTTAAAATAATGACGCACAAAGTAACACTTCATTATTATTATTACAGTAATATTATAAGTAATAATCATTATATGATTGGATCGACGAGTGCAGCCATATAATTAAGATACTGTTGATTTTAAATTCATCATCCGATTAGCCGTAACGCGTGCGGACTTATGTTAACGAATAACTTTGATTGCTATTTTTATATGCACGATACTGTAGAAGCAATATGCAGATAATTAGAACACTAGAGTTATGTTCTCAGAAGTCGTATAATCAGAAAGATCTTTAAAAGTCCCTACATAATTTTCTTTCTTTTTATGTTCACATGATAGAGCCTAATCACATGGTAAAAAAATGTGGGGACTACTTATACTGGTTGATTAGATGTTCGAATGTTGTGGCAATCCATTCTTGGCCTCGGATAGCATGCACTGTCGTTATTAAATATTTTTTTTTTATAGGATAAGAGTGACATACGAGCACACAGTCCACCTGATGGTAAGTGGTTGCTGCGGCCCATAGACATTTACATCTATCCTCGTTTGCGAATCAAAATGCAGATGCGTTGTCGCCCGTGAGGACTAAGATGGAATGCCTCATTTCCAGTAAAAAGGGCCTCCGGCCACCTGCACTCACCAAGCGAAACGCAGAGGTAAACCTCTACTTCACGCTGGTATTCTGTGAGGTCGTGGTACCACCCCGGTTCGAGCCGGCCCATCCGTGCGACAACAGAAAGCTGCCGCATGGCTCTACCACTGTTAAAAAATATATAAAATAAATATGATTAAAATTAAAATGAACAGCAGTATCTTCCTGATTGTCATGATTTCTCAAAATAACTGCGGTTGACTTTAGACAGACTGCAATGATGGATGATGGTGGTGATGATCTAGGTTCGCTAACTTTCAAGATGCGTTCGCAAATATATTTAAATCGTGAATCATTCAACATGAAAACTAATGTGATTTGATACAGCCACTTTTGTTTCGGCACTGGGTTTTTTCAAGAGCGTTAGTCACAGCTATTTTGGGGACATCCAAGCAGAATATATTAGTACTAGATTATTTTAAAACCTAAAGTAGTGCTGCAGTGCAGATGTACTGCGAAGTGAATTTGATGAATTTATATAATAAAGTTGGTAATGATAATCATTGATGAACCCTCTCAGAAATGAGAAGACCTGTGCCCAATAGTGGGACATATGATAGCTCCAACCATATTACTTGATGCAAGTCTGAAACCTCAACAGGAAAAGTATAAAATTATAAATTACATTTATCACGTGCTCGGCGGTGAAGGAGAACATCGTGAGGAAACCTGCATGTTTGAGAAATAAGAAAAAAAATATTTCGAAGACATGTGAAGTTCGCCAACACGCATTGGGGCAGCGCGGCGGACATTTCCTTGCCCTAAAACCCTCTCAGAAGTGGGAAGAGGCCTGTGCCCAGCAGTGGGATGTATATAGGCTGTAACTGGCTGTAACTTTAACTTTTTAACTTTAAAATCGATATCTATACATCTATACAAATAAATAAAAAATTTCAAAATGTCAAAATAACAGCTTTTTACTAATTGCATATGAAAATATATACGGTACTTATAAGAAAAACAATTTCTTAAATGTTTTGTCTGTCTGTCTGTTTGCTCCGGCTAATCTCTGAAACGGCTGGTCCGATTTTGACGGGACTTTCACTGGTAGATAGCTGATGTCATAGAGTGACTAGAGACAACTTTTTTAAATATAGCTCAGAATTGGATGACAATGCAATATAAACTTACTTACTGTCTTGTATGTCTGTTTGTTTGTTTGCATATTCGATACAAATTTAACATTCGATTTCAAACTAACTTCCCGACGAGTAAGAGATTTGAAACTTATTATACTGCGAGTGTTTAGCCCCTGAACTACAATAACTGATTTACCACGTGTTCAGTGGTGAACATCGAAACAATGAAAACATCGTGAGATCATCTATAAATAACAAAGAATAAACCTAGCAAACTAACAGCATAGCAAAGTGGCGAAGCAATCGGCTTTGTAGCGGTTTCTAACGGTTGCCGTTGAGTAATCAGTTTCAAAATAGGAGGTTCAGATGCCTGGGTGATCAGTAATCGATTGCTGAAAACAGAATTTGAAAATTCGAAACCGTTCTCGAGATAATCGTGGGACAGACGGACAGACGGACGGACAGACATCGTGAAATCAATAAGTGACTTCGCAAGCTTCGCCACTTAATAATCTCGATAGTTAATTTTCACATAATTTCGTTTTTATGTCGGCGTCCAAACACAAAGGTGGAAAATTGTTTTATTTACAAGAAAAGATACGGAACCAATGATGTTTATAAATACTTGTTATGTAAGATAAACAACACTGCTACCACATATTAAAAGTATGTACGTACTTGTGCATTCAATTTGAGATTCACAATTATAATAGGAGAATAAGGATTGTAAATAAATAAAAGGAGAATGGGATTTTTGGGCCTGAAGTTAACCAATTGGTTTATACTTTAAGAAATTGGCCACATTTTTCTTAAGTAAAATACAAAAAAATAGCTCTTTTTACAATCTAGATTTCGAAAAAACAATGAAATAAGAAATAAGTTAGAAAATCGATTGTAGTGTATTATTTATGGCAATCAATCAATTACCATAAAAGAACACACTAGTGAAATTCTCGTTTCTGAAAGTTCTTCCAATAGAGGACTTCTTATTTTGAAACTTGACTTAACAGTTCAAACTTCAAACTATTTACTTAAAATAAAAAGACAGATTTTCGATTCGATTTGAAACGAGCGCAATATAATCGATCCTCGGTTAAATTGAGCATTTTAATATCTATTTTCGATTAATTTTCTATGTTTACTAGGAAGATAAAAAAATTACGTACATATCTACAAAACAATAAAAAATACAAAATATCAAAATTCCAACAATTAACAGTTACAACAATTGAAGGCTCAGATCGATATCCCTTTAATATTCACTTCAGTTGTTGTTGTTTTAACATTCGTTAATCGTTTCACCATTTCCTTTCATTATTAACCACAGCTTTTTTTGGTGATTTTATACTGATCCTGATTTTATATCTTTAAGTAATTATAATGAAAAATAGCCTGTTAGAGTGTAATAACAATGAAAAATCACCTATTACAGTGTAGGTAATAGATAATCTCACTTTTACTTATTCTATAATAACTCAGCTCCTAGATTGACAAATCTTGCCAGTTTTTCAGCTATGAATTGTTTATACTTAGTCGGGTCATAAGTTCTGTCAAAAACTTTTTATAAAATTATTGATACACTTTTTGAAAATTATATAGAAATTATATATGAAATGAAAGGTAATTTAATTTAGAATATAATTTTATTTACATTATTCAAAATGCCCTCCCCTATTTTGAATACATGCCCTTTATCGACGCGGCCAATTATCAATCGCAGCACGCACCACGTTCATATCTATTTCTGCCGCTGCTTTAGCCAAAGATGCTTGGAGAGATTCCAGATTCTGATGAGGTTTAGCGCAAACTTTCTCCTCCAAATGATGCCATATCTTGTAATCCAGTGGGTTTAAATCTGGACAGGAAGAGGGCCAGTCTTCATGTCTGATAAAGTCAATTCCACGGGCGGTCAACCAGTTTTACGTGCTTCGTGCCCTATGAGCTGGTGCAGAGTCCTGTTGGAACATCCAATGTCTGTTTTTGAACATTGTTTGAAAAAGAGGTTCCACTATGTTTGTTAGGACGATATTTTGGTACAATTCGGCACTGGTTTTTACACCTTTTTCACAAAAACACCTCAGTTAAGCCTGAATATGAGGCTCCAAGCCAAACCATGAGTAACGAAGAGTGTCATCGTTGAACTCTCGGAATACGCGTGCTGGCTTCTTCACTGCTGTGGGCATACACCTTATCATTTTGTTTATTATAACTTTCTTCGATGTTAAAAAATTTTTCATCCGAAAACAAAATTCCGCGGCATTTTTTTCCCGCGTACCGCCGTAACTAAGCGCGGAATCTATCCAGCCTAATTTTTTTCAAACGCTCGTTCAAAAAATGTCCGGTCTTCTTACGATAAGCTCGTAGTCCTAGGTCTTCATTGATCACTCTTTTGACCGTGGTTCTGCTTAGGTCCATCTGAAGAGCTAAGATTTTTTGTTTACGAACAGGATTTCATTGGATTTGCGCCTCCACTGCTTTGATGATCGCGGGTGTCCTAACTGTACGAGGTCGGCCGGTCCTCTTACGATCTTCGAAGCTTGAATCTTCAGTGAATCGTTTGATAGTGCGATAAACAAATCATAGGGTTATTTTAAATTTTTGTAGAATATTAAAAATCTCTTTTGGCGCGTAACCACAACGGTGCAACGCGATAACTGCTACTCTATCTTCTTTCTTCGACCACTCCATATTTGAAAATTAATGAAAATTAATGTCTTTTTTATTTTCGGCAAGAGCAAACGTTATATTTTTAAAAATGGTAAAGTTCATCTACCCAGTATTCAAAAATTTTAAATAATGTTTTGACAGAACTTATGACCCGACTAAGTATATACGCTTACAAATGGTCCTACTTTCATCTCGTTAACACTTGGGCCCAAGAATGTATGGAGACGTCTCCTTCTCCTTTGAAGTGGTCGCTCTTCGCTACATTTAGTATAATAGAAAAGTGTTTTTATCGCTTATAAATCTATACAGTAGATTACATTTATAAAAACTACGCAAAAATAATGATTATTTTCGAAGTTAATTTTTTTTGAACTTATTGCCTTTTTACTTCGGAAGCACTGAGATGTTTTTAAAAAAAAATATTTTATATATTGCGGATACTATTTATGAGTAATTTAAAGAAAAAAAAAACAAGTTAAAATCACCCAAGAACTTGTTCCCTTATTCAGCTACGGCTTTATAATTTTTCTTTGGTGTTGACTCATTTGCACATTAGCGTCGAGTGGAATTCGAATTTGAACGCATAAATCATTAAGATACGGTCGATTACTCAAGTAGCCCAAGCTGCTCAAGGACAAACTCTACGCATTGTATAAATTATCCACAACTTTCTGTGCG
Source organism: Parnassius glacialis (assembly GCA_033319125.1). Taxonomy (NCBI): domain Eukaryota; kingdom Metazoa; phylum Arthropoda; class Insecta; order Lepidoptera; family Papilionidae; genus Parnassius; species Parnassius glacialis. The sequence goes on along the minus strand of JAVANC010000029.1, from coordinate 6,769,030 downwards.
CACGCACCAAAAACACATCGACTTGTCTTTCGTAATTGTCATATAAAACAAGTCACACGTGAATTATTCTAGCACTCTAGCAGGGTTTCTGTTTATGGCCTAGTAAAATTCAATCACGTTTAATTTTAACTGATTTTTACTTATTTTTAATTCCCAAAACGCACCCCAGGTTACTGAAGAAACCGAGGTGTTTGATATCCTGATAACATACAACTTCTGATTCGTTCTGCGCAAATGTAGAAATTATTTTATTCTTTATCGTTCTTTGAAATCGTATTTTACTTTCTATTAAAAAGTTAATTTTTACTAAAATAGTTAATTTTTTATTTATACATTGTAGAGCCATGCTGCAGCTATTATTAGTATAGTTGTAGCACGAATGGGTCGGTTCGAACGGGGTAGAACCACGTTCTCACAGAATACCAGCATAAAATAGCAGCTTATGACTGCTGTGTTTCGTATGGTGAGTGTAGAGATCCGGAGACCCTATTTACTAGAAAAGAGGCATGCCATCTTAGTCCTCACGGGTAACAGCGCATCTACATTTTGATTATTTATCGAGGATAGATGTAGATGTCTATGGGCCACAGCAACCACTTACCATCAGGTGGAATGTGTGGTCATTTGTCACCCTTATTCTATAAAAAGAAAACCCTATGACAAGCTCAAATAAAAACTAAAATGGCGTCAAAATAGTTACATTAAACACTTCAACCCGTATTTTGCCCCAGTATATTTTTAATTTTTATACAAATAAATAAAATTGGAGTGTCTGTTTGTAATGTAAAAATAACAGCTTTTTACTAAATGCATATAAAAGTATATACGGTACTTCTAACAAAAACAAATTTTTATAAATTTTATCTGTCTTTCTGTTTGTTTCGGCTAATATCCGAAACGGCTGGACCGCTTTTAACGGGACTTTCATTGGCAGATAACTGATGTTATAAGGAGTACTTTGGCTACTTTTGTTTTTGAAAAAATACTAGTAATAAATTCAACGCGAAGTCGCGGGGAACAGCTAGTCTTATTTAATAAAAAGGAATCGTCGATTCATAATTTGAAGACAGCGTTCATGCATACAAACATGATATACAGTTAGAACCTCTTTCTTTTTTAAGTCGGCTAAAAAATATAAGCGCACTGTCGCTACAGATTTAATTGTAATACAAGTAATAAAAACAGGATGTTTCTTGAATATCGAGTGACGCAGTAGTGAGCGTATTATATTACTAAAACGTGAGCTTTATGGTCGATTCTCATACAAAGCCATCCATTAAAATTTTGTGACAGCTTTTTTCTTCTTTCCAGGTCGACGTGGACGAGTGCGAGGATATCGCGACCGAGTACAACATTAACTCCATGCCCACATTCGTATTCGTGAAGAGCTCTAAGAAGCTCGAGGAGTTCTCCGGGGCGAACGTCGACAAACTCAAGAACACAATCCTCAAGCACAAGTAAACCTGCGTGATGGGGTGTACGCCGTCCAAAACCCTGGATTTACCGCTGGCGGCAGATAATATTAATATAATAATAACATAAATATATGTCTCAAAAATTTTGTTTTAATATCTGTAGGTATACTATTTGTAAAAATAAAAAATAATTGGACGACATCACATACAAAGAAATTATTTAATAACAACATTTGCCATTTTTGCATTATCTTTATTAAAATAGGTTAAACACGGCATGGAAACCAATAAACTAGACATTCGATTTCGAAAAATCACTAAGTTGGTAATGATATTATAGAGGAAGTTGATAGATTTAAATTTATTGCTACACAAAAATAAAATATACGGATCTAAACTATTTTAAGGTGGTAAATTTGTATAAAAAAGTAAATAATTAACTTTTCCCAGTGTTTCAGAGGTGAAATGTTATTGTGAAAAAACTGTATAAAATACTTACAATTTTATATTTTCCTTATTTGGTAATGGATTTGAAGAAAAAAATGTTATTTTATGATGAAATGTTGAAATCTGTGATTGCCAAGTGTCTTATTAAGTATTTTGCATTTGCTCGAAAATTATTTGCACACAATTTGCATTTAGGCTGCGTACACACCCACAAACGGTATCGCCTTCGTATACTTTAATTTTTATATATTATGTTACAGAGTATTGTTACTACATTAAACTTTTGTGAAAATATCCTGTATTTTTTTTTACAACAGGTATGGACAACCTTTGACATGTAGAGGGCCACACTTTAGCGTGCATTCTAAAGTAGTGATAATATTTTTTGCGATAGATATTAGACATGAAATAATACGACAATGTTATTATAGTACAATTAATTAAAATAACAAAATGGAATTTAATAAAATGGTACATTATAAGTAAATCGTTAAATTTGCGATTTTTACAAACTACGAAAATTAAAAATACACTGAAATCAGTGAGACACTTGCTTGAATATGGTAAACTAATCCATCGATATTTGGATTAATTCCACTGACACAAAGACTTAAAGAATTTTCCAAATTATCGTCAGTCAGTCTTGTACGATGTGTTGTTGTTGATTTATTAACTTTCACCAATGAAAATAACTGTTCGCATTTATAAGTACTGCCAAACGCACAAATCAAGCTGCGGAAAATTGTCTTTTTCTAGGTATTTTTTAGCTTGCTACATATATATTTATCTATGGTATTTTTTGTAGAAAGCGCACAACTCTACGTCTTCAAATTTGGTTGGATTTTAGGAGTGAGTTAGGGAGTTTTCTTGAATCTCGATCAACTCCATTTGTAAGTGTATTGGATCATTTTGTACATTATATTTTGTAGGAGTAGCAAATAAACTGAAACAGTCTTCAATATTTTTGAAGTCGTTAAATCTGTTCGAAAATTGTTCCGACAGTAACTTGAGTTCTTCAGCATATTTAGGCCCTTTTTACTGAAAATGAGGCATTCCATCCTAGTCCTCACGGGTGAAAACGCATCTGCATTTTGATTTGTAATAGAGGATAGATGTCTATGGGCCGCAGCAACCACTTACCATCAGGTGGATTGTGTGCTCGTTTGTCACCCTTATCCTATAAAAAAAATTGAGCATAAGCAATATTTTCATACGCAGAAAGCGTGCTGAAATGGTAACTGTTGGTACCAGACAGCATCTGTGACTCCCACAAGCGTAGTTTGATCTGAAACGCTTTTAAATGGCTGTACAAATCATTTACTAACTGTCCTTGTTTTTGATGTTTCTAATTTAAATCATTCAAATAACCTGTAAGATCGACCAAAAATTCCCAGTCACATATCTCACTTAGTTCAGATAGTAATAAATATGTATCTCATTTCTATCATAAATAGTATCTCATTTCTATGCTCGTAAAACCGTTTCAACATTTTTCTTTTGCTCAGCCGGCCAGCTCAGTTGCGTCGTTATATTCAGCTGATATTTCATCCAAAAACGCCTTGAACTGACGATGTTTAAGCCCTCGGGATCGAATAAAGTTGATGGTTTTTACTACCACATTCATAACATTCTGGAGTCGAATGGACTTAGAACACCAGTTCTGTTGGTGGATAATGCAATGAAGGACTATCAAATCATCTTTTTGTACATTTAATTCTGTTGCTTTGTCGTTCAAAATTCCGATGAAACCTTTACGTAAGCCGACCATAGAAGGTGCACCATTAGTGCATACTCCAATTGATTTTGACCATGGCAAGCCAAAACTTGTGAATACCTTTTGAACTTCAATAAAAATATCCTATCCTGTAGTGGTTCCTTTTAGCGGCTGTGAAGCAAGCAATTCCCCAGTAACAGTGAAGTCCTTATCAACACCTCGAATAAATATAGCCAGTTGAACTGTGTCAGACAAATCGCTGCTCTCGTCTAATGCTATGGAAAATGTTTCAAAACCAGCCATACGGTCAGTCAATGTTGTTTTAATATCATTAGCCATCATTTCTATACGTCGAACAACAGTACGTCTTGACAAACTAATTTTTTCAATTCATTTTTCGTTTCAGGACACAAAATACCGCAAACTTATAACATACACTCCTTGATAAATTCTTCGGCAAATGGTTTTAATGACCTTGCCAATTTTGAGCTAAGTATAAAACTAGCTTTCACAACATTATCAAGTTGTGTTCTTTGTTTATGACACATTTGTTGCTGTTTTTCCAAATTTGCGGTAAGCTTCTGGATTTTTTCTGTTCTTAATTGTCCTGTCAGTGAGTGCAGCGTTGAATTCTTTCATTACACAGCAAGCAACTAGGCTTACCATTGTGCAAGATAAAAAAGAATTCTTCAGTCCAGTTTTCTTGAAACTGGCGATCCTCTTTATCTACTTTTCGTTTCTTTCCACCAGACATCATTTTTGTTTACTTTTCGTTCAATAAACTTAGTAACCACTCAAGATGCACACAAAGTCACAAAGCAAGTTGACGGCTCGAGCAGTTCGCTAGGACATCGCTTGTCCAAGTTATCACCTCTGTAGCTTAAATAGAACTGAACTAACGTTTGGGCCATCCACCCGCTTATATAGGCAAAATGAAGGAAAAATCTGGAATAAACTAGTTTAGAATAATTGAGAAGCAATAAATCTTTTGATGTGTCGCTCGTGAGGCGGCAAACCTCAAAGAATTTCATTGAGCGAACCGAGTGGCATCGAATATCAAAATGTGAGGCGGCAAACATCAAAGGATTTGATGTTTGCCGCCTCACTGTCACTCCCGTGAGTACCTAATGTAATATTTTTTTAATTGGGTTTTTTCAAAATGTCTCGTGGGCCAGATCCGGCCCGCGGGCCAGTTGTTGCCCATATATGCTTTACAACAACCCTTAATGAATCCACTGCTAAAGAAAGGAGTCTCACTTAGTAGATAGGACTGTATATAAAAAATAAGGCTGGCAAACGAGTACATAGTTAACCTGATGGCAAGTAAATGCTGTTGCCAGAACATTTTTTTTATATATGATCAGGGTGACAAACAAGCACACAGTCCACCTGATGGTAAGTGGTTGCTGCGGCCCATAGACATCTACATTTATACTCTATTACAAATCAAAATGTAGATGCGTTTTCACCCGTGACGACTAAGATGGAATGCCTCATTTCCAGTAAAAAGGGCCTCCGGCCACTTGCACTCACCAAGCGAAACGCAGAGGTAAACCTCTAGTTCACGCTGGTTTTCTGTGAGGTCGTGGTACCACCTCGGTTCGAGCCGGCCCATCCGTGCGACAGCAAAAGCTGCCGCGTGGCTCTACCACTGTTAAAATCATCATCATCATCACCAATTCTCAATTAAGAATCAAAATACAAATACGTTACCGCTCCTGGCTGGAGGATATTCTGTTTCACATATCAATCGTTTGATGATGGTGGCATTCTTCAATGCAACCTTAGAGTAAAATAATTAAATAATAAAATAATTTTTTTTATTTCGTTTTTAAAAAGTATACATGTCTTAAAAATTAGTAGATTGGAACCTCCATTTAAGCTAATAATGCATGTGTTTGGAGGGTCCGCTCTTCCATTACTATATCCATGTTACAAGGCAGTATGGATAAACATAATCCATATTAATGTATGTATTACTTCAATTCTAAAGTTAGGACAATCAATTGTTACGAACTAGTCTACTTATAAATACTGTAGGGTATGTGAGTGAAAGTTTATTTACTTGAAAATGTGTGGTGTGCAGTGGCGTAGCGTGCCTTCGATGGGCCCTGTATAAAAATTTGTAGGGGGGCCCCCAATGAAGAGTAAAGATTTAACGAAAGGAACAAAAACGCTTGCATTGAATTCAAATTATTATAAATATTCATTTTAAGTTATTCATCATCATCATTACAGCCCTTCATAAGTCCACTGCTGAACATAGGCCTTCCCCAAGGAATGCCACAAAGCATGGGCCTGAGCCACCTGTATCCATCGACTTCCTGCATATCTTACCAGGTCGTCACTCCATCTAGTGAGGGGACGCCCTACACTTCGTCCGCCGGTACGAGGTCGCCACTCGAGAACCTTTTTTTCCCATCGGTTGCCGGTTCTTCGAGCTATATGTCCGGCCCATTGCCACTTCAGCTTACTAATCCGTTGGGCTATGTCGGTGACTCTGGTTCTACTGCGGATTTCCTCATTGCTAAGTTTATCACGCAGAGAAACTCTGAGCATAGCCCTCTCCATAGCTCGCTGAGTGACCTTGAGCTTCCTCATCCGGCCAGCAGTGAAGGCCCACGTCTCAGTACCATATGTCATCACTGGCAACACGCACTGGTTGTATGGTCTCGTTTTCAAGTTTCAAGTTAGGTATACCTGACTAGAAGATGTGCCGTAATTTCCCGAACGCTGCCCAGCCGAGTCGAATCTCTCGATTGACCTCTCGGTAGAAGTTGGACTTACCTAGTCGGACTATTTGTCCCAGGTAAATATACTCGTCAACAAGTTCGAGCTTAGTGCTCCCAACAACTACCGGCATAGGTGTGACATAGACATTAAACATGATCTTTGTTTTGTTCATGTTCATCTTAAGACCTATCCGTTGGGAAACACTATTGAGGTAATTGAGCGACTATATCGTCGGACTATATCGTCGGCAAATCGAAGGTGAGTGATGTACTCGCCATTGATGTTAATACCGTATCCTTTCCAGTCCAGAAGCTTGAAAACGTCTTCCAATGCAGCGGTGAAGAGTTTCGGGGATATAACGTCACCCACGTCTTACACCTCTCTGCAATTGGATAGGTTTCGTACTCTGGTTCTGTACTCAATTTGCCATCGTAATCCTACTGTACAAGCACTTCGATATACCGACAGTCAACTCGGCATCGCTGAAGGGACTGCAGCACCGCCCAAATTTCGACGGAATCAAAGGCTTTCTCATAGTTCACATACGCCACACATAGTGGCAAATTGTACTCCTCGGACTTCTGTACAACTTGCCGAAGGGTATGTATGTGGTCTATGGTGCTAAAGCCTTTTCGTAAACCGGCTTGTTCGGGAATAATGACTTTCGAAAACAGCACGTAGACGCGGCTCAGAAGGGAACTCGGTCTGTAGTTCTTCAAGAGAGCTTTGTCACCTTTCTTGAAGAACAAGACCACCGCACTTCTGCTCCACACTTACGGAGTAGGCCACCATGAAGGACGGAATTAAAGAGCTTCTGAACGACTTCAAGTACCTGTTTTCCACCCGCTTTCAGAAGCTCCGCTGTAATTTCATCCTCGTCTGGGGCCTTGCCGTTTATAAGATGCTGAAGAGCCATTCTAATCTCGCTCAGACTGACGTCCGGTATATCATCGGAATAGTGTCGGATAAGACTCGCTCTTGGATCGTTACTCACACTTACGTGTGGCTCCAACGATGATGTGTACAGCTGCCTATAGAACCTCTCAAACTCACTCAAAACCTCAGGTGTCCCGGAAACGACGCTGCCACACCCGGTTCAGCTTCGACAGTTGGCTCATTCTGGCAGACAGATCTCTTGCAAAGACTTTGGAGCCCTGGTTCCGCTCGATCGTTTCTTTTTTGTTGTCTAAAAGTAATGAGATTAAGAGTATGATCGGAAAGTTAAAGTTAAAGTGATCATTCATATCGTCCATTGCATTGCAATCTTCTAGGCACTGAAAACGGTTTCGTAGCTCGAGTTGAAAGGTTTCGGGACTTTGGATTAGAGCACGAGGAGGGCGAAGCGTTGACTTCATAAGACGTGACCTCTCCAACTTAACATTTAGGTTCAGTGTGCCTCTCACCATTCGGTGATCGCTGCCGGTTTTCACCCTCGCGATAACTGAGACATCTCTGAACAGATGTCGTCTGGTCGTCATAATGAAGTCAATCTCATTTTTGTCGAACCGTCGGAGCTCGACCAGATCCACTTCCTGTGGGGCCGCTTCTGGAAGAAAGAGTTCATCATAAAGAGTCCCTCTTTCTCCATGAAGTCGGCCAGCTGCTGGCCCCTTGGGTTCCGTCGCCCTATTCCGAATTTCCCTACTTTCTGCTCACCGTTCTCACTTGTGCCTAGTTTTGCGTTGAAGTCTCCCATTAATACCGTATATTTTCTTTTATAGGATAAGGGTGACAAATGAGCACACAGTCCACCTGATGGTAAGTGTTTGCTGCGGCCCATAGACAAGACTACATCTATCCTCGTTTGCGAATCAATATGCAGATGCGTTGTCACCCGTGAAGACTAAGATGGAATGCCTCATTTCCAGTAAAAAGGGCCTCCGGCCACCTGCACTCACCAAGCGAAACGCAGAGGTAAACCTCTACTTTACGCTGGTATTTTGTGAGGTCGTGGTTTTACCCCGGTTCGAGCGGGCCCATCCGTGCGACAGCAAAAGCTGCCGCGTGGCCCTACCACTGTCAAAAAAAATAGTATAGTGGGTTTTGGAGGAATGCATGGCTCTAGAGATATCCTCATACATTTCTTCCACCTCCTCATCGGCGTTTGCCGAGGTTGGTGCATAAACCTGTATGACCTTCAGCGAATACCGTTTGGTGAATCTGAGTATTAGGTACGCAACCCTCGTCGACACACTCCCAATCTTTACAACGTTGTTAACGAGAGATTTATGGACGATAAATCCGACACCTCCTTGGGACAGATGGTCGCCCTCCTGGTGATAGAACAAATTGCCGGATTTGAGGATTACCGTGTCCTCCCCTATCTTCAGACTTCAGACAGACGGATAATCCAATGACATTCCAGCGCAACTTGTCTATCTCTTCTTCCAGCTCCAGGATCTTCTCGTCAGTCCTCAGGGTTATAAGTTGCCAGGTCGAGTCGTCGTAGGTGGCAACAGAACCTCCACCGGAGATTCTTAGCACCCCCTTCCCCGCCGTTACCATGGTTGCCACCTTAGCCAAGTATAGCGGGGCTGCCGGGGACTGGGGGCCGTCTCTTCGTTACTTTCATGGGGGGTATATTTCCATAGTTGCTACGCTTGGCGAGCGGGTTGGCAACCGCAGTTTTTTATTGTTGTTTTGCTGTTATCAGAAAGATACTGCTGCCCATCCTCTGTCTCAGTTTCCCTCTGTCGCCTCTTACGACACCCAAGGGAAGATATGGGGTAGTGAGTATTCTTACCCGCCACTACACGGGTTTTTGAGTTATTACTTACAATTAATACTCCTAGGAGCTAAGCTAGCCAAACAATTCAAATCAAATATACACTTTTCGTGCCTTTTGTTCGGCGAACATAGCTGAATATGATTCGGCATAGTTGAAGACGATTTCAGTTTTACTAAATGCTTTACTTCTATAGACAATAGTGATAGCCTTTCCTGTCCCATAGAAGTTCTTGGAATTTTTGGTTACACACGTTCGGGGCCCCGTATCATTGATACGGCTTATACGGCGGTAGCTACGCCCCTGGTGGTGTGTGAGAGTGTGTGTGTTTGTCTCTGCTTGCGTGAGTTAAAAAGTGTGTATGTGATTACAGTGCTTGAATCTGAACAAATCATGGTACACGATCCAGTAGCTTCTCAGTTTCGTCATATGTCTTTTTTACAGTTGTGATATGTTTTGTCGTATATATATATATATATATATATGCATCTTTCTTCATTTATTTTATTCCTGCGCTCTCTTTTCCCAAAAGAGGGTCGCTTCCGATACGGCATAAGAAGCTTTAAACAGCTGGTTGCCAGTCCCCAAAGGCGGTTTTTAGCGGGTACCACTTAGGTCCCCCAGTAGGCAGTGAGTCCCGCATAACCAGGACAGACCGGCTGTCGTCGCATGCGTAATGCATTTTCCGCCTCCCTACGTAAAGGGTAGCCCTTTTCCAATTGCTTCGGGCGCAAAAAAAAAGTTTATTTTATTATAAAGAAAGGCAGAACGCGATATAAATATTGTCTGCTTGCAAATGTGGTTTTAGTTCTGTACGTCTGGGCAACCATGTTAATAGTATATATAATAGCTTGCTTATGTCCACTAAGGATGCAACGTAATAATTGCTAAACCTTTTTTTATCTTAGCGACGAGTCGAACAACGTCGGTACTTGTAGTGCTATCTAAGGCGTAGATAGACTGAGAATTTCATGACAGAAAAAATAACTGATTTTGGCCCAACTCGAGGTAACCCTGCACCACAAAATCAGCTGTCAAGCTTAGTTCATCATAAGACCTATCTGTTGGGAGACACTATTAACATTGAGCATTGTGTTAAGGTCAACCAGCGATTCTGGGATAATTACTTTATCTTTGGCAAATCGAAGGTGAGTAATGTACTTTCCATTATTGTTGATATATTTCTGTATGTAGGAACTCGTGTTTTTTTTTATAGGATAAGGATGACAAACGAGCACACAGTCCACCTGATGGTAAGTGGTTCCTGCGGCCCATAGACATCTACATCTATCCTCTATTACAAATCAAAATGTAGATGCGTTGTCACCCGTGAGGACTAAAATGGAATGCCTCATTTCCAGTAAAAAGGGCCTCCGGCCACCTGCACTCACCAAGCGAAACGCAGAGGTAAATCTCCACTTCACGCTGGTATTCTGTGAGGTCGTGGTACCACTTCGGTTTGAGCCGGCCCATCCGTGCGACAGCAAAGGCTGCCGCGTGGCTCTACCACTGTTAGAACCGTATAACCGTATCGTGTGCAGACTATAGTAGTTTTGTTGTTGATATTACTAGCAATAAAACTTGATAATAGTTGTAAAGATGTTTATTTTAACCGCTTGATTTGTAATAAAGTGCACACAAATTGTGTATTTCGGAAACTACCTTGGAACGTATTAGAACTAACTTGTTAAAGTGCTGAGTATGATTTACACACACACATTGCAATATACTTCGGACACTGCCATATGTAACACTTAGGCTTAGGCAACTACAATGCAGGTAGGCTCAAATACTAATGAACCAGGCACAAGACATTCGCAATACATCCAGGCCCGAAAACAACATTGTATTTGCACAGATTAGGGCTCTTCTGAACTAGTAATTTAGAAACAAAAATTAAACACAAAGTTGTGAGCATCAACGTTTATTACAAAATTGCTAAATATGTACAGCGTTAAAAGTTAAAAGTTATTACATTAACTTATTAGCATTACGTTTTCACGTTTCGTGTAAACACTTGTGAATAAAGAAACTTTAAATTATTCGTGGTTTCAGATACCTGGTCGTATAAAGAAAAAAATACACTCCATTATGAATTGGCAATCATATGATAAATCTGTTTTGCTATGATCCAACATGAAATTCCACAAGACTATATGATGATAAAATTAGATGATAATAATAAAAGTTTAACTACTTTAGATCATAATTATAAAGATGCCATGTTTTTTGCATGTAATTTCATTAAACGTACATTAAGTATTTAAATACCTAAATTAGATTGTGTTGTGACAATGACCCAACCAAGACCCAACCCACCAAGCTGGCCAAAATAATGTTCCAGAGGCTCCTTTTTCAGTTTATTTCCAAGTGTGAATGAATTCTGAAAAATGAGTATTCCCAAAATTTACATTCAATTCTGGCTTCTGCCCCAAAAAAATGTATTTATCTATCAAATCTTCACAACTTTGTAAGTTGAATCATTTCTGCACAACACAGTCCAATTAATTGTAATAATAACTTAAAATTTTGTACAACCGACTTCAGTATAAATTATTTAAAATAACTCAAAAACCAATGGTCAGACCTTGATCAAATTTATATGGGACCGCATGAGAAGCACCAGCTTTCAAATAAAAAAAGAATCATCGAAATCAGTTCACGCAGAAAATAATTGAGGTAACACAACTAACCGGAGATCCTTTTTACTCGAAACGAGGCATTCCATCTTAGTCCTCACGGGTGACAACGCATCTGCATTTTGATTCGTAATCAAAGATAGATGTAGATGTCTATGGGCCACAGCAACCACTTACCATCAGGTGGACTGTGTGCTCGTTTGTCACTCTTAACCTATAAAAAAACATACAGCCGAATTGAGTAACGTAGACATCAATGTAAAATACAAAGTTTATTAAGGTTTGACAACTTCCCTCATGAGGATTTTTTTCAAATTTATTACGCTACCTTTACATTAAATATACCAAAGCTTAGTGACATAGCCACATCTGATCTAGCAAGTCTTGGGTCCTACTTGACTCTTTTAAACGATATTTGGCCCTATTTCTGATCCTGCTACATAACATCAGGTAAAGGTAACCAAGGTCAAGTCACTATCCAAATACTAACTGAAGAACTACATTAGGTTAAGGTGACCATGTTTAACGGTTTGAGTGCTTCATTATTATTATCATCATATATAAATATAACAGATAATATGTTTTAATAAAACATCTGTAATTTTTACTAGTCCAATACCGTGTATTTATATGGTAGAGACATACTGCAGCTGTATTATGTTGGATAGAAGAAAAGGCAGCTAAAATAGCAGCATAACGCTAGTGTTCCGTAGTGCGATTATAAAGAGCTGTAGGCAGAGATGACAACGTCAACATTCCACAGCATCAACTTACCACCAGCTGATCTGTGTGCTTGTTTGTTACATTTGTAAAAAAACGCTCAAATGAAACATAAAGTCATCATATTCACACTTTTATTGCTTTACAGAGTAGGCAGTAGGGGACAAAATGATTTTATTACAAAAAAATATGTACTATACAGATAAGAACGATTAGTAAACCCTTTGCACAAATTTTTGACACCTAACGTTTTCGTATCGTCGTCGATTAAAATTGTATGGAAATATGAACAGCGTCCCCTAGCGGATCTAAATGGTACTAAATTTGGAATTCAGCGATTACTATGCGAATTTGATACGATAGAAAATTCATGCTCTCTTGAGCGTGAGTTTTCTGTCGCACGAAAACAAATGTTTCTGTGTGTCGACTTTATTTCAATATTCAAATAAAAACTAAAAACAAAGAAGCAAGCGATTACAATGCATAATAACGACATATTCACAGATTTATTTAAAAACATATTTTGTAATTATTGTCCTAAAACAATAAAACACTTTAACTTAAAACATCAAAATAACCAGGGCTGCCAACCGTGCGGTTTTATCTATTAGGTATATTTTAAAGAAGATACCTAACAAGTGCTATGAATATACTATTTATTTCCATTGCAACTAAGCTTAAAAACGCTTGTGCTTTGTAAATGTACTAGGTTCGTCGAAGGGATTCGAAACTGCGACTTGGTGGTAAGTCAATTTTATTTCACTCAATTATTATTGCTGTTGTATAGTCCGTTCGCGTTAAGAAAATAGTGAGTCATTGTTGTCCGCCGGCCTAGCCACGCCCCGCAGCCAATTAAAATGCAATAAATTAGAAAGTCGAGTTCACAGTGACCAGTTGGAAGTCAGTACAATATAATAAATATTTAATAGATGAGACTGCTAAAAGTAATGGTATTACAATTCTTCGCCTACCGCCTTACCATTGCAAACTTAATCCAATTGAATTGGTTTGGGCCCAAATAAAAAATTATGTTGGTGCCAATAACTCCACGTTCAAAACGAGTGACATAAAAAAATTATTAGATGACGCAATAGCATTAATAGACGCTAATCGTTGGAAGTGCTGCGACCACGTGATACGCGAAGAAAATACCATGTGGAATTTGGATGACATCATGGAACTTGCAGAACAAAATTCTTTCATAATTAATGTAACTGGAGAATCTAGCGATACTGATTAGTGATTTAAGTAATTTTAAGAAAATTTGTTTGAAATTTTTAAATTTCTTTATTTTAAACTTAATTAAATGTTGGAAAAAAAAAAGAATTTTTACTCCACTGTGAATACATCTTTACCCTGTAGTTGCACTGATGACTCACTATTTTCTTAACGCGAATGGACTATAGTGTTATATTGTTTTCCAAAACATTCTAGAAAATATTTTTAATATAATACATTTTCTTTTAGTTTTCTATATTTTATTTCAATGAGCCCCAATTCACGAATAATAAAAAAAAACTTCTTCCGCTCACCAGATGTCGTTAGTTTGGACTGAGGTGAAGTTTTTTGTTACACACAATGTCATTTAATCGAAGTTAGTTTTAAATAAGTTTATCAGTTTCTAGAGTATTACATTAATATATAAAACAATGTATTATTGGTTTCCTCTTTAATTTTTAACTATTTTTCTATACTTTTAGAAATACTATTTTGGTTTATTAATTTCTAATCTAATTAATATAAAACATCTAATAATTTATAAAAAAAAATAATGATTTTTTGTTCGTAGTTTATGCGCAGCCATGCCGTTTATCAGATTGCGCTAAAACTTTGTCAACTTATTGCTTGCACTTGCGCGAAGGTTATAAGCATAGTACCATTAACTTACAGTAGGTGGCGCGAGTATCGTAACGAAAAATTTATTTGAAAGTTATATATCATTCAGTTTCAATTCATGAATTTTTATCATTCCTAATGTATACAAATAAATAAAATTGAAGCGTCTGTTTGTAATGTCTAAATTACAGTTTTTTTACTAAATGCATATGAAAGTATATATGGTAACAAAAACACAATTTTTAACATTTTTGTCTGTCTGTTTGTTCCAGCTAATTTCAGAAACAGCTGGACCGATTGCGACGGGACTTTCTCTGGCAGATAGCTGATGTTATAAGGAGTAACTTAGGCTACTTATATTTTAGAAAAAGAATTAGCGTTCCTCGCAACATAGTTAAAACCCTAAATTACGCGCGGACGAAGTCGCGAGGAACAGCTAGTTAAACAATATAACTGTTCCATTTAAAACGGTATATCTCTACAATTATTTCTTCTGCGGCAGCAACTCGCCGGGTGTCAGTTATGGCGTGATCGTGGAGCAGAAAGAATTTCATATTATTGCAATTCATACAAATGTGAACTTTAATAACTTGAGAATAAACTCGGTTTTCGAATCACTAACATTGTTGAAAAGGTCCCAAAACTATCTTATAAAACTTTTTATGATGGCAATTAAGTTTAAAAATGCATAGCAATAAAAAATACTCTGCAACCATGCTTTATGTAACTAATAAAAAAAAAACATTAACCATTACATTTTCTTAACAAATTTACAATGCAGCTATGAAATCTGACAAATATTTCACCTCATTCCAAAGTGGCGCCACCCTAGTGGCAGAAATTCGTGGATGCTCTCTTTGTTTGCTTATAAAACGTCAACGTTGTTTGGTGAACATTTCATTTTCAACAATAAAACTCTGCAAAACAATTATGCATTTATTTTAAAATCCCATCTCTCTCTCTTCTTATAATTAGTAAATATTCTACATAAAACTAATTATACAACGTATTTCTTAATTACAAAGGCAGCCAACGAACACATCTTGATCTGAAACAATGCAAAGCAAAATTAAATTATAATACAACTAGCAATTCACCCCGGCTTCGCAAGCTTGATTTCTGGATTTAGACAACAAAACCAACTTAATCACACACAAAATTTCATCAAAATCGGTCCAGCCATTTAAGAGTTCAGTCACATACACACGCGCAGAGGGATTATATACAATATGCATGTATTATACATATAAACCTTCTTCTTGAATCATTCTGTCTATTGATGCGTACAGACGGCGGGAAGCGACTTGTTTTATACTATGTAGAGGTCCACCTTCAATAACTTACGCACACTATCCTGCAGGCCACAGGCCTCTCATTCATTCCATTCATTCATTCATTCACAAGTTCACTTTTTGCTCGTGTTAAAGTTAAACAGATCGTCACATTTTGTGAGTAGCCTGCCTACATTTGTTTTTTAACAGTGGTAGAGCTAAGCGGTGGCTTTTGCTGTCGCACGGATGGGCCAGCTCGAACCGGGGTGGTACCACGACCTCACAGAATACCAGCGTGAAGTAGAGGTTTACCTCTGCGTTGCGCTTGGTGAGTGCAGGTGGCCGGAGGCCCAATTCCCCCCCCCCCCCCATCAACATGGTAGTGGAATTAAATAAAAGACTACCCCAGGAGGGTACCAGCACCCCTGGAGAATCCCTCGCTGAGCATCCACGACCAAACTACTCCACTCCTGGGCGTGGGTGCTCAGGCTGCCCCGCGTATTCTGGGGGGGGCGAAATTCCGCTCAAGACGAAACCTGCTCGGGGCAAGCGGAGCAAGAAGACAAAGGCAACCCCTGCCACGCTTACCGTGGATTTCTGCAATATCAGGGGACTTCATTCAAACCTTAACGCCGTCCACTACCATCTGGAGATAGCTAAGCCGGCCTTGCTTTTTCTTACCGAGACACAGGTGTCCTCTCCAGCTGATACTTCGTATCTCTCCTACCCGGGGTACAAATTAGAACACTCGTTTGTGCCCCGGGCTGGAGTTTGCGTGTATGTCAGAGAGGACATCTGTTTTCGACGCCTCGGCAGCCTTGAAGGTACGGACCTGTCCATCCTATGGCTGCGCGTAGACAGCGACGACCATCCCCGCGTCTACGGGTGCCTCTATAGGTCCCATAGCGGTGATGCCGACACAGACTGACTCATAGACCACGTCCAAATGGCTGCAGACTCCGTGCTACAACAGGTCCCATCCGCAGAGATCGTGATACTCGGTGATTTCAACGCCCACCACGCTGAATGGCTTGGTTCTCGTTTAACCGATCATGCGGGTAGATCTGTCTATGACTTTGCTTTGGCATATGGTCTAACACAACTGGTTACTTCGCCTACGCGGATCCCAGATGTGGAAGACCATGTACCTTCCCTGTTGGACCTTCTGCTGACCTCTCATCCGGACGGATATCAGGTCTCCGTCGATGCCCCTCTGGGCTCTTCGGACCATTGTCTGATCCGGAGTACGGTGCCACTCACGCTCCAATCGCAGTTGCGATCTACAGCTTGCCGCCGTGTTTGGCACTATAGGTCAGCTGATTGGGACGGGATGCGGTCTTTTTTTGCATCCTATCCTTGGGGGCGGGTTTGCTTCTCGCCGGAAGATCCCAGCGTTGTTGCCGATTCTGTTGCTGATGTGGTGCTTCAGGGTATGGAACTTTTTATTCCATCCTCTGTGGTGCCCATCGGAGGCAGATCCCAGCCATGGTTTGGTCGCTCCTGTAAAATAGCATCACGCTATAAGCAGGAGTGCTACCAGGCCTGGGCTGACGCATCAACGTCTCGGGATGTAAACACCAGCGCATTAAAAAAGAAGTATAATTCCGCCTCCAGGTCCTTCAAAAGCGTCATTGCCAAGGCAAGGTCTGAGCACATCGGCAGAATTGGCGAGAAGCTAGTTCGCCTTCCTTCGGGAACCCGTGCATTCTGGTCTCTCGCCAAGGCTGTCCAAGGGAACTTCTGTCAGCCATCTCTTCCATCTCTGCACAGAGAGGACGACTCACTGGCCCATGCCGCAAAGGAGAAAGCCGATCTGTTGAGCTCTCTTTTTGCGTCCAACTCGACTCTAGATGGCGGGGGGAACACACCGCCGACCATCCCGCGATGTGAGTGCTCCATGCCGGATGTGCGATTTACACAGCGCTCGGTCCGCAAAGCACTCTTCTCCCTGGACGTCAACAAGTCGAGTGGGCCCGATGGAGTCCCTCCCATTGTGCTGAAGACGTGTGCTCCGGAGTTGGCACCGGTTTTAACGCGTCTTTTCCGGTACTCCTACTCCCAAGGCGTAGTCCCGAACTCATGGAAGACAGCTTTGGTGCACCCGATCCCTAAAAAAGGCGACCGCTCAGACCCGTCCAACTACAGGCCTATCGCCATCACCTCCTTGTTCTCCAAAATAATGGAAGCCATTATAAACTGCCAGCTCATGAGGTACCTTGAGGATCACCAGCTGATTAGTGACCGCCAGTACGGTTTTCGTCGGGGTCGATCAGCTGGTGATCTTCTAGTCTACTTAACTCATAGATGGGCGGAGGCAGTAGAGTCCAAGGAGGAGGCATTAGCCGTTAGTTTGGACGTAGCGAAGGCCTTTGATCGGGTCTGGCACAAAGCGCTTCTTTCGAAGCTTCCTTCCTATGGGCTTCCCGAGAAATTGTGCAAATGGATCACCAGTTTCCTTGCTGATCGGAGCATCAAGGTCGTAGTAGACGGTGAATGCTCTGATTTCAAGCCTATCAACGCTGGTGTTCCACAAGGCTGCGTGCTATCACCAACGCTGTTTCTCCTGCATATCAATGATATGTTGCTAACTGGCAGCATTCATTGCTATGCGGACGACAGCACTGGTGATGCCTTATATACCGGCCGTGCCAATATTTCTCGGGAAAACGTCGCCGAGTACCGGGACAAACTTGTGTCTGAAGTCGAGTCTTTGCTTAACAAAGTCTCGGATTGGGGGCGACTAAATCTAGTCCAGTTCAATCCCCAGAAGACACAAGTTTGCGCGTTTACCGCTAAAAAGAACCCCTTTGTCGTATCTCCTCAGTTTCAAGACACTCCCCTTACTGCCTCAGCCAGTATCGGAATCCTTGGCGTCGACATATCGAATAGTGTGCAGTTTCGTGGTCACTTGGAAGGGAAGGCCAAATTGGCCTCTAAAAAGCTTGGCGTGCTCAGCAGAGCGAGACAGTATTTCATGCCGGCACATCGCTTGCAACTTTACAAAGCGCAAGTTCGGCCCCACATGGAATACTGTTCTCATCTCTGGGCCGGGGCACCCCAGTGCCAGCTCCTTCCACTTGACCGCATCCAGCGCAGAGCGGTTCGAATCGTCGACGACCGAGTTCTTTCTGATCGGCTCGATACACTGGCACTGCGTAGAGATGTTGCATCTCTTTGCGTATTTTATCGCATTTATCACGGGGAGTGCTCTGAGGAATTGTTCGGACTAATTCCAGCCGCTCAATTTCACCATCGCACATCGCGACAAAACTCGCGTTACCATCCATACCATCTGGATGATTGGCGGTCCACGACTGTGCGATTTCGAAGAAGTTTTCTCCCTCGCACGACTTCCTTGTGGAATCAATTACCACCAGCGAATTTTCCGGACCGATACGACTTAGGAACCTTCAAGAAAAGTGCTTACACCTTTCTAAAAGGTTGGCAACGCATCTGCAATTCCCCTGGTGTTGCGATTGTTCATGGGCGGCGGTAGTCACTTACCAACAGGTGAGCCGCATGCTCGTTTGCCCCCTATTCTATAAAAAAAAAAAAAAAAAATTGTCATACCCATAAATTAATTATTTTGTTTTAAAACATTTACAGATTTATTATCTAATATATAGAATGCTCGTGTCGCAGTGTTTGTTACCAAAATCCTCCGAACCGGCTGAACCGATTTGTAGGAAATTTTGTGTGCATATCGGGTAAGTCTGAGAATCGGCCAACATCTATATTTCAAATCCCTAAATATCTTTTTAATTTTTTTGACAAGTTTTTTTATTTTTAATTTATTATGATTTAGCATTGAACAATACATAAAACTTCAAGTTTTCACACTTCTACGATCAACCCCTGTTTATTAATCGCAATTTTTAAAACTAAAAAATATGTCCTAGAAATAATGTATAATATGGCAAAATAGTGTTTGCCGGATTAGCTAGTAACCTAATAAAATTAATCTCTCTTTTTGAAATTAGTCATAATTTATTAATTTTTTTTTCTTATCTCTATTATCTCTACTACTACCAGCGTTGCCAACATTTGGCGAATTCCCCAAACTGCGGGGAACCTCAAGTTGATTAGGGATTTTTTGGGGATTGGTATTATGCGGGGATTTTGATGTGTGATCTGTCCGGTAACACATTCAGCTTTCAGACGAGACGATTTTGTATCCAGTAGCGTCTTCTCTCCGTGGTTGTAGCTAGGTGACTGGCCGCCGGTGCGTATGAAAGCGCGCGCGTCTTCCACACACCAGTGTGCTTGCCGCCGGCGAGCCGGTAGGCGGCGACCGGACCAGTGGTGGATCCGGCGTGTACCCGGCGATCGCTTGCCGGACAAATGACGCCGGTACGTGTGAAAGCTAACGTACATGGCTATACAGTTCGCCGCCGAGTACCCGGCACAGGTTACCCGGCAACCAAAGCGTTTGAAAAGGCACTTACGTATGGATATCGAATGACTCCCTTTTCTTTAATTATCTTTCATTACACTACATTTAATTTTCGAATTTATTTCGGCGACTTTTGAGTATCATTTAATTGTTTTTCATTTCTTATTTTTTATTTTAAAGCAGAGAGCCGCATTCATCAAATCATTCATTGATTTGAAAAATTGGTGTCGGTTAAGCAAGATATGTACCGGTCTAGTCGCGGCGCTTTTTCCCGTGTGCATCGTGCCTGTCGTGGTGGTCTCGTTTGCGGCCGGTCTTGTCTGCGCGCTTGGCCTCACTCAAGAACCGGTCCAGACCGAACGGGTCGAAGTCAGCTTCAGCGTCGCCGCCTCGAGACGGCTGCAAAATAAACCAATCTGTTAGATGTGTTAGAAATACTGCGTCCAGTAACACTTGAGCACTACTGATGATCATATAATCCCGGATAGAACCAAAAACAAAATGGACAAAAATTTTCAATAGCAGCTTGGAGTCAGGAGGTTGACAGTGTTTCACCCCTGTGCCTTCAAAGAGAAAGGATCGTGTCAAATGAATGTATGTATTATGTATGTATCTAAATTCAAAATTTCATCTAAATCATTATCAACCAGTAAACCATAACAGTTTCCAAGAAACCAATCACATATATATAAATATACATCATCATCATGATTACAGCTCTTCACAAGTCCACTGCTGAACATAGGCCTCTCCCAAGGAATGCCACAAAGCACGGTCTTAAACCACCTGCATCCATCGACTTCCTGCATGTCTTGCTTATGTTACCTATGGAACCTGCACTCCACTAGATGGATTGCAGGTCATCACTCCATCTAGTGGGGGATTGCCCTACACTTCACCTACCAGTACGAGGCTGCCACTCGAGAACCTTTCTTCCCCATCGGTTGTCAGTTCTTCGAGCTATATGGCCCGTCCATTGTCACTTCAGCTTACTAATCCGTTGGGATATGTCGGTCACTCTGATTCTACTGTGAATATCCTCATTTCTAAGTTTATCATGCAGAGAAACTCCGAGCACAGCCCTCTCCATAGCTCGCTGAGCTACCTTGAACGTCCTCATAAATATACATGTATACAATAACTTAAGTATTAAGATTATAGTTACTGACACTACACAAGGAATATTTCCTTTTCTTTAAGCTACTTGTCCAATTCACAATATTTGAATGGGACTCCAAAAAATCTCCTCTGCTATTAAAACATCAAATGTAAGTTCTCAACTGATGTTTTTTTCACAGGATAGGGTAACAAACGAGCAAACAGTCCACCTGACGGTAAGTGGTTACTGTAACCCATAGACACTTATATCTATCCTCAATAAAGAATCAAAATGCAGATGCGTTGTCACCCGTGAAGACTAAGATGGAATGCCTCTTACCCAGTAAAAAGGGTCTCCGGTTCTCTACACTCACTATACGAAACACAGTAGCGTTGAGCTGCTATTTTACGCTGGTATTCTGTGAAAACGTGGTCCTTCCCCGGTCGAGCCGACCCATTCGTGCTACAGCTATATTACTAATATAGCTACAGCATGGCTCTACCACATAAACCTCAGTTGAATTGTGTTAACACAGATTGCAAAGTTACAGAAACCAAATAAAAAACTTGTCTGATCTATTAATAAAGCTTAAATTTGACTGAATGAGCGTCATAATGTCCTGAGGCAGCTCATTCACAAAGGAACTACATTATTCAAGCACTGGCAGTTCAAATTGGTGCATGTGGGGATACCATGTTTAGGGCTACTTGTAGGAGTGAATTATAGAGTCAAAACAAAAACTAACAGGCTCTTCTCTAGAAGCCGCCGGTGCATCCTTCTCAAACTGGACGGGTCCAGAACGTGTGTTGGTGCTACTCGTGCCAGCAAACTCTTTGTCTGCCACAAACCTGAAACAATAACAAAGTCTGATAAGCACTTAACAGTGGTAGAGCCACGCGGCAGCTTTTACTGTCGCACGGATGGGCCGGCTCGAACCGGGGTGGTACCACGACCTCACAGAATACCAGCGTGAAGTAGAGGTTTACCTCTGCGTTTCGCTTGGTGAGTGCAGGTGGCCGGAGGCCCATTTTACTGGAAATGAGGCATTCCATCTTAGTCCTCACGGGTGACAACGCATCTGCATTTTGATTTGTAAGAGAGGATAGATGTAGATGTCTATGGGCCGCAGCAACCACTTACCATCAGGTGGACTGTGTGCTCGTTTGTCACCCTTATCCTATAAAAAAAAATAACCTAGTATCATTAACCAGCTGGAATAATAAATAAAACATGATATTATAGAAAAAAGCCTGCATCATATAGTGTGAGACATACTTATATAACTATAGTATGGTATACACCAGAGCCACCACGGCTCATTATTATCTTCTAACAAATAGCAGCAGTAACTCTGTCTTGTATGTTCAAAATTTCAAGTTCACAGACCGATGAACAGAAGCAGTGTTAAAGATGCAAGATAACTGGTACTGCAATTGAAAATACACTTGCCAAGCGCTTGTATCCACTGCACAGTTTTCAGGCTGGCAGTGATATAATACAACACATAGTGTTTGAATTCACTGATTCTCAAGTGAAATTCCCTATTTTATATCGTCATAATATATGTGAACAACAAGTCTATCCAATTTATTAAACCCGACGAAAACAGAGGGGTGTTATATGTTTAATTTGTGTATCTGTGTCCATCTGTGGCATCGTTGCTCCCAATGAATTTTTTGTTTGAAAGGTGACTTGAATTCTTAGCTATGATTCAAGAAAATCCTTTAAGTCGTTTGAAGATCATCAGCTCTTTTTGTTTCGGGGCTTTGAATTTTTTTTAATTTTAGTTATTATCCCCTGAGAAATAGCAACAAGTCCGTCTTGTGCATTCAAATTTTAAGGTTCGCAGACCAATGAAGTAGTGTCCAAGGTTCGAGACGTCTATCAATGGTCATGTCCACTGCGCTGTTTTCGGGCTGGTAGAGATAAAATACAAACGAAATTGATCCAAAATACAACTGAAATTGATCCAAAATTCCCTATTTTATATCGTCACAAATGATGAACTTCAAGTCAATCCTATTTATTTATTTCGTACTTACAGCTATACCTTTATAAAATAAAAAGGTTTTATTCACAAACACGGTCTTACAAATACATATACCGTGGTAGACTTCTTCTATTGAACGCATACTGCGTCCCGTATCAGAAGTATGCCCCTCTTCCATATCATAAAATTTTATAGACTTACCTATTGCGGTAGTGTAGTAATTAATAAATTACAGCCTATCCAAAGTCCACCGTTGAACCAAGGCCTCCTTATAGACTGCCTCATAAGCATAAGCAGGACAGTAGTTTTATTTTTTTGCGACAATGACATTCAAGCTATTTCTAATTTGTTGTGTTGTTAATTTGTGTAACAAACATGAATGTTAGCTGTTATTTAAAAAAAGTCCCACTGGGTTTCTTGCTGGTTCTTCCCAGGACAGAGGTTTTTTTTCGAACCAGTGGTAATTATACAAAAGAGTGACTTTCAATATGTATTATTTATAATCTATATTGAATAAAAAAAATTTCTGTTTCTGTTTCAAAAAGTATTATGTACTATAATCTATATTGAATAAAAATGATTCTATTCTATTCTTACATCGCCACTACACAGTAGTAATTAATAAGTAATTTATGATTTAAATAACACATGACTACTTAGTACCCTAAACAAATTAATTCTAAAAACATAACATGTATAAAGCTATAGCAATATATATGCAATAGCAAGTATCTTAAAAAAATATAAAATTGGTCTAATTCTTTTATGATTTTTGTATAATATTAAATAAATAATAAAACATTAAAATGTTTGTGATTCAGATTCAGTTCAGTTTCTCTACATGTTTAGAACTTTGAATGCTAATGGTAAATATTTTAATTAAATATATTCAGCAAGAATCTCCCTCTTGCTACACCACTGCCACTAATCATTTTCAACACAAAAGCTTTACATACAGGGATAATCTAGAATCTAGACGAAAGTTTATCGACCAAATTGGTGATATATTGAAATTGGGCTCGATTAAGATTACTCTTAACGGACGAGCATGTATGTATGGATGTAAAGGTGGCGAGAGAGGTGTGACAGGTTTGTGCCAAGTGGAAGTCTCTGCTTACCCCTCTGGGTAACAGGCGTGAGTGTTTATGTATGTATGGTACAAAAGGTTAATATTATTACTATCATGCATACAGTCACATAGAATAAAAGCTAAACAAACCTCCTAGTGTTAGCAATGGCGTCAATATCGCCGCCATAGTTGTCCTTGTCTGCGTTCCTGGTGGGTCTGTAGATGTGCGCGCCCACTGAGTCCTGGTTTCGCCATGGCTTGTCATATACGTTGTACGCTTCATCGTCCCCATAGCCTGGAAACCGTTATACTAATGAGGGACCAATATATAAATAATAGGATTAGGCGTTAATATAATGTGTTTACATGGATTTGTCTATGTTTGTAAAGCAGTTTGTTTATTTTATTGGTTAAAAGCCAACTGTCTTCACTCCTGTGGAATTTATTGCCATTGGATTTCATGAGTTTTAACTTTTTGCGCGGAACCCTAATTCTTTTCCTAAAATAATAGTAACCTAAGTTGCTCCTAATAACATCAGCTATCTACCAATGAAAGTCCCATCCAAATAGATTCACAGGATTTTGCATGATTGTGTTAAGGCAGATATCGTGTTAGACTTTTATTATAGTATAGATAAGTCCAATTATGCTGCTATAAAACTGTTAAGTACTACCACCATTACAAATTCAACAAACACATTAGGTAAAAACCTACATTGCTTTCGAAAAAAATATTTAATCGGCTAACCTTGCACAAATCAGCTATTGGAAACGACTGAAACACTATGACATTCAAAATCTAGATACCAGATTCCAAAATTAAAGAGGAAGCGCCTACTAAGGTGTAACCCCCGCACGACAAACACAATACAACACATTGGATGAAAGTCAACTTGACTGATTGCAGATCGGTATATTATGAAAAAAAAAATCTAACTCACCACTATCCATTCCTTTGCTGTTGTTAAACAACCGCTGATCGAACATCCCTTCGCCACCCTGGTTTGTTTTTGCCGGCATGCCCAAAGCTATCTGTTCGGATATATCGCGCTCTCTGTCCTTCACCAGTTTCGACCTAGAAAGTAGTTAAATTATTTATTACTGTGGGGATGAAAGAAAATAAAGGAAGTATAAAATTTTATTTTCCTAATGAAGCGACCTTTATATTTTTATTACAGATATCAGAAATTATCCGTTAGTACATAACTAATTATAACACATCTAAAATTTCCTTAGTTTTACGTTAAAGGCCTGCGCTCACGGACGGCACGGCATTGCACGGCGTGTCAAGATTTTTTCATGGGTAAAAAAATATTTTCGATTTTTTTGTCATGACGCGGATTGCCACAGGATCCTATGACATGACACGGATTGCCACAGGATCCTATGGCATGACATGGATTGCCACAGGATCCTATGGCATGACACGGATTGCCACAGGATCATATGGCATGACACGGATTGCCACAGGATCCTATGGCATGCCGCGGGATGCCACAGGATCATTTGGCATGCCGAAGTGTGCCTTTCCACACCGTGCCGTGGCGTCTGTGAACGCAGGCCTTAAGATTATCGGCCATTGGAGGCTATGAGTTCTATTCTAGAATTTACTTATTACTCTTATGACAAGATCTGCCTTCATAAAATGGATACAGTCTTTGTT
Source organism: Parnassius glacialis (assembly GCA_033319125.1). Lineage (NCBI taxonomy): Eukaryota > Metazoa > Arthropoda > Insecta > Lepidoptera > Papilionidae > Parnassius > Parnassius glacialis. The sequence continues at coordinate 6,743,316 of JAVANC010000029.1, read as the reverse complement.
ACTAGCCTTTTATCAGGAGCAGCTCGAGCCAGGTTCCTCTCTCGCTGCCGCTCTTTATGTCTCTCAGCTCGAAGCCGGTCACGTTCAGCCTTTTCCATATCGGTAAGCCCTTCTTCTGGTTCTGCTGCCTCTGCTTCTTCATCAGCTGGCCTAATTCCTGTGGATATAGTAGATGACATCTTTAAAATATTACAGGATAGTATATAACGAGTTCAATTAACCCTTGAAGTTTATTTTTTTTATAGGAGACTAGCTGTTGCCCGGGACTTCGTCCGCGTGTAATTTATGGTTTTAATTATATTGCTCAGAACCCTAATTCTATTTCTCAAATATAAGTAGCCTAAGTTACTCCTTAGAACATCAGCTATCTGCCAGTAAAAGTCCCATCGAAATTGGTCCAGCCATTTCTGAGATTAGCCAGAACAAACAGACAGACCGACAGACAGACAAAATTTTTAAAAATTGTGTTTTTGTTATAAAAACCGTATATAACATTCATATGCATTTAATAAAAAGCTGTTATTTTAACATTACAAACAGACACTTCAATTTTATTTATTTGTATAGATGAGGCAAACGAGCTCACCTGATGGTAAGCGGCAACCCTCGCCCATGAACAATTGCAACACCAGGGGAATTACTGTTTTATATACGGTACGGTATAATATTGTCAAATTTACCTGCTCTATGATCTCTAGCCCTTTGCGCCAGCATTCTCAAATGCTCTTCCTTCTTTTCCTTCTCTCGCTGTGCTAATCTCCTCTCTAGTTGTGCTCTGGCTTCTACAGCTTCTCTTGCTTTCCGATCTGCTATGTACAGTGCTTCAGCTAATTTTGAGAAGTTTTCATTTATGTGAACCTGTTGGAGGCCACGACCATCTGCTGCTAACCGCTTATCCAAGGGTATTGTGTAACCTGTAAAGAACAACTTCGTTACATTGAATTGTCAAGGAAATTACTAACAGGATGGTGACGCTTGCAGTTCTCAAAACATTTTATAGGTGTTTTCAGAATTTATTACTATCACCTTAAATTGGTAAAGCCATACTGCAGCTATATCATGGTTGTAGCACAAATAGGTAGGCTCGACGTCGACCGGGGATGGGCCACACTCTCAGAGAATACCAAGTTGAAATATCAGCTTAATGCTTATGTTTCATATGGTGAGTGACAGAAGTGAGAGAAATAGAGACACAATTTTTACGGAAAACAAGGCATTCCATCTTAGTCCTGTGGTGACAAATGGCAACACATCTGCATTTTGATTCTTAATCAAGGATAGATGTAGATGTCTATGAGTCACAGCATCCACTCACCATCAGGTGGACTGCATGCTCATTTGTTTACCCTTATTCTATATAAAAATGACATCTAGGATTTTATCATTATTGTTCACCTTTCCTAGATAGTGTAAAATTAAGAAGTGTAACAAAAACATTTATTAAAATAGTGGTTTAAAATCCTTTAAGCATGCGCAAGCATAATAATTAATATTTGCATACCTTTAGCATTTTTCCAGTGCGAGACACAAGGTGGTACTTTCCAATCGCGTTGTTGCTTCACGGAGACCCTGCGTGGAGGGGAGTGCAGCACTGGTGCCGGGGGCGAAGGCGCCGCTCGTGGGATTTTCTTGTTGATTTGGAAACGCGGGGGCTCCATCGGGTCTGTTTGTGCTTCCACCATTCTGGTTGTGGAGAAATATCAAATATTGAAATTATCAACTAGACAGTAGAATAGATATACTAGATATAAGAATTGTAAATTTTACAGTGCCACATGTCAAGTTCAATAGGATAAGGGTGACAAACGAGCACACAGTCCACCTGATGCTAAGTGGTTGCTGCGGCCCATAGGCATCTACATCTATCCTCAACGACTAATTGAAATACAATGTCAGCCGTGAGGACTAAGATGGAATGCCTCGTTTCCAGTAAAAAGGGTCTAAAAAGTTATATAAATGGTGTTGTATGTAATGACAATTGCAAATCTAACAAGGATCATAGCCTCTGATATAGTGTTAAGAGGTTTATATAACATAATCTTTATATATAAAAATTATGTGTCACGTTGTTTGTCCGCGATGGACTCCTAAACTACTGAACTGATTTCAATAAAGTTTTGCACACTGTATGCATTTTGGTCCAACTTGAGAGATAGGATAGTTTTTATCCTGATAAGTGACACTCAATATTTTTTTATTACGAATTTAAACATTTTTTTATATAAATGGTCGTAGAAAAGGGCAGAACATTGTCTGCCTGGCCAGCTAGTAGAATATAAAGAGGATGTAGATACATTTCTCTAGTCTACAGGATACATTAACAGTGGTAGAGCCAAGTGGCGGCATTTGCTGTCGCACGGATGGGCCGGCTCGAACCGGGGTGGTACCACGACCTCACAGAATACCAGCGTGAAGTAGAGGTTTACCTTTGCGTTTCGCTTGGTGAGTGGAGGTGGCCGGAGGCCCTTTTTACTGGAAATGAGGCATTCCATCTTAGTCCTCACGGGTAACAACGCATCTGCATTTTGATTTGTAATAGAGGACAGATGTAGATGTCTATGGGCCGCAGCAACCACTTACCATCAGGTGGACTGTGTGCTCGTTTGTCACCCTTATCCTATAAAAAAAAAAAAACATTATGGAAAATGTGAATGAGAATTACATGACTTAATTCTTCACTTTCCCTTCCAGAATTGGAGAACCAGATATTTAGTGGGTCTCCATCCATGACGTTAACATATCATGATCTCCAACAAAATGGTCACTTCATTGTTCGTAACGGGTATAGCAAAGTAGTGGAATAATTTGTTGCCTTTCCACAAAGGCAATAGTGAATAGACTTTTGTTAAGCTATGCCAGTGTGCATTATCATCTCTGACTTCGGCATTGATGGTGAGTGTAATGTGGTGTATGAATTGGGTACTTATACACTAGATGAGATAGAGTTGACCACTTGCACTGACTTATAGTAGGTAAAAGACAAAACTATAGCAAAATAATTGGTGATTTTATGTTGAAAAGACCAACCCCCTAATGGATTCATAATGATTACTTACACATATTTAAAAAAAAACCTACTAAAAAAATGTCATATTTTGTAGACATTTTTTAACCTTAATATCTGAATTGTTCTATCCAATTTCAGAAATTTTTGATAAAGGTTGTGAGTTATTGGTGGAAACTAGCATTAGTTAGTTAAAGGTCCTCTTGTAGTATGGAGTGTAGGTATGAAATTGTTACCTCCCTCCCTGAAATTTATTTCTTTTTATTTATTATTTTGTTTTTAAAAAACGTTACCACAAAATCCTAGGAATTTCTCCTGTATCGTGGAGGCAGTTTACAAACATAAACTGCATGAGGACAAACATCTAGACCCGGAACATTTATTTAAAGGCCATACACATAGTTGTTCCGTGCGGGATTCGAACCCCTGGGGCAGCGCAACAACTCATTGCTAAGCCACTGCGCCATGGAGCCATCTATCCATTTGTACATAATTGTCAAGCAAGCAGCAAGAAAAGAATGTACATTTAACCTCAAAGGTGTCACAGCGGGCATTGGCCAGTACAGCCGAAATCACTTGAACTGTTTGATTTTGATTATTTTTCATAAGATAAATATAAAAATGTGAACAGGTTTTCATTATGCCTGCAAAATACACATTTAAAAAGCGATTTAGTGTGATATTCATGATTTCTTATAAAGCCAATTGTTGTTGTACTTAAGGTACACTGTTTGATTTACTTGAAATTGACAGAAAGAGGCGCGTGTTCTTTGTAACGATTTATTCGGACTGACTTTGTAAAATAAACAATTAGCCTTTAAATTCGCTAAGCATGGATTAGGAGTGGTATGTATTATGTATGTGTTTGTGAGCATTTGTTACTTGTACGTTTATTATGCATTGATGTATGTTTATTTGTGTTCTGAATATTTGTTTATAATTTTATGTTTGTTTGTATGTAAATACGTGTACATATGTATGTTCGAGTAAATAAACCTAACATACCGCCCACCAAAGGACTACTAAGTCCTTTATCAATAAAGAAGAAGATGAAAATTGAGTTTACATTACAAATTATTTTTATAAAACGCGAACCTATTCCATGCTTTTACAATAATAATATAAACATATTTATGGTTGAGTATCAATAGGTAGTAAACATAATTTTGTTACAGTTCTTTTAACAATACTATCACCACTTTTTACACTGTACACTCTAGTCACTCCATCCGGGCCAGGGTGTTTGTCTGTCACTCGTCCTAGAGCCCATTTCCCAGGAGGGAGATTGTCCGACTTGATTAGCACTATGTCTCCTTTCTCCAGTTCCTTCTTTTGCGTTAGCCACTTCGGTCTCTGTTGTAGTCTCGAGAGGTATTCTGCTTGCCAGCGTGACCAGAAATCGTGCAACCGCTTTTGTGTATGTTGCCATCATGTTAAATAGTGCACTTCAACTTCCTTTAAACTTGGAGAGGGAATAGTGATTGGGGCTTCTCCAATCAAAAAATGTCCAGGTGTAAGCGGCTCAATTTGATCAGTATCGGATTCATCCACTGGACATAAAGGACGAGAATTGAGGCAAGCCTCAATTTGGCACAAGAGGGTGGCCATCTCTTCAAACGTTAAATTAGTCGTCAAAATTCTTTTAAGGTGGTGTTTTATTGATTTAACGCCTGCTTCCGAAAGGCCACCGAAATTAGGACTGTAAGCAGGAATAAAATGCCATTGTGTGCCTTCAGAAACAAGGCGTTCTGCGACATGACCAGTAAATTCTGTACAAGCCTCCTTCCAAGCTTGTGTTAATTCTTTATTCGCTCCAATAAAATTTCTGCCCTGATCACTGTATAAATGAATACATTTTCCTCTCCTTGCCACAAATCGTCTAAATGCTCCTATAAATGCTTCTGACGTCATGTCTCCCACCAATTCTAGGTGTATAGCTTTGGTAACCATACAGATGAAAATTGATATATATGCCTTGTGAGTCTTGGCACCTCTGCCTTTGGATGTTAAAACTTGAAGAGGGTCAGCAACGTCGACTCTACTATACAAAAAGGCTCGACTTGGAGTCACTCGCACTTGTGGTAGATCTCCCATTATTTGGGTTCTGGTTGTGGCGCTTTGTCTAGCGCATACTAAACATTTATGAATGTGTTTCTTGACTAAGCCCTTTGCTCTCACTAACCAATATTTTGACCTTATATAAGCCATCGTCAACTGTACACCTCCGTGCAGTGTGCTTTTGTGTGCATCACCTATAATTAAAGGTGTAAGACTGTTCTTATTGCTTAGGATTATGGGATGTTTACTACATTCTGCTAAATCAGCAAGTCTTAGCCTTCCGGCCACCCTGAGAATATTATTTTCATCTAAGAAAGGATTCAAACTCTTTAATTTACTGTTTCCCTTTACTTGTTTATTTTTTCTCAAAGATTCTATTTCTCCTTCATAATCTTCTTTTTGAACAATCTTAATACACGAAATTAATGCATCTTCTAATTCATTTGTCGTTATTGGAATACTGATATCAGATTGTTTCTTGTAATTTAGGAATCTTTTACATAATGTTATTGTTGTTAATAATTCATTTAAAGTATTAAAATTTGTGAAATTTTTTGCCAAAGTTAATTCATTTTGTTCTTTACTTTCTATCTTCAAATTTACTAGAATTGTTTCTTTTGCTTCTAAATTTATTGGTACTATGTTCGGTCTTTCAAATTTTATTTTATCTCTAGAAAGCCATTCTGGCCCTTCCCACCACAGCTTGCACTGTCTTAATTCCGTCACTAACATGCCTCTAGATGCAATATCGGCGGGATTATCAAGAGATAGTACATGGTGCCACTGACTATTGTTAACATTATCGGTTATTTCTACAACTCTGCTGCTAGAGCCACGCGGCAGCTTTTGCTGTCACACGGATGGGCCGGCTCGAACCGGGGTGGTACCACGACCTCACAGAAAACCAGCGTGAAGTAGAGGTTTACCTCTGCGTTTCGCTTGGTGAGTGCAGGTGGCCGGAGGCCCTTTTTACTGGAAATGAGGCATTCCATCTTAGTCCTCACGGGTGACAACGCATCTACATTTTGATTTGTAATAGAGGATAGATGTAAATGTCTATGGGCCGCAGCAACCACTTACCATCAGGTGGACTGTGTGCTCGTTTGTCACCCTAATCCTATAAAAAAAAAAAAAAAAAAAAAACAAATTGTTTCCATCTATTAGGTGCACCAGACAACCACGACAGAACTATCGATGAGTCTGTCCACGCGTATATTTGAGCTGATGGTATTCTCATTGCCAGACTGATTTGTTTAAGAAGTTTGGAGAGTAGAACAGCACCGCAAAGCTCTAAGCGTGGCAAAGTCACGGTTTTCAAAGGGGCCACTCTTGTTCTCGCTGCAATGAGTGCTGTCTTCATAGTACCGTCGAGTTTCACAACTCTGCAATATACGGCTGCTCCATAAGCACGTGATGATGCGTCGCAAAAACCGTGAATTTGTATCTGTTGTTTGTTACAGTTCATTGTGTGCAACCATCTTGGTATGGATACTTCGTTGATGCGCTGAAAGTCTGCTCGTAATGTCAACCATTCTGTTTCAAGGATGGAGCTTATTTTGTCATCCCAACTCTTTCCAGCCATAATTTTTGTACAAACATTTTCGCCATGATGACACTCGGTGCAATCCATCCCAAAGGATCGTATATTTTTTGTATGTCTGATAGGACTGTTCTTTTTGTGACAATTGAAATTTTTTCAGGGAGATGAAAGTTATAACAAAAGTCATCAGTGGCTAGGTTCCAAAGAAAACCTGAAGCCTTAATTTTTCCATCCATTTTGAGATCTATGTGTGCTTTGGAAGATCTTTCATTTGGTTCTATTGACTTCATGAATTCGACACTGTTGGAAGACCATTTTTTGAGTTCGAAGCAACCACTTTTAAGTATTTTTAACAGTGGTAGAGCCACGCGGCAACTTTTGCTGTCGCACGGATGGGCCGACTCGAACCGGGGTGGTACCACGACCTTATATAAGCCATCGTCAACTGTACACCTCCGTGCAGTGTGCTTTTGTGTGCATCACCTATAATTAAAGGTGTAAGACTGTTCTTATTGCTTAGGATTATGGGATGTTTACTACATTCTGCTAAATTCTAATAATAATAATTCTTTAATAATAATTCAATAATTTAATAATAATCTTTTTCTAATAATTCTTCCCTGGACGTCAACAAGTCGAGTGGGCCTGATGGAGTCCCTCCCATTGTGCTGAAGACGTGTGCTCCGGAGTTGGCACCGGTTTTAACGCGTCTTTTCTGGTACTCCTACTCCCAAGGCGTAGTCCCGAACTCATGGAAGACAGCTTTGGTGCACCCGATCCCTAAAAAAGGCGACCGCTCAGACCCGTCCAACTACAGGCCTATCGCCATCACCTCCTTGTTCTCCAAAATAATGGAAGCCATTATAAACTGCCAGCTCATGAGGTACCTTGAGGATCACCAGCTGATTAGTGACCGCCAGTACGGTTTTCGTCGGGGTCGATCAGCTGGTGATCTTCTAGTCTACTTAACTCATAGATGGGCGGAGGCAGTAGAGTCCAAGGGGGAGGCATTAGCCGTTAGTTTGGACGTAGCGAAGGCCTTTGATCGGGTCTGGCACAAAGCGCTTCTTTCGAAGCTTCCTTCCTATGGGCTTCCCGAGAAATTGTGCAAATGGATCACCAGTTTCCTTGCTGATCGGAGCATCAAGGTCGTAGTAGACGGTGAATGCTCTGATTTCAATCCTATCAACGCTGGTGTTCCACAAGGCTGCGTGCTATCACCAACGCTGTTTCTCCTGCATATCAATGATATGTTGCTAACTGGCAGCATTCATTGCTATGCGGACGACAGCACTGGTGATGACTTATATACCGGCCGTGCCAATATTTCTCGGGAAAACGTCGCCGAGTACCGGGACAAACTTGTGTCTGAAGTCGAGTCTTTGCTTAACAAAGTCTCGGATTGGGGGCGACTAAACCTAGTCCAGTTCAATCCCCAGAAGACACAAGTTTGCGCGTTTACCGCTAAAAATAACCCCTTTGTCGTATCTCCTCAGTTTCAAGGCACTCCCCTTACTGCCTCAGCCAGTATCGGAATCCTTGGCGTCGACATATCGAATAGTGTGCAGTTTCGTGGTCACTTGGAAGGGAAGGCCAAATTGGCCTCTAAAAAGCTTGGCGTGCTCAGCAGAGCGAGACAGTATTTCATGCCGGCACATCGCTTGCAACTTTACAAAGCGCAAGTTCGGCCCCACATGGAATACTGTTCTCATCTCTGGGCCGGGGCACCCCAGTGCCAGCTCCTTCCACTTGACCGCATCCAGCGCAGAGCGGTTCGAATCGTCGACGACCGAGTTATTTCTTATCGGCTTGATACACTGGCACTGCGTAGAGATGTTGCATCTCTTTGCGTATTTTATCGCATTTATCACGGGGAGTGCTCTGAGGAATTGTTCGGACTAATTCCAGCCGCTCAATTTCACCATCGCACATCGCGACAAAACTCGCGTTACCATCCATACCATCTGGATGATTGGCGGTCCACGACTGTGCGATTTAGAAGAAGTTTTCTCCCTCGCACGACTTCCTTGTGGAATCAATTACCACCAGCGAATTTTCCGGACCGATACGACTTAGGAACCTTCAAGAAAAGAGCTTACACCTTTCTAAAAGGTTGGCAACGCATCTGCAATTCCCCTGGTGTTGCGGTTGTTCATGGGCGGCGGTAGTCACTTACCATCAGGTGAGCCGCATGCTCGTTTGCCCCCTATTCTATAAAAAAAAAAAAAAAAAACCAGCGTGAAGTAGAGGTTTACCTCTGCGTTTCGCTTGGTGACTGCAGGTGGCCGGAGGCCCTTTTTACTGGAAATGAGGCATTCCATCCTAGTCCTCACGGGTGACAACGCATCTGCATTTTGATTCGCAAACGAGGATAGATGTAGATGTCTATGAGCCGCAGCAACCACTTACCATCAGGTGGACTGTGTGCTCATTTGTCACCCTAATCCTATAAAAAAAAAACTTTTAAGTAGAGATTTTAGCTGTTGACTGATTTTTATGACTTCTTCTACTGTATCGCCACCCTACAAAACGTCGTCTACATAAAAGTCTTCTCGAAGGATCTGAGCAGCTTCTGGATATTTATCTCCTTCGTCAAATGCCAGCTGTTTTAGCGTTCTTACTGCCAGGTAAGGTGCTGACGTTGTTCCGAAGGTAACTGTAAGTAACCGGTAATCTTTAACTTCTTGCGAAGTGTCACTTCTCCATAAGATTCTCTGGTAATCTCTGTCGTCCTTGGTTACTAATATCATTCTATACATTTTCTGAATGTCTGATGCAAAGCAAAAACAGTGTAATCGCCATCGCATGATTATGCTTCGAAGATCTTCTTGAATGACCGGTCCCATTAACAGTTCGTCGTTTAGTGAAATTCCATTAGATCCCTTGCACGAAGCAAGAAGAAGAAGACTACACGTATTCTTGTGGTTTCTTTGTCTTCACGCAAGACAGGGTGATGTGGCAGATACATCGTTTTTTTTGTTTGTGTATCATTTACTGGTACCTACTCTATGTGACCTAACCTCTTGTAGTCTTCAATAACTTCGATATATTCTTTTTTTAACTGTGGCGACCTTTGAAATCTTCTCTCTAACTGTGTTAATCTGTTTAATGCTGTTTGGCGTGTTAATCCTTCTGTTGATCTCGGGCTTTCTGTTTTAAATGGTAACTTGACTATATATCTTCCATCTTGTCTTCTAGGATAAGTCTTTTCATAAATTTCTTCACAAATTCTTTCTTCTTTGGTAAGTTTTCTCTTCGGATCTGTATCTATTTCCCACAATGTCTTCAGTAATTCTTCAACATCTACTTGATGATGTAGGACTAAAACGTCATTTTCTTGTGTATTTGTATTTATATCTCCAAATAAAATCCAGCCCAGGTTGGTTCTTTGAGCACATGGCGTGCCTGGCGGACCTTTGATAAGCTCTTGTTGTAATACTTGAGCATATTCTCTAACACCTAGAAGTAAGTCGATTGAACCTGGTGTATGATATCTAGGATCTGCCAGGTTGAGTCCATCTATATGTGGCCAACTGTTTGATATGATAGTTTTGGTAGGTATCTTAGTAGTTAGTTGCTTGGGCATCACGTAAGCTTGTATTTCTAAACTAAAGGTTGAATCCCAACGTGATTGTAGTTCCAACTGCACTACTTGTTTTATGCTAACACTTGTAGATCCTACGCCAACTACATTTCCTTTGACTGATTGCCGTGTGGTTTTAAGGCGTTGTGCTGCCCTTTCGCTTATAAAGGATGCTTGAGAGCCTTGGTCGACAAGGGCCCTCAAAATTGTTGTATGACCTTGCGGGCTTCGTACAATCACTTCTGCCGTTGCTAAGAGGGCTATATTGCTTTTAGCAGTAAAATGTGAAGCAATCATCATGTTGACTTCAACTGGCTCCTCTACACTTACATGTGATTGTGACACTGGTTGTGAGTTACTCGTTTGACCCAATGTGACTTCTTGCTTTGCTTGATGTAAGAGCGAATGATGACGCTTGCGACAGATGCGACAAGTCAACGGTATGCGACATTTTGTTGCGGAGTGACCCACTCCTAAACAGTTAAAACATAAATTGTTATTCTTTGCATATTCACCTCTTTCTGCTGGTTGCATTTTGCCAAATTCTTTACAATGACACAATTTGTGGCCTTCTTTGCACATGATGCAGACCTTCTCGGAAATTGAACTATGAAAATATTTTTCTCGTATGGTATTTGTTTTTTGTTTCTGAGGTCCTACTAGTTCCATCGTACGAAAACGGCTTTCCAAAAATTTTCGAAATATTTCGAGCGACGGTAGGCTTTCTGGATCATGACAACTGTTACTCACGTGCTCCTCCCAGTCCTTGTGTGTATCTGGATCTAATTTTTGCACAATAATAAATATAACAAGTGGATCCCAATTGTCAGTAGTCACATTTACATTTTTCAAATGATGTAAACATTCAAAAGTTGTGTCTAGTAAATGTGTAATTTGACTCGACGAATTAACTGTCATCTTTTTCTGAGAAAATAACCTCTTCATAATCGCATTCACAGTCATACGTTTGTTACCGTATCGACCTTTCAATAAATTCCATGCCTGCTCGTAATTAGACTCCGTTACCTGTATGTGCTTCAAAACCAAAGCGGCTTCTCCTGTAAGGCTTGTCTTCAAATAATGGAGCCGTTGAACATTGCTCAATGACCCGTTATTATGGACGAGCGTATTAAACAAATCGTAAAATGATGACCAATCTTCATATTGCCCACTGAAAGTTGGAATTTGTATATTGGGTAACACGACGCGTGGCTGTTGACATTCACTCATAATTGGTATGGATGTATTGATTGGTTCAGATGTTATAAAATCTTGTAGCTCCGCCTTTAAGGTAATATATAACTCTTCGTGTTCGTAAAACTCCTCCTTTGCAAAGTACGGCACCAGATCTCTTTTCTCTTTTGATGTGTGACTAATTATATCACCATAAGCTTTTCTATAATCCGTCCAATATTCATCAACACACTTAAGACGTGCTTCGGGATAAATAAGAGTTAATCTTGCTTTAGGACATTTTTTTAGGTTTATTTGAGTCTTCTTTAATATTTGTGCAATGTCTTCCACAGTACTTAACGCTTTTAAAACTTCCGTAGTCATTGTACACCACAATTAAATTTATAGAAAGTAATGAAACACAAATCTTGCAAAACAGTGTTGTTTTTCAATAACTCGGCCGTCTTATCTCTAAAGGAATGCAGTTCTTTGTTCTCGCGGCAGCGTCGTCGACCGTTCTCCGATCGCTTCTATCTGGCTCGAAGGACCATATGTTGTTGTACTTAAGGTACACTGTTTGATTTACTTGAAATTTACAGAAAGAGGCGCGTGTTCTTTGTAACGATTTATTCGGACTGACTTTGTAAAATAAACAATTAGCCTTTAAATTCGCTAAGCATGGATTAGGAGTGGTATGTATTATGTATGTGTTTGTGAGCATTTGTTACTTGTACGTTTATTATGCATTGATGTATGTTTATTTGTGTTCTGAATATTTGTTTATAATTTTATGTTTGTTTGTATGTAAATACGTGTACATATGTATGTTCGAGTAAATAAACCTAACACCAATTATTGTGATTATCATTTCTGTTTCCACACAACCCTTTTGTAGGTTTAATTTTTCTAAAATTACTATTTTGTAAATTTATGGTTCAAAAAAATTAAAAAAGTACTGAATGTATAGGAATTATCAAGTAGAAATATTTGGCTCTAGTAAATACTTCACCAGCGTAAAATAGCGGCTTAATGCTGCTGTTTCGTATGGTGAGTGTAGAGAACCGGAGACCCTTTTTACGGGATACGAGGCATTACATCTTAGTCATCAGGGGTGGCAACGCATCTGCATTTTGATTCTTAATTGTGGATAGATGCAGATGTGATGCAGGGCCACAGCATCCACTTACCATCAGGTGGGTTGTGTGCTTGCCTGTCACCCTTATTCTATAAAAAAAAATCTACTTTTTGTGAGTTGCAAGCTGATAAAACATGGCATTCCATAAAAATGATTAAATATTGTCTATATAAACTTTAATAAATTGATAACTGCATATAAATAACAAACCTGATGACCCTTTGCTTAGCACCAGAATTGAAGGTACCTCCTTGTTGAGCTGGTGTATACCTGATGTACTGAGCCGGCGCCTGTAATGTTTAAACACTATCAACAGACTTGGTGTTAAAGCTCCTTGTTTTTTTTTTTATAGGGTCATAAACGAGTACACAGTCCACCTTGATGGTAAGTGGTTACTGTGGGCCATAAACATCTACATTTATCATCAATTACGAATCGAAATGCAGATGTGATGTCATCCATGAGGACTAAGATTCAATGCCTCGTTTCCAGTAAAAAGGATCTCGGGTTCTCTACAATCACGCTGGTATTCTGTGAGAGTGTGGTCCTTCCCCCGTTTTCACTATTCACATTCACTACAGCCTTTCATAAGTCCACTGCTGAACATAGGCCTCCCCCAAGGAATGCCACAAAGCACGGTCCTGAGCCACCTGCATCCATCGACTTCCAGCATGTCTTACCAGGTCGTCACTCCATCTCGTGGGGGGTCGCCCTACACTTCGCCTACCGGTACAAGGCTGCCACTCAAGAACCTTTCTTAACCATCGGTTGTCGGTTCTTCGAGCTATATGGCCGGCCCAATGCCACTTCAGCTTAATCCGTTGGGCTATGTCGGTTACTCTGGTTCTACTGTGGATATCCTCAGTCCTAAGTTTATCACGCAGAGAAACTCCGAGCATAGCCCTCTCCATAGCTCGCTGAGCGACCATGAGCTTCCTCATATGGCCAGCAGTGAAGGACCACGTCTCAGATCCTTAAGTCATCACTGGCAACACGCACTGGTTGTACAGTTTCGTTTTAAGGTTTTGAGGTATGTCTGACGAGAAGATGTATCGCAGCTTCCCGAACGCTCCCCAGCCGAGTTGAATATCCTCGATTGACCTAGCCATTGATGTTAATACCGTATCCTTTCCAGTCCAGAAGCTTGAAAACGTCTTCCAATGCAGCGTTGAAGAGTTTCGGGGATATAACGTCACCCTGTCTTACACCTCTCTGCAGTTGGATAGGTTTCGTATTCTGATTCTGTACTCGGATAGCCATCATAGCTCTACTGTACAAGCACTTCAGCACTTCGATATACCGACAGTCAACTTGGCACCGCTGAAGGGACTGCAGCACCGCCCAAATTTCGACGGAATCAAAGGCTTTCTCATAGTTCACATACGCCAAGCATAGTGGCAAATTGTACTCCTCGGACTTCTGTACAACTTGCCGAAGGGTATGTATGTGGTCTATGGTGCTAAAGCCCTTTCGGAAACCGGCTTGTTCGGGAGGCTGGAAGTCGTCGAGACTGCGTGGGAGACGATTCGTAATGACTCTCGAAAACAGCACGTAGACGCGGCTCAGAAGGGAAATCGGTGTGTAGTTCTTCAAGAGAGCATTGTCACCTTTCTTGAAGAACAAGACCACCGCACTTCTGCTCCACGCCTCCGGTGTAATTCCACCATGGAGGACGGAATTAAAGAGCCTCTGAAGTACTTCCAGTACCGGTTTTCCACCCGCTTTCAGAAGCTCCGCTGTAATTTCATCCTCGCCTGGGGCCTTGCCGTTTTTAAGATGCTGGAGAGCCATTCTAATCTCGCTCAGACTGGCTGGATATCTTCGGAATAGTGTCGGATAAAACTCGCTCTTGGATCGTTACTCATACTTGCGTGTGACACCAACGATGACGTGTACAGCTGTCCATAGAACCTCTCAATCTCACTCAAAATCTCAGGTGCCCCGGAAACGATGCTGCCACACTCGGTCTTCAGCTTTGACAGTTGGCTCTTTCTGGCAGACAGATCTGTGGCAAAGACTTTGGAGCCTTGGTTCCGCTCAATCGCTTCTTCAATACAAGTTGTATTGAAGTTGCGTAAGTCCCGCCGCATGCATTTGGAGATCTGTCTGTTCAGGTGCATGTATGCTGTCAAATCTGTTGAAGAATGTAGCTTCATCCCCCGTCTAGCAGCCATGAGATTAAGAGTGTGATTGGAGAGTTTTTGTGTTCTTCTGCGGCGGGTCTTGCAGAACTTAGCTCTGACCGCATGGACAGTTTCCACGAGCTTGTCATTCATATCGTCCACTTCATTGCAGTCTTCTAGGCACTGAAAACGGTTGTGTAACGCGAGCTGAAAGGTTTCAGGACTTTGGAACAGAGCACGAGGGGGACGGAGCGTTGACTTCATTAGACGTGACCTCTCCAACTTAACGTTTAGGTTCAGTGTGCCTCTCACCATTCGGTGATCGCTGCCGGTTTTCACCCTCGCGATCACTGAGACATCACTGAACAGTTGTCGTCTGGTCGTCATAATGAAGTCAATCTCATTTATTGTTGAACCGTCGGGGCTCGACCAGGTCCACTTCCTGTGGGGCCGCTTCTGGAAGAAAGACTTCATCATAAAGAATCCCTCTTTCTCCATGAAGTCGGCCAGCTGCTGATCAAAGGCCAAAAAGCACAGTGGAGCCACTGGCAACCATCAACTTCCTCTTTGTTTTACAAGGCCCTTGGTCTTTTACAAGCATTATTTCTAAAGAGGTTTTAGAGGAGGTAAGACTTTACTGTTACATCTGCTTATGTCATCAATCAATTTTAAAAGTATATTTCAATTATCTATCTATCTCTATATTTCAATTGTATATCTATTTAATTTATGTTCACAAAATCAAAGATAGTTTTAGTAAAAAAAGTAATATAGAGATAGTTTACAGAGTGATACACTAGGACCAAACACAAGCTAGTGATACCAGTTTCTCGATTCCACAAAGTCAGTAATTCATTCTTGGGGCAATGTATATGCTATTACAACAAAGTCCCAGAAAATATACAAAGTCTCTCTATTACCAAGTTTAAATATTTTATTAACCAAAAACTGTATAAAAAGGGTTATCTTTATATATAAAAAATACGTGTCACATTGTTTGTCCGCGATGGACTCCTAAACTACTACTTGATTTCAATGAAATTTTTGGTCAATGTGCAGTTTGGTCCAACTTAAAGATAGGATAACTTACATCTCAATTTATAGTCGCAATACAATATTATTTTATTGAAAATTATTTGTCTATTATTTAACAGTCACAATTATCTGTTAGCTCCAAACTATTCTGTCTGATGACGATATCTGTTGACTGGATTGAGTAAATATTTAATAGATGGCACTATGTTAAAAATGCAAACGTTTAATATAAGCTACAATTTAGTAGTATAACCACCACATGTTGCTGTAAGTATTCAACAAATAGAACCGAATTCAAAAAAAAATTGCAGACTTTGTGCAATTTGGTCCAACTTGAGAGATAGGATAGTTTTTATCCCGATAAGTGACCCTCAATTTTTTTATTGCTAATTTCAGGAGTTTTTTTGGGAAAGCAAATGGTTGTTCGGAAAGGGCAGAACAACGTCTGCCTGGTCAGCTAGTTATAATATAAATGAACACATGGTTGATAATAACCCCTGGGAATGAGGTGGTTGCTTCCAAGCTATTTCTATTGTAAATAGTTTGTACAATGATTCATGTAAAATTTACTTTGAAAAAAAGTCCAGCTGTATTTCTTGCTGGTTTTTCCCAGGATGGAAGGTTTTTTCGAACCAGTGCTAAAGTAAAAATTACTTTCAATAAGAATTACACATGTGATCTATATAGGATAAAAAATTATTCTATACTATTCTACAGTTTTTTATAGAACTAAAGTGATAAACAAACTTACAGTCAACTACTAATACTGCGGTCCTTGGAGGTGTCCAACTTCAAACAAAAAGGCTACAGCTGAGTTATCACCTCTGAGGACTATGATGACAGGCTTTACAGTATAATTATATCATCCTCTATAACGTCCAGACCCATTCACAGCAGTGCATGCACCGCTATTTGCCGGCAGGAGTAGGTAAGAGGATGGCATTTACCCAGACAAACTCTCAGAAGAAAAGGAGTCTTATCCCATAGTAAAATACACATTACATTATCATCTTTTTATAAGTTCATATCATAAGTTCACGGTATGGTATGTGGCTACTAAAGCCCATGGATACAAGCAACTTGCAAGCAACTTTAAACAAAGTAGAAGATGCAGATAAGTTCGCATCCCTGAAGACTAAGATAGAACACCTCACAGCCTGTAATTAAGGCTCTTCGCACACGAGTCGTATCGTAAGCATATCGTTACTACGCAACGCATACGAGACTGCACTGTTCTACAAACAAAACAAAACAAAACAAAACAATACGTCTACTCTAAGATTGTAGAGTAGACGTATCTTTTTGTAACATCTCAGTTGAAATCATGGTTTCTACAGTACCAGATGTGTTGGGTGAACTGATAGATTATGTTACTTTCTTTTTAGACGAAGAGGATTTTTTATTGTTTGATTATGTAAGAAGTAGAAAGAGATATTTATGACGATATTTCTGCCCAAGCTTTATCCATTACATCTTTTCTTGAATATTCACTTAATGAATGATTATATAAACAAGGGAATGTTTCACCCAGTTTCACGAATTCAATCAATTTTTCGGGTCTATTCATACTCATTGAAATGAAGAGTCGTAAGAAGTTAAAAAAAATAAAATTCAGTTAAATTTTTAAAGAAATTAATGAACAGTTAACTTTTTACGCTTGTTTTTTTACGCCAGTGCACTACGACTATCGTAATGACAATAAACATCTCCTACGATTCGCTGCAGCACCGCTTCGTGTGCGGACTTGTTTAATTATGTACGAGCTCATATTGCTCTCGTCCTACGCGCGTATTACGATACGCTTACGATACGACGCCGTGTGCGAAGGGGCTAGATTGACTCTCTGTACCCTTCAAACTGGAACACAACCATGAGTGTATTGCTGCTTGGTGAGAGGGTGGTCCTTACCCGGATGGCCTACTAGACAGAATATAATTCCTATCACCTAACATCTAGTAGAATCACATCTGTTTGTGATTGTTCACCTTATTCTTAATTATCTTCAATGAAAGCGACGTTAGTGGTAACAATCAACTTACTGCCTTTGGAGCAGCTTTCACTGGCAGGGCAGCAGATATTTTGGCATTTGTCAATTTCTCTAACGCTTGCTTCGTTTTTTCCGTTATATCCTGTATATCGTCTTCATTTGGCTTCTGGAGATTAGGGTCATCTTCTGCCAAAACCTCTGAAGGCAGTAAGTCTGTCAGTTTTGAATAGATTATCTGGAAATAAAAAATGTTGCAATATTAATATCTGTTTATGCATCTACTGAGAAGTTGTTCTACAAATATATAATGTCTATATTTAAAGATGCAAGAAGCTGGTGTAAGAATATCCACTAACCCATATTGTCGCATGGGTGTCATTTGAAAGCAACAGAGGGAAACTAAACAGCAGATGGGCAGCAGCGTCTTCCTAATAACAGCTAAAATCTAAAACTACGGTTGCCAATCAGACTCGTCAAGCGTGGCAACTATGGCAATAACCACATTATGAGACATTTTATGGGGAGACCTATATTCAGCAGTGGACTTTGGTAGGCTGTGATGAATGATATAGATGAAGAAATTCTATGTACCAGCTTTAAAGAGAGCCGCACGGGCGATTTATAACCTAAATTGTAAAGAGTCCCTCAGAGAAAAATTTAAAGAAATAAACATATTAACTTTGGCATCGCAATATATTTATGAGAATGTAATGTATGTGCATAAAAACATAAATAGCTTTAATAAGGATGTGCATACTTTAAATACTAGGAACAAACATAAGCTTGTAATGCCAGTTACTAGACTCCACAGAATCAGTAATCCATTTATGGGGCAATGTATACGCTTTTACAACAAAATCCCAGAACATATTCAAAGTTTGTCAATAAACAAGTTCAAAAGTTTTATTAAAGAAAAACTGTACAAGAAGGGTTATTATAATATCAAGGAATACATGAATGAAAATAACCCCTGGGAATAGGGTGATCGCCACCATGCTGGTTCTATGAAAATATCATTTAAAAATTGTATAAACAAAATTATTGTTAAGTGAAATTATGTTTAAAAAAAAGTCCCGCTGGGTTTCTTGCTGGTTCTTACCAGGACGGAGGTATTTTCCGAACCAGTGGTAAATAAAAAAATTACTTTCAATAAGTATTATGTAATAATCAATATTGAATAAAAAATTATTCTATTCTATTCTAACACTCACTTTACACCATCATACAATGTCAATAAGATAACACATATTTATGTGGTATCATTACGCCCAATTATTCAACCGACTTCAAAAAAAGGAGGTTCTCAATTCGACTGTGTTTTTTTTATGTGTGTTACCTCAGAACTTCTACTATCAGTCAGCAAATAAAAATAAACAGAATAATATAATTAAAAACAACCCTAGTTACGCAAACAAAAGCAAGAGTATAAAGTCAAGAGAACAAGGCCTTATTAAATATGCACATTGAATGTGAGGTCCATATCAACAAAAGAAAGAACTTTAAAACTAAATAATGCAATAAATAAAGTTATAAAGATAGGATATACCACTGAAGAACATAAAAACTGTACATTTTTTTAATATAGGAGACACAGACACAGACAAATCACTATAGGACAACATATTAAGCTTTTTGGAAATATTGGAGAAAGTGGAAGTCTGCTAAAACAGAACTTCAAGGATGGACCACCATTGCTGATTCAGGTATATTCTCCCACTGAATGTTCAAGTAAAGAAGAAATCACAAGATTCTACAATGACTTAACAAGAGCACAAGAACTGGCTGATAAAATAGGTTAAATTTAGAAGTTCTGAACAAAATAAGCTTCCCATTTGACCACAGGATTCTAAGATGCTCTATAAAAATTCAAAAAGCTAAAATTAGCCGAGGAACAGTCAAAACCATGTCCAACAAATTGAAGTCCACACACACATGAGAGAAACAACTACACACAAAACCTAAAAAAGAAATTACCAATATTGCAAGAATTTCTAATGGAAAATAAGACAATCCTTTAGTGACAAACTGGAAGAAGCAATCACAAAAAGCCTTAAAATTAATGAAAAAGCAAATAATAAACACAAAGAAATGATCATTAGCAAACACACAATATTTAATCTGTAGAAGAACTGAAATTATGTTTACGAAGAAAAAGTCCAAAGAAGGAGTGAGGGAGGTTCTAAAGAAAGTTCAAACAGACCAACAGAACAATCAAAAGAGATTATGCTAACCATAGAAGAGAAATAATAAAAAAAAATTGTGTTTACTTTCATAGTTTAAAAGGAGCTTTTAAAGATCTACTCACAAACATTGGATGCAAAGTCTGAACAGTGAAAAGGGAGAAAACAAAGACAGAGAAGGTATAATAGAACGCTTTCTATACTTCTTTTTATGAAAAAACCACTACATGATATGACACAAGCCCTAAAAATCAGAGCGCCAACCTTGGCTGCATATTTAACAGGATTCTTTAATTTAGTTCTGGAAAAAGAGCAAGTACCATCACAATGGAGTAAATCAAAGATATATTTATAAAACAGGGAACCCGCTCGATATCAGCAAGTTACATCAATGATCCTAAGAAGTACCAAATATTGACAAAAATCAACCCATAGAACAAGCAGGCTTCCGACCGCACTACTCAACAATAGACCACATTGACACAAGGAAACAAATAATAGAGAAATTTAAAGAATTCAATAAACCACTTTCTATAGCCTTTGTGAACTATTCCAAAGCATTAAACAGCATAGTACAACCATCTATGTGGATTGCTCTAAGAAATAATGATGTAAACAAAACATATGTAAATATCATAAAAATGTAAGCAGAGTAATACTGGAAAGACAAGGGGAGTTCACAATTGGTAGACGGGTGCGGCAGGGAGACCCACTGCTCCAAAGCTATTCATAGCTATACTTGAAGACATTTTCAAAAACATTAAATGGGAAAATAAAGGCATATGGTTACTTCATAAAAAATTAACACATTTAAGATTTGCAGATGACATTGTTCTTTTTAGTGAATCTGCAACAAAATTACAAGCAATGCTACAAAGATTAAACTCCGAAAGCAAAAAAACCAATTTACACATTAAAAAAAACTCATCAAAACTAAAATAATGTCGAACAGTCAAAAGAAAACAATAAAAGTAGAGGAAAAACCGATAGAATATAAAAATGAATATATGTACCTAGGTAAATTGGTATCTAATATTATTAATAATCTAAATTGGTAATATTGGTATGGTAATGATGCAAACAGCAACAAAAAGTACAACTTGGAAGAAATACTGGGCCCAAAACGAAATTGTAAAGGGGAACTATAGGCTTAGTGTAAAAGACTATAATGGCTTCTTGCATTCTCCCAAGCTTAACTTGTGCTAGCCAGATATGGGTCTTCACTGAAAAAGTAAAAGACAAAATTTTATCTCGTGACCATGCAATGGACCGTAATATACCGAAACTGAGAAAAATACAGAAAACGAGAAATGCAGACATCCAGATGAGAAGTAAACTAACAAATGCTCTTCACTTTAGTTTGAAACAGAAATGAAACTGGGCAGGCTGCTTATCAAAATACAAAGAAAAGAGATGGACTTACCAAACAACTAAATGGCAGGGCCCAAAAGGCATAAGAAATGTGGGACGACAGAAGAAAAGACGGGCCGATGACATAATAAACACAGCAGGAAAAAGTTACATAGGGCGAAAGACAGGGAAAGGTGGAAAAGAATGGAGGTTTTTACCCATAGGAGGACCACCTAACCAAGAAATGGAAATAAAATAATTATAATTGGATGTTTATTTGTAAGAATTGTTAAGTCGAAAATAAAGCTAGAATAGTAATAATAATACCACAGAAATTTCTAGGTGAGCCAATTTTGATGTTCTTTAGATTCTTTTTATTTGAAAGCTGGTGCTTCTCATGTGGTCCCATATAATTTAATCAAGATCTGACCAGTAGTTTTTGAGTTACCTTTAATACTGTGTATTTAATTGACTTCAACTACATTGATGTTCTCATTTCATTTATATTGAAGTCAGTTGTACAAAATTTTTAATTTTACCGCTTGTATTCAAATTAAACATTTGATCAAAATAAAAATAGACACTGTGCAGTTTAACAAATATGAGCACTTAATTAAACAAAATTACTTTTATTGCTATTACTATACAATAATATTTTATTAAATTATAAACTGTAAGACAGCAAAAGCTGCCGCGTGGCTCTACCACTGTTAAAAATTAACAGTTTATTATATTAAATTAAAAGTTTATTTATTTAATCATCAGGAGTCTTTCATTGCAGCAAGAATTTGCGTTGTCACGCTTGGCGGATTTAGATACCCCTGAAGTGTCATACATTCAACACTGCTGCCTATCACTGGTTTTTTTTTTACAATTGATATGCATAGCTTGATTTTAATAATGGTTGATATTTATAAAACAATAAATCTTGCCTCAGATTTTATTTATACGAACCTTATCAGCACTATGACCTTGTCGAGCTATAGCAGAGTATTTGACACGTCCAGACTCATCCAACTGTACAGCTAATGCATTGGAAGTGCTTTCTTTTCCACGCGCACCCATACCCAGAGGGTATTGTGCCACATGGATTTCTGGGAATGCACCTCCATCTACAATAAAGTAATGTAATAGCAGTGAGTGAGTGACTTCAACGTCAAACAGCTATACCTTTAAAATGAACTCAAAGACTTGATTAATAATTAAACAATTTAATGACTTTTGTCAATAATATTACCTGCAAAATCTTCTTCTGCTCGCGGCACCCATCCTTTTCTTTGACCATACGGAGGCACGCTCGTCTGAGATACAACAAGGGCACTACCAACGCGCTGCCCTTTTCGTTCGTCATCTCGATCCCATACTTGCTGTATAGGAGCAGGTAATAGGCTGTAAATTGTAAGAAATTGATAATTAT
Source organism: Parnassius glacialis (assembly GCA_033319125.1). Lineage (NCBI taxonomy): Eukaryota > Metazoa > Arthropoda > Insecta > Lepidoptera > Papilionidae > Parnassius > Parnassius glacialis. The sequence goes on along the minus strand of JAVANC010000029.1, from coordinate 6,720,731 downwards.
TATTACAATACTGTATCGAGACGAATTCCCTTTAATAAACAAATAATCGGAAAACTATTAAAATTATAATAAACTAATAAAACATTTCACACCGAATTCACTTAGAACATCATTCAATCAACAATCATATTATAATCAACATTTATTCAATATAAAGTAAGCATTTTAATAAAATACAGAAAAAACACACAACACACCTTGACAACGACGCCATTTTAATGAATCATAGACAATGTTGGAACTTGGAATTTCTATTCTCAATTCACATCATTTTTTTATATAACTTGCTTTACGGCTCTGGGTTCTAGCTCTTCTGAGCCTGACGATACAATATAATTATCCTTCATAGTTGATGTTGATGCGTCATATTGTGCAGCCCTTAGGAGATTTTGACAGAAACTTGAAGCAGACAGCTGACAGTTGGCGATGGTATCATGGTATCTCAAAGCGCCTAAACAAACAGACACCTTATCTTGAGAATTACATCACCATCAGAGCACTTGTTTCACCGTTTCCACTAATAGTTCATATGCGCAGACACTTAAAACACAAAATCGCACCATTCTTACATATCAAAATCCACATCAAACCATTATTTAAACGATAATACAGGAGCAGCAAACCGCCAGCGGTCCAGTTCCCGTCAAAACTCAATTCATATAAAGCAAAGTTATAGGCCTGTGACGGGTGGAAGGAAAAGGGGAGATCTCCCACCGGGCAAGATGTTCTGCCCGGAGAGCGGCCAACGCTCCGAGTGGTAGTTCGGAGCTATTCTATATATTATGCTGCTTTAACTTCGGAACTTTGTTAGTGCGATTTAGGCTTCGATGTATTTCGCTTGTGGCGCGATGACAGCGCCGCCACATTACCCCCTGCTCAGACCGGAGGTCGATAGTGCAGTCTAAATGTCGACGAATTTACAAGTGCCAGAGAATTACCTTGTAAGTCTGCGGTGAGTCGAGAAGAAGGCAAGTGATCTGCGAGAGTGCCGTGAAGCAGAGGCGAGCAGGGAGGTTCAGAGCCGTGCCGAACACTGTAGCGCAGAGAATAGCTTGAAGGAACATGAAGCATTATTATACCAGTGCTGCGATGAACCTTTTATAAAGCTAGATAGCGTTGCAGAATGTGAAGACTGCAGACAATATCTGCTCGGGAGCGAATGAATGGGGTACTTGAGGACGATGACGAAGGTTTGATATTGTAGTTTCCGAAGTTTGTTGGTTGCGTGTTTATATCACGTCGGGGTCACCACTGTGGCGGGTGGAAGGAAAAGGGGAGCTCTCCCACCGGGCAAGGTGTTCTGTCCGGGGTACAGCCAACGCTCCGAGGGATAGTTCGGAGCTATTCTATATATGCTGCTTTAACTTCGGAACTTTGTTAGTGCGATTTAGGCTTCGATGTATTTCGCTTGTGGCGCGGTGACAGCGCTGCCACAGGCCAAAGAGTATATAATCAAATATATGTTGATCATAAGTATGTTATTCTTGTTATGGAGTGTAGAGGCAGGGAGAACCATCTCTGTAAATGAATAAATGTCTGTAAAACGCATCCAATAAAGGTGGCGTGGCGCTGTGGTAGCATAGGATAAATTTTAAAGAAAGCGTCAAAAGTAATTAGAATAATATGGAGAAATAAACGAGGACCAACCAATTTCCGCTAACGTAATGCGGAAAATTAGAGAGAATTACAAGTAAAATTTGTAATTATTTTAACTTGTAAAAAATTAATTTGTTGAAAGAAAAATAACAAGTCTTATGGGATTTTATAAATAAATGTTAAATAAATTAAAACAATAAGTATAACAATTGTTATACAACAACTGGTGTTAAACAGATATTCCACGATTTATATTATTTAATTATATAAATAAAGGAATACATCTTCAACAATAGTGAAAGTTGTTGTATAACAATTGTCATACTTATTGTTTAATTATTTTATAACGTTTTATAACTATGACCACAGTAAATCTTTAATAATTATTTTAAGAAAGTCACGCTAATAAAATCACGTTTTCAGTTCTTTTTTGTTATATTTACTAATTTATTTTAGACTACATACTACATAAATTGTTTACGTTTTGTATACTAGCATTTTCGACTCTAATCATGGAATTTTTTAAATATTTGAACTCAGCACACTTCAATCCGTCTACAACAACTATCTTCATATTGTAGTTTTTCAGATGCCAGCGCTATTTTGGTAGGTACTGGAACCTCTATTTTCAGTATACAGTTGGACACTTTTTCAACTTTCCCTCCATATGAGACGCACGACTTACCTCTACACTCCAAAGTTCTTGTTCGCAGTTCACCAATTAAGGTAGACATAAATTATAGAATAGACCCACACAGCCTAGTCTGATTTATAACTCTTTGGGTATAATAATATGCTTGTCGTTGTACTTCAGATTGTGAAGTTTTTGGGAGATTTGATAACGATAACTCAGTAATGTAAAAATAATAATAGCGAGAGCGTCTCCCGGTTGATTGTTTGAAAATCATTATAATTGTGCCGTCGCGTTAAGTGCCCTTTTTGTTTGTTGGTTGGTTTGTTAGTTTACGTGTCAACGAGGCGTATTTTTAATTCTTTTCGCGACGTGGTGTTTTGGTGTCGAATGAAGGAACTTAGTTCTATTTAACGCTGAACCGTATGACTTATTAAGAGATCGCGTTAGTTCCCTATTTCTAATTTTGTGATAAGTGAATCCGGGATATCGAATGTCGAATTTTGAACTACTGTCCTTACTGTGTCGGGTATCACGTGTTCGATCCTACGATGAATGTGGAATTAGGCGAGTTTAAGGTAGTTAAATGTACAATGAAGCTAATAGACTGAAATAGTGATAATGAAGAAAGAAATAGTCCAGCGGTGGAGCCTGCTGGAGCGATGCAGCATTGTGGGGCAGCCTGGAACTCGGCTACTGCTGGTCGCCTAAGCTGGTCCAGGTCCCAGACATTTACACATCACTGAACACTACTTGCCATTCACCTTACACCCACTTACGGCCTGACCGAACCTTGGTGCGAAGTTAGCTTCTGATACTGGTACGTACTATATGTTTCTAGCATTCTCCCATATAGTTTAGCATGATAGGACATTTTTCCATGTGGCCCCTGGGCCCGACCTGCGGCTGCTCGTTGAATCTTCCGCTCATGGGCCCCAGGATGTTCGATATTTGAAGGGGCAGCTGTAGGCCGTAATATTTTTGGTAGCAGGGAGCGTGTTTGAATTGGTTTAATTTGTGTCTACAATCACGCTTGGCCGTAATACGTAATAATAAAATTCTTTTCTTTTGTTGCTTTGTTGCTTGCTTGCTTGCTTTGTTTGTTAGCGGATAGATGTGAACGCCACGCCCGTAGGTTGCGCAAGCGGAAGTTTGCTAGAGCTAGATATGCGTCGGGTAGGTAGATGGTTATTATCACGTAATCGGATAATTATCGTTGTCGTATAATTATAGTTGATTAATGATCGAAGGGTCGGTTGTTCGAGCGAGGCATTTTTTGTTGATCGACTGTGATGTGTATCTTTATTTGTATTGTAATTTGTATTTGATCTAATAAATAGTGATTTGTATTTGTGTAATTTGTAATTAACTTGATTTGATAGGAATTGTATTTGTTATTTGTTAATTTTCTTTGTATTTGTTATTTGTTAATTTGTAATTTGTATTTGAGCCGCGTAGTAATTTGTATTTAGAAAGTGATGCCGTCGCGCTGCCAGGGCTGTCACCATGCCGTTTTGTGTCTGGGTGCGAACGGCGTTTCCTCTCAGGGCTCTACCGAGCCCTCGACTCCCACGGGCAGGGGCGCTCAGCCGCGCACCCTGTCAGGGGGTTGTTCCCCCAGGGGCGGGGGGTCCTCACCTCCTCCCTCAGTACGTTAAAAGGGACTTCACTGCCACTCAGCGGTCAGCTAGACCCTTCTCACCCTCGTCAGTAGAGTGGCCGCGGCTCGGGGTACTACTGTTCCCCTTTTGATGCAGGCAGCGCCAGCTAGGTAGCTGCCGCCCTAGCTCTTACCACGGCCACCTCCACTAATTCTTTGAGCCGTCAACAGCTTACTTGTCAAACTGTTCTATTGCCGACGGCCTCAGTGAGGATGTACAACCCGAGTGTCGATTATTGAACGGTACGCGCTTTATTGGTTCCGGGTTCACAACACGGTTGGCCTCTGCTTGGTTGTTGGGAAGACTAAGGCCCCACGGGAGCGTTGAATTGCGCTGTTAGGGATTGTTAGATTTGGTTTTGGTCGAGTACTTAAGTAACGATGCTTTAAATTAAAATTAAAAATGGTTTTATGCCTTCCGCATAATGTTCATATTTGTGGCGGTTGTGATGAAGAAGACGAATTTATTGTGCTCTTTGAATACTTACACATATGTTTTGTAATTGTATTTGATCACTGTGTCTGTTTTTCTGAAAGGAAAATTTGAATTCATTTGAAATTGAATGACGCGCTATTTGAATATTTGTACCTTTGTTTTTGTGATTGTGTTTGATCGTTGTGTTTTGTTGAAAAGAAAATTGAAATTGGATAACCCTATTTGTGCCGAAAGGAATAAGAGTCATTCCTCTTTTGGATTTCACATTTTGTTGGCACTGTCTAAGATATTTATTTGAAATGAGAAATAGGGCTGTGTCTTACGTTTATCGTTTTGTTTAATTTGTCAGTTTGATCTATGTGCATCGGTGATTAATTTGTTTGAATTAATTCTGTAGTTGAACATTGATGCTTTTGAAAATTAGTTGAAATATGAGCATAGGACTACTTGTCTAAAAGGCTAGCTAGTTTGGAGATTATCAGATTGAAATCAGCTGCCGCACTATTTGAGTAAATGATTATATGGTGGATGGCTTGGTTATGCCTACTTGTTTGAAAATTCATACTAGGGACTATCTGTGCTTTTCGTTTGGTTCTCCACAGACGACGTTCATGTGGAATTTGTGGGTGCTCTCTGCACTGAAGCTTAGGAGGCCACGCTGGACCGCTTCGTGTCGCGTTGCTGTTTACAGACCTGATCCGGTCGGATTGCGGAACGAATCATAGGGGCACAGATAGGTGTTTGAAAGAGGTCGTCGGACTTCTGTCCAGTACAGGACTTGTTAAGGTGCTGCGATGCTCAGGAGGGACATCCACTGGAGGTTGACCCTCCGGCTTGCCACATTGGGGCTATCTTTTTGAGGCGGTTGCTAGGGTTGCAAGATCTGATGGGGTGCCTAAAGTGGCCTAGTTTTGGTGTAGATTCAGTCTTGCAACGTGCCGTTGCGACCCTGTCCCGCTTGTCGGTTTGCTCGCGGACCTTATGTCCGGGACGGGGGTTTGTTTATGCCCAAATTTGGTTATTTTTGAACACCATCCAATTGCGTTCGAGCTGGCGCATCACCCGATGGCATGTAGGTAAGGTAAACGCCAAGGTAGGGCGGCCGTGTGCGGCTTGCAGTGGCTCGACGCGTGGACGAAGGTAAGGGTAGTTCGCTGGCCGCGAGGCAGTGAAGCCGCGTATCTCGATTATCGCGGCCGAAGTTCACGCGACCGTGTAAGGTCCAGACAGTTAGATTTAGGCGTGTGGCGACACACACATTTATTTATTTTATTTAAAGAAATAATTATTATTTCACTGATATGTATGTATACAATTTAATATTAATATTATAATATTTATTATATTTATATATATATCTATAATACAATTACAGTCACACACACATATATATTATACTATTTCTATTTATTATAGTAAATTTTATTTGAGTATTGTATTATAGTATAATTCTCGGTGCCGGCCGGTCGAAGCACAGTGAAAACAAACATTCGTTTTAATTATTATCAACACCGTGTACCTGAGTACTTTGCCTACGTCGCGATATGTTCAACGACCAGCCAGTCGCGATCTAATCGTCTGACGGGAATACTGTGCCACTTGCGCCTACGCTGACCTTTGTTCTTACGCATAATAAGTATTATTTTAGTGCTCATTTCCTATCTTGTGTTAGTGACTTTAAACTGTACTTCCTGCTATCATCTCTTATCTATTTGTAATCTTATCTATCGCCTTCTGCTTCTTCATGTGAGACTGTTTCTATGTGTTGTGCCAACAAATATATAACTGTCTAACCGTGCTTTATTTGTTTATTCCGGCGACGGACTTACCATCAGGTACCTTATTTGCACAACCTTATTCTCCATAGGCGTGTTACTTCGCTACGTGGATATGTGAATTTTGCAATATTTAACTTGTTCGGGTGATGTGGAACTGTGCAGGCGCGCGTCGAGTAGATATACGGTCTAGGATTCGAACCGCGCATTCCTTGGTTGAGAGCGTCTCCCGGTTGATTGTTTGGAAATCATTATAATTGTGCCGTCGCGTTAAGTGCCATTTTTGTGTGTTGGTTGGTTTGTTAGTTTACGTGTCAACGAGGCGTATTTTGAATTCTTTTCGCGACGTGGTGTTTTGGTGTCGAATGAAGGAACTTAGTTGTGTTTAACGCTGAACCGTATGACTCATTAAGAGATCGCGTTAGTTCCCTATTTCTAATTTTGTGATAAGTGAATCCGGGATATTGAATGTCGAATTTTGAACTACTGTCCTTACTGTGTCGAGTATCACGTGTTCGATTCTACGATGAATGTGGAATTAGGCGAGTTTAAGTTAGTTAAATGTACAATGAAGCTAATAGACTGAAATAGTGACAATGAAGAAAGAAATGGTCCAGCGGTGGAGCCTGCTGGAGCGATGCAGCATTGTGGGGCAGCCTGAAACTCGGCTGCTGCTGGTCGCCTAAGCTGGTCCAGGTCCCAGACATTTACACATCACTGAACACTACTTGCCATTCACCTTACACCCACTTACGGCCTGACCGAGCCTTGGTGCGAAGTTAGCTTCTGATACTGGTAAGTACTATATGTTGCTAGCATTCTCCCATATAGTTTAGCATGATAGGACATTTTTCCATGTGGCCACTGGGCCCGACCTGCGGCTGCTCGTTGAATCTTCCGCTCATGGGCCCCGGGATGTTCGACATTTGCAGGGGCAGCTGTAGGCCGTAACACATAGCTTGCAAATATTTTTAAACAATGTCAAATTTTCCTTAACTATTTGAATTAGTCACCTGATTTAGTTAACAAATAGAAAAATAATATTATGATAATTAGTTAAATGCCCATTTCAATACCTAGTAAAAGTCGCGTAGCATAATCAAAGATATATTGTAACAATACTATAACAATAATTAAATGATTATTTAATAAATATTATCTAATACATAATCAATTTTTTTTTGTCCAAATATTGTTTTACGCTATAGAAATTATTTTCATTGAGCCATTTGTACAATTTCTTTTTGAACAATGTAATATTTAAGGTTTTAAGTTCGTCAAGGAGTTTTTTATATATTCGGACACACATGGTAAGGCAACTTCAAATAAAAAGTTGAATTCTTACAATATTATATTTTATATTATAATAATATACGCAGCTTCAGGGTGGCCCCGTAAGCTACTGTTAGAGACGTGAACACTACACATTGCATAAAACTACTTTTACGGATTCTATCGCGTTTAATTACCTTGTTTTTTATTGGTTCCCGATTATTCGGGTACTGTAAAGCACTGTGTAATGTGCTGTAAAGTAACCGTCGTAAGTAAACGTCGGGAATCAATAAAAACCAAGATAATTAAACGTGATAGAATCCGTAAAAGTAATTTTATTTAACCGGAGAAGCCTGTTAACATGCACCTTAAAGAGGTTGAAGTTATATGCACTCGAAAAAACAGAAGCCAGCAGGGCATTTGGCTCTTGGCTGTGCGCATTATGAAAGATGAGATAGCACTTAGTGCGAATATTCGGAATATCAACAAAGGATGGATGGTATGCTACAGTACGTCTGACCGAACATCATCAATAGCGATCGCACAAACGATATTTAGTAAAAAAACAAATTAATTTAAGGGTTAAAAAAGTTTAAAATTTATAATAAGAAGGGCTAATTTAAGAATGAAATTTGTTTAATTAATTATAAATAATTATATAATTAAAAGACGAACAAACAATTTTTACATTCGACCATAACGAACAAACAACGAACAATTAATTAAAAATTAGAAAATAAGAAAATGAAAAATTAAAAATAAAAGTGGGGCTAGGTTCAGGTACCTCCTATATCATCGTTACAGCCCTTCCCAAGTCCACTGCTGAACATAGGCCTCCCCCAAAGAATGCCACAAAGCATAGTCCTGAGCCACCTGCATTCATCGACTTCCTGCATATCTTACCAGGTCGTCACTCCATCTAGTGGGAGGATGCCCTACACTTCGTCCGCCGGTATGAGGCCGCCACTCAAGAACCTTTTTTCCCCAACGGTTGTCGGTTCTTCGAGCTATATGGCCGGCCCATTGCCACTTCAGGTTACTAATCTGTTGGGCTATGTCGGTCACTCTGGTTCTACTGCGGATATCCTCATTTCTTTTTTTTTCACGCAGAAAAACCACAAGCATAGCTCTCTCTATAGCTTGCTGAGCGACCTTGAGCTTCCTCATACGGCCAGCAGTGAAGGATCACGTCTTAGATCCATAAGCCATCATTGGCAACACGCACGCGTGCACGCATGCGTGCGTGTTACCTCCTATATACTTAGCAGGAAATACCATAGACATAGACAAATAAATATGTTGGAAAATACTGAATAAAAATAGTAAAAATACGAAAGTATAAAGAAATATTAAAGTAACTACATACATTAAAATTTAGTTATGATTTCTTGTATACTTAAATTGAAAAAACGTCGATTTTTTTAAATTGATAATTTATTGCTCAGTTTTGATATACCTAAAATAACACAAAATGAAAGGTGGAAGAACTGTCAGATTCGTATATAAATGAGTAGGCTGTGAACGTCCCCCTTTTATAACCTCAAAAATGCGCGAGAAGTATCTCCCAGAGATGGCGAAGTGAGCTTATTTTTACCTTTAATAAGTGTTTAAGTGCACGGATTACCATCATGCCGTCGAAGAAGAGAAAATACAATGCAAGGTTTCCCGCGGTAAGTTTAAATTCCTTAATACTTACTCAGAAATGCAATATTAGTGTTATTGTTTTCGTCCCTAATCCCAATCGTTTGGTGATATCATGACATTGTTTGGTTGTAGGGCCGAATTAAGAAGATAATGCAGACCGATGAAGAAGTGGGAAAGGTCGCCCAAGCTGTACCAATCATAATCTATATCCTTTTCAAATAATAGTTTAAAGAATTAATTCAATTTCGAACGATGCGTAGTACGCGCAGCTGTGACTGTTGTTTACTGTTGCTATAGGTATATCTTTTTATTTTTAATTTTAAACATAAAAATCATGAAGCATGAAACTATGTACTGAACACTAAGTTTCAGTTAGATATTTGTTGACATGAAAATTATTTTCAGTTGTTTTTTCACAACAACTGTTGTTGACTTTACTTTCATTTCTTTCCCTAAGGTATAGGTACTTAACGATAACTTTTACTACTGCTACACTACAACATATAACAGAACTTCATTTAAGAATGAAGTCTGGAAGATTTTACTTAATGATAATTTTGGTCTTTGTATTTTGCCTTTTTTTTTTACAGTTTTTTTTAAATTACTGCATAAACATGCATGTGGGTGGGTTTCAGTTTAACTAAATTTTAATACTAAATAATTAATAGTTTAAAAAAAAACTAAAATACTACACTTGTAGATAACCAATCTAAAAAGTAGAAAATAATTTTCAATAAGTTTAAAAGAAGAAAATAGTGTTTAACATAAAATATAATAATTTTATTGTAAAAAAGTGTAGGGTGCCTCTTCAGATATTTTTATGATGATGCTAATTTTATAAATATCCACAAAAATATTTACAACAAATGACATACCAAGCGAATAAAAGCATGTTAAATTAAACTGTTGTGTTACAAATAGTATAAAGGACTTGAAAATGATTACAACACAATATTTTTGAAAATCTGCTAATGAAAACTACTAAATTGAATTTAATAATAGGTTAATAATTGGGTGTACAAATATGCATTTAATCTGCACTAAAACCATTTTAGTCAATATTGTTATATGCTTATGAAATAAATGAGGTATTTCACTTATTTGTGATTAAGCTTACACACAAACAAATCCTTTTTAAAATAGTAGAATCAGACTCTAGGAACTTTAAAACGTTGAGACTATTAGATGAAATTAGGACAACTGAATGTGTTACAGCAACTTCTAAATGAGAAGTTAAAAACAATTCATGTCCTGAGAGAAGAAATGTAATGTGTATAAAGAGATTTTTTTAATAGTTACCGTCTTGATTGAAAATAGAATGTTTGCATCATCATAATCATTATTATCACCATTACAACACAACAAATCCACTGCTTACCATAGGCCTTCCCTAAAGTACTGCCACTAAGCATGATCCTGACCCACCTACGAGGGCTGCACTAAAAGTATCGGGAATGGAATATTTCCACTGTTCCTGTCATATTAAAATCTTTTTAATTGAAAACTCCTTGATTTTAAAAATCGAATACCATTTATTTATTTAAAAAATGATTCTCGGTCTTGTCACAAGGTTTTGTCAAACTTGTTTAGTCGTTGAGAAAATGGAATTGACTCAAGAAAATTCAAGAGCAATGATTTATTATGACTTTCGAAGTGGTTTAACACAAAAACAGTGTGTTGACCGGATGATTTCTGCATTTGGTGATGAAGCCCCATCCAAAACCACAATTTATCGCTGGTTTGCTGTATTTCAACGTGGACATTTCAAGCTCAGTGATGATCCCTGTCAAGGTCGTCCAAAAACTGCAGTCACCCAAGAAAACGTTGATGCTGTGCGTAAGCTGATTGAGGAAGATCGACATGTTACATACCGCGAAATTCAGGCAACTTTAGACATTGGCATGAGTCAAATACAACTAATCTTGCATGAACAATTAGGTGTAAAAAAGTTGTTTTCCCGATGGATACCGCATTCGCTCTGTGAAGAGCAAAAAGCGGCTCGCGTTACTTGGTGCATCAGAACTCTCGAAAGATTCCACGCAGGATCCTCAAATGCTGTATACAACATCGTATCAGGTGACGAATCCTGGATATACGCGTACGAACCCGAAACAAAAAACCAGTCACGAGTTTGGGTGTTCGAAAATGAGTTAAAGCCAATAAAAATTGCTCGTTCACGGAGTGTTGCAAAAAAAATGGTGGCCACGTTTGTCTCCAAAACCGGCCATGTTACGACTATTCCTCTTGAGGGACAAAGAACGGTTAATGCAGAATGGTATGCTAGCATTTGTTTGCCACAGGTCGTTTCTGAACTCCGTAAAGAGAACTGCAACCGCCGCATCATCCTCCATCACGACAATGCGAGTTCTCACACCGCACACAGAACAAAAGAGTTTTTAGAGCAAGAAAACATAGAATTATTAGACCATCCGCCATACAGCCCCGACCTAAGCCCTAATGATTTCTATACTTTTCCTAAAATAAATAATAAATTGCGTGGACAGAGATTTTCATCACCTGAAGAAGCTGTGGACGCCTACAAAACGGCCATTTTGGAGACCCCAACTTCCGAATGGAATGGTTGCTTCAATGATTAGTTCCATCGTATGGAAAAATGTGTCAAATTTCGCGGAGAATACTTCGAAAAGCAATAAATACATTTTTAAATAGTAATGTTGTGTCACTTCCTTGATTCCCGAAATTTTCAGTGCCGCCCTCGTACATCCATCAATTTCCTGCATCTCTTTGGCATTGCATCTTTAGCTTTTGCAGAATTGACAAAGGGGGCTTCTACGGTTCCTACGGCGGCGCCACGAATTGAAGGTGGATTTGCATAGATCTCGACAAGTACGTATAAGGTTTTTCAATTTCTACCTTAGTTTCCAAGATATTGATACTCAAAAATCGAATACTAAAACCAGCAATACTAGAATCAGCACGCCCCAACTCCACATAGTCTTGTCTCTGCCCTAGAGTGATTTTGTAAAGCAGTAGGCGTAGAGGGAGAACAGCCCCTGCCCACTGCAGCAGGCAAGGGCGAAGGGGCTGCACTTCCCGCAGCGCCGAAGTCGTTGCAGAAGTGACTTTGGGTCTATATTCCTGTGTACAAAAAGTAATTTTTGGGTATTGATATCTCGGAAACTAAAAGAGATATTGAAAATTTTTATTCTTACTTTTCGGCGTATCTCGTCGAAATCTATGAGAATCTGCCTTCGAATCGTGGCGCCGCCACCTTAATAACTAGTCGTGCCTTAACAAGTAATTTTTTTATTGTTTAATACATTTGGCACTTGAGATTGATGAAATGAAAACCCATATAGTGTCCTCTTTTTATTCATTTTGTTTATGATTATTTCAGATTTTACTGTACACATCAATAGCAATATTTAGGCCATTTACATTCTGGTAATTTTCTTTTATAATACACTTTTTTGTCTATATTCAGTCCATCATAATTTTGAACCTCACATCTCATTAGAGCTTTGTCGATCAATCATTTGTTCTCTTCTCCAAACTAACCAATGGTTAATCAAAGTTTGGCTCAATCATGAGCCATTGGTAAGTTTCATAACTACTAAAGCTAGCACTCTTACTAAAGCTAAGAAGTATGATTGAATTGAAATTTGATGTTGATTGATTTCTGAAAAAAATTATTCTCAATCATTCATCGCTATACCTCGACCTTTGAAATATTTTTTATTTTATTTATTAACACGATACAGTTTACAGTTGTGGAGATAAAAGTTTCTTAAAATTAAATGATTAAGTAACTAAACTGTAAGTCAGAACATGTGTTTATGAAGTACATTATAATGAGTTACAATATGCTGAATTTATAAACAATTTAATGAACAGTGACTTTGCCATCAACCATCCAGGAGATAACAAGAGGCCTGTTACATATTTAAAGCTAGAACAAAAGTAAGTAGAAACATAAAACAGATGAGACCAATTATTTCAGAATATCATGGATAGATCTATTGAAGACATTTGGATTTGAACCTAACCTTGTATAACTAGTTGAGTACTACTGCTCCTTGACTGGTTGCTCTTTTATTGAACAAAGCCAGCTAATTCTGAGAGTACTGAAAGAACTAGGATATCTCGGTTCCCTTGAAGACTAGTACTGAAAATTACTAGTCCATAACAGCACTGATTCCAGAATTCTTAGTGATCGTATCATATTGCCTTCTGAAGCGACCATAGCCAAATGGTTAAGTGTACGAACCACAAACTTGGTAGTCGTGAGTTTCATGGGGAAATGCCTAAACAGTCAATGAGGGATCTACAATTTTTTCTGCCATCATGGCGGCGCTTTTTAAGTATGAGGTGAAATATTTGACATATTTTATAAGTTGATTGTTAGAAAAGTGTAGAGATCATTGTTTCTTTCTGAAGTATTAGTATATTTTATACGAATACGACTAGAAATGGATAAACCAACTACGTAGAATTAAAATATGTGTAAAATAATTAAAGAATATAGCACGAGGCATTGTTTTATGCACATACATAAACTAGACATACAACTTTAATTAAATCACAACTTTTAAATGATAATAACACTGTGTGATCATTAGCGTTACAAACTGCAAAACAAATAAAAAAATTACGTTGTAGAGCCGTATTGCAGCTATATTACTGGTATAGTTGTAGCATGAATGGGTCCGCTCGACCGGGGAAGGACCACGCTCTCATATAATACCAGCGTAAAATAGCAGCTTAATGCTGTTGTGTTTCGTATGATGAGTATAGAGAACCGGAGACCCTTTTTACTGGAAACGAGGCATTTCATCTTAGTCCTCACAGGCGACAACGCATCTGCATTTTGATTCGTAATCGAGGATAAATGTAGTTGTCTATGAGTCACAGCAAGCACTTACCATCATGTGGACTGTGTGCTCGTTTGTCAACCTTAACCTATAAAAAAATAAGTTCTCCTTCGTCCCAACTAGCGACATCTGATGAGCGTTATATTATTAGCCCTCATTCACTTACTGGACAATAGCTGATGCGTAAATATTTGATTTGATCTGCACAGATTACAGTAAAAGGCCAATTTAATCTGTTTACGGACTAGAAATCACATTACAGTGATCATTACATAACTTTTGCTGTTGTAAGCGTTCCAACGGAAATTTTGGGCTGTCGAAACTTGGATAAGTGCCACATTATCACTTGAGTGTTACAAAGCACAAAAGTTAATGCCTCGGTTAGTGATCGGGACCGCGATTGCCGATCTTGATGTCCGGGTTGGAACTTTCTGTCAAGAAATGCTTGGTAGCAGCCTGGAGCCAGGAAGGTGTTTTACCCCTGTGCCTCTGAAAGCACGTAAACCCGTTCGTCCTGCGCCTGATTTTTCTTAGTAAGGGAATAGAGAGTGCACTTTTTTATAGGATGGGGTGGCAATCGAGCACACAGTCCACCTGATGGTAAGTGGTTGCTGTGTCCCATAGACATCTACATCTATCCTCAGTAAAGAATCAAAATGCAGATGCTTTGTCACCCGTGAGGACTAAGATGCAATGCCTCTTTTCCAGTAAAAAGGGTCTCCGGTTCTCTACACTCACCATACGAAACACAGCAGTGTTAAGCTGCTATTTTACGCTGGTATTATGTGAGAGCTTGGTCCTTCCCTGGTCGAGCCGACCCATTCGTGCTACAACTATACTACTAATATAGTTGCAGCATGGCTCTACCACGTGCAAAAAAGCCACCTGTGTTTGCGTATACACTCGTGCACTATAATCCTGTCCTGCGCAGATGGCCAGACTATGTTGAGACCAGTGGCGTAGCGTGCCTTAGATGGGCCCCGTATCAAAATTTGTTGGGGGGCCCCAATGAAGAGTAAAGATTTCATAAAAGGAACAAAAACGCTTGCATTGAATTCAATTTATTATACATTGATTTTAAGTTATTCATCATCATCATTACAACCCTTCACAAGTCCACTGCTGAACATAGGCCTCCTCCAAGGAATGCCACAAAGCACGGTCCTGAGCCACCTACATCCATCGACTTCCTGCATATCTTACCAGGTCGTCACTCCATCTAGTGGAGTGACGTCCTACACTTTGTCCGCCGGTACGAGGCCGCCACTCGAGAAACTTTTTTCCCCAACGGTTGTCGGTTCTTCGAGCTATATGGCCGGCTCATTGTCACTTCAGCTTACTAATCCGTTGGGCTATGTCGGTCACTCTGGTTCTTCTGCGGATATCCTCATTTTTAAGTTTCTCACGCAGAGAAACTCCGAGCATTGTCCTCTCCATAGCTCGCTGAGCAACCTTGAGCTTCCTCATCCGGCTAGCAGTGAAACAACACGTCTCAGTACCATAGGTCATCGAGGTTGTACAGTCTCGTTTTCAAGATTTGAGGTATACCTGACGAGAAGATGTGCCGTAATTTCCCGAACGCTGCTCAGCCGAGTTGAATCCGTCGATTGACCTCTTGGTCGAAGTTGGACTTACCTAGTTGGACTATTTGTCCCAGGTAAACATACTCGTCAACAACTTCGAGCTTAGTGCTCCCAACAACTACCGTCATAGGTGTGACATGGATATTAAACATGATCTTTGTTTTGTCCATGTTCATCTTAGGACTTATCCATTGGGGACACACTATTGAGGTCATAGCTTAGGTCCTCCAGCGATTCTGCCATAAGGACTATATCGTCGGCAAATTGAAGGTGAGTGATGTACTCGCCATTGATGTTGATACCGTATCCTTTCCAGTCCAGAAGCTTGAAAACGTCTTCTAATGCAGCGGTGAAGAGTTTCGGGGATATAACGTTGCCCTGTCTTACACCTCTCTGCAATTGGATAGGTTTCGTACTCTGGTTCTGTACTCGGATAGCCATCGTAGCCCTACTGTACAAGCACTTCAGCACTTCGATATACCGACAGTCAACTTGTCACCACTGAAGGGACTGCAGCACCGCCCAAATTTCGACGGAATCAAAGGCTTTCTTATAGTCCACATACGCCAGACATAGCAGGAAATTATACTCCTCAGAATTCTGTACAATTTGCCGAAGGGTGTGTATGTGGTATAGTGTGATAAAGCCTCTTCGGAAACCGGCTTGTTCGGGAGGCTGGTAGACGTCAAGTCTGCGCGCGAGACGATTCGTTATGAATCTCGAAAACAACACGTAGACGCGGCTCAGAAGGGAAATCGGTCTGTAGTTCTTCAAGAGAGCGTTGTCACCTTTCTTTAAGAACAAGACCACCGCACTTCTGCTCCACGCCTCCGGTGTAATGCCACCATGGAGGACGGAATCAAAAAGTTTCTGAAGGGCTTCAAGTACCAGTTTTCCACCCGCTTTCAGAAGCTCCGCTGTAATTCCATCCTCGCCTGGGGCCTTGCCGTTTTTAAGGTGCTGGAGAGCTATTCTAATCTCGTCAGAGTGACGTCCGGTATATCATCGGAATAGTGTCAGATAAGACTCGCTCTTAGATCGTTACTCACACTTACGTGTGGCTCCAACGATAATGTGTACAACTGCCCATAGAACCTCTCAATCTCACTCAAAATCTCTGGTGTCCCGGAAACGACGCTGCCACACTCGGTCTTCAGCTTCGACAGTTGGCTCTTTCTGGCAGACAGATCTCTAGCAAAGACTTTGGAGCCCTGGTTCCGCTCGATCGCTTCTTTAATATGAGCAGTATTAAAGTTGCGTAAGTCCCGCTGCATGCATTTGGAGATCTGTCTGTTCAGTTGCCTTTATTCTGTCAAATCTACTGAAGATTGCAGCTTCATATCCCGTCTAACAGCCATGATATTAAGAGTGTGATCGGAGAGTTTTTGTGTTCTACTGCGGCGGGTCTTGCAAAATTCATTTCTCTCAGTCATTCATTTCGTCCACTGCATTGTAATCTTCTAGGCACTGACAACGATTTCGTAGCTCGAGCTGAAAGGTTTTGGGACTTTGGATTAGAGCACGAGGGGGACGGAGCGTTGACATCATTAGACGTGACCTCTCCAACTTAACGTTTAGGTTTAGTGTGCCTCTCACCATTCGGTGATCGCTGCCGGTTTTCACCCTCGCGATCACTGAGACATCACTGAACAGTTGTCTGGTCGTGATAATGAAGTCAGTCTCATTTTTTGTCTAACCGTCGGGGCTCGACCAGGTCCACTTCCTGTGGGGCTGTTTCTAGAAGAAAAAGTTCATCATAAAAAGTCCCTCTTCCTCCATGAAGTCGGCCAGCTGCTGGCCCCTTGGGTTCCGTTTCCCTATTCCGAATTTCTCTACTTTCAGCTCACCGTTTTCTCTAGTGCCTAGTTTTGCATTGAAGTCTCCCATTAAAACCGTATAGTGGGTTTTGGAGGAATGCATGGCTCTAGAGATATCCTCATGCATTTCCTCCACCTCCTCATCGGGATGTGCTGAGGTTGGTGCGTACGGGTCTTGCAAAATTCAGCCCGTCTTCAGCTTTCGTAGTAGCTTATATTATCCACTGTGTTGCAGTCTTCTAGGCACTGAAAACGATTTTGTAACTCAAGCTGAAAGTTTTCGGGGATTTGGATTAGAGCACTAGGGGGACGGAGTGTTTACTTCATTAAACTTGACCTCTCCAGCTTACTGATTAGGTTCAGTGTGCCTTTTACCATTCGTTGATCGCTGCCAGTTTTCACCCTCGCAATCCCTGATTCATCACTGAACATTTACAGTGGTAGTCATCGTGATGAAATCAATCTCATTTATTGTCGAACCGTCTTGTCGGGGCTCGACCAGGTCTACTTCTATGAGGCCGCTTCTGAAAGAAAGAGTTCCTCTTTCTCCATGAAGTCAGTCACTTGGGTTTCGTTGCCCAATCCTGAATTTCCGTACCTTCAGCTCACCGTTCTTTATTGTGGCTAGTTTTAAGTCGAATTCTCCCATTAACTAGGGTTTGGAGGAATGCATGGCTCTAGCGATGTCCTTATACATTTTCTTTTCTCCTCATAGGGATTTGCCGAGGTTGGTGTGCAAACCTGTATGAACTTCAGGGAATACCGTTTGGTGATTCTGAGTATAAGGTACGCAACCCTCGTCGACACACTCCCAATCTTTACAACGTTGTTAACGAGAGACTTGTGGACGATAAATCCGACACCTCCTTGGGACAGATGGTCGCCCTCCTGGTGATAGAACGAATTGACGGATTCGAGGATTACCGTGTCCTCCCCCTCTTTTCGGACTTCGGATAATCCTATGACATTCCAACGCAACTTGTCTATCTCTTCTTCCAGCTCCGGGATCTTCTCGTCAGTCCCCAGGGTGCGTGCGTTATAAGTTGCCAGGTTGAGTCGTCGTAGGTGGCAACAGAACCTCCACCGGAGATTCTTAGCACCCCCTGCTCCGCCGTTACCATGGTCGCCACCGTAGCCAGGAATAGCGGGGCCGCCGGGGACTGGGTCCATCCCTTCCTTACTTTTATGGGGGGGGGGGCTACATTACTATAGTTGCCACGCTTGGCGAGCGGGTTCGCAACTGCAGTTTTATTATTGTTGTTATGCTGTTATCAGAAAGATGCTGCTGCCCATCCTCTGCTTCAGTTTCCCTCTGTCGCCTTTTACGATACCCACGGGAAGATATGGGGTAGTGAGTATTCTTATCCGCCACTACACGGGTTTTTGAGTTATTACTTACAATTAATACTCCTAGGAACTAAGCTGGCCAAACAATTCAAATCAAATATACACTTTTCGTGCCTTTTGTTCGGCGAACATAGCTGAAGACGATTCGGCTGCATTCATAGCTGAAGACGATTTCAGTTTTACTAAATTCTTTACTTCTATAGACAATAGTGATAGCCTTTCCTGTCCCATAGAAGTCCATGGAATTTTTGCTCACACACGTTCGGGGCCCCTGTAGCCCGGGGGCCCCGTATCATTGATACGGCTGATACGGCAGTAGCTACGCCCCTGGTTGAGACTGACCGTCGTGACCGAAATCGGTGTGGAGGATAGTATAAAGCACGAGAATAGTGCTTTAGGTATCCCTACGTCTTCTTCCGATAGTATTAAAATCCGCTGTGATGAAACTGTTGCTAAATATTCAAGGCATTCTTCATTGTCATGCTAATTGATTTTTAAGATCGCACGCAAGTGATACCCATGATAACTCTTGGATACATCTATGCGGGACACGATCGTTAAATGAGAATGATAAGTATAAACATTAGCATTCGGTGGTAAGGTTATTTTCGTACTTAACTTTTGTCATAGTTTCTGATCTTAGGGCCTTAACACACTGACAATTTGCGAGCGAGTTCAAAGCGAGGAGAGTACGCAGCAAGCTCATTAAAACAAGCAAGAACATTGCGGATTGCCCGCAGCGAGCATGCGGCGTGCAATCCGCGTTTTAGACACTATTATGTACTGTAATCTATATTCAATAAAAATTATTCCATTCTATTCTTCTCTATGTAAATTAGGATATTTTTGATAGCATTGCGAATCGTCCGTGATAGGGAGTCGATTCTTTGACGATTTGTGGTCTATCTAATCTGATGCAATTACGGGTGTATAGGTGGCGTAGCGTAGTTACCGGGGCTGCTAGACCCAAAAATGCCGGTAGTTGACTTTATTCTTCGGATATGTTACCATCTAAATCCTGCCGCTTGGACAGCCGAATTCTCCTCCTCCTTTCTTATGCCACTGCCTAGTTACAGTAATGACCTGGTCCAATTTTTGGAAGGATAAATTTCAGTATATATATCTCTACATCTCATTTTAAAAATGTAATAACTACTTAAAAATAATAAATCTTATTTATGAATATAACAAATGAATACTAACTCAGCGTCCGTAGATTTTTTTTCTGTAAGTGTAGCATACACTTGTATACGTTGGCCCTGAGGCCTTTGCAGCTTCATCGAAATAGACTCGCAAGTGAGGACTTAGAGTTAGAGCTATTAAGTGCAACAAATTCCAACAGTCGTCCCGAGGCACCCGGGCCCCTGCTTTTAGAGTGCGGCTCCTCGAGCTAAGTGGGGGGGGGGGGGGGCGATGTGAGCCGGAGGTACGAACTTCGGCTTGAACCACTGTCGGAATGGGGAAACGGGTCGTAAACTAAAAACGCCCCATATCACGGGTATTGAACCTCGTGTACGGAGTGTGTCTGTAACCTCGGGTTCACTTATTCTATAAAACTGGAAAGGTAACCTAGGAACCTTTCCAAAATTACTAGAATTTTTACCAATAATTTAGTGCTCATTTATTGTTAATTTAGTGTTGCAAAATTAAATTTCATGCCAAAATAGCTTGATCAAACGCAGCCAAATAGAAGCATCAATAATTTAGTGCTCATTTATTGCTAATTTAGTGTTGCAAAATTAAATTTCATGCCAAAATAGCTTGATCAAACGCAGCCAAATAGAAGCATCAATAATTTAGTGCTCATTTATTGTTAATTTAGTGTTGCAAAATTAAATTTCATGCCAAAATAGCTTGATCAAACGCAGCCAAATAGAAGCATCAATAATTTAGTGCTCATTTATTGTTAATTTAGTGTTGCAAAATTAAATTTCATGCCAAAATAGCTCGATCAAACGCAGCCAAATAGAAGCATCAATAATTTAGTGCTCATTTATTGCTAATTTAGTGTTGCAAAATTAAATTTCACGCCAAAATAGCTTGATCAAATGCAGCCAAATAGAAGCATCAAAATTTTAGTGCTCATTTATTGTTAATTTAGTGTTGCAAAATTAAATTTCATGCCAAAATAGCTTCATCAAACGCAGCCAAATAGAAGCATCAATAATTTAGTGCTCATTTATTGATAATTTAGTGTTGCAAAATTAAATTTCACGCCAAAATAGCTTGATCAAACGCAGCCAAATAGAAGCATCAATATTTTAGTGCTCATTTAGTGCTCATTTATTGTTAATTTAGTGTTGCAAAATTAAATTTCATGCCAAAATAGCTTGATCAAACGCAGCCAAATAGAAGCATCAATAATTTAGTGCTCATTTATTGCTAATTTAGTGTTGCAAAATTAAATTTCACGCCAGAATAGCTTGATCAAACGCAGCCAAATAGAAGCATCAATAATTTAGTGCTCATTTATTGATAATTTAGTGTTGCAAAATTAAATTTCACGCCAAAATAGCTTGATCAAACGCAGCCAAATAGAAGCATCAATAATTTAGTGCTCATTTATTGCTAATTTAGTGTTGCAAAATTAAATTTCACGCCAAAATAGCTTGATCAAATGCAGCCAAATAGAAGCATCAATAATTTAGTGCTCATTTATTGATAATTTAGTGTTGCAAAATTAAATTTCACGCCAAATTAGCTTGATCAAACGCAGCCAAATAGAAGCATCAATATTTTAGTGCTCATTTAGTGCTCATTTATTGTTAATTTAGTGTTGCAAAATTAAATTTCATGCCAAAATAGCTTGATCAAACGCAGCCAAATAGAAGCATCAATAATTTAGTGCTCATTTATTGCTAATTTAGTGTTGCAAAATTAAATTTCACGCCAAAATAGCTTGATCAAACGCAGCCAAATAGAAGCATCAATAATTTAGTGCTCATTTATTGTTAATTTAGTATTGCAAAATTAAATTTCACGCCAAAATAGCTTGATCAAACGCAGCCAAATAGAAGCATCAATAATTTAGTGCTCATTTAGTGATGTCGATACACGCAAAAAAATTAGAATTTTTTTAGATACCATAAACTGCTCTTTTGACATTTTTATTGCAGAGTATGTGTATTCTATAGGTTGTCATTTTGTCGAAAACAAGTTGATTGACTTTCAAGGTATATGGTGTAAACACGACAAATTTAACATAAATCGTTAAGTTATGAAATCGTGGATTGTTACGAATGAATTTGATTGTAATATGATAATTTTATTCAATATAATTAAATTTCATTTAACTAGTAAAAACTGTTTATTTTAACAGTCAAAAGTTATATTAACCATCTTAGAGACCGAGATAATAATAAACACTGTATATTCTCTTGCAGGCTAAATCCTATAGATGCACATATATGTTTGTCTCTTTTTACTGTCGCGTTTTCGTTTCATCGAGTTTAAAATCACAACGAACAGAAGTTTTCACTTCAAGAATCTGTGTATGGTTTGCCCAGCACGTGTGTGTATGCCATACAGGGGAGCGTCTCATCTTGCTCGAGTAGACGGACTTCACATATCCTTGATATTTTTCACCACCGAGCACGTGTAATTCTTTTAGGCGCTTTTTAAAACGCTAAGGCGATTGACGTCAACGCCACGTTGTTAGAGATTCGATTTCTTTTGAGGTTTTCTCTACGGAAAAAATGTTATGTATTTAGTCAATAATGTGATATTATCACTGTTTTAAAGTAAGTTATAAGTATCTTTTAAATCAATATATTTTCTATTTATTTTTTTAAATACAAATAATGCGAATTATGAGCGTCTATTAAATTAAAGCGTCATTTAAAATAAAATAATATTTCCTTCATGCCAAGATAAGAAAAAGTGCGAGGGAGATGGATATTATTCCATCTCGCTTCCTTATAGCCGCCACTTTTCTCGCCTAGCCCCCATCCGTCAAATTAGTAACGTCCGATAAGGAACTTCGTTCCAATACATAGGTATATAGGCTATATAGGCACTCGCACATCCTTACCTATCCGCCTCTAATACGTACTGCAAGTATCCTATACTATAGGTAAAAAATTAACAGGCTTTAGACTATATAGGTACGTCCCACTGATAATAATCAGGCTGAGAAGATCTTTTATTTCTGAGAGCATTATGGAGCATAGTCCATCGGAGTACTCCTGTGCGTGTTTGCGAGCGTCACGTGTCTTTACGATATTATTCTTCACCGCTGAGTAGGTACGTTAAAAATCAGCAATTTCAATTAACAATTTCATTGGTTGTCGGCGGGGATCAAATCCGGGTTGCTCGTTTATTATTATTATTACTACGTTATTTAGCCCTTAGAATTAAATATTTTAGAAGTAGTAAGTAAAGATATATCTCAGAAAAATCCTTAACTCAGTTTTTTTCACCTCAACACCCCGTACCCTGGAACTGTTCGTGGAGTCATTGCTCAGCAAGGCAATGCAAGTGACGGTTGCCAGGAACGCGAAGACCCTGAGCCCATCGCATGTCAAGCAGTGCATACTAGCAGAATCGCGGTTTGATTTCCTCAAGGATTTGGTGAGTTGACATTAACTTTAAGAATACATACATACATAGCGTCACGTCTGCAATTCTTGAAGAGGTAGGTAGAGACCAAAGAGCAGCGAGTTACTCGGACCAGGTTTAGCCAAAAAATTTGGGATTGGTAGGATAATTGTTAAAGATGGTAAGTCTAAAGGCTACGCAAGCACAAACCCAAAATCCCATTAGTGACCTTTTTGTTTTTGTTATTAGTTCCACACAACCATGGAACCTTTTAAGTCCCAGACCAACATGGTACAAATCAAAAGGCTTCAATTTATATATCTTAGCCCTCAATGGTGGCCAAGCATCTGAGTTTGATTCTTATCTATGATAAACTTAGTAGGCGTCTATGGGCCACAGTACGCGCTTACCATCAGGAAGACAGTGTGTACGTTTTTTATTCTTCATCATCATCATCATTACAGCCCTTCACAAGTCCACTGCTGAACATAGGCCTCCCCCAAAGAATGCCACAAAGCACGGTCCTGAGCCACCTGCATCCATCGACTTCCTGCATGTCTTACCAGGTCGTCACTCCATCTTGTGGGGGGACGCCCTACACTTCGCCTACCGGTACGAGGCTGCCACTCGAGAACCTTTCTTCCCCATCGGTTGTCGGTTCTTCGAGCTATATGGCCGGCCCACTGCCACTTCAGCTTACTAATCCGTTGGGCTATGTCGGTTACTCTGGTTCTACTGCGGATATCCTCATTCCTAAGTTTATCACGCAGTGAAACTCCGAGCATAGCCCTCTCCATAGCTCGCTGAGCGACCTTGAGCTTCCTCATACGGCCAGCAGTGAAGGACCACGTCTCAGTTCCGTAAGTTATCACTGGCAACACGCACTGGTTGTACAATTTTGTTTTAAGGTTTTGAGGTATTTCTGACGAGAAGATGTGTCGTAGCTTCCCGAACGCTGCCCAGCCGAGTTGAATCCGTCGATTGACCTCTCGGTCGAAGTTGGACTTACCTAGTCGGACTATTTGTCCCAGGTAAACATACTCGTCAACAACTTCGAGCTTAGTGCTCCCAACAACTACCGGCATAGGTGTGACATGGACATTAAACATAATCTTTGTTTTGTCCATGTTCATCTTAAGACCTATCCGTTGGGAAACACTATTGAGGTCATTGAGCATAGTGCTTAGTTCCTCCAGCGATTCTGCCATGAGGACTATATCGTCGACAAATCGAAGGTGAGTGATGTACTCGCCATTGATGTTAATTCCGTATCCTTTCCAGTCCAGAAGCTTGAAAACGTCTTCCAATGCAGCGGTGAAGAGTTTCGGGGATATAACGTCACCCTGTCTTACACCTCTCTGCAATTGGATAGGTTTCGTACTCTGGTTCTGTACTCGGATAGCCATCGTAGCTCTACTGTACAAACACTTCAGCACTTCGATATACCGACAGTCAACTTGGCACCGCTGAAGGGACTGCAGCACCGCCCAAATTTCGACGGAATCAAAGGCTTTCTCATAGTCCACATACGCCAGACATAGTGGCGAATTGTACTCTTCGGACTTCTGTACAATTTGCCGTAGGGTATGTATGTGGTCTATGGTGCTAAAGCTCTTTCGGAAACCGGCTTGTTCGGGAGGCTGGAAGTCGTCAAGTCTGCGCGCGAGACGATTCGTAATGACTCTCGAAAACAGCACGTAGACGCGGCTCAGAAGGGAAATCGGTCTGTAGTTCTTCAAGAGAGCGTTGTCACCTTTCTTGAAGAACAAGACCACCGCACTTCTGCTCCACGCCTCCGGTGTAATGCCACCATGGAGGACGGAATTAAAGAGCCTCTGAAGGACTTCAAGTACCGGTCTTCCACCCGCTTTTAGAAGCTCCGCTGTAATTCCATCCCCGCCTGGGGCCTTGCCGTTTTTTATTCTTACTTCTATTAAATAACATCCATAGTCCTCGACCCTAAATGCCTAGATCGGCAACTGACAGCTGCGTCAAAAATTCAAAACATCTAGTACACCTGGCGTGTGTTTGTTTTTTAATTACGGGCTGAAAACAATACTCACCGTGTAGTGGCGGTGTAAGAATATCCACTGCCCCATAA
Organism: Parnassius glacialis; assembly: GCA_033319125.1. Taxonomy (NCBI): domain Eukaryota; kingdom Metazoa; phylum Arthropoda; class Insecta; order Lepidoptera; family Papilionidae; genus Parnassius; species Parnassius glacialis. The sequence goes on along the minus strand of JAVANC010000029.1, from coordinate 6,695,501 downwards.
TATCGTCTTGTTTTTTTTTATAGGATAGGGTGACAAACGAGCACACAGTCCACCTGATGGTATGTGGTTGCTGTGACCCAAACACATCTAGATCTATCCTCAATAAAGAATCAAAATGCAGGTGCGTTGTCACCCGTGAGGACTAATATGGAATGCCTCTTCCAGAAAAAAGGATCTCTGGTTCTCTGTACTCACCATACGAAACAGCAGTGTTAAACTGCTATTTTACGCTGGTATTCTGTGAGAGCGTGGTCCTTCCCCGGGCGAGCCGACCCATTCTTGTTACTACTAACGATTGATATAGCTGCAGCATGGTTCTACCACGTGTGGGCGTTGAAAGAGGCGACAGAAAAAAAAACAAACCAGGAGATGTGCAGTCTTCCTAATAACAACTTAAAAAAAATTGCGGTTGCCAGCACACCTGCCAAGCGGGTTAACTATGGCAAATATTCCCCCTATAAGGCAATCTGTGGGGGAGGGTTATTTTCAGCAGTGGACTTTGGTAGGTTGTAATGAAAAACAACGCAGGATTCAAGAGTGATCCCAGAAAACGCTGTTGGTCCTTCGAGCATGATATGTAGTCATTATTAATTATGGTAGTCTTTACTCTCTACTCTATTACAATTTTTTTCTACATATACATTTTATGTAGAGGTGGAGTATATATCGCGAATTGTATTTTGTTTACAGTACATATTTGGTCCTATGTTGGTCTTTCTTTTTCCTAAGCCTTTAAACATTTACATATATCCTCAATTATGTTTTAAAAAAGCTGTTGTGTTGTCACTCCTGAGGACTAAGATGGAATGTCTAGTTTCCAGTAATAAAGAACATAGAACTGCTGTTTCAGCTGGTTTATTACGTATGTGCGATATCCGTGGTAGCTCAGATGGTTAGTGCTCGCTGTAAGCTTCACAGTACTCGAGCAACCTGGGTTCGATCTCCGCCGGCACCAATGAAATTGTTAATTGCAATTTTAAGTGCTGATTTACCACGTGCTCGGCGGTGAAGGAAAACATCGTTAGGAAACCTGCATGTCTGAGAAATAAGCAAAAATATATTTTCGAAAACGTGAAGTTCGCCAACACGCATTGGGGCAGCACGGTGGACATTTCCTTGCTCTAAAACCCTCTCAGAAATGAGAGGAGGCCTGTGCCCAGCAGTGAGACGTAAATAGGCTGCAAATTTACTTTTATATTTGGTTCAAGAAAAAAAACGGAAACTGTAGACATAATATTATTTTTTATTACAGGTGAAGAATATACCAGATGTATCGGCAACGGAGGAAAAGGAAATGATGAGCGCTGAAAGCTCGCCGAACTCGTCTAGGTAATCAATAACGATTTTATATTTTGAAAAATATTACCAGTTTTTCCCGTGTCGTGTAGGCATTTCTCATAACGTGGTAGAGTCACGCTCCAGCTATATTATGGGTTTCCTTTTTTATAGAATAAGGGTTACAAACGAGCACAGTCAGTAAATGGATGCTGTGGCCCATAGACATCTACGATATCTTTATCCTCGATTAAATCAAAGTGCACATGCGTTGTCACTCCCGAGGGCTAAGATGAAATGCCTCGTTTCCAGTGAAAGGGTCTCCGGTTTTCTACACTCACCATACGAAACTTTTTTTTTTTGTATTTATTATAGAAATAAAAAAATGTAACATATTCGAAGGGTACTCTGGCATAGATATGTACAAAGAAGAAAAAAAAATCACGTGGAAAAAATATCTAAGTTTGTTCGTAAGCTAAATTTATCTTAGTACTCATCCCTGCATGTGAAAATAACAGTATTAAGTTGTACAAATATCAATTGCTAGAAAAAAGTAACAGTCAATGTTTCTTTCTAAAATATTTGTTATATTTTGTATTTATTACCTTAGAAATAGATAAATCAAACTCCGGGTAATCCTAAAACTAGAAGAATAATTATAAAAAAAATAAAAAAGTTAAAAAAACAACGAATACACTACTGAGGCATTGTTTAATGTACATTTTTTTTTATAAGAGAGGGAGGCAAACGAGCATGCGGCTCACCTCATGTTAAGTGACTACCGCCGCTCATGAACAACTGCAACACGAGGGGAATCGCAGATGCGTTGCTGGCCTTTTAAAAAGGAGTAGGCTCTTCTAAAGGTCCCTAAGTCGTATCGGTCCGGAAAAATCGCTGGTGGTAATCGATTCCACAAGGAAGTCGTGCGAGGAAGAAAACATCTTCTAAATCGCACAGTGGTGGACCGCCAATCATCCATATAATTTTTTTTATAGGATAAGGGTGACAAACGAGCACACAGTCCACCCGATGGCAAGCGGTTGCTGCGGCCCATAGACATCTACATCTATCCTCTATTACAATTCAAAATGTAGATGCGTTGTCACCCGTGAGGTCCAAGATGGAATGCCTCATTTCCAGTAAAAAGGGCCTCCGGCCACTTGCACTAACTACATGTACATTGTACATAACGTTGAAAACAAAAAGCTTTTATTTAAATAAGCAAATTTTCAATGATGATAACACTGTGTCCAACTGCGTGACAAATAAGTTCACCTCAGTCCCAACTAGCGACATCTGTTGCGAGTTATATTATTAGCCATCGTTGACCGGATTCGGCCACTGGCGTTACAAGTCCTTACTATTAGGCGATAATATTTTTTGAATGTCGTTATGTTACTCCAAGAATTATCTTTTGGTCAGATTTTCAGATGTATCAGTCCCACCACGTAGGATAGCCAGAGAGGACTCCAATAGTTCTAGCAGTTCAGATATACGAGCCCAACAGGTTACACTATCGAAAGACATAAAGAAGAGAGAATTTCCGACAGAGACTGAGACAATACGACCGCGCACTGAAACGATTACGTCCCCAAAAGCCGCAGATACAGCTATAGATTTATCTTTAAAATTAGAAGAATCCAAACCGGTCCGAACGGCCAACTTCTACCAGGAAACCTTAGTGGACGAGGTCCAACATCCGAGTGTCATAACAGTTAATCCAATTTACTCGAGTCCACAACCATCAACTTCGAAGTACATAAATTTAACACCTGTTGAAGCGGTACAAAAAGTCGAAGTTACTGTGCCAAAGCAGGAACATAAAGCTAAGTTCTACGTAGATGTAAGGCAAAACAACAGCACGCCATCGCCCCGCACTCCAGTGACTCCGATTTTAAATATAGACTTTTCGAAAAATCTAGCCAAGCCCGAAATCAAAGTTCTTGATACGGCCGTGGTTAGTATCGTCGGAGTGCCAAAAAACGAAAAGAATTCCAAATTGCAGAGGCAAAACTCTAGAGTTAAAGTGGATACTAAAAAGATTGAACCCAAACCCATAGCTCATGTGCAACCAATCGACATAGATCATTTAAATTCCGGTAACTTACAAATAGACGAAGACTATGATACCTGAATAAATAAGTTTGTTTGTTTGTTTTTTTTTTAATTATTTCTTGTGCTATGTTTTAGTGGTAGACATGAAATGTGTTATCCAAATAATTATTAGAGTCACGAAGACCTCTTAAAGCATACGTAAGTGCTCGTACAGACTAATGGGCAGCTGCTGCACCGTCGCCGCTTGTCCGCTTTGAGACAAGTGTCGGTTCCAACTTTATTACACGATCCAGTGAAGTCCTGAAAATCGATTCGTACAAACATTCATAATGCTAGTCTATGAGTGTGTCCGAAGTCAAATATCTGTAAAAATATAAAAATTATTGCGAGTTTAAAAGTGATACCAACTTATTATGCTTTATCTACGTTTAGGAAAAAAAAATTAAAGTTTTAATCATTTTTAAACATTAATTACTCGCTTCTTGTATTTTTGCGGTCGACCCACAGGGTATGCTGGCACTACAATAATTTAACATTAAAAAATATTATACAACCAACTTCAATATAAATTATTAAGAATAACTCCAAAACTTTTGGTCAGACTGATCAAATTTAAATGGGACTACATGAGAAGCACTACCTTTCAAATAAAGTAATCATCGAAATCGGTTCACGCAGAAAAAAGTTATGAGGTAACCCACATAAAAAAGGACATACAGTCAAATTCAGTACCTCCTCCTTTTTGAAGTCTGTAGAAAAAGCGGAAATCGTCGCCGCGTTCTTGACTGTAGTTATCTACACCCGAAAATTGTTCGTCTGTGTAGGCTCTAAAATTAAGAATCATGTTAAATTTTATATATTTAATAATTTTGTATTGTTTCCAGCCTCAGTGATTATATTAAGAAATACGTTAATACCAATATGCCTGGTTTTTCTTTCACAAGTAAATATATTTATTTAATAAGTATTTGAACTACTTTTACAAAACATTTAAAAACATTTTGCTCGAAATACCACCACCTATCTAGCCAGTGAATTACTAATTAACTACTATGTAAGTTTTAAGGTTTCGAGATTTTTATAATTAAGTACATTGAATTAGGACAAAGTGAGTCCCAGGCACAGTAATAGGAAACAGTATTATCATTTACTAGCTGTTCCTCGCGACTTCGCTCGCGTTTTAATTGGGGTTTAAGTTTTTTTTTTTTTGCGCGGAACCCTAATTCTTTTTCTAAAATAAAAGTAGCCTAAGTTACTTCTTATGACATCAGCTATCTGACAGTCAAAGTCCCGTCAAAATCGGTCTAGCCGTTTCCGAGATTAGCCGGAACAAACGGACAGACAGACAGACTGACTGACAGACAGACAAAAATTTTAAAAATTGTGTTTTTGTTATAAGTATCGTATATACTTTCATATGCATTTAGTAAAAAGCCGTAATATTAACATTTAAACAGACACTTCAATTTTATTTATTTGTATAGATTTGTAAAAAAAATTGTCAATTCTTTGTGGCAATGTTTGAAAATCGATTCACTGTTTCCAAATCTTGATACAACAACCACACTGTTTCGGTTATTTGTTTTGTTAAACCCTCAAACCAATTAAGAAAGATAAACGGAGCGAAGCGTATATTTCTATTGATGCCGAAAGCATGCTCAACTTCTTGACATGCACTCACGCACACCTGTTCAGTCCGTAAATTTTCACTACTGTACGCACACATGAAACGATGTGTTTGATTGCGAATGGTGTGTGTGTGTGTGTGTGTGTGTGTACAATGCGTGTTTTTACAATACATGGTTTTAGCTAGGTTTATTACGTCACTTGAAAAATGTACGCTGTGCTCCATCTTGCGTTCTTTGTTGGTATGAGGTTAGCGACAATCATTGTAAATTGCAATCTAATTGCGACCCACTTCGAATAATTTAAGTTAAGAATATTTAAAAGTTACCGTTTAAGTTCTAACGTCGCTTCGTCAGTAAAAAAATTAAGCGCATTTCTGTTATTAAGTTTTTGATAAGATAATAAGTTTAAAAAAAAATGATTTAGTTGTGCTAGGTTTCTGTTTATAATTCTTTTATTTTTTAAGATCTTATAATCAATACGGTTTTGTTTAGTTATTATGTTTTATGCGGCTTATGCAAAAATATTTAGTTTTTATTTGGATAACACGTCTCATGTTTTGTTGTTTACCATTTTAGGTATGTTAAAGATAATTTGGAGACAAAGCAATTGTGTTTTTTTTTGTATGATGAAGTCTAATTATTTTCAACGTTGCATGATTTATTTTTGACGTATTCGTATGAATGACAATTTTTGGTTAGTGTGTTTTTCTTCAATTGAAATTGTAAACGAGATTTCCTATATTATTGAAAACGGTCGGTAGTCGCAAAAAGTATTACTTTTTCATGTTTTTTTTTTAATTTTTATAGGTTTTTGACGTCACCACAGATTAAATAATGTTGTAACGTCACTATGTTTGGCACCAAAACTTGAAATGATTTCTAACCTTTTTTTAACGGGCGTCAAGAAAGCAAAATTCTCAGTTCGGCTATATAACTATACAACTAAGTCATAACATAATATGTATTTTTTTTTGTTTTAACCACAAAGTATGATTCGCCATTCCAAGCCAAATCTGTTTTTTGTAAGTTTCATTCTTTGTTAATTTTTTATTCATAGAAATTCTGATTATGATATGGATGTATATTGTATTACAGTAACAAATTAAGGATTTATGTCTATTTTCTTGATCTTGATTTGCCCTATAAATATTTATTGTACATACCTACTTACAAGATGAAACCTAGTAAAGTTTTATGTTCATTTAACTAAATATTAGGGTGTCATCATTTTGTTCTTTACAACGGGTCCGAATTGACTACGAATAAAAATGTAATATTGTCAGATTTGAAAATTGATGTTGATATGCATTAGTGTAAATGTATACTTCTTAAAAAAATCTTATCAAAAAGGTGGTTTGTATTTATTTGCATTCTTTGAAACGCTCTATGTTATGATATCGTGTGGATACGACTTTATACCAAAATTAAAATGGATTTTCACCGCACAGTTTACACAAATTTAAATAAAAAGTATATGCTGCACGTAATCTGTAAATAATTCAGGTGTCTGTACATTTAATAGGCTAATAGTTATGTGTAAAATAAACATTAAAGACTTAGAGTATAAGTCTAAAGATGTCTTTGATGTTTACATGAGATATTTACGAGTACTTTGTCAATTATGTTATTGTAATCCAAAGAATAAATATTTAACTATCATTTAGGTAACAATATTTATTTTTTAACGTATAAACACCCTAATAAATGTCTAGTTACAATATAACTTATAATATATAAATACGTCTGATCGTTTTGTTTATAACAGACTGTGTCGTTGGTAATTTAAAAATACGATATTAAAATTTGGAGGCTTGATGCGTTGTTTTCTCTTCGTAAAAGTAATTTTTCATAGAAAATGTATAATATGTTCTGAAATATTTTTTTAAATGCATGTGAGGGGTATCGTGTTAGCAAATACTATTTTTAAGGTGCTGCCTCTAAATTAAAAAGTTAAATACCTTTTAACTAAAAAAGTTGTAGAAAATTAATTTTTAATGTTAAAAAATGAATTATTCGGTTAACCTACACGTCTACAAGATCTGTAATCTTTTGTACATTAACTTAAAAGTTAAATGTATATTTTGCTCAGTACTAACTTTTTTTTACATTTACCTAATCTTGGTGATATTGAGTAATCTTTATGGCCATAGGTGAACTTATATAGTCTTTGTTTATAGGATTCAATATAGATTACAATTAATACTATACTATGTAGTACATACTATAATAGAGACACTTTTTACTGGAAAAGAGGCATTCCATCTTAGTCCGCACGGGTGACAACGCATCTGCATTTTGAGTCGCAAACGAGGATAGATGTAGATGTCTATGGGCCACAGCAACCACTTATCATCAGGTGGACAGTGTGCTCGTTTGTCACCTTATTCTATAAAAAAATATACGAGGTTCGATAAAATCTTTTTGTCCTGGAAAAAATCAGCAAAAATCTAACGGTACTTTAAAAAAAATGACTTACAAATTTCAGTATTCATTTGAATATGACTCATTTAGCAGCGAAGAGGTGTCCCGATTAGGTATGACTCTTAATCAGCAGGAGCAATGACCATACTCTTGCTAATCTTCTCATTATGGAATGTTGCTTATAATAACGGAGAGTGAAATGCATACTATCACTTGAAGTTGACTTAATAGACATATTCTAGTCGCTTGTTCATTTAACTGTACCAAGTTTCAAGTTTTGTAATGTGGGAAGTCGTGACGTCATATTTTCGAAAATTTGTCATGAAGCACTATTTTTTTTTGCAATAAAGAAATTTTGAATAATTCTCCACTGATTTTGCGACTAATGCTAAATTTAAATTTGTTTGTGTGTTTGAAAGACTGTCCGATGGGTGTTTTAAAAAGCAATAACATAAGGTGGGTATGCATCGTTTAAAAAACTTACCAATGTGTACAACGCTAATATGTATAATGTTCTATGTATGTTGTAAAATATAGATTATAAAAGAAATACAAAATTGGTAATAAAACGGCTTATTTTTTATTGCTACTCGTTTAAACATTTTCTTTATAGGATCGGGTAACGAACGAGCACACAGTCCACCTGATGGTAAGTGGTTGCTGTGGCCCATAGACATCTACGTTTATCCTTGTTTACGAATCAAAATGCAGATGCGTTGTCACCCGTGAGGACTAAGATGAAATGCCTTTTTTTCCAGTACAAAGGGTGTCCGGTTCTCTACACTCACCATACGAAACAGCAGTGGCTGCTATTTTACGCTAGTATTCTGTGAGAGCGTGGTCCTTCCCCGGTCGAGTCGACCCATTCGTGCTACAACTATACTACATAATATAGCTACAGCATGGCTCTACCACGTATAAATGCGTTGCTCACCACAAATCCCTGGGCGGGTAGGTGGTAGATATCGCCAGCCATGTGTGGCAACTATAGCACATCCCCAATGGTCAACGACACAAAATTACGCCCCCTGTTGCCATTCCGTTCGCCAAACGTGGAAGCTATTGCAATATATCCTCTATAACGAAAAGTACAAGAAAACGACTCCCAGTCCTCAGCGGCCTCGCCATTCTTAGCTACGGTGGCAACCATGGTAATGGCAGGGCACAAGGTGCTTATGAATCTACAGTGACGGTTCGGTTGCCACCTTACATGACTGTCTGGCAAAATTTAACGCACGCTCTCTGAGGACTGACGAGAAGATCCTAGAGCTGGAAGAAATAGAAAAGTTATATTAAAAAGAAAGTAATAGACAAATGCGTTAGCATAATATAATGAGACAATCTGAGGTCCAAAGAGAGCGGAACGATACGGTAATCTTCGAATCCGGAAACTTGTTCTATCACCAAGGCGACCATCTGTTCCAAGCTTTTACGTGGTAGAGCCATGCTGCAGCTATACTAATAGTATAGTTGTAACACGAATGGGTCGGCTCGACCGGGGAAGTACCACGCTCTCAGAATACCAGCGTAAAATAGCAGCTTAATGCTGCTGTGTTTCGTATGATGAGTGTGGAGAACCGGAGACCCATTTTACTGGAAAAGAGGCATTCCATCTTAGTCCTCACGGGTGACGACGCATCTGCATTTTGATTCGCATACGAAGATAGATGTAGATGTCTATGGGCCACAGCAACCACTTACCATCAGGTGGACTGCGTGCTCGTTTGTCACCCTTATTCTATAAAAAAAAAAAAAAAAGCAGGTGTCTGATTTACTGTCCACAAGTCTCAATAACAACGTTGTAAAGATAGGGAGTGTGTTGCCAAGGGTTGTGTACCTTATACTCAGAATTACCAAACGGTATACGTTGAAGGTCTTGCAAGTTTAAGCATCAACCCCGCCATATCCCGATGGGGAGGTGGAAGAAATAAATGAGGGTATGTCTAGAGCTATGCATTCCTCCAAACCCCACTATATGTTTTTAAGGGAAGGAAGGCTTAAACGCAAAACTAGGCACAAGAGAACGGTGAGCTAAAGTTGGGGAAATTCAAAAGAGGGCAACGGCCCAACACCAGGTCGACTTCATGGAGAAGGAGGGACTGTTCATGATGAACTCTTTCTTCCAGAAGTGGCTTCACAGAAAGTGGATCTGGTAACGCTCCGACGCACAGTGGGCGGAAACGATCAAAACTACGCGCGAGGCAGTAAATTTAATCCAAATGAAGTCATTTTTTTTAAATACTCGTAATTATGTCTGCTTTCTTGTAACACTGCGGAAATTCACTTTTTAGGGGTAGAAACCACCCCTATCAACCCCTAAGCAGGCTAAACCACCAGATTCTGGGTAAAACGAGTTCGATATTTCCTTATAAATATGTAGTTCATTCCCACATAACCTTACAACCTCATAAACTACCCCTAACAAGTAATAGGGGTGGTTTCTACCCCTAAAAAGTGAATTTCCGCAGTGCTACAAGAAACCAGACATAATTACGAGTATTTAAAAAAATGATTTACTGCCTCGCGCGTAGTTTTGATAATTTCCGCCCACTGTGCGACGGTATAATAAAAAATTAGATTGTCTTCATTATGACAACCAGACGGCAACAGTTTAGTGATATCTGTGATCGTGAGAGTGAATACTTATAGAGATCACCGAATGGTAAGAGGCACAATTAACCTCAATGTTAGGTTGGAGAGGTCACTTCTTATGAAGTCAACGCCCCGTCTTCCTCGTGCTCTAATCCAAAGCCGCAAAACTTAGGTCGAATTATGCAACCGTTTTCAGTGCCTAGAAGATTGCAATACAGTAGAGGATATAAATGACAAGCAGTGGAAGCGGCAATAGACCGGCCATATAATTATCTCAAAGAATCACCTGTAACTGATGGGGTAGAAAGGTGGCAACCTCGTACCGGTAAACAAAGTATTATGGTTAAAGAAACCCCCGTCTAAATCGAGTGATAATATAGTAAGACGTGGAGATGGCACAGAACCGTGCCTTGTGTTAATCCTTGGGGAGGCCTACGGTCATCAGTGGTCTTGTGTTGAGCTGTAAAGATGATGTATGAAAATCCCACACAACATAATATCTATTCTTACCTTCATCTAAATGCCTCACCTTTAAGTTTAAAGAGATCCATAAGAGCTATTTACAACCTTAAACCGAGAGTCTTAGAGAAAAGTTTAAAGAAGTAAATATATTAACTTTGGCCCTTAAGTATATTTACGAACATTTAATGTATGTTCAGCAGTGAACTTCACTGCTGGGTGTGTGAGGAAGCTCAAAGTCGCTCAGCGAGCTATGGAGAGGGCTATGCTCGGCGTTTCTTTGCGTGATAGACTTATAAACGAGGATATCCGCAGTAGAACCAGAGTAACCAACATAGCCCAAAGAATTAGTATGTTAAAGTGGCAATAGGCCGGCCATAGAGCTCGAAGAACCGACAACCGATGGGGAAGAAAGGTCCTCGAGTGGCAGCCTCGTAGCGGCAGGCGAAGTGTAGGGCGTCCCCTCTCTAGATGGAGTGACGACTTGGTAAGACATACAGGAAGTCAATGGATGCAGGTGTCTCGGGACTGTGCTTTGTGGCATTCCTTTGGGGAGGCCAATGTTCAGCAGTAGACTTGTGAAGGTCTGTAATGAAATGTATGTTCACAAAAACAAAGATAGTTTTAGTAAAAAAAAAAGATATACACTGTAAACACTAGGAACGAACACAAGCTAGTGATACCGGTCTCGACTGACTCTGTGGAGTCTGATGAATGAAATGAATATTCTTTGGGGCAATGTATACGCTATTACAACAAAGTCCCAGAAAATATACAAGGTATCTCTTTAAACAAAAGCTGTATAAAAAGGGTTATTATAATATGAAAGAATATATGGTTGATAATAACCCCTGGGAATGAGGTGGTCGCTTCCAAGCTGTTTCTAAAATAAACTTTGTAAATAGTTTGTAATCATTTATATTGTAAAATTTATTTTAAAAAAAAGTTCCGCTGGGTTTCTTACTGGTTCTTCCCAGGACAGAGGATTTTTTCGAACTAGTGGTAAAGTAAAAAATGACTTTCAATAAGAATTACTTACAATCAATATTGAGTAAAAACTTATTCTATTCTATTCTAGCGTTCATCAGCCAGGCTGTATATGGGCCTCGTCTTATTGAAAAGACGATTCTCTTATATTAAATCGTATGGCGGATATAAGGGAATTTATCAACTCAGGTAATCTCGTGAGCGTCGGAGGCAACTTAGCGAAATGACCAAAAGATTTTAAATGAGATAAGATAAGTGCGGAAAAACACCTATTCCGGTGACGGGAGAAATATCTAGTAGGCGGTCTCTGTTACTGTGGTCGCCAAAAGACACCAACGTTCATGTATTGGCGATGCAGAGGACTACTGCGGGGTTGCCAATTCTGCACTCATTAACCCAGCCTAACATGGTGTATGATACGCCAGCATGCAAGTCTATGGTGTATGGCTTACACTCGTATAGGACACACCGGAACAAACTATAAGTACGGTATTTTGTAATCTTAGTAACCTGGGTTTACACAGGAACAACCGGTTTTCCGTATGTTTTTAAAGATATTATGCTAGATTATTAATTTTGCCGCCAGTGCATAACCTGACAGCAAATGAAATAACATATTGTGTTATTGTTATCTTTCAAAAATTGCATGCTCACTAGCATATTCTCGGAAAGGCCTATCCAGCGGTGAACATAGAAAGGCTGTTGAAGCAATGTATTATCCTATCCTATCTTCCGCAGCCAAAAGTCTACTTGATAATAAGTGCATGCTGTGGCCCATGGACATCTACATATATCCACGATTAAGTATCCAAGTGCATATGCGCTGTCACCCCAGATGATTAAAATAGAATGCCTTGTGTCCAGTAAAAAGGGTATCCGGCTCCAGTTCTCCACACTCACCATGCGTAACACAGCAAGCATATTAGTTGCTATTTTAAGCTGGTATTCAATGAGAGCGTGATCGCCCCCTAGTCGATTCGTGCTAGTCACAATACGTATAACTGCACCGTGGCTTTATCACGTATAAACATTCCCAATTACTCAGGTGGAAGGCGCGTCCTGTTACTCGACGTTTCCATGTTCACTGCGATTTGAAGGTAAAACATTGAGATATTTTTGTTACACAGGGCAAGTCTGATATGAAACGACCCTGTCTCTGCCTGCCTGATGCGTAATGCATTTTTCCAGATACAAAGAGGGAACCGTGTTGTTACGTCGCCAATCAGTTTTAAAGTTACATCCTATGTACGTCCCACTGCTAGGCACAGGCGTCCTCTCATTTCTGAGAGGATTTTAGGGCAAGGAAATATCCGCCACGCTGCCCCCGTCTTCGATTTTTTTTTATTTCTCAGACATGCCGGTTTTCTCACGATGCGATGTTTGCCTTCACCGCCGAGCACGTGGTAAATAAGCACTTAAAATTGAAATTAACAATTTCATTGGTGCCGGCGGGAATCGAACCTGGGTTGCTCGAGTACTATGAAATTTAAAGCGAGCGCTAACCACCTGAGCTACCACAGCTCCCATCTCTCTTACAAAGCAGGACCGTGGCCGAGTTCACTTGACTACTCTAGCGCCATCTATTATCTATCTACGGAAGCGGTTGCGATGTATATCGATATGAAAATTTGACGCGCTAAATACATCGTTCTTTATTTAATACATTTCCATAGATGTCGCTACATGGTACCGCTAAGTAAGATTGACGAAGTCATTGGGCTCTAGTTTTACTATATGACAAAGATTGGGACAAACTCAGGCTTTGCGAAATATTAAATGCAATATTTTAGGTAATGAAATTGGTAGGTTGCTAATAGCCACCTTGCTTGTAACTCTTAGTACTCGATTACCGAACTGTTATAGGTCATGGATTACAAAACCAATCAAAAGCCAATATCTATTGGTTTCTGTATCTGATCTTGCTGTAGTGAGACTGTAAGCGTCTTCTAAGGTATGGCACTGCATCGTAGGGAATATGTTGAAACCAAAGTAGATTTTGTAACGCATGATGTGGTATATTATAGAGCTATGCGTTCATAGCTGCACAAGTAGCGGCAGTAGTGGGGACAAAGACGCGTAGTTACACTTCCCATCAAATACAACAAGCCAATGACCGACAGACGAATCAATTTCATAAAAGATTTTTTAAGCTTGCGCCCTTGTTCTTTACCAAAGAAAGTAGTTTGTAGTTGTTGCTGGATGGAGCATTTCATGGCGTCGCACCGCATGGCTTTGGGATGTGACCTGGGTTCGCATTTTGTGCCACATCTACTTTGGCTTTACTGAATTTTATATCTAGGCCACCGCAACGGCACTGCTGGTGCTGACTGGTGCTGTGCTCTCGGTAGAGAGTAAGTGTTGTTCTGTCCAGGTAGGTACATAAGGAAGTACTCCATGGTGTTATGGCAATATAAGAAACGAATAATTCATATTACCATTTTTAAATTAAATAAAACCAGATATTGTCATGATGTACAAAAATATAATGTTTTAATGTTTTTTAATTAAATTATTATTTCTAAACATTTAACAAATATATATAGGAGTACACTAAACGTAAAGAATTTCGATAGATAATTGAAGCAAACACAATTTAGTGAAATTATATGACAACGGGATATTTACGTTTTTATTAAACCAAATATGTTTCGAAATTTAAATATTTTAATAGAGGCTCCAAAATTTCGCTGGAGTAAACTTTCAAAAATATTGACATAAATGGAATTTCAAACATAAGTAAAAATTTTATATGAAACTACGATAACTATGCATTTACGACGGCCCCGTGGCTTAGCAGTGAGTTACGGCGCTGAGAAAGCCGCAGGTTTGAATTCCGCACTAAACATGTATTTATATGGACAAGTAATTGTTTCGGTAATAATTTATGTATGTAAACTGTCTCCACGATACAGGAGAAATTTCTAGTGTAGAGACGTAAAAAAAAGTAATTTGAGTAAAACAAAGACGGGTAAAATGAAAATGTTTTAAATGAGTTTTTAAATAAAGAGCGACATTTTACTGTCAAAATTTGTTTGCTTATACTATCGCATTCCTTATCTTGAATATGGACCGTGGACATGTATACACACAAGATAAGCTGTAATTAAAAATAAATAGTGATGCACATGATGTATTGGTAAGTTTCATTGAATTTTTATTTTATAGCTTTACATGAATCAAAGAAATATTTTTTAATTGTAATAAAAGAAATAGAATAGTCGTTATTTCTAAAATTAAACAAACGAGAAGAACTAACATTATGTTTTACGAACACATTTTGCATTTAATTGTTCATACGGGTTATTATTGTTATTTAAAATTTTGAGATTCAGCCTTTCCGCACAATTAGACCCGATGACAAATATTAACGTCTTATCTCCTAAAGCAGGTGAAATAATATGGACAAAGACACCTATAATAACAGTCTGATGCGTTCCTACCTTAAAGCTACTTTTATTGTATAAGTAAAGGATCCTGTAACAAAATATATATATAATAACGTTGTGCATGAAAATTTAATAAGGTATTGACAAAATTAAAAAAATCAACCTTATATTGTAATAGTCAGAAAATAACTTCAATTACTGGTCCCTTGAGCCAAATTTAAAACTTTATTAAAAAATTGCTTTGTCAAAGCTACAATTAAACCGGTTTAATTAAACTGGTACCTTATTAAATTTATAACTCACTTCAAAAGGATATGATTACAATAATGTTCACATAAATTAAGATATTGTATTAATACTGATTACAGTTACTAATTATATGGTAATTGATGGCGATATATTTACATCGTGGCATGGAATATAATTTAGTTAAAAAAAATGTATTTAAAACCCGCATTTTAAAATTAATTACATATATTATACAACCAACACATAATTATAATAAGTTAATGCTAAATCTACCTAAAATAGTCTAGTTTAAATTTATATATTTATTTCATTCCTAAGAAATATTATACACAATAAATGGGTTATAAAACATATATAACAATTCCTTAAGGAAATTGTGTTGTAAATTTAACATGATAATAAGCACCTTAGAAATTAATATTTATAATAAGGCACATTTTTTAAGTGTTTTACAATAACATTCAAAATATTGCAAACTGTAAATACAGTATAAAAAGTACATATAGAAATAAATTTATTTAGAGTTCAGTTAATATTGTAAGTTTAAGAAATTCTGAATAGGCAAAGATAATTTCGTAAATGAATAAATGACAAACATACGAAAATGTTTTGATGTGATAAAATATTACATTCTTATATTATTTTAATTAAATATCTAGGTTTCCAATGGGTTTGTGATATTAAGTGATTATCTGTAGAGATTACTACACCGATAATTTCTTCTAAAATGATTTTTGTGTATGTGATTGGAATGGAAAATACTAAACATTGGTTTTTTTTTTTACACTTAAAGAAAAACCATTGAATGAATTTATTGCAGTAATTTAAAAGGATATTTTTTTTAACTTGGCTAGTTTCGTTACAGTGCAGACAAGCCATCGCGATGATTCGCATGCAGGTTGTACTCTGAAACGATTTTGTAAAATTTAATTTACAAAATACTCTCTCCGTACGAAACTTCGCGCGATACTTGCTTCGAATCTAGCCAAGTAACACTTTTTACGAAGACTTCCTTTAAAAATTTGGAAATAAAAGATTAGAAAATTACAAGATATTATATTCTATAAATATTAACGTAATTAAGGTTAATACAAATTAGTTATATCATGTTAAACGGTAAAAATATATAACAAAGTGTTTTGGAATGTGTGGGACAGTCTAAGATATATTATTTAGAAAGTGAATGCTTTAATTTAGGTGGTTCAATGTACATAACAATTTCAAGCCCTGAGAAATTAGAGGTCTGTGCCCAGCAGTGGGGCGTATAGAGGCTGTTATTTTGTTTACTTTAATGCACATTCAATGAACTGATTCAAGGATACTTCTCGTTTTTAATTTTAAATCACGTTTTCACTAACAATATAAAACTTCATCTTCCACACAAAATCCGGATTATTAATACGTAAGCTGCCGCGAAGATTTTCCTATTTTATCTCTATATATAAAAAAATCAATTGCTGTCCATTAGTCACGCAAAAACTCGAAAATGGCTGGATCGATATTGATGAATTTTTTTGTGTTTTTGAATAGGTCCCTAGATGGTTTAGACTAACAATTGGACCCGGTAGGTGGAGCTGGTTGTCAGGATCCAGAAACCTCCCGTGCGAAGTCGAGGTGGTTGGTTGGCTAGTTTTTAATAAAAAGTGTGCATATACATTTGCGATTATACATACCTAATAAGTATAGAAAATACATATGGTAAAATTTAAAATTTTATACAACCGACTTCAATATAAATTATTAAGGATAACTCACTGGTCAGACCCTGATCATTTTATATGGGACCACATGAATAGCACCAGCTTTCAAATAAAAAAAAGAATCATCGAAATCGGTTCAGGCGTGTTCTACTCGAAGAACATCGGTGAACATACATAAAAAAAAATTCCGACGAATTGAAAACCTTCCTTTTATAAGTTTGTTGAAAATGGCTCAACATTTTTCGAATGTTCTAAATATAACTCTACAAATAGGCAATTGGTGTCGACAGGCATGAGGTCTTTTATCTTCCACATCACAGACTGAGGCAGGAGTTACGTATGGCGAAGTTTACGGAAGTTCAAATCAAACAATTGCGGCGTTAAGCTGCGACGAGATAAACTAAAATATAATTTTGATGATAATATTTTAATTCGATTAAAAAACAAATAAGGGTAGGGAAAGGATGTTATTGTTAAATGCTTGGGGGCAAAAGGCTTCTTTTCAATTATTTATTTACAAGTAAATTTTTTCGAAACTACTTAATTCGTAACAAAATTGAGCCTTAATCATCATGTGAAATTGTGTATGAGAACAATACGGCCGGACATACCACGGCGAGGAATCTGCGCGGTTCTTTCGAATGAAAATTGCGTAAATATTCGCGTTAGTAACCATCAAAAATCGTTAATGTAGCGGGAGCCACGGCATGCGATAATGGCCTTTAAGGACGTTACATGACGAGTTCAAACGCCTCGAGCCTTAATTATGGGTAGTCGGGATCAAAATTCGCGCAGCACGCATCTTTCTTATATGAATCATTTTATACTACCGATTGTGAAAACGTAGTTTAACAATAAAACATTTAAAATTGTAATTTTAAAAATGTATATTAACAACTTTTACTCTTTTCTATTTACATCATTAAAGTATTACGGTTCAGCTAAATTCATTCCCTTCGTATAAGCTCTCACATACTTCCAATAATCTTAACACAGGGCTGATATTATATGGGAATAGAGATTTCGACACCAGCCTACTTATTTGTAAGCGTAACCTTATCAACACTCGCATTGTGTCATCAACACCTCTGGTTCCACCAGAGTCGGTCTGTTGGCAAGTTTCCAAAAATTTTGGCCAATTTCTTCTCACATACTTCAAAAACCTTAATAAGTACAGTAGGAAACAAGTTTCATTGCTCACTAAGTAATCTAAAAGCACATCGCTGTCATGCGAAACAACTTTTAAAAATTCTATGAATGAAGATATCGGATTTAACATTGGTATTAAATCAGGATACATAGAATTTCTATACACAATACCAACTGTTATATCTAATGTGCAAACCATGGACTCTATTAGATAGTCATCCTGTTCACTAAATAAATGAATTAGCATCTTTGTGAACGCGGTCTCTGGATGAAACTCCAGACTGTTCCTAATGAACACATCAAGTTTCTTTAAAACATCTCTAATAGACCTCTCAACAATTTGCATATCTTGTATAGCATTATAGTCTGAAGAATCTATTGAGCTGTCGGAGGAATCACAGCGCATTTCCTTAACAGTGACAGCAACAGATTTTAATACTAATAAAGACATTCTTTGCAACATTGTTTTATCTACATCGCTTCTAACATGTGTAGAATCGTCATTATCATCTACCCCATAACTTTGATCTACCAACTGAATAGTAGATGATATAGGGTTTGCATCAGGACTTAATGAATAATCCCTTATAATAGTGCATTCATTGCCTAAAAAACCAAACCCACTTCTACTGCTTTGTATTCTTACATCTGTTAGAAGCCGAAAGTCTTTTACATACCTAACAATTGAGTGAGCTAAACAGCATATCTCTTCTGGTAAGATATCTTGTAAAGCTAATGTAGAACCATAACACAGGACCTCATTGAACAAACTTAGTAGATGTGAATATATTAAACTTGGTAGCATTGTATTCCTCAGTAGATCAACAAAACTTTGCAAGTCCGCATAGAACGGTTTTGTATCTATAATGGAAAGATTAGCCTTAACACTTATTATGTTCTCCCACAGAGAGAAAAATGTTAGTATACAGTTTTCAGCATTAGCTAAATTCAGGTACCTTAGTAACAAGAGCTTCATATTTTTCACTAACACCGGCCAATGGTGTTCTAATGTTTTTATTGTTAAACATTTTATGTGAGATGTGTCAAATGATTCAGAATCTGTTAGAATAACTGTTACACAACCATTCTCGCTAACCCTTTCTATTCTTGCTGGCGGAGGTTCAGGAGTAACTGCTCTTTCATTCCCCACTAACTGCTGATTATTTGGGAATTTTAACACTGGCTCATGTAATTTAAAAGTGACCACTCTTTCAGCGGGTTTCTCACCTGATGTTGAAGGTGCGCCATGAGTTTGTAAGTTAGAAAAAGCATTGTGCAAATTATCAGTACGTGAACCTGAGGGCATTTGTGAATTACTACTACTGTTGTAATTAGATGTACTTCGAAAAGGGTTATCATCTTGTACATGACCATTTCCTGCTGTATTTATGTAATTACTATCTTCAAGTGGATGCTGTTCCACATCTTTCCACTCAACTATCCTTTTAATTATATCCAAACTGAAGTTAATCTTTTGCACTGTTATTCTGTTAATTCTATCAAACAAATAAATATTCTCCACAATTTGCTGAAGCCAGTTCTCATCAACAGTGTCTTTTGCAACAATTAAAAAACTAGCTAAAACCCTACTTGCAACAAAAGTAATAAACTTACTTTTATGATCCGCTAATTCAACAACTTCAGTAATCCAATCATGTCTATTCCTAACAAAAATGTCACATGCCTGCATCACCCTTGAGCATATGGTGCCTGTGTTATTTTGTTTTAAATATATATCAAACATAAGTTGCATTGTAGAGAGATAGGTCAGGGAACATGTAAGAGGCCATGAAACAATATTTAGTTGTCTATCAAAAAGCTGTGAAACCACATTTTCATCATACCCACACAAACACTGCCCGACAAGCACATTTTGAAGCATCCGAAGTTCAGCCAACAACTTGTTATCATCAGAAGTCCAGTGAGGTGTAGAATTAGAACCAGATGGTGTAAGTTCTATGCTAGAGTCACAAGGGAGCCTGAGCATGGCCGGACAATCCACTGCATCTTCACTAACGGTGCCACTATCTGGAGACTCGCCATTCCTTGATGGGAACTCCTCCGATGTTTCTGCTGGTGTTTCAGAATCAAATAGATCTGCAAGGATATCTTCCGCTGATCTATCACTGCCATCGTCAATATCCGGCGCGTCAATTCGCTGTTTCTTCTTCACAGGCTGGTCTGAGGCCATTCCTTCATCTGCCTTAGGTGTTAGGTGCCCTCGGAGAACCATTAACGCACTATCCGACACACCCAATAAAGTAACTTGTAGTATTTTAAGTAGCAGAGTGCATTTTAACGGTCCCACTGTTATTATTCTGGAAACAAAAGGCGAATGAGTGCATGACCTTTTCCCAGCTACTCAGTTACGCGCACGACAAAGCCATCGTTTATTATAACGGTAAAGACTTATCAATTCAATACAAAACATTAAAATTAATCTATTAAAGAGCCACAGTACATTATTTTATAGTTGGATTATAAAATATGCATTCACGTTACAAGTTACAAATAACTTTCCAAAATATTTTGATGGCACACATACCATTAACAGACAACCTAGGTTGTTTGAACACTTTTTTACGATATTGGTATCCATAAATCACCTCTAAATGTTCACAGTAATCCGTCAATTAACACTAATGCAGAGTTTTAAGTGATACTTTGTAAGAAAACCTATAAATATTAAATCACTAAGATGTGCACATAACATCTACAAAATAGACTCCATTACGTACAATGACGCTCTGTCAGTAAAAATACTTTTTATTTAGGAATTTTCTTGATATTTTTTCAAACTCATGCAACATTTATTATTTTAAAATTAATACTTTTAAAAAGTAACTACAGCAGACAAAATATGTAATTATAATCGTCGGTTTTACGTTTTATATAAAAAAAAGGCTTTAGCTTGTAAGGTTTCTTCACCTTTACATCCGGCAGAGACGTTGCCAGTCTGACGACTTCTGAATTTAGCATTTAGGAGCTGTAGTGATAAACTTTGGTATGAGAGGAGCTACTCAGATTGCTCAAAGATGAACAGTAGCTAATTTATTGGTTCGGGATAAAAAGTTGGTAGACAGAAAAAATAAATTCATGGACGAAAAACTATTAACGAAATACACAAAGAAGAAATCTTTGTTATTATAATATCTGCAAATTACAAAATTAAACAAATGTATGTAGTAATATTTTGCAAATGGAACTTACATAATAATGAAATTCATAAAATATGGTATAAAGGTAAATAGAGTTGAGAGTGACAACAAAAAGTTTTCTTTACTTGATTAAATACATTACTATTGAAGAAATAATATTATAATATTATTAACAGTTTTATTATAATAAAATAGTAATCTATGGTTGTATTTATTTAATTTTTACTGGCAGCACTATAAGTATCCCTCAGAATAAATAAAAATAATTCTGATCTATGGCTAAGAAAAATGTCTGCTTCCCAAGGCCCTTCAGAAATTGTGTTATTTCGATTAAATTATTTACAATAGTAATGTTAAATTTATCTATAAATAATTATCAGGTGACTATCATTAAGACTTGGACGAAATGTGCCATTTTGATAATTGTGATGACTCATTCAAGTGTTTTTGCATAACAATCAATAGAATAAATTTAGGTTAAGATCTTTGGTATATTGTATTCAGATCGAAACAAAAAATACGTATATATTGAAACATTAGTGGAATTTATGGATGGTTCAAAATATTAAATATACTTAAGGGCTCAAAATGAAAGTATTGATATGCATCGGCTTTCACAACTTGCAATTCTTTTTTGGTAGGTATTATTATAATGCCTATCTAAATAAAGTTCAAATCTGAGGATTACGAAACGAAAGCGCTTTAGTATGACATCCACAACTTTGTAATAGATAGAAAACAATTATCAGCTTTAAATTAATGGCCAATGGAGGAAACCAAACTTATTTCCTGTTAAGAATAAGGAAGGTAATCAATAGGCGTTAGCAGTTTTCAATCGCTTTATACGCCTCGGTCGAAAATAGGTAGTTGTACTTGTAGCTATTAAAAGAAATATAGATAAATTGTATTTATGTTCTACGACCTTTTTCGGAAGTTCTAATTTCGATACACCTACGCGTTTTATTTTTTATAATATAATATACCAAAGCATTGATATGGTTTCCTCTTTGGGGTTACACATTTTCAATGAAAATTATATTATTTCCAGATAGACATCTCATCAAAATGGAACATGTACATGTTATAGATGAAAAAGAAGTCCATGCCCTGGTATTGACTTTTTGATGTGAATCTCTCAGGACTTAACCTTAAGTATCAGTGGGATGAAGTGCAGTGAATCACATTTTTAAAAGTTCAGTGTGGCCTGACAATAATCAGGATGTCTGACGAGGAAGATTCATCGCCTGATAGGGCGTTAGTGTCAACCAACAATGTGCCAGGTATGTTTAATTTAAAAAATCATCTTTATCTCTCTTTTTAATTGGTATGGTAAATGTTTATAAATGTATATTTGTTGACACAGGTTTTGACATTGAGTTATATGTACTACGTACTAGAGAAGCCATTCTAAACAAAAAATGTGCACTGCTCTATGTCTTGGCGCATGCGTGGGATATAGTAGAGTCGCACATACAGAGTTGCGCCACCGCAGACTAACTAGTAGATTGAAACCACACTAAATGACACACTGTACGGATTGCAGTACGTTTCAGTTGAACATAGTTTATGTTCGGAATGCACAATCTAATAAGTAGTACATATATATCGATGGGTTTTGATAAAAAATTATCACTATTGTAGTGTTATTATTGTTGCTGTCTATTACCAAAAGTCCATTGAATTGTTCCTTTCTATTTTTTTTTTCAATATTTTAGAATAATGCACTCCTTGATTTAAAATTGCAATGTTCCAATTGCCAAGTTTAAATTAAATATGTTGCATAAAAAAGCAGGCTACTTTTTGTAGGTGTGGGGTACAATTTGTGGGTGTTCTAAGAGGCGACATTTTTATTGTATATTTTGGTAAGAGCCCTGACTGGACACCGTTGTCTTAAAAAGCACATGTCCACCCTGGGACTAAGCTACTCAAGGATGTGCCGGTTTTGCTCCCTAGAGGAGGAAACATCTTTACACATCCTGACAACTTCCAGACAAAAAATTGCAGAAGTGATCTATGGGGGAAGTCTAAATTCAACAGTGGATTTTGAGAGGCTGTAATGAATGAATGAAAACATTAAAATTATACATTATAGCTTATTGTGTACTAGAAAATCAGATTGTCAACATAAGGAAAATAGCACATCCACATTTTTCTGAAATTAGGTTTTGCAGGTTTAGGAACCCTTTTTAACCCCTTACGAAAAAGAGGGGTGTTGTATGTTTAATGTGTGTATCAGTGTGTCTGTCTGTGGCAATGTAGCTCCCAAACGTATGAATCTATTTAGATTTAGTTTTTTTTTGTTTGAAAGATGACAGTAAAGAGAGTGTTCTTAGCTATGATTCAAGAAAAACTTTACAGCAGTTTGAAAATCATCAGCTCTTTTTGTTTCGGTGGTTTTTTAAATTTTGAATTTGATTTATTTAGTATACAATACCCAACTACTGAGTGGTACAGTTTGGGTTTTAATTTCTTAGAATGTATTGTAAATGTGGTACGTCTCTGACACAGCAAGCCAAGTCATTTGCAATCTTACTCCATAAACACGCATACTCGCACAGCTTTACATTATTGTAATGTAACTCATTAAATTATTAAGTTAAGCTGCACTAAATTTATGTAAAACTAGCAATTCGTCCCGGCTTCACACGGTACTTGGAGGGTTGGCAATTTTACCCATTACACCTCTATAATATAATAATAATAAAAATCTAATATTACAATAATGCCAGGCTTTAAATTTGAATTAAATTCAGATTGCATTGATTGTTTAATTGAAATCAAAGCAAAGGAGGTTCTTTTATTTTTTTATATATATGTTCAAGCATAACTTTTTTATATGATCTGATCATAATAATTTTCTTTTATAAAGTAAGTTATACTTTAGTGGTGATGTACTACAAAAATATAGGACAGTGTCAATTTCTTACTTTAAGGGTATATCAAATAAAATTTACTAAAATATATTATTATAACAGAGGTCAAAAAAAGATGTTTTTAACATTACAATGTTTAAAAACATCTTCTTTTCTTTACTTAAATGTTTGTGTAGTGACTTTGATAGAAAATTGATCTATTTTAAGATTGTCTCATATTAGTGCCACATTTGTACGTGCAAATACAGGAGACATTCACTCAGCTTTACACTTATATATTTCTACATATTATAAAACAAAGTTGCTTCCCACCATCTATAAGCTTAGATCTTTTAAACTTGCAATGCATTTTGATGCAGTTTTCATCAATATTCATAATGATTCAAAAGGAATGTTTATATGTATAATACATGCATATTATATAATATATATGTATTATATGCATGTAATTTTTCTGTCAGTGTGTATCTGACTGAACTCCTCCTAAACAGCTGGTCCGATTTTGATGAAATTTTGTGTGTGATTAAATTGATTAGAGAACGGTTTAGATTCACAATTGGACCCGGTAGGTGGCATTGCTGCCGTGTGAAGCCGCATCTCAACATGTGGTGCATTGCCTTGAACAGATTCTGATAAACAACTGATAACCTATCTGAAAGTGCCAAACCAAAATTTCAAGGTTGGTAATGTGTATAGGAATACCAGTGTGTATATATTAGCTCTGCTTATTTGACTCAGCAATCTGCCTGCCTAGAGTTGTGAGTGTGGGTATGTCTTTGAGTAATGTTTGTCAGCTGGTGTATAATTGCCCCTTGTCCAGCTTTTGACTTAAGAAGACTGCTAAAGATAATGATGACAAGTAGTAAAATAAAAAAAATTGTACAACCGACTTCAATATAAATAAAATGTAAATATTCAATATAATTATCATCAATGTAGTCGGAAGTCAATTAAATACGCACATTAAGAATAACTTAAAAACTACTGGTTAGATCTTGATCAAATTTATATGGGACCACATAAGAAGCACCAGCTTTCAAATAAAAAAGAAGAACAGATAATTAATAAGCTATTACAACAAGATATATCTATTAATTAATTACTCAAATCGGTAAAAAAAAACTAAATATAATAAAATTTCTTATATTTCAGCAGTTCCTCTGCGGAATTGAATCCCTAATGATCAATTTTTACATGGTGGATCCATGCAGCAGCTATATTATGGTTGTAGCACAAATGGGTCATCTCGACTGGAGAAGGGCCACTCCCACAGAATATCAGTGTAAATTAGCAGCTTAATGCTGGTGGTGAATGTAGAGAACTGGATACTCTTTTTACTAGAAATGAGACATCCCATCTTGGTCCTCAGGGGTGACAATGCAATTTGCGTTTTAATTTTTATTTGAGAATAAATGTAGATGACTATGGGCCACAGATTCACCTACCATCAGGTTAACTGTGTGCTCGTTTGTCACCATATTTGATAAAAAAAAGCTGAAGTTGCAATAGGCTGTCCATACAGCTCGAAGAACTGGCAATTGATACTGAAGAAAGGTTCTCGTGTGGTAACCTCATGCAGGAAAGTACCGTGTTGGGCAACACTCCACTATTACACATATCTGTCATTTAATGTTTGTGGTTTAGGACCGTACATTGTGACAATCTATGGAGGAAGCCTATGTTCAGCAGTAAACTTGTGATGGGTTGTAGTCATATTAGTCCCAGTGTTTTAAAATTCAAATTTTCTTATAATGTGATGGGACTTATTAAATAACTGGTAAATTAAGACCAAAAAACATATTAACTTTGGCATTGCAATATATTTATGAAAATGTAAGGTATATACATAAAAACATAAATAGCTTTAATAAGAATAAGGATGTTCATACCTTAAACACTAGGAACAAACATAAGCTTGTAATGCCTGTTACTAGAGTTAGTAATTAATTTATGAGGCAATGTATACGCTTTTACAACAAAATCCCAGAACATGTTCAAATTTTGTCAATAAACAAGTTTAAAAGTTTTATTAAAGAAAAACTGTACAAAAAGGGTTATTATAATATCAATTAATAATAATATCAAGGAATACATGAATGAAAATAACCCTTGGGAATAAGGTGAACCCACCACCGCCACCGCATGCAGGTTCTATGAAAATTCATTTAAAAATTGTATAAACAAAATTACTGTTAAGTGAAATATGTTTAAAAAAAGTCCCACTGGGTTTCTTGCTGGTTCTTCCCAGGACAGAGGTATTTTCCGAACCAGTAGTAAATAAAAAATGACTTAATAAGTATTATGTAATAATCAATATTGAATAAAAAATCATTCTGTTTTGTTCTATTCTATTCTACCACACACCAAATAATCTTCAGGATTAACTAAAATATACATACATTTCTAAATACAAATATCAATGTGATTGTGGTGGTTTTCCCTGTTCTATAAATACATATTCCTGAATTATAATTTTACCTTGACTTGAATTGCATCCATATATCAATACATGAAGGAAAAACTTTGTGCCCTTTTTAGGCATATTGTGCGCACAGAGATGTGTGAGATTTAACATAATTGAAGTTTATATGGAGAAGGAGCGCAGAATGCTAAAATTTACACATGTTACAAATAAAAAAAAAAAACATTAAATAAACAGTTTATGATAATACTACAAATATCAAAGACAGTCTGTGGTCAAACAGAGCTACACACAGTAGAGATTGTCGCCAAAGAACTTTAAAATGTTGACAACAAATAATTACTACTATATTTTTTGTGATATCAAATGTTCCTTTTTCAATAGTCTGTGGAGTGTATGTCAAGACAATAAAGTGTTTATTTTTTATTTTGTATATGAGATAGTAGTGAAGGGCTGTAATAACGATGATAATGAGATGGTATCATCATCATCGTTACAGCTCTTCACAAGTCCACTGCTGAACATAGGCCTCCCCCAAAGAATACCATAAAGTATGGTCCTGAGTCAACTGCATCCATCGACTTCCTGCATGTCTTACCAAAGTCTTCACTCCATCTAGTGGCCACTCGAGAACCTTGCTTCCCCATCGGTTGTCGGTTCTTCGAGTTATATGGCTGGCCAATGGCCACTTCAGCTTACTGTGGTTGTGGTTGTGTCGGTTACTCTGGTTCTATTACAGATAACCTTATTTCTAAGTTTATCATGCAGAAAAACACTGAGCATACTTCTTTCTATAGTTCGCTGAGCGACTTTGAGCTTCCTCATATGGCCAGCAGCAAAGGACCACGTCTCAGATCCATACGTTATCACTGGTTGTACAATTTTGTTTACAAGTTTTTAAGGTATATTTGACGAGAAGATATGTCGTAATTTACCGAACGCTGCCCAGCCGAATTGAATCCGTTGATTGACCTCACTGTCGAAGTTGGACTTGCCTAGTCGGACTATTTGTCCCAGGTAAACATACTCGTTAACAACTTCGAACTTAGTGCTCCCAACAACTGCCGGCATAGGTGTGACATGAACCTTACACATGATTTTTATTATGTACATGTTCATCTTAAGAGCTATCCGTTTGGAGCCACTATTGAAGTTATTGAAAATAGTGCTTATAGGTCCTCCAGCGGTTCTGCCATAAGGACTATATCCGGCAAATCGAAGGCGAGTGATGTACTTGCCGTTGATGTTAATACCATGTCTCCATCCTCATCAGTCCTCAGGGTGCGTGCATTATATGTGACCAGGTCGAGTCATCTTAGGTAGTAACCAAATCTCCACCAGAGAATATTTTTAACTACTCGTAAAAAAGTAAAGTTACAGGCTAAATAAACATCCCAATGCCTAAATAAACATAACAATAAGTCCGCGGCACTGCCCAATGAGGGCTAATAATTTTCTGCTCACCAGATGTCGCTGGTTGACACTGAGGTAAAGTTTTTTGTTGCACAATGTCATTTAATTGAGAAGTTGGTTTTAAATAAAAGTTTATCAATTTCTAGAGTATTATATTAATACACGAAACAACGCCTCAGTGGCTTAATCTTTTATTTTTTGCACATTTTTAACTGTTTTTAAATTTTCTGCTGTAATGAATATCTGTGTTGTTGGTTTATTTATTTTTAATCTTATTAGTATAAAATATATCTAATAGTACAGAAAGAAACAATAACTTTTACATTTTCCGAACAAATTAACTTCCCCGCTATGAAATCTGTCAAATATTATACCTCACTTTCTAGTGGCGCCGCCCTGGTGGCAGAAAAAGTCGTGGATGCCCTCATTGCATATTGGCGGACGTCACTTGTTCGCAAAACATTTTATTCCTCGGACATGCAAGTTTACCCAAGATATTTGCTTACACGCCGAGCACATGGTTAATAATCACTTAAAACTATAGTTAACTTACTATTAATTTGGATATAGCCGGGCGTAGTTCAGGGGCTTAGCACAGACTTATTCACAGTACGCAAGCAACCCGGGTTTGATTCCTCGCTGGCACCGATAAAATTGTTTTTTTTTTTAACTATTATAATCCAGTGCTTGACTACTATCCCGCCTGATGGTAAGTGATGATGCAGTCAAAGATGGTAAAATGAACTTACTTAGCTTAACAAAAACCTATTCATAATTGAATTCTTAGTTAATAATTTAATTTGTATAAAATATTATAAACCATGTGAAGTTAGGCGGACTAATTGTTTAAACATCTCAGAAAAGATCTTTTGTCTTTTTCACTTTTACTTTTTTATAGGATAAGGGTGACACGAGCACACATTCCACCTGATGGTAAGTGGTTGTTGCGTCCCATAGACATCTACATCTATTCTCGATTACGAATCAAAATGCAGATGCGTTGTCACCCGTGAGGACTAAGATAGATAAGAGGTAAAAAAAAATCTCTCCGGTTCTCTAAACACACCATACGAAAAACAGCAGCTTTAAGCTGCTATTTTACGCTGGTATTCTGTGAGAGCGTGGTCCTTCCCCGGTCGAGCCGACCCATTCGTGCTACAACTATACCTACTACTAATATAGCTGCAGCATGGCTCTACCACGTAAAAAAATATCAATAGTTCGGTAGCGTATTTACTAAGCGAGTGGATTAGCTGTGTGCTGTTTTTTTTTTTTAGTTTTCTATACTACTGGTAGGGACTGAAAAACAATAATAAGTGTTGCAATTTTTTTTTAATGGAGTTTTAATGCGGGATACAGCAGTTAGGTGCTACTGTTGTTAATGTTACAGCCTATGAAAGGGTAACTGCTGAAGATAAACCTCAGAATGAAGGATAATTGCCATAGACGCCACACTTGACAGACGTGTTTGTAAATGTTTATTTTTATTTTTTATTTATCAGAAAAAGACTGCTGTTCATCTCCTGGCTTATTTTCATCCGGCGCCTCTTACGACACCCACGGGACGGTATGGGGTAGTGGATATTCTTACACCGTCACTACACGGTGTGCTGGCCACCAAGTCGAGTGTTATTTATATTTTTATCAACATCCGAGTCCAATTTCTTTTCACGCAAGAATGAATTTTTAGAAAGGGGTCAGTCTGAGATCATATTTCAATATGGCGGAATAATATCTAATTACACACTACACGGCTGTTACTAGACAGGACGGAACGAACGAAAAATGATGAGACAACGGTAAAACGCTAAGCTTCCGTATACTGTTTAAATGCCTATTGTTTAGCGTACCTTTCAAGTATGTCGCGGGTTCAGGATTCGAACCGCAACAAGGACGAGAGTAAATAAGTACAAGCACATAATTTGTGTTTGTAAAGTAGGGCTACGATGGCTATTCGAATACAGAACCAGAGTACGAAACCTATCCAACTGCAGAGGTATGGACTAATATCCCCGAAACATTTTACCGCTGCATTGGAGGACGTTTTCAAGCTACTGGACTGGAAAGGATATGGTATTAACATCAATGGCGGGCACATCAATATCCTGTCGGGGGTGACCCAGTAATTCCACGTCTGACATCGCCAAGTACTCGATTGTTTGCTTGGTGGTGTGCGCCGAGGCGCTATCGTGGTGAATGAGGATCCTACTGCGAGGTCGTTTCTCCCGAACTTTTTCCAAGACAAGTGGCAAACAATTGTTAGTGTACCACTCTGAAGTAACTGTTTTTCGATTCTCTAAAACAATTGTTGCGTAATAACCTGTCCTTCCGCAGAACAAGGCCACCATCTTTTTTCCCAGGAAATACCCCGACAGCAGACTGTTTCTTAGTTTCAGGCCCATAACAATAAATCCAGCTTTCGTTACCCATAAGTATGTCGAACACAGCATTCTTTTTATAGAAGGGAGGACAAACGAGCATGCGGCTCACTTGGTAAGTGACTACCGCCGCCCATGAACAACCGCAACACCAGGGGAATTGCAGATGCGTTACCGGACTTTTAGAAAGGTGTAAGCACTTTTCTTGAAGGTCCCCAAGTAAACAATTCCACAGAGAAGTTGTACGAGAAAGAAAACATTTGAGTCACCTCCGTTAAATCTTTGAACCGTTTCACGACACCAATCAACACGACGGAGTTTTTGGGCCTCTGTCAAATTATGAGGTATCCACTGGGCACAAAGCTTCCTGACCGCTAAATGTTCATGAAAGATTTTGTGAACTTGACTCATACCGATGCCTAAGCTTGTCCGAATCTACTGATAAGTCACTCTTTTGTCAGTCTCTATCATACGCCGCACAACGCTGATGTTATCTTCAGTCGTTGCCGTAGAAGGCCGTTCCTCACGCAGATCGGTGAGATTAGTGCGACCACGTTTAAACTCATTAAACCAGTTGTAAACAGTGGCACGAGATAGGGCTTCATTGTGAAATGCCAATCGAAGTCTATCATAACTTTCTTGCTGACTTAAATGACATCGAGTCATAAAAAATCGTTGTACGAAAATTTTCTCGCGTTAAATTCATGCTGACGTGACACAGACAAGTTTCAATTTGCCGCCAAACAAATGATAAATTAATAAAATACATACACAATAATATTGGCAGAGTTCCATTTTCAAAATTTGAACTTATTTTTTTATTATATCGCTTACAAGTGGCCAGTTATAA
The DNA here is from genome assembly GCA_033319125.1 of Parnassius glacialis. NCBI lineage: Eukaryota > Metazoa > Arthropoda > Insecta > Lepidoptera > Papilionidae > Parnassius > Parnassius glacialis. The sequence goes on along the minus strand of JAVANC010000029.1, from coordinate 6,664,506 downwards.
AAACTCAGTGTCGCCCTCGTATGCACGTGGACTGATGATCGAAGTAGCATACGTGAGCAGTGAGGGAGTTGCCCGTCGTAGTTCTGGATATTTTAATATATAATATCTATCATCTATTAGAAGTCATAACATTTTTCTGACATTTCACAAAGCCACTACTTACGATACCAACATGGCGAAATGGGGTGATGGTTTCTCTTACACAACGCCTTTTATTTTTCGCGTGATATAACGACTTAGAAGTCTACAGCTGTACATAGGCTTCCCAGAATTTTTTTTTTTTTTTTTACTTATTATAAGCCAGTACTTGACCACAATCCCACCTGGTGGTAAGTGGTGATGCAGCCCTAGATGGTAAATCGCACTGTCTTATCGTAACAAAAGCCTATTCACTCTTGCCTTGAAGACGCCTAGATTGTATTCGGACGGAAAGATAGACGCCGGCAAATTATTCCACTCCTTTGCTGTACGCATTACAAAAGACGAAGCAAACCGTTTGGTTCTAATGCGTGGAATATCGACAACAAACGGATGAAGACCCGCCGACCGTCTGGTTGTCCGATGGTGGAAAGGAGAGGGAGGAATTAAGGCGTGTAATTCCTGCGCACACTCACCGAAATGCATCCTATAGAATACCGAGAGACTGGCTACTCTGCGCCTGTGCTCAAGGCTGACAAGATTGGTTTCAACCAAATCAAGGTCACCAATGAGCCTCTTAGCACGTCTCTCCACTGAGTCCAATGCTGCCAGGTGGCATTTTGCAGCACCAGCCCATATGTGACAGCAGTACTCCATGCACGACCGGACTTGCGCTTTATATAAGGTAAGAAGCTGCCCCGGCGTGAAGTACCGCCGCACCCTTGCAAGGACACCAAGTTTCCTTGCGGCTGCTTTGGCTCTGGACTCGATGAACCGCCCATATTTTAGGTTCGGAGAAAATTCAATCCCTAACAACTGAAGGCGGTCACTGTACTCCAAGGATACATTCCGGAAAGTAGGAGCCATGGTGAGCGGGCTCCTTTTAGCGGTAAAAAGACACGCTTGTGTTTAGGAGGCGTTAAATTTCACGAGATTGGCATCGCCCCATTCGGAGACTGCCTGTAGTGTGAGACTCACACGCTCAACCATAGCCTCTCTTTCTGACTGAATTTGATCCCGGCTGGCCCGGGCGTTTGGTTGGTATCTCTCCACAACTGTGCTGTCGTCTGCATACCCATAGACACCGAGAATGAGCAGATCATTTATATGCAGCAGGAAGAGAGTTGCGGAGAGAACGGACCCCTGAGGAACACCGGCATTAGTCGCCACAATATTGGATGAGCAGCCATCAACGACGACCCGGAGAGACCGTTCACTCAGAAAGTCCTTCACCCAGACAATTAGGCCAGGGGAATGATGTAAGACAGTACTAAAATTTTTATTGCTGCTTTGGAAGACAGTTTCAATCCAGTAAACTAAAGACAGCGTAGCGGTGTCTGATTTGTGAGTCATATTGATCGGCACAAGATACTCTTTTGTAGCAACCTGTTTTTGTCATATACGCCTACGCCGCGACCCCCTGTACGCTGGCCTCTGTAATTCTACCCTTGGAAAAGTATTCAAAGTGATGTTGTAATTAACTGTAGGTGCATCAAAGTTTCTAAAATGTTTTTGCAATTAATTGTACAACATGCATTTTTCGTAACTATTACTTTGGAAAAAAGTCAAGGTGGGTTTAGATTTCTAGGACAGCGGTATAGATGTTAGTTACAATCTATAGTAAAAAAAATATCTTCAAGTTAAAACATTTATCACATAAGAACAATATACAGTTCGCTTAACATCGATTAATAGTAAATACATAACAATCAAAATATAAAAAAAAATCTGCGGTCGAAAACAAATATAAATTAGGACAAGTAATCTTATTCTATTCGTGGTATGTAATCTTATACGTGGTAGAACCATGCTGCAGCTGAATTAGTAGTATAGTTGTAGCACGAATGGGTCGCCCCGATCGGGGACGGACCACGCTCTCACAGAAATCCAGCGTCAAATAGCAGCTTAACACTGCTGTGTTTCGTATGGTGAGTGTAGAGAACCGGAGACCCTTTTTACTGGAAACGAGGCATTCCATCTTAGTCCTCACGGGTGGCAACGCATCTGCATTTTCATTCGCAAACGAGGATAAAAATGTAGATGTCTATGGGCCACAGCAACCATTTACCATCAGGTGGACTGTGTGCTAGTTTGTCACCCTATACTATAAAAAAATTCGTCATATTAAGGTGATAGTCAATCCACGTGAGAGGCAGGTGTCTAACAAGATGGCATTCTAGAAAACAAGTCAAGGAACCTAGAGTACTATCTTCGAATTTTAAATTCAATAAGACAAATCAAATGTGTGTGTTTTATACAAGGTAGAGCCACGGTGCAGCTATATTAGTGGTATAGGTAGCACGAATGGATCGGCTCGACCGGGGTAGTACCACGCTCTCACGGAATACCATTTATATATTTTTAATATTTATTTAAATTATTATCTTAGTCAAGAGATTACCCTTTCCTTACCCTAGTCAGATCATAACCCTTCAGGCAAACTCACGTACCCCTCAGGAGGGTACATGAGGCGCTTACACTAATTAGAACTTTTTTTAACACTGGATAAGGCGATTGCCATTATGTGTAGTACTCATGCCGTGACTAGCATGAATAGCATTCTACAATCGTTAACGATAATAGAAAACTAAAAATTAACGAAATCAAGGTTTCTAATACTAAATTATAAACTTAAACGTTACGTCTTTAACGTCAAGTATGTCATTATTATTAAGTTTATAGTTTTCTATTAGCGTAAACGGTTTTAGAAAGTCAACTTGGTTAACCTTACAGGTGTTAGTGTCATGTAAGCACTAGGATGCAGTGAAATGTCTTCTAGCTAATCATTTCGTTGTTGTTTCTTGTTCGTGTATATAGGTACCTTCTTTACGTATTGTTGAATAGACGATAATATTACTGTGTAAACATCGGTTTTAAATTTTTGGCAACAATGCTACCGGACCATAACAAAAATTTACCTCACACCTATAACGTCCAAGGCCGATGCAACTCAGCCAATTAGTGTTAGGCTGTAGGTACAAATTAATAAGCGTTTTGTAACCACTGATTCACGGCTCATGTTATGCTATGCATTTGTAATGCGCTCACAGTATTGTCCGCTTATGGCTATGGGATATCCTTTTTGATTTAAACGCATTGTTTATAGCGCCGTTTCCTGTTGATTGTTTTTGGAATTGGCGCTGGTTGGAATTGTGTGAAATGGGTGAACTCCTTGCTATATATAAACTTAGGTTTTTTTTAAATCCATTATCCATTCATCCACCACGGCCTTTAAAAGTCCACTGCTGAACATAGGCCTCCCACATAGATGGTCTCATAGGGGGGATATTTGCCATAGTTGTAATGTTACTGTTGATCTGAAAATTTCACCTCTCAGTGGGTCATGTGCTCCTGGTAGATTATCTTCTATACATCCATCCATTACAGACTATTAAAGTTCACTGCCGAACATAGTCCTCCCCCCACAGATTGCCTCATAGGGGGGATATTTGCCATAGTTGTAATGTTACTGTTGATCTGAAAATTTCACCTCTCACTGGGTCATGTGCTCCTGGTAGATTATCTTCTATACATCCATCCATTACAGCCTATTAAAGTTCACTGCCGAACATAGTCCTCCCCCCACAGATTGCCTCATAGGGGTGATATTTGCCATAGTTGTAATGTTACTGTTGATATGAAAATTTCCCCTCTCACTGGGTCATGTACTATACAGAAGTGGCATAAGGCGAAGGCACGGTACAGGTGCGGCGCAGACACGGTGCGGCTTCAAAACTTTTTCATATAAAATGTATGAACGCGGTGTGTCGTGAACTCAAGCGGCGCGGCACAGGCATGCCGCTTTTATCCGTTCCATTCTTGCGCCACGCCTGTGCCGTTAGACCTCAACTAGCAGAGAGAACGTCGAATACTAAATTAAAGATTTCAAATTAGGGGACGAGAACAATATTTGAGTGTGAAATGGAAGACGTCTTTTAAGGAAAAGGACGTTTGATAACCCTACATATGCGATTAGATCGGAGGTAGGGTAGTGCGATTAGAATGGTGGTAGAGGTTCATAACCCTACGGCAACAACCTTTATGCAATAATTAGGGGGCTACTTGCCATAGTTGCCAAGTTTGGCAACCGCAGTTTTGTTTATTATTTTAAGCTGTCATACGAAAGAAAGTTTGTTCCCGTGCGTGTCTCAAATATCTGGAATGTCTCGTGGCTGATAAATGATGTTCGCGTAATATCATACAATAATAAAAAATATCATACAAGAGTAGGTACCCATAAAATCGCATCTGGTATTGCGTTTACCAATCCGTCCATCAAACATGGAGTCCGTGATAAATCCTACCTTTATTAGGAAAAGCCCATGTTCAGCTAAGGACTATTACCGTTACAGCCTATTAAAGTCCACTGCCGAACATAGTCCTCCCCCATAGATTGCCTTATAGGGGGAATATTTGCCATAGTTGTAATATTACTGTTGAAATGAAAATATCACCTCAGTGGGTCATGTGCTCCTGGTAGATTATCTTCTATACATCCATCCATTACAGCCTATTAAAGTCCACTGCCGAATATAGTCCTCTCCCATATATTACCTCATATGGGAATATTGGCCATAGTTGTCACGCTTGGCAATCGGGTTGGCAACCGGAGTTTTTTTATTTTTAGTCGTTATTAGGAAGCCGCTGCTGCCCATCTCCTGATTTGTTTCCCTCTGTCGCCTCTTACGACACCCACGGGATGATATGGGGTAGTGGCTTAATCCACTGAGTGTTACCGACGTATTAATTTATATATGTGTTTTTTTTTCAATGAACTAAATGAGGTCGGGAAAAAATTCTGACTTTAGAAAATTCTATGTTGTATTCTACGCTTCAGTATCCAATTTCAAAAGCGGTAGTGAACTCGAAACGATGCGACGCGTTAAAATAACTCTGATGTTGAAAACCGCCTCATGTGTTTGCGCCCCTAAGCAGTAGGTCACTGGGTCGTTGTAAATATGTATGGGCTAAATTTAGTCATGGTTGCATTCATAAAATTGTATGTTTGTATAGTTAGTACAGACGTGGAGAATGGTAAACAACTTTGGCCTTAAGGGCTTAAACACTTGGTGTTAAGTTTATTTTCGTTTATTGTAGTACTGGTAGTATTAGCAGGTGTTCTCAAACTTATAGCCCCATGTACCCCTATTTCTCAGACAATGGCGGACCCCTAAAACTACATAACATAACTCATAAACACTCACGCCTCTCACCCAGAGAGGTAGGCAGAGACTACGGACTTCCATTTGGCACGATCCTGACACACCTCTCTCGCCTCCTCCACATCCGTATACCTACGCATACATGCTCGTCGGTTAAGGGTACTCTTAATTTGGACCATTTTCCATATAATATCGCCAGTTTGGTCAATTTGATTCATTTTCGTTTGATGGCCCCGTGACACAGTGGCTTAAAGAGTTACGGCGCAGAGGGCGTATTTAAATAACGTTACATCATAGCCTTGAGTCGAGCTGATGGTGGTTAGTCGCGCACCCACCATAGAGTAGTAATATAACTAGCGTGTACCATCATGCGTGTAGCGCGCGTGAGAGAGAGCCAGTCAGTTAGCCGCCGAATTTGTCGAATCTAGGGAATCTGGCAAAACAAACAACACACTGGGTTCGCGTATCACACCGAGAAACTCTGCACTACAGTTATTGTACGAGTGCATTGACATCTCGTTGTGTATTGTGACTGCAATGCGAATGGCTCGGCTTAACCGGGGAAGGACCGCGCTCATACAATACTGGCATAGATAGACAGCGACGAGAACGGGATACCATTTTTCATATATACGTAGCGCTTTTTAGCCACAAGGATAGTTAGCAGTCCAAAGAGCAGCAAGTCACTTGAACCAAGTTTAGAAAAAAAAATGGGTCTAGATGGAAAATTGTTAAAGAAGCGATAAGTGGCTAGCTAGCTACGACATGCTAGGCAAGTGACGCAGCTGGCACTTTCTTTTTTGTTATAAGTCCCACGTAAACACGACTAACATAAGATTGCCTGTTTAACATTTTATTTTTATGATTTATAAATTGTAATTTTTTTTATTAAGTCATATGTAAATATATCAATGAAGGCATATTAAACGAAAGAATAGCATTAATAAACATAAGACATATTCAATTCGATGATAGGATGGGGATGATTTAGGGATCTTATAAATTTTCTTAAAATTACTTAAAACTTAAATACAATAGATCATGTGACAAGAATTTTATTTAAAAAAAAAATCGACAGAGGAGTAAATGTTTTAGAGTACCATTTTGATTCAGCTATGTCTTTTTAGCACCAACTTCAGAAGCTATTATTTATTTATGTATTTATTATTTATTGTAAATTAGGTCTTATAAATGCCTTTTGGCATTTCCTGCCAGTTGTGAAAATTATTTTATTCTTTTTAGTTTTTGAAGTTGGTATTTTCAAAGAAAAAATTTTTGTCACTCATTGATTGTGGTAGATTCTTAACGCAACAACCTCACACAAATGCCTTAAAAAACCTAATCAATATTTTGTCTTTCCAGTGCTGGGCATCAAGCGTCTCAAACAAATCGAGACGATGTTCGTATCCCGACGCCTGCAAGGTCCCCGCACTAGCGGCTTCAGTGTGGAGACACTGCTGGATATGCTGCTGGTGTTGTACGATGAGTGCTGCAACAGTAGCCTTCGGAGGGAGAAGGCTGTAGCTGATTTCATACAATACGGTAAGTAGCCGTCTCTGATAGCAGTACTGTCTTTAATAAAATATGGTCAACCCCAAGGCCATGCATTAGTGTAGCCAACATTTGTTTCCATGGAGACACTACCCTGTTTAACACTGTCACTGTCCAGTTTCCAGACACAATAGTAAGACAATAGCAATGTACCATATGTGGTTCATGGGACAATGAATGGGTTATAAAGCACTGGTAGGAAATATTTAAATTATTTTCTTCTGTGGACCAAGTCCACACCATTTCGTAGAAGGTTAGGGGACGCCGCTTGCTTCTTTCTCGCTATTCCTTGATAAAACGCATGCCTATATGAGATAATATGTTAATACAAATCTATACAAATAAATAAAATTGAAGTGTCTGTTTGTAATGTCGAAATAACAGCTTTTTACTATATGCATATGAAAGTATATACGGTACTTATAACAAATACACGGGTTTTAAAATTTTTGTCTGTCTGTCTTTCTGTCTGTCTGTCTATTTGTTCCGGCTAATCTCAGAAACGGCTGGACCGATTTTGACCGGACTTTCACTGGCAGATAGCTGATGTTATAAGAAGTAACTTAGGCTACTTTTATTTTAGAAAAAGAATCAGAGTTCCGCGTAAAAAATTAAAACCCATCAAATTTGCCCATTAACAGTGGTAGAGCCACGCGGCAGCTTTTACTGTCGCACGGATGGGCCGGCTCGAACCGGGGTGGTACCACGACCTCACAGAATACCAGCGTGAAGTAGATGTTTACCTCTGCGTTTCGCTTAGTGAGTGCAGGTGGCCGGAGGCCCTTTTTACTGGAAATGAGGCATTCCATCTTAGTCCTCACGGGTGACAACGCATCTGCATTTTGATTCGCAAACGAGGATAGATGTAGATGTCTATGGGCCGCAGCAACCACTTACCATCAGGTGGACTGTGTGCTCGTTTGTCACCCTTATCCAATAAAAAAAAAAAATCCAATCGTAATAAATTACGTGCCGGCGAAGTCGCGGCGAACAGCTAGTAATTATATAAATTTAAAAAAGCTGTTTTATTTCTTGTACACTGTATATAATCATCATTACAGTCCTTTACGAGTCCACTTCGAAACAGAACACTTTTATTACGTGGTAGAGCTATGCTGCAGCTATATTGTGTTGCACGAATGGGTCAGGTTGATCGGGGTAGGACCACGCTCTCACAGAATACTAACGTAAAATAGCAGCTTAATGCTGCTGTGTTTCGTATGATGAGTGTAGAGAAAAGGAGAGCCTTTCTACTGGAAACGAGGCATTCCATCTCAGTCCTCGGGTGTTACAACTTATCTGCATTTTTATTCTTAATTGAGGATAAATGTAGAGGTCTATGGGACATAGCATCTACTTACCATACAGGTGAACTATGTGCTCGTTTCTTATCCTTATTCTATAAAAAGAAACATATTTGTCTCTATTAATGAGTGTTATAAAATACAGTCCTGAGCGAACAGCATCCATTGACTTCATATACAAGGCTATAGAACTATAATACCTTTACTCGTAAAATAATTAATATTTAATATATTTCCATTTATATTTTTTCGACTTAGAAAAGGTGAAAGCCTTTGGTACTTTGGGTACCCTAAGCGCCCCTGCGTGGTCTAAGGAAGCCCTGTAATGTGATGATGCCTATGGGTTACAACATCCACTTGCCCGTCACGTGAACTGTGTGCTCTTTTCTCACCTTTATTCTATAAAAAAAGGCTAATTCTTCCCAGGACAGAGGATTTGTTCCGTACTTCTGGTAAAAGTAAAAAATGACTTTAAAAATAAATTCAAATTCTTTATTTGCTAGTAAATATGTACAAAAATATTTCAAAAAGATTTGATAAGAATTATAAATATTTCAATAAGAATTATTCTTTATTTATCACCTGATATGCCTCTGCGTGTTACTAATCATTAGTACTCTCTATTATTATTGTTTTCCGTAGTGTCCCTTCTTACGCCACCTTTTTTTATAGCATAAGGTGACAAACGAGCACACTGTCCACTTGATTGTAAGTGGATACTGTGGCCCATAGATATCTAAATTTATCCTCAATTAAGATTCAAAATGCAGATGCGTTGTCACCTCTGAGGACTCAGATGAAATGCCTTATTTCCAGTAAAAAAGGGTCTCCGGTTCTCTACACTCACCATACGAAACACAGCAGCGTTAAGCTGCTATTTTACGCTGGTATTCTGTGAGAGCGTGGTCCTTCCCCGGTCGAGCCGACCCATTCATGATACAACCATAATATAGCTGCAGCGTGGCTCTACCACGTAAAAATGGAACAAAACAGTGCGCTAGATTCTTTTAAGCGGCCACCACACTGCATTCAATAGTGTTGTACAAATAAAATTGAACCTAACGGGAAGTGGACCAAATAATAAAACCACCAAGTCAATTGGTAGCAACTAATCAAACATATTGTTTCAGTGAAACCGGTTGCTGCGGCTCTCAAACGGCTTCGGCTCTCTCGTGATGACTTCGAGCTGGTTAAGGTGATCGGACGCGGGGCTTTTGGAGAGGTTTGCGTCGTACGAGCATCGTTCATGCAGGTAAATTGTATGTGATATTTGTGAATGATATACAGAACAAAAGCCAGATTCACATAGAGGTCTTTGCATTCTAGAGTTATTAGATCTTTGGAGAATTCATCAGTTAGGTAATATTACGTCTCTCAGACGGAATTTTGATCAGGCGAACATTCCCAATGGAGAATAGTCATTAACACTGGATAGAATTATGGTGCACCAGTGTGTGCGACAGCACAGGTGTATTCTTTCCTTTTTTTCCTCACTCATAGTCCGCTGGGACGGAAATCCGACACGACCGTTGAGAGATCGGGCACAGGAGCAGCGGTTTTAAGTGTTTTCCGGGGCATCCGGCAGAAACACCGCAAACTTCCTGACTCTGGGTTGCTACTGAGAATTTACCGACTGAAAAACCTATATTTATTACTGTCTTTCGGGCCACCCGGGATTTGAACTTGAGATCTCATAATCAATACAGTAGTAGTGAGGCAGTCAACCAGTTAGTGTACATTATGTGGAAGTGATGCCCACGCACGTCACGTAGATGAGTGGAGAGCACATACTCCCGCCTCATTCCGCACATACTTCATACTATTGTCTAACACAAGTCTATGAATTTATTTGGACTTACTGGAATTATAGCTTGTAGTAGTGTCGAGATTACGTATTAAATAACAAGTTAAGCAAAAGAGCCATACCGCAGCATAGATGAGACCTCTCAACCGGTGAAACATCACACTCGCTCAGAATATCAGCATAATACTGCTGTGTATCATATGGTGAATGACGAGCACCGGAAATTCTTTTTAACTAGTAAGGATTTTATCTTAGTCGTTAGGGGTGGACAACACTGACGGTTCCGTGGCGCAGTGGCTTAGCATTGAGTTAGAATCGCGGGTTCGAATCCCGCACGGAACAATTATTTGTGTTCCGGGTCTGGATGTTTGTCTTTGTGTAATTTATGTATGTAAATGTCTCTACGATACAGGAGAAAATCCTAGTGTGGGGGTTACAAAATAAAAAACAAAAAAACAACACATCAATATTTTTATTCTTAATCGCTTACTTTGTGCCTGTGTTAAAAAAGTTTACTTATATAAAACCCTTACTTATATAAAAAAAATTATAAAAATCAAAAGTTAGATAAATAAGCTTTTCTACCGACTTCAAAAAGGAGGAGGTACTCAATTCGACTGTTTTTTATGTGTGTTACCTCGTAACTTTGTTCTACGTGGACCGATTTCGATGATTATTTTTTTATTTGAAAGCTGGTGCTTCTCATGCGGTCCCATATAAATTTGATCAAGGTCTGACCAATAGTTATTGAGTTATACTTAATAATTTATATTGAAGTCGGTTGTACAACATTTTTAATTTTTAATTATAGTCTGTACAATGTACATTACTACATTTTAATTTTATAAATAAAAAAGCAATTAGATGTGTTGAAACATTAAAATTATGCTTTAATTTAAATTGTTTGCAGGGCTCAGAGGGTGGCAACATGGTGGCCGCATCTGGTGGAACGATATCCACAACAACGGGCGAGAGGGTGTACGCAATGAAGATATTGAACAAATGGGAAATGCTCAAGGCAAGTTCCTTTTTATAGTTATTGATTTTTGAGGTGGTTACTTTCCTTTATCCATCCATTTCATCCATTACAACCTCTCAAAGTCCTCTGCTAAACATAGGCCTCCCCCATAGGTTTTCTTTTTATCTTAAGGACAGGTTTCATTTTCTTTTCTACCGACTTCAAAAAGGAGCCGGTACTCAATTTAACTGTATGTTTTTTTTACGTGTGTTACCTCATAAATTTTTACTGGTTGAACCTATTTCGATGATTTTTTTTTATTTGAAAGCTGGTGCCTCACATGTGGTCCCATATAAATTTGATCAAGGTCTGATCAATAATTTTTGAGTTATTCTTAATAATTTATATTGAAGTTGTTGTAGAAAATTTATAATTTTAAATTATTTTAACTTATGACAGAGTCTTGCTTGCGGTCCCCGTCTAATCATAAATTTAGTGTTCCACCTTATTTCAATGGAGTCTCCGGGAAATCCGTTACTGTTAGGCTACTCTACTCTGGAATTCTTTACACGAAGACATACAAAAAGTAACAAGCAAATGCTTGTTCAAGAGATTAATTCATGAACACCTTTTGAAATAAGACATTATTTCATAATAAGAATGATTTTATGTTATGTTATATGCGTAATTTTTTAGTTGTTACAGGTGTAAACCTACTTAATGATCTATATATATATACCATATATATAGATCATTAAGTAAGTTCACACCTGCAACAATAATTCACGATCATACGGGTTGAGACTGGCAGAGAATGCCGGTAGGCATTCAGCCCACCCATTGTTACCTTAGTTGTGAAATGTTACAATAAATACTAAATAAATAGATTTACTCATATTGGGGGATATTGCTATATGTTGACAATACAGTTACTTTTAATTTTTAGTTGTTTTTAGCAAAACGCTGATGTCAATCTTGAACGAAAAATCTCTTGTTTTGCTCTGTCGCCTCTTAGTAAACTCACAGGCCGATATGTGGTTTGGATGTTCGGACACCGCCACTACACGGTCAAATTTAGTATATACTACCCATGCGGTTAAAGAATGCGATATGCGTTTTTCGTACGTTCTATAACTTCAGTCCAACTTTTCATTGGAATCAAAGATAACAAAATGCCTTAAACTACAAAACAATATCAGTCTGGTTTTGCTAATTTGTCAGCTAGACGCGTTCTGAGAGTTTTCTTCATAATTATTGTTCATTTTGTTTGTTAATATTTTTGTATAAAATATTTACATGACATTGAGACTAGAGTAAACATTTTTAAAATTTTCGTTTGTCTGTCTGTCAGAGCTAATCTTCGTAATGACTGAACCGATTATAATAAAATTTCACAAACAAACAAATAAAGAGTTATACCAGGAGTGAGAAATTTTATTCGATAAATTATAGATTTTACTAAAATGGAAATATTGATAAGATAAAATGAATGGTCTTTAATGATCATCTTAAGCCTAAATAACGCTATATTAATGTCTGCATTTAAAAAGCATTGATCAATACAGAAAACTCCTGCAGTGCACAGGAATACGGTAATCATTTTTTCGCCTTTTCTGAAAAAAATGTTTTTTTGAGTTAACTCTGTTTAGATCTAGGTGTGCGAATTTACGATTTTCTCCATTAAAAAGCTAAGAGGTAAAATTATTGTATGTAATATCGCTTGTATGAAGTATTAGTCCATACAAAAACACGGACTATGGTTTGTTTGGGCTTCATGTTAGAGCCTATATCATTTATTAGATGGTTTTAGTCAGGCCAAGTAAATGTCTGCCGTGCTGCCACAATGCGTGTTTTTAAATTTTTCTCACATGCAGGTTTCCTCACGATGTTTTTTTATAGGATAAGGGTGATAAACGAGCACACAGTCCACCTGATGGTAAGTGGTTGCTGCGGCCCATAGACATCTACATCTATCCTCTATTACAAATCAAAATGTATAGTATGTGCCAAATCGATTGAGAAAAACGGACAATGACCTTTCGGTCGTTTAACCAGGGGTTACAAACCTTCAATATATAGGCACATTTTATATGTAGTACTTTCTTTATTTATAATGATTTTTTTATAATGATTGATATAATATATATTTATTAACTATTATTAAAAAGTTATGTGAAAGATCGCTGTAGAAGAAAAATCATCTATTGTTATAAAGTACTTTATTCATTTAACAACAAAAAACATTAATTTATAACACATATAAAGATTCGAGTGATAACGACACCGAATAAGTACGTACTTATGCAAAAGATAAAACTTTATTTTTAATATTATATAAGAACTTTATTTTTATTCGGTGCAATCATCACTCGTATCTTCACTTGATGAACTATCTGTAACATTAATTATAAAGCGATCTGCAGTTTGGTCAATTCTATCATCCATGCCACGCATTTTTTGTTCAACCTTAAGGACATGCTGAACACAGTTTTTCCATTTATCTGGCGTGATTTGAGTTAAACCATCTTTAAGTAAATTTTTAACATCTTTTAACTTGAAAGTTGTATTTTTTCGTGCAACGTACCCTTTCACATCTGCCCACACAAGTTCAATGGGGTTAAGCTCACAGTGATAAGGAGGTAACCTTACCACTGTGATGCTTTTTTCTTTTGCCATCTCGTCGGTGACGTAACTTCGATAGTTATCTTTAACTGCCTTTATTTTTTCCATTAAGTGGGTCTTTGTGTCCGAGGGCACGTATGCGATCTGTTTAGATTCTAGCCATTCCTGCATATTTTGTTTCCGCCAAGACATTGTTGGGGTTTTTTCTAAACGTCTGGAGTGGTAACTAGCGTTATCCATAACTATGACATCGCCGCTTTGCAGTTTTTCTATTACTTTTCTAAACCAGTCCTCGAAATGGAGAGCGTCCATACTCTCATGGTAGTCACCAGTAGATGATGATTCAAATACCCAATCACATCCCTCCAAAAAGCCATTTTCATTGCCAACGTGTACAACTATTAATCGCTTTCCTTTACCCGAAGGGGCTTTCGCGCCAGTAGAGTAGCCTTCTAACCGTGATTGACGAGAAGATTCAATTGTGGTGTCTTCCCATACCTTTCCCATAGTATGACCTGCGTTAATCCATGTTTCGTCAAGGTAAAAAATGTTCCGTCCCTCGTTTCTTAATATTTGTATTTCTCTCAAATATCTGGTACGCCACAGAACTATCTCTGGGCGATCTATTAGACCACTTTTTCTGTTTCTCTTTATATATTTGAATTTTAAATGGCGCAACACACGTCGCAGGGAAGTTTTGCTCAAGTTTGGCAACTGGTCATCTTGATTTATACTGAGCAAAATTTTGTCTAAAGTCGGTAATTCTCCTGCAAGAAAGAACTGATGCACTTTCGCTCTTATAGCCGATTTATCAAAATCGTCCAACTTGTCAATTACAGACTTTTTTCTTTTATTAATTATTCCCTTTTCTGGTATTTTATGGGAATCTCTATACACGCTTAATACGCGATATATAGTGCTCTTGCTGACTCCTGAGATCTCCGAAACCTTTTCTACCATATTAACGTTTGAAGGATACACGTCTTCGGGCCAGGTGTTTTTGACATATTTGTATACATTAATGATAATCTCTTGTTCCCCGACCGACAAAGTGGTAGGTTTTCTCTTTTTTACTGGTGACGTTAAAGGTGCTCCAGAAGATGGGCCTGTAAATAAATGACAAAAATATACTACCATAGTACTACATCACATAAATACATATTGTTTTAGAAAATAAATACCACATGGTCACATAAAAAGAGCGCTTTAAGAAATAGAAAGGCTACGTCGTCGCATTTGTACCTATTTGTACGTACCTGCTACGTTTATTATGGGTCGGCGACGTCTCTTTCCACTTGATGTTGAAGGACCGGGTCCTTCACCAAATTCTCCTGAACTCATGTCGATTTAGTAACGACCGTCACAGTAAAACTAATATAACAGATTCAAAAAACAAAAACTTAACGATATAACAAATTTAACAGTAAAAACTCAACTAAAACAATGCAATGAATGCTATGAATTACCCGAGACGTACACACGCAAGCGCTATCCGAACACGAATGAAAACAAAATGGCGGACCGGCCCAAAAAAGGTGACGCATCTCTGGCTGCCATTGTCACGTTTCTTTTAGAACGAACTGACGTAACGCGCGTTTTGTTTATTTTAAAGGGATGAATTTGCAAAAGCTCAATATGGTGATTATATTGCTTCAAATATTTTTTTAATATGAAACTGTTATTAAATGAATTGCTGCGTTACTTACCATAAATTGAAATATAAAATATAACACATTTTTCGCGATGTACCGTAAGATTTTACTATGTTTATAGGAACCACAGACAATATTATTTAAGAAACAAAAAAACAAAACATATGTGCTGACCTAGAAGTGGGAATAATATCAATATTTAAATATTGTTATCACATCTAAATTGAGATTTTGTAAGTTACGCCTTTTGACACTCGGCTCATATCTGAGGTCATTGTCCGTTTTTCTCAATCGATATGGCACATACTACACTAGTGAGGACTAGGATGGAATGTAATCTACACAGGCGAAGCCAGAGCGGGTCGCTATTTATAAATGTTATTTTAAAATTAATGTACCTACTTGGATATATAATTCTTTTCTAATACTTTCCCTTTAAAAGAAATTCATCCATTCATTTCTAATTAACCTAATAATATAACGTTATAACGATATATCGTTATTAGCGGGTTTTCGCTATTGATACTGTGTATGTTGACGGTACGGGCTCGATGAGCCGCCATTTCTAATCCCATTCTTTATCCGTACGGACTGTACAAATGTTTATTAATGTGTTTTTTTTTTTCACAGAGGGCTGAAACGGCGTGCTTTCAAGAGGAGCGAGACGTTTTAGTGTTTGGAGACAGAAGGTGGATAACGAACTTACACTATGCCTTCCAGGATGAACATAATTTGGTAAGGCTTCAGTTGTAACTGTTATGTTTGTCTAATGTTTGTTGCAATCTATTATCGCAACATTTAAACAAATCGCGTTTGCTATTCAAGAATTCCTTTCTCCATTAACTCCAGTTAGGAAAGTTCAGATTCATATCCCCGTTTTAATATTTAGTTTTGTTTTGGTAATGATTTCTTAAGTATGCAGTCTGCGATCATATTCTAAACGGTCCCCCCGCCGTTACAATCTAATTAACAGACCGCAAATCCTATTGAAAGAACTTCAATTCCTACCAAGGATGACTCATGTGGCTATTTAAATTAATAAATACCCTGTTCTGGATCTAATATAATGTAATAAAATTAAATCTGTATACTACTATGTACTACTGCAAGGCTACAATAATAAACCTAGCAAGCTAACAGCATAGCAAAGTGGCGAAGCAATCAGCTTTGTAGCGGTTTCTAACGGTTGCCGTTGAGCAATCAGTTTCAAAATAGGAGGTTCTGATGCCTGGGTGATCAGTAATCGATTGCTGAAAACAGAATTTGAAAATTCGAAGCCGTTCTCGAAATAATCGTGGGAGAGACGGACAGACGGACAGACATCGTGAAATCAATAAGTGACTTCGCAAGCTTCGCCACTTAATAAGCTCATTGGACCAAAATTAATAATTAAAATCTGATAATATCCCAAGTTTACAATGATACTTCATATTTTAATGAAGTGGATTCAAAGTCATTCTTTTAACTTCCCGCTGTGAAAATCGATGATTTAAAAAAAATCGAGTTGTTATTGGTATCACTCCGGTTTTTGAAAATCGAGTTCTCATCAGATCTTCACGTTTTGAGATCCCGGGAAGCTATTCTGACTACTCCTACGAGGATGTCCCTTCGTATGTATGTGTGTGCGGCGTGCGTGCGTGAGTGCGTGAGTCATAATAGGTGGAACTTGGAGCGCTTTGCATTTGAAATTGGCGGAAAGTTGCAGGGATGGCGTGTAGGGTAGGGTCAGCCGTATTTATTTTATTTTATTTAAGCTTGTTTAAGGCATGACCATCATAATCTACACCGGTACACAATAACAAGCCCTTCCCAGAGAAGAACTGACAAGAAACTCAGAGGTCTTTAAGCCTTACAATTTAATTTACACTTTACTTTATTGGTATAAATACAATGTCAATTTTAACCATAACATTGTAATTTTTTTACAGTATATGGGTTACAAACAAGCACACTTATCCACTTACCATCAGGTGGACGCTGTAGCATTTAACCCTGACTAAGAATCAAGATGCAGATGAGATGACTCATATCCAGTAAAAAGGGTCTCCTGTTTTTTACACTCATACAAAACACAGCAGCATTAAGCTGCTATTTTACGCTGGTGTTCTGTGAGGGCGTTGTTCTTCCCCAGTCGAGTTGACCTATTCTTACTGCTACTATAACATAGCTGCGGCTCTACCACATACAATACACATAACATTGTCCTGAATTTATTGATGATATGTTTTGTAATAGGTCTTTTTCGATATAAGACCTCGATTATATGATAGGAGAGTACCTTGAAAGAGTTAAGGCTGGATGCGGGAGAAATATGTTTCATTTGTTGATGCTTTCAGTACCTTGTGATGGACTACTACTGTGGTGGCGACCTGCTGACGCTGCTGTCTAAGTTCGAGGACCGGCTGCCCGAGGATATGGCCAAGTTCTACATCGCGGAGATGGTGCTTGCCATACAGAGTGTGCACGAGCTGCGATATGTACACAGGTATGTAATATATATATATATATATATATATATATATATATATATATATATATATATATATATATATATATATATATATATATATATATATATATATATATATATATATAATAGTGACAAACGATCTTTCAGACCACCTGATGATCGCAGTACCAATTGTGAGCGTCTTTGACGCTGCTTAGTAAAATGGTTGTTCACGCTATTGCTAGCCTTCGACAGCTAAGTCATTGGCCCTGGTTTTGCTCGCGTTGCGGTTCACTGGCATAATCACCCCGACAAGTCAATAACTAACCAGCTTTCTATGGAGAAGTGGTGTGATCCTTGAGCTGTCTCCTGCCGGAGGTTATCAGCTGCTATCCTTGTAATGTTCTTCGAAATGGTGGTTATAAATCGCAAATATGTTTGAATATACGCAATACAACAGTATGTTTGTATATTAGCATAAACTTATCCGAACAACCATTTAAAGACAGTTTTCTTCACAGTAGTTTTAATTATGAGCGCGTACGTCGAACTTTTCGAACATACCGTCTGAGTGCGCCACCGAATCACACGACAATCTCCAATTGGGATCTTATTTTTTTTATACGATAAGAGTGACAAACGAGCACACAGTCCACCTGATGCTAAGTGGTTGCTATGGCCCATAGCCATCTAGATCAGTCCTCGATTACGAATCAAAATTAAGAAGCGTTGTCACCAGTGAGGACTAAGATGGAATGCCTCGTTTCCAGTAAAAGGGATCTCTAGTTCTCTACATTCACCATACGAAACACAGTAGTGTTAAGCTGCTATTTTACGCTCGTATTCTGTGAGAGCGTGGTCCTTCCCCGGTTGAGCTGACATATTCGTTCTACAACTATACTACTAATATAGCTGCAGCATGGCTCTACCACGTAGAAAGTACAGTGCCCACAGACAATCCGAAGTAAATTATAATGTAAGAACAATAGTAGTAGGACTGCTTTTATCTATAACTGCGGCCGAATAATTGCGTGCACTGCTGTGTTCAGTACTGAAAGGTACAGAGAGTCGGTATAATAACAGACTATGAGGCACTCCATCTAAGTCCTCAGAGATAAGAACGAATCTGTAGCCTTCTTTGTTCAGGATTGAAATTTGCTTGGCACTTCAGTTTTATAAAAAAATTGTATTTTTTTATTTTATTTCATAGGAGAGGGGGCAAACGAGCATGCGGCTCACCTGATGGTGACTACCGCCGCAAATGAACACCTGCAACACCAGGGGATCCAGGGGAATTTCAGATGCGTTGCCGGCCTTTTAAAAAGGAGTAGGCTCTTTTCTTGAAAATAGTAAAAAACTAGTTTAAAAAACTGTTTAAAAATCAAGTACTAAGTGCATTGAGTGATAGCTTATAAACCGTCTTAAAAAAAGGAGGAGGTTCTCAATCCGTCGGAATCTTTTTTCTACCACCGATTACTCGAAGACGCCTGAACCGATTTTGAATTTTTTTTGTTTCAAAGAGTATATTTCCCACATGGTCCCATTTCAATATTATCGAAAAAATTATTTATATTGAAGTCGGTTGTACAAATTTTTTTTATTTTACCACGTTTCACTTTGCAGAGACATAAAGCCAGACAATGTATTACTGGATGCGAGCGGACACATTAGACTGGCGGATTTTGGCTCTTGCTTGCGTCTGGGTGATGATGGCAAGGTAATTTATGCAGTCATTTTATTTATCCATTTTTTATCATCTTTTTAAAGAAATGTGTGCCAGCGGGCGTATTCTTGTAAGTCCTCGTAATAGTGATGGTGAATATGTACACTTGTAATCTGTACCAAATTACAACAAGATCCAATAATACGAATTTACAACTAAGTTGTTCTCTGCTCACTTATTGATTTTGAACGAAATATTTCTTGAACATAGAAACCTATAGACCCGTACAGTCACTAATGAAAAGCGTTCATTCGTCTTTACTTGCTTGTATAACACTAATATTTTGTATTTTTTAAGAGGGTACAAATCTCGTATAAAATACATCGCCTCTATTCACCTCTCGCTCGCCCACTGTCGCTATCTTTACTCACACCCACCGGTAAGGTCTGCAAAAAAAAACTACTTTGCGATATGCGTTTTTCGTACGTTTTATAACTTCAGTCCAACTTATCATTATAGTCAATGATAACAAAATGCCATAAACTGCGAAAAAATATCAGTCTGGTTTCGCTAATTTGTGAGCTATGAGCTATTTTGATTTTTTTTTGTTATATATTATTGTATAAAATATTTGCATGCTATTGAGACATGAGTTTTTAAATCCATTTTTAAAATTTTCTATTACTTTTTGTCCGAGTTAATCTTCGGAATTGCTGGACCGATTCTAATAAAACTACGAACAAAAATAGAGAGTAAAACCGAAAAGTTTTGAAATTTTATTAAAATAGAAATATTGATAAGATAAAATAAATGGTATTTAATGATTATCTGAAGTGTAATAAACTTAATGATGTTTTTAGCCCAAATAACGTCACATTAATAGATCCCACCCAGGCGAAGCCAGATAGGGTCGCTAGTTTCAAATGTTATTTTAAAATTAATGTACCTACCTATGTATACAATTATTTTCAAATATTTTCCCATCAATAGAAAATTTCCAATTAACGGAATAATATAACGTTATAACGATATACCGTTATTAGCGGCTTTCCGCTATTGGTTAGTGTACATGTTGGCGGTACGGCCTCGATGAGCCGCCATTTCTAATCCCATTCTTTACCCGTACGGACTATATGTTATTTCTTTGTTTTAGGTACAAAGTAATGTTGCTGTTGGAACTCCTGATTACATATCTCCAGAGATTTTAAGGGTAAGTCTAAAGAAATGGCAAAATTTATACTTTTCTAAAAAAACTATGTGTCGCAGTCAACTAGTTTTATTAGCCTTTTAGTTAACAGCCAAGACATGGTTACTCTATTCATTTCATTCAACGAGATGGTCGCTTGTCTGTGCCTAATTAGCGCTATGTGCTATATATTAATAAATGTTCGCGGCCGCACCTTAACCTACTGTCGTTGATATTACAAGATTTGTGCAATGTTGTGTTAGACGCATCGGCTGAATATCATTCAGGCCGCTAGTTTAAGGGCCTACTAGTACACAATAAAGTAAAAAGGCTGGACTTTTAGCTGAATGGCTAATTAACCTAGTTGGCTGTGATTTACAGGGTTATTTTGCAATAACCGGCCAAATTTGCAGAGAAGGTTCAGTATAAGTAATATAGGCAAATGGTGAACGAAAATTAATAAAAAAAATCTCAAACATTCTGTCATTATTATATCTTAAATTCAAAATACCTGGTAATGCATTATTTTAACTGACTTTCATTCATAAATATGTAACGTTTACTATTTTATGCACGCACACATTCGTAAGGGTACTTTATAGCGTATCTCCCCCGCTCTTTTTTTATTTACCGTTACGTCGCTAAGTACCTGCGTCCGTTCGCCCAGCCAAGCCAATAGCTAACAGTGTTGACCGTGACCTCATTACGTACTCTTTGTTACCAATGACGTGTATTACAGTGACGAATATTACAGTGTTTACCGTGTTTTCAAAGACAAAGAATTAACGCACGTGTACCACCACCAATCGGAGAAAAATTTTTGCAGCTACCCAAATGCTGTTAGAGTTTGGATATTTCACCACTCCATCACATGAAAGTGCTCGTACTGGTCATTCAGTAATAAGCTCGGCTGTCGAAAACACAGTGATCGAGCCAAAGACTACAATATTATAGGGAAGATCGAGTTCAGAATTAGTCAGTACGTGTGGATACTACTGAATTCTTCTGGATATCGCCCATTTCATTAGTAACGTGTACAAGCACTGAATAATAACAATGGTCCACCTCGAAAACATTTCTATGAATGGTTAGAGTCATTTTAAGTGATTGCATATTTAAGTAGTAAAATTATGGCAATAAACATATTACGCCGTTCGATGTTCGCGAGCCGACGCGATGTTCGAGTCGGCTGAGGCCGACAATACTCGGCACTATTCGCACTGCCTATTATCCTGCATATTAACCGGCCAGTCCGGTTTTAAACGCAGTGCTAGACGCTACGCTCACGCCGCCTGGCTTCCTGGCGCAGCTATCTTTTCTACAACTAATTATTAAGTGGCGAAGCTTGCGAAGACACTTATTGATTTCACGATGTCTGTCCGTCTGCCCGTCTGTCCCACGATTATCTCGAGAACGGTTTCGAATTTTCAAATTCTGTTTTCAGCAATCGATTACTGATTACCCAGGCATCTGAACCTCCTATTTTGAAACTGATTGCTCAACGGCAACCGTTAGAAACCGCTACAAAGCTGATTGCTTCGCCACTTTGCTATGCTGTTAGCTTGCTAGGTTTATTGATTTCACGATGTCTGTCCGTCTGTCTGTCCGTCTGTCCCACGATTATCTCGAGAACGGTTTCGAATTTTCAAATTCTGTTTTCAGCAATCGATTACTGATCACCCAGGCATCTGAACCTCCTATTTTGAAACTGATTATTCAACGGCAAAAAAAAAGCTGATTGCTTCGCCACTTTGCTATGCTGTTAGCTTGCAAGGTTTATTTACGTCTATTCTCCACCTCTTTCCCCCGCTCTGTAGTCTAAACTTGTATTTCGAACTGTCTTTTGTGTGAGAGTAAAAAATATATTTAATTCGTGGAGTGTAGAATTTTCATTTGCATAGCATCCATCTCACACACCGTAAAAAATAAAAAAGATATTTTATTTATTATGACGTACCTAAACCCGTTTAAAGTATTAAGAGAAATTTGGAATCATAGTATTGAGCGTGTTATTAAGGAAGTAAATAGTAGGCAAAGGCTCCGTGCATTGACTCGTACACACACGAGCGCGCGCTGTTGTTGCCACATTTTCAGTTGCGCACATTCAATTTCCTGTATTTTGAAATAAATGTGGAAACCTTATTTTTAAAAACTGCTAATAGTGTATATTAGTATTTATATTTTGAACTTGATTATTAAATTTGGCTAGTCTGAAAAATAACCCTGTATACATTTTCTGCGTAAGATCATACATTTTTAATTAAACTTTGAATGTGGTAGAGTCACGTTGCATCAATAATATTATGGTTGTATCGCGAATTAGTCGGCTCGACCGGGTAAGGACCAATACCCGCGTAAAATAGCAGCTTAATGCTGCTGTTTCATTTGGTGAGTATAGAGAACCGGTGACCGTTTTTACTAGCAACGAGGCATTTTATCTTAGTATTCAGGGGTAACAATGTATCTATATTTTGATTCTTCACCGTGGATAGATTTAATTGCCACAACGTCCACTAACCATCACGTGGATTGTGTGCTCGTATCACTCTTTTCTATAAAATAAAAATAATAATTTCTTTTAACTTTAGTTTGAATGTGAAAAGAGCTTTAATAGAGAACGTAGAAAGTAGACCTCATAGGCATGTGCTGGCGTTGTACTTTAGTCTTTAGGGTTGCCAACATATCTACACTTTTCTAATCTAGGTTTAGTCGCAATTTTACTACCGGTCAGTGCAGTCGCTTCATAATGACGGGACGGCTCTAATGCCGAACCTACAATATTTTCGTAGTGTAAGCATACATACTGCGCGAAAATAATTCAAAACGGCGTGTCAACCTAAACGCTCCGAAACCGTCGTAGTCCACGAGTTCCTGGCCTTTGTTCAACAAAAATTGGACGTCATGGACCAGGTATCTCTGGACCAGATACTGATGACAAGCTTCACCGAGGACGAGATCATCCAAGCGAAGAAGGTGTTAGCAGATTGTGACCCAAATCCGTCTTATCACACGTCACAGGGATGGACGCGGTAAGAAAGACCTGCAAGACATCTTCAAGCTGTTCAATGAGACCGACCCTGATGACATCCCAACTTTCGTCGCGCATTATCTCAACAAGCTGCCTCCCGTGATGTTCGATCACGTAGACGTGACCAGATTGTTGAAAGACATCACCACGTTGAAAGCCGATGTTACCGACATCCGTTCCAAATTTGAAGAATCGGAACGACCCGCAACAGAGCTGACGAACGAAGTCAATATGCTGCGCAACATAATTGCAATATCTGCGAATTCACCGCCGTCGCAGAATGTAAATACGACACGCGGTAACCGTAACAGTAGTCATATTTCACCGATGATTGCGACTCCGTCACGCGATACAGTCTGTCAGCGGGTTGACGACCGTGAAACTAGGGCGACCTCGGTCGTCATTGCATCACCACCTCAACCTTTGACTGAACCCATTAGTACTCCTCCGCCAAAGCCAACCTCTGTCTTCTAATCTATCCTCTGTTTCGCCTATACAGGGACGCGCCAAAGAAAAAAGTTTCCTAAATAGTGTTATGTCTATATTATATATATATATATATATTTAGGTTAAGGTATATATTGCTGTGGGCCAATGTTCTTAATTTTTAAGTTCTTGATGCCTGAAATAAAGTTGTATTGTATTGTATTAGATGCTGGTGTCTATAGGTCACATCATCCACTTACTATCAGGTGGACTGTGTGCTTGTTTGTCATCATTATATTCTTCAAAGAAACTGTCCTGTCTAAAGTTATAAATTAATTTTGATATTTATTCTTACAGGCCATGGAAGATGGGCAAGGGCGCTACGGGCCGGAGTGTGATTGGTGGTCACTAGGTGAGTTTGTAAATACAAAGGTAATACAAATTATACATAATCATACATAAACAATAATATAATAGAGACTTCTGGACTTCCATTTGGCGATCGTGACATATTTCTCTCGCTTCTTTCACATCTATTATGGTCAAACAACATGCTTGGCGGTTGTGGGCTATTTCAATTTGACCCAGCTTCAATATATCGCATATTTTGCCGATAAACTTCCGTCTAAGGTGCCCCTTCTTTCGTAAACGGTGACAGTTAATAAACTAAAGAATGCATGTTTATCACTGATTTCGATGCTGATATTACCATTACCGTTACAGCCTATTAAAGTCCATAGTTGCCACGCTTGGCAAACGGATTGGCAACTGCAGTTTTTATTATTAGTCGTTATATGTTGTCTCTTACGACACCCACGGAATGTGGTTAGTGGATATTCTTACACTGCCAGTACATGATAAATCATATTATTAAATTAATTTATTAGATTGTGGATTAAATTTTAAATTTCAGCAGAAAGGGTTACAATAAAAAAATTGTTATTCATGACATTGAGCTATTATGTACTACGTAATACCAGTGCGGTTAAAGAATGGGATTGAAAATGGCGTCGTCTCTATTCACCTCTCGCTCGCACACTGTCGCTATGTATACGCAAACCCGCCGGTAAAACGTGAAGAAATATGTTGCGATATGCGATTTTTGTACGTTTTTGTATAAAATATTTACATGCTAATGAGACATGTGAACCACTTTTTAAATTTTGTCTTTCTGGGCTAAGCTTTGGAATAGCTGAACCGATTATAATAAAGCTTCACGAACAAATAGAGAGTAATACCAGGAGTGATCTATACTAAATTATATCCGAAAATTTTAGTGACTTTCATCCACATCATCATTACAGCCCTTCACAAGTCCACTGCTGAACAAAGGCCTCCCCCAAGGAACACCACAAAGCACGGCCCCGAGCCACCTGCATCAATTAACTTCCTGCATGTCTTACCATGTCATCTAGTGGGGGGACGCCCTACACTTCGCCTGCCGGTACGAGGCTGCCACTCGAGAACCTTTCTTCCCTATCGGTTGTCGGTTCTTCGATCTATATGGTCGGTCCATTGCCATTTCAGCATACTAATTCTTTGAGCTGTGTCGGTTACTCTGGTTCTACTGCGGATATCCTTGTTTTTAAGTCTATCACACAGAGAAACGGCGAGCATAGCCCTCTCCATAGATCGCTGAGCGACTTTGAGCTTCCTCATATGGCCAGCAGTGAAAGACCACATCTCAGATCCATAGGTCATCACTGGCAACACGCACTGGTTGTACCATCTACTTTTGAGGTGTCTGACGAGAAGATGTGTTGTAATCTTCTGAACGCTGCCCGGCTGAGTTGAATCCAATGATGTGAGGAATGACGAGAGGTGACTCTCGGTCAAAGTTGGACTTACTTAGTCGGACTACTTACTTGTTCCAGGTAAACATATTCGGCAATAACTTCGAGCTTAGTGCTTCCAACAACTACCGGCATAGGTGTGACATGGACGTTAAACATGATTTTTGTTTTGTCCAAGTTCATCTTAAGACCTATCCGTTGGGAGACACTATTGAGGTCATTGTGTATAGTGCTTAGGTCCTCAAGCGATTCTGCCATAAGGACTATATATATATATCGTCGGCAAATCGAAGGTGAGTGATGTACTCGCCATTGACGTTAATACCGTATCCTTTCCAGTCCAGTAGCTTGAAAACGTTTTCCAAAGCAGCGGCGAAGAGTTTCGGGGATATTACGTCACCCTGATTTACATCTCTCTACAGTTGGGTAGTTTTCGTACTCTGGTTCTGTACTCGGATAGCCATCGTAGTGTACTCGGGACTGTACAAACACTTCAGCGCTTCGATATACCGACAATCTACTTAGCAGCGCTGAAGGGACTGCAGCACCGCTCAGATTTCGACGGAATTAAAGGCTTATTCATAGTCCACATACGCAAGACAAAGCGGCAGATTGTAGTCTTCGGTATTCTGTACAATTTGCCGAAGGGTATGTATGTGGTCTATGATGCTAAAGCTTTTTCAGAAACCGGCCTATTCGGGAGGCTGGAAGTCGTCGAGTCTGCGTGCGAGACGATTCGTAATGACTCTCGAAAACAGCACGTAGACGTGGCTCAGAAGGGAAATCGGTCTGTAGTTCTTCAAGAGAGCGTTGTCGTTGTTGTAATTCCATCCTCGCCTGGAGACTTGTCGTTTTTAATGTGCTGGAGATCTATTCTAATCTCGCTCAGATTGACGTCCGGGATATCATCGGAATAGTGTCGGATAAGACTTGCTCTTGACTCGTTACTCACACTTCCGTGTGGCTCCAACGATGACGTATACGGCTGCCCATAGAACCTCTAGATTTCACTCAAAATCTCAGGTGTCTCGGAAACGATGCTGCCACATTCGGTCTACAGCTTCGATAGTTGGCTCTTTCTGGCAGACAGATCTTTGGCAACGACTTTGGAGCCCTGGTTGCGCTCGATCGCTTCTTCAATACAAGCAGTATTAAAGTTGTGGAAGTCCCACCGTATGCATTGGGAGATATGTCTGTTCAGTTTCTTCTTGCTATCAATTATTATCTTCTGTATGCTATCAAATCTACTGATGCTGCAGCTTCATTTCCCGTCTGACAGCCATGATATTAAGAGTGTGATCGGAGAGTTTTTGCGTTCTTCTGCGGCGGGTCTTGCAAAACTTAACTCCGACCGCATGGACAGTCTCCACAAGCTTGTAATTCTTATCGTCCACTGCATTGCAATCTTCTAGGCACTGAAATCGGTTTTGTAACTCGAGTTTAAAGGTTTCGGGACTTTGGATTAGAGCCCCTTCGTGCCCTAATCCACGGAGCGTTGACTTCATTAGACGACATCTCTCCAACTTAACGTTTAGGTTCAGTGTGCCTCTAACCGTTTGGTGATCGCTACCGCTCACCGTTCTCTCTTGTGCCTAGTTTTGCGTTGAAGTCTCCCATTAACACCGTACAGTTGGTTTTGGAGGAATGCATGGCTCTAGAAATATCCTCATACATTTCCTCCATCTCCTCATCGGGATGTGCCGAGCGAGGTTGATGCATAAACCTGTATGACCATCAGCGAATACCGTTTGGTAATTCTGAGTACAAGGTACGCTACCCTCGTCGACACACTCCCAATCTTTACAACGTTGTTAACGAGAGACTTGTGGACGATAAATCCGACACCTCCTTGGGACAGATGGTCGCCCTTCCGGTGATAGAACAAGTTGCCGGATTCGAGGATTACCGTGCCCTCCCCCTCTCTTCGGATCTCGGATAATCCTATAATATTCCAACGCAACTTGTCTATTTCTTTTTCCAGCTCCAGGATCTTCTCGTCAGTCCTCAGGGTGCGTGCGTTATAAGTTGCCAGGTCGAGTCGTTGTAGGTGGCAACCGAACCTCCACCGGGGATTCTTAGCACCCCCTGCCCCGCCGATGCCATGATCGCCACCATAGCCAGGAATAGCGGGGCCGCCGGGGATTGGGGGCCGTTTATTAGTGTCGTTGTTCATGGGGTTATATTGCGATAATTGGTGCTTGGCGAGCGGGTTGCCAACCGCAGTCTTTTAATTGCTTTTTGCTTTTATCAGAAAGATGCTGCTGCCCATCTTCTGCCTCAGTTTCCCTCAGTTGCCTCTTACGACACCCACGGGAAGATATGGGGTGGTGGGTATTCTTACCAGCCACTACACGGGGAACACACTATTAGAGATTTTATGTAAAAAGAAATATTGATAAGAAAAAAAATAAAACAACATATTGCCTTTAATGATTATCTCAAGTCTAAATAACACACATCAATAGATACCCTACCCTGGCGAAGCCAGAGTGAGTCGCTAGTTATAAGTGTTATTTTAATATTAATGTACCTACTTGTGTATACAATTCCTAGAAAATATTTTCCCATTAATATGGAATTTCCAATTAACGGAATAATATAACGTTATAACGATATACCGTTATTAGCGGGTTTTCGCTATTGGTACTGTGCATGTTGGCGGTACGGCCTCGATGAGCTGCCATTTGTAATCCCATTCTTTATCCGTACGGAATGTACGTAAGTTCATATTACTTCAAAAATTCATGAACGGTCGGTGCAAGACTGAAACATTTTTTTTGTTATTACCCTTTCTGCTGAAATTGAAATGAGTTATTTCCATTAGAAATAACTACTTCCCGTTTTTAATCTATAATCTTTTCTATTTATTACATGATTAAATCTACGTTTAAACTTCGTTTACAGGTGTTTGTATGTACGAAATGTTGTTTGGCGAGACGCCATTTTACGCGGAATCCTTAGTGGAAACATATGGGAAAATCATGAACCACGCGCGTTGTTTCCACTGCCCCCCACCGGATGAACTTGCTGCTCAGGTATGGCTTTTAGATTACAGCTACCATTCTCTTAACATTGTCTGTGCCCCAAGCGCAATTTATAGATACTGTGACCTCGATTGCATATAAGAACAACTAATCGGTTTTCTAGCACAACTTCTTGTAGTTTCAATTTTTTTTTATAGGATAAGGGTGACAAACGAGCACACAGTCCACCTGATGGTAAGTGGTTGCTGCGGCCCATAGACATCTACATCTATCCTCAATTACAAGTCGAAATGTAGATGCGTTGTCACCCGTGAGGACTAAGATGGAATGCCTCATTTCCAGTAAAAAGGACCTCCGGCCATCTGCACTCACCAAGCGAAACGCAGAGGTAAACATCTACTTCACGCTGGTATTCTGTGAGTTCGTGGTACCACCCCGGTTCGAGCCGGCCCATCCGTGAGACAGCAAAAGCTGCCGCGTGGCTCTACCAATGTTTGATGTAAACATTGAAAACATTGTAGAGTCACGCTGCAGCTATATTATGGTTGTAGCACGAATGGGTCGGCTCCACCGGGGATGGACCACGCTTTCACAGATTACCATCGTAAAATAGTAGCTTAATGCTGCTGTGCTTCGTATAGTGAGTGTAGAAAACTGGATTTATTCCATCGTAGTCCTTAGGGGTGACAACGCATCTGTATTTTAATTCTTAATTCAGCGTCTATAGGCCACAAAATCCACTTCCCATGAGGTGCATTGTGTGCTCGTTTGTCACCTCCATTCTATAAAAAAAAACTGTTAAGGACATCAATGCTCTTTCGTGGACTAGTAGCCCTGTTTAAACTGCTTGCACCATCATGTAACCGTCAGTATATTATGGAGACTGACGGTAACTGCGCAAAGTCGCACTGCCAGCGAATTTAGTAGCCGCCGCTAAGTTCGAATCTGATATCAAGTCATAAAAGTGATATACATTCTGTAAACACTATTGGAGAATGAATGAATGAATGAATCACCAGAATGAATCCATAAAAGAAAGTAAGAGAGGGGCGTATAAAGAATGTAAGAAGAGAGCGAAGAAGGAAGTTGCTATTTGTAGGGCAGAGGCGCAAGATAAATTATATCGGTCCCTTGAAAGCCCCGAAGGTCAAAAACGACTTTTTCAAATTGCAAGAGCGAGAGAAAGGAATGGAAGAGATGTTTCACATGTAAAATGTATAAAAGATGATTCTGGAAGGATTTTGACTGACGATGAAAGTATAAAGAAGCGATGGAAGGAGTATTTTGAGAAATTGATGAATGAGGAGAATGAATGGAATGGTATGCTTGAAAACCCACCAGTGAATATGGGCTTAGTGAGAGAAATTAGTGTGGAAGAAGTAAAAATGGCTGTTAGGAATATGAAGAATGGGAAGGCGGTCGGCCCAGATGGAATACCAGTAGAAGTGTGGAAGTTGCTGAGGGCGGATGGATGGAAGTGGTTGAGTTTATTTTTCGGTAAATTGTTGCAGGAAGAACAAATACCTGAGGAATGGTGCAGTAGTATACTGGTCCCCATTTTTAAAAACAAAGGAGACGTCCAAAACTGCAGCAGTTACCGGGGAATAAAACTCATGTCACATACGATGAAAGTCTGGGAAAGAATAATAGAGAGAAGAATGAGAGAAGAGTGTGAGATAACACAAAACCAGTTCGGATTCATGCCCGGTCGAGGTACGACAGATGCCATTTTCGCATTACGCCAATTGTGCGAAAAGTACAAGCGCGTGCATAAAGATCTGCACATGGTTTTTGTCGACCTTGAAAAGGCGTATGATCGGGTTCCCCGTGAGGTTTTGTGGTGGGCGTTAAAGATGAAAGGTATGCCTGGGAAGTATGTGAGGTTAGTCCGTGCTATGTACAGAGCATCCCGTACATGTGTACGATCTGCCGCGGGAACTACGGGCAGTATCGATGTGGCGGTAGGGCTGCACCAAGGGTCAGCATTGAGCCCTTACCTCTTCCTACTGATTATGGACGCTCTGACGTCGGACCTGCAGGATGAGGCACCCTGGTGCATGCTCTTTGCCGATGACATCGTGCTTGTCGGGGAAGAAGGCATCGAGGTACAGAGCAGACTGACGGGGTGGCAACGGAGGCTGGAAAGTGTTGGCTTGAAGATCAGCAGATCCAAAACCGAATATCTGTGCTGTGATTTCGGCGGTCTTTCCAGTCCTGTACCCATGTCGTTGGATGGCGCTATACTGCCTATCTGCTCAGATGTCAAGTACCTCGGTTCCCTCATTCAAGGCGACGGCGGAATAGATAGAGCTGTGCAGCATAGGATTAACGCAGGGTGGATGAAATGGCGACAGGCCACAGCCACAACGTGCGATCCCCGAATGCCAATAAGGCTGAAGGGGAAAATTTACAAATCGATCATCCGACCTGTCGTCATGTATGGAAGTGAATGCTGGGCCGTCAAGAAGAAGGATGAAAATAGACTGCATGCGAATGAAATGAGAATGTTACGATGGATGTGTGGTGTGACAAGGATGGATAAGATAAGGAATGAGTATATAAGAGGAAGCCTGAAAGTAGCGCCAGTGGTAGAAAAGGTGAGAGGAAGCAGATTGGCATGGTTTGGGCATGTGATGCGGAGGAATGAAAGTCATGTCACAAAACGAGTGTTGAATATGAATGTGGAGGGACACACGGGCAGAGGAAGGCCGAATAAAAGATGGATCGATTGTGTGAAGAGTGATATGAGAATGAAAGGAGTAAGTATGGAAATGACGGCTGATAGAGAGGAATGGAACAAAAAGATTTACTGCGCCGACCCCAGATAATGGGAAATGGTTTAGAGAATGATGATGATGATTCTGTAAACACTAGGAACAAACACAAGCTAGTGATGCCAGTTTCTCGACTCCACAGAGTCAGTAATTCATTCTTGGGGCAATGTATACGTTATTACAACAAGGTCCCAGAAAGTGTACAGGCTCTTTCTGTTACCAAGTTTGAATGTTTTATTAAGCTGAAACTGTATAAAAAGGGTTATTATAGTAAAAATGAATACATGGTTGATAACAACCCCTGCGAATGAGGTGGTCGCTTCCAAGCAGTTTCTAAAATAAATTTTGTAAATAGTTCGTAATCATTTATATTGTAAAATTTATTAAAAAAAAAGTCCCACTGGGTTTCTTGTTGATTCTTCCCAGGACAGAGGGTTTTTTTTCGAACCAGTGGTAAAGTAAAAAATGACTTTCAATAAGAATTACACATGTGATGTATATTGAATAAAAAATTATTCTATTCTATTCTATTCGATTGATAACAGCCCCGAATTACGACAAGGTTTTGAAAAAAATTTGAAGCACTATTTTTGTAAAATATACGACATTGTAAATTTTTTGGAAATTTTCTTGAAATTATTGCACTTAGTTTTAAAGAATGTCTTTAAATTCCAGGTATCAGAAGAAGCAAAAGATTTGATACGTCGATTAATTTGCTCTTCAGAGAACAGGCTGGGGAAGAATGGGTTGCAAGATTTTAAGGTATATATTATATTTATCTAATCCATTATTATTTAAGGCATTTATTTTAAATAAAAGAATTTGCCGGAAAGTCACCGACGGAGCTTTTAAATAACCACTCTTGTTTCTATTTTTATCCACTATTTGAGGCATTTATCTATGTCTATGGGCCACAGCATCAATTTACCATCAGGTGGACTGTGTGCGTTAAAAATATTCAAATATTGAAATTTTGTGGGAATACTAGTCACCCGACATCTTTCATATAACCACTGTTGTTTATCAGAAGCCATCAGAATTGCAGATAGGCATTTCCTTCAGTCGCCTTTAACGACACGTCATACGGAGTTACTACGTGACCAAAACAAGGCGCATGATAGCAAAGAATTAGGGAGGGTACACCGGAACGGTGATTGGTCACTAGGGGACGCGCGGTGAAAGAGACGGGGTGCGGGCGCCGAAACCGCATTGTTGTCATGCGCCTAATTGTTTTGGCTAAGATGTAGATAAAAATCATCATAGAGTCTATTACACTGCCCCTACATGGATTATCACCAGATCACATCTTTAATAACTTAATATAAGTGCTTGTAAGGTTTACAATTTTAAATAAGTAATGTGTTCCCCTTTGAATGCATCACATTTTAAATACACAGTGAATGTTTTAGGAAAGACATGGACTTGTAAATACGCTTGGGAAAAGTAAATTTTAGTTCTTTATTTTAGTGAATGTGTGTCTGTGTTTTGCGCACAATTTTATTATCGTTCGATAATATCTAATGTTGACATTTAAATAGTTGTTATAAGCGACCTTTATGCCTTGTAGCATTTTACTAATTAGGGCACTTTACAATTTGAAAGGGAGATATTAGAAGAGAGATTGTTAAGCACTGAACCTCCGGGAAGCCGCAGATCTGTAAACATGTCCAAAATCGTCCCTGCTCTTACATCAGATTCGATATACCACAAATTGTTGCAAAAGTACACTGATTGTTAACAAGGATAGATCATACTATTGAAATAAATTAAAAAAAAACATCAAATTTCATTAGAGAAGATGACTGGGTCCTACCATCCTGCTTGGAATCAATAATTAATAAAATAAAAATCCAAGCACTGCAAGCTATATAAGATACTGTTAGCTCATTCTGCGTAGATCTGACCCCGGTTAACTATGATATCAGGACATCAAAAACTGAAGTCTCCCCAAGACCATGGATGCTTTAAAGCACCTGAAACGTCCAGTATTAAAAATAAGTCTAAATTACGTTTTCTATACATTGAACTAAACACGATTAAATCCGTAAAATTAAATTCAAAGAAGATATTTGTTGATTCCAGAGCCACCCATGGTTCACCGGTCTAGACTGGGACAACCTACGTGAGATGCAGGCGCCGTTTGTTCCAGATGTGTCAAGTCCCACCGACACCTCCAACTTCGACGTCGATGACACGGACATACGGTATGTTTTTGTCACAAATTTAATATTAAACCAATTTTTAAGTTATATAAAAAGCATCTTTATTGTCAAATCATAAATGGTGATTTAATTATCTTAACACTCTTACTGTCCGATTTGTAGACAATAGTAATACAATAGCAATGACTCATATGTGGGGCTTGGGACAGTGAAATGTTTAAATGGTGACAACTTTTGATTATCAACAGACCGAGATATCTGGCTATGTTGCAGTGGGTTTTGTATTTGATCATTATCATTATTATTAATTTTCAAAATTTATTGCTGAACTAAGGCCTCCCAATAAGTGCCACAAAACACAGACCAAAGCCACCTGCATCCATCGATTTCCTCCATCTCTTATCAAATCGTCACGTCAATCCATTGGGATATGTCGGTTACTCTGCTTCTACGGCACATATCCTCGTTTTTAAGTGCATTACGCAGAGAAACCACGAGCGTAGCCCTTTCCATAGACCTTGAGCGTTCTCATACGGCCAGCAGTGAAGGACCACGTCTCAAATCCATGGGCTATCACTGTTAACACGCACTCGTTAAACAGTCTTTGTTTTGAGGTTTTGAGATGTGTCATAATCTATCGGATGCTGCCCAGCCGAGTTGAATCCGTCGCTTGACCTCTCGGTTGAAGTTGGACTTACCTAGTCGGACTATTTGTCCCAGGTAAACATACTAGTCAACAACTTCGAACTTAACGCTCTTAACAACTATTGGCATAAGTGTGACATGGATGTTACACATGACTTTTGTTTTGTCCATGTCCATCTTAAGACCTATCCGTTGGGAGACACTATTGTGATCATTGAGCATAGTGCTTAGGTCCTCCAGTGATTCTGCCATAAGGACTATATCGTCGGCAAATCGAAGGTGAATGATGTATTCGTCATTGACGTTAATACCGTATTCTTTCCAGTCCAGTAGCTTGAAAACTTCTTCCAATGCAGCGATGAAGAGTTTCGGGGATATAACGTCATCCTGCCTTACACCTCTGCAGTTGGATATGTTTTGTACTCTGTCTCTGTACTCGCATAGCCATCGTAGCCCTACTGTACAAAAACTTCAGCACCGAAGTGCTGAATCGAAATATACCGACAGTCTACTTGGAACCGCTGAAGGGACTGCAGCACCGCCCAAATTTAAACGGAATCAAAGGCTTTCTCATAGTCCACATACACTAGACATAGTGGCATATTGTACTCTTCGGTCTTCTATACAATTTGCCGAATGATATGTGTTTGGTCTATGGTGCTAAAGTTCTTTCAGAAACCGGCTTGTTTGGGAGGCTGGAAGTCTTCCAGTTTGCGTGTGAGACGATTCGTAATGTCTCTCGGAAACAGCACGTAGACGCGTCTCAAGGGAAATCGGTCTGTGGTTCTTCAAGAGAGCGTTGTTGCCTTTCTTGAAGAACAAGACCACCGCACTTCTGCTCTATGCCTCCGGAGTTGTACCGTCATGGAGGACGGAATTAAAGAGCTTCTGAAGGACTTCAAGTACCGGTTTTCTACCCGCTTTCAGAAGCTGCTCCGATGTAATCCCGTCTTCGCCCGGGGACTTGCCGTTTTTAATATGCTGGAGAGCCATTCTAATCTCGCTTAAGCTGACGTCCGTGATATCATCGGAATAGTGTCGAATAAGACTTGCTCGTTTGGCTGGCGCGTTTTTTTATTTATAGAAGAGGGGGCAAACGAGTATGCGGCTCACCTGATGGTAAGTGACTACCGCCGCCCATGAACAACCGCAACATCAGGGACATTGCAGGTGCGTGGCCGGCCTTTTAAAAATGTGTAATCTCTTTTCTCGAAAGTCCTTAAGTCGTATCGGTCCAGAAAAATCGCCGGCGGTAACAATTTCACAGAGAAGTTGTACGAGGAAGAAAACTCCTAGTAAAACGCACAGTGGTGGACTCCGCCAAGCATCCAGATTGTGAAGATGGTATCGTGAATTTTGACGCGATGTGCGTTCGTCATATTTGCACACGTTTTCAGCATAATAGGAGGGACTCTATCAGGGTCACTAGACTTGCTGACGTCCAGGGAGAGGAGTGCTTTGCGAACCGAGCGCTGTGTAAACCGCACATCGGCGTGGAGCACTCACACCGCTTGATGATCAGCAGTGTGTTCCCCCGTCATCGAGAGTCGAATTGGTCGCAAAGATAGAGCCTAACAGATCGGGTTGTCCTCTCTGAGCAGAGATGGAAGAGATGGCTGACAGAAGTTCCCTTGGACAGCCTTTGTGAGAGACCAGAATGTACGGGTTCCCGAAGGAAGATGAACTAGCTTCTCGCCAATTTTGCCGATGTGCCTTTCGACATTGCCTTGGCAATGACTCTTTTGAAGGACCTGGAGGCGGAATTATACCTTCTTTTTGAGAGCGCTGGTGTTTACATCCCGAGACGTTGATGCGTCAGCCCAGCCCCGGTAGCACTACTGCTTATAGCGTGATGCTATTTTACAAGAGCGACGAAACCATACCTTAGACTAAGAAACTAAACAATTTTATATGACTGCACACTTTGATTAATTAAATTATCACTATCAACATATAAGAACCTAAAATAAATATGGTTCACATATCCTTACAACGACCTACAGGGATTCTTGCAGACCTCCGTATAGAGCGAGCGATGAGAAGCCAAAAGGACTTATGGTTTTTTCTTTGCGCCCAGCTGCAAAGTAAAGGGCTACCCTCCGGGAAGAGGGGCAGGGAGGTGGTGAATGCTCTCAGCATACCACACAGCCGGCTGCGTGGTTATGTGGGACTCGCTATAAACCTAAGTGCCTACCCACTAAACACCACCTGGGACTGGATTTTGTCTAGAGGGCCTTTCTGCCGTATCGGAAGTCTGCGCGCCCTTTCCCTAAGGGGGTCACTTAGGGAAAGGGCGCGCAGACTTATGGGTCGGGTCGCTCGGTTTTTATAGATTTTTTTTAATAACTGGCTTTACGGCTCTGGGATCTAGCCCTTCTGAGCCTGAAGTTACAATATATTATAATTATCCTTCATAGCGCACAGATTCACAATATGTCGATGCGTCACATTGTGCAGCTCTTAGAAGATTTTAACGGCAACTTGAGCCAGCAGACAGTTGACGGTTGGCGATGGTATCTCAAGGCGCCTAAGCAGACAGACACCTTATTTTGAGAATCACATCACCATCAGAGCACTTGTTTCACAGTTTCCATCACTAATAGTTCACATGCGCAGACACTTAATACACAAAATCGCACCACTTTTACATATCAAAGTCCACTTTAAACCATTATTTAAACAATAATACAGGAGTAGCAAACCGCCGCCGGTCTAGTTCCCGCCAAAAGTCCGGTTTTTATAGACAGCGTGAAGCGACTTGTGTGGTATTCCACTTAGAGTATGGTATTCCTTACGATATAGTATTTCATTTATAGTATAATTTAGTAGATTATGCAACTTCTTTTACCTCGCTCACAGTAGCTCGGCGAGCTTTGGTGAAGGCTATCTTGGAGTTACGAGAGATGAAATCTGTAATGAAAGTATCCATAGTAACCGACATAGCCCAACAGATCAGTAATCTGATGTGGGACAGTGAATATTCTTACACCGCCATTACACTACATTTATTTATTTAAACTTTCATGCACATAGTACATGGCGGGCCGTAGGACATTCTCTCTCCCAGTCAACCATTAGGATAAACAGAGATATACATATAAGAGACAGTGCAGCAATAATCAAAATAGAAAGCGTTAAAAAATATTATGTATATGTAGGCGAAAGAGGATCATTCTCAGATGCACTCATGATGGATGGCTCAAATATGCGTGTGCTACAACATAAAGCACAAGAAAATATAATAAACAGATCGTTAGTAATTCGTCGTAAATTTATGTATGGCACGCTTCCCCGATGATGTTCTCTCAAAAATCATATAAACAACCACGGTTGCCGCGTTACAAAAAGAAACGATGCTTTGCTAGAGTAAAACCTATACTCTCGATCTAGCCAGTATTTTATAGACGTGCCTACATATATATAAATATATACTTAAATACATACGATATAAACATATGTAACAACATTTATGTTGTATGTCTTCATAAATAAAAGCGGATGTTGTATGTCAGGTTGTCGGAAGCGGTGCCCCCTCCCCCGCCGTCGGCCGCTTTCTCCGGACGCCACTTGCCGTTCGTGGGGTTCACGTTCACCGCGGGCTCGCGCCTGTCCGACCTGGGCGCGCCCGCACCGCTCAGCCCCGCCAAGAACGCTCCCAGCCAGGTACACGCACACACTACACATGTACAGAGTACACATGTACTTTACGGTACGTGATAGGATAAACACACTGCTCCACTAGTACTAAGTCACGTACCAGAGCAGATATGTGCACGCGTAGTCACCATTGGTATTTTTTAAATAACTGACTTCACGGCTCTGGGTTCTAGCCCTTCTGAGCCTGAAGTTACAATGTATAATTTTTCTTCATAGTACACTGCTTCATAATATGTTGATGCGTTACATTGTGCAGCCCTTGGGAGATTTTGACAACAACTTCAGCCACAGACAGCTGACAGTTGGCGAGGGTATCTCAAGGCGCACCTAGTACTAGCACCTAGTAATTGAAGAAGGCATTTTTTTTTATAAAATAAGGATGGCTAAAGGGCACCCAGTCCACCTGATAGTAAGTTCATGTTGTGGCCCATAAACATCCACATCCACATTCATCGTCAATTAAGAGTCAAAATACAGATGAATTGTCACCCCTGAGGGCTAAGATGGAATGCCTTGTTTCTAGTAAAAAGTGATTCCGGTTCTCTAAACTCACTATACGAAACAACAGCATTAACCTGCTATTTTAATTCCATCAATAACAACAATTACGTCTGCAGGCTCCATCAAACGCTGGTGATCGTGCAGCATTAAAAGCACTAGAACGCGAAAATGCCTTGCTGGCGCAGACAATAGCGGAACTTAGAGCTGGTGGCTCTGGCTTAGAGAACGGCAGCGGTGAGTTGTTCATTGTACCAATCAATTTTATTTTATAATGCGGTAGAACTAGATTATGCAGCTAGTTCTACTTGTTTTATATTTAGTAGTGACTAAAGAAATAGGTAGTAAGTTCGTGATTTTTTTTAATAGAATATGGGTGACAAACGAGCATACAGTCCACCTGATGGTAAGTTGATGCTGAGGCCCATAGACATCTACATTTATCCTCGCTTAAAAATCAAAATTCAGATGCGCTGTCACCCCTGAGGACTAAGATGGAATGCCTCGTGTCTAGTAAAAAGGGTCTCTGGTTCTCTACACTCACCATACGAAACACAGCAACATTAAGCTGCTATTTTACGCTGGCATTATATGAGAGCGTGGTCCTACACCGGTCGAGCCGACCCATTCGTGCTACAACTATACTATAAATACAGCTGCAGCTTGGCTCTGTCACATACGTACGTACAGCTGACGAGATTGATGTTTGTAGGATACATTGATATTTCCCCTTACACACTTATATGTAACTTGATTAGCTAGCTGTTTCTTATTTCAGAAGAATTAATGCAACTGAAAGAGGAAATGGCGGCTCTGTCCAAAAGGAATTGTGATTTGGAAGCGCAAGTGAGGTGTTATGAGCAACTTAGTATCACCGTTGACTCACAGGTAAGAAAGAATATTTATCAATTCATTTACGCTAAACGATTATTAGTGTTTACATTGTCCTTGTACGAGCAAGTACATGATATTTCAACAGTTTAGAAAATAATGCTGATATCGCGCCTGCGCGCGCGACACGTTCACTATAATTACATTTTTTATTCATAAGTATTTTCAGTACAATAAACGCTCTCTACGGAAACGGACACAGTTTTAATTACCACATCCCGTAACGTAGAAGATACAACCTACATTAATATACTACATATCAATTATATGTAGAGGGTCACAAATCACAAAATACCCCCTACATATTGGTCCTTCGAGCCGGATTGCATGGGGGACATTCCGGCTGAAAATCACAAAATACCCCCTACATTTTGGTCCTTCGAGCTTTCGACGTGAACTAAGACTTGCATATTACGTCTACAATAGTTCAACAGTAAAGTGTATCCAGTAAAAAAAAAAAAAAAAAAAAAGTGTAATTCGTGATTCTATCTGTAGTGTCACTTTGGTTGCTGGCCTCCCACAAGCGGGTCTCACCAGCTTGATTGAGGTGCATACTACGGTAAGAGTCGCAGTCACACGTATCTGAAACCAACTATTTACAACATCGTTCTTAAACCATGGAGAACCTACTTCAATAACAGAGAACAATCATTGAATCTATCCTTAAAATTGAGGCTAACTTCAAAAAGGATTCTGATTCACGTAAGTCAGGAACATACATACAGAAAAGGTTGGATGCTTTGAATGCTCAATGGGAGGTGTTCAACATGAATCATGGTGTTCTAAAAAAAACAGACAGTGACTTGGATGACGACTATTTCATCAATGATACCTACACCACCACAAAGAAGCGGTACGAAGCGATTCGTGACATGCTGACGAACTACGAGGTGAAAACTGCGGAAACTGGAGTACCATCAAGGTCTGATGAGTTCATTAACCAACAACGCACTAATTTCCGGGCGCTCTCTAGGGTGATTAAAAACATCAACACCAAAGAGTTGACAGAAAAGTGGGAAATTTGTGACAAACTGAATTCGCTGCAGTCTCGCTGGAAACTGATCGACGAGCTCCACTGGCAAATCGATAACCTGACTTCTGGCGGTGATGTAGGCTACGAAGAAGAGTTTTCTGCATACGAAACCTTGTACGAAACTACAAAAAGGGATTTGAATCGTAAG
The DNA here is from genome assembly GCA_033319125.1 of Parnassius glacialis. Lineage (NCBI taxonomy): Eukaryota > Metazoa > Arthropoda > Insecta > Lepidoptera > Papilionidae > Parnassius > Parnassius glacialis. The sequence continues at coordinate 6,623,978 of JAVANC010000029.1, read as the reverse complement.
CTTAACTCAGTATCTCAACAGCATCAGCAAGTGCCTACAATTGAGATTCCTTCTTTTTCTGGTAATTATACCCAGTGGCCTACATTCATGGACCTCTACTGTGAAGCCATCCACAACAATGTCATGTTGACAAAAACGCAAAAGATGCAGCACCTCAAGGGCAAACTTAAAGGCGAGGCGGAGCGCATCGTACAGCATCTTACAGTATCAGCTGATAATTACGACACCTGTTGGGAGATACTCACCCATAGGTACAACAACCGACAACTTTTGTTTACAAAACATATACAAACCCTTATGGGACAACCGGCGTTGCAAACACAGAATGCATACGAGCTGAAGAAGCTACATGACACAAGTGTCGAGACCATACATGCTATTCACAATCTGGGCATCGACACAACGACTTGGGATCCGATCCTGGTGCACATTCTCACTGGCAAATTGGACTCCGACTCGTATGCAGCCTACATGGAGATCAGAAAGGCTCCGAGAGAGCTACCTTCCTTGGATGAGCTGATAAACTTCTTGGAAAACAAGTTTACTGCGCTTGAACCTGTTCAAAAGAAGAGACAGACACCTAACAAGTCAAACAATTCGACCAACAAGGAGGCAACAGCTCAATTTAAGAAGGACTTTAACAACACCAACAGGCGTAGTTTTCTTCGAGCATATCATACAAGCACAGACAAAAATTGCCCGCTGTGTAAAAACAATCATATTTTACTCTACTGCAAGTCGTTTCAAGACATGTCACCGGAAGACAAAATGAGGTCAATTTCGCAACTACATATTTGTCGCAATTGCCTGTACTTACACAACGACAATAAATGCAACTCCAACAAAAGATGCCGCGTGTGCAAAGAAGCACACCACACAACATTGCACGATATTTACCGCAAAGTTGAAATCGCGGTCTCAAATAACGTTATACCTAGCAACAAGCCACATACGTCACAGCAAAAGGCAAACCACGTGTCTGGAAATTATAACGAAGTCCTACTAGCGACCGTTCAATTAAAGGTGATGGCAGCTGATGGATCGACTGTTCAATTGCGATGCCTTCTCGACCAAGGATCACAGATAAATCTAATAACTGAAGATGCTGCGCAACGGCTGGGACTGCAAAGACAAAATCGAAACGCCACAGTCTCAGGCATAGGGACGTCAGCACATCATAGCAACGGAACCGTACGGTTAGACTGTGAGTCTTTGTACGGAGGCCATTCATTTACAATCGAAGCCATGGTAATGGCCAACATGCTCAGCAACCTGCCTAATTACACCTTCGAAAAACAAGACTGGCCACATATTCAGAACATACAACTGGCGGATCCCGACTTCAACATCTCGAGACCAGTGGACGTTCTGTTAGACGCTGGAGTGTATGCTGACATAGTAATGAGTGGTATGCTACGAGGACCCTCACACGCACCCATGGCTCAACAGACAAAAGTGGGCTGGGTACTGCTGGGCAATATCAAAACCTTCAACTGCCACGTGCTCATTAATCTTGACGATGTATCTCGATTTTGGGAGATGGAGGAGATAACCGAAACCAATCACAATCTAACATCAGAGGAAGAATACTGTGAATCTATTTATTCAACCACAACAACAAGAAAAGAAGACGGACGATATGCAGTCAGACTTCCAATGAAAATAAACTACGAACAAACCTTGGGCACTTCTAAGCCACAGGCAATCGCACAATTTCGGCAGTTAGAAAAACGATTGGCCAAACAGGAAACATTTTCTACGTCATACAAGAAGTTTATTGACGAATATCTACAACTCGGCCACATGAAGCCATGCACTGAACACCATAAGCCAAGCTACTTCTTACCTCATCACGGCGTACAAAAGCTGGACTCAACAACTACAAAATTGCGCGTAGTCTTTAATGCCTCTGCCAAGACAAGTACAGGACAAAGCTTGAACGATCTCATGGAGTGCGGGCCTAACCTCCAACAAGACCTACAATCTATGATTCTACGTTGGCGAGCCTTTCAATACGTCTACACTGCAGACATTGAGAAGTTTTACCGTCAAGTACTGATACACGATGAAGATCAACACCTGCAAAAAATTGTATGGCGTGACTCTGCTACAGATCTCATCAAAGAATACCAACTGTGCACTGTAACATATGGTACCAAAGCTGCACCATTTTTGGCAATGCGCACCATAATACAACTCGTAATGGACGATGGACACCGCTATCCTCTCGCGGCAGAGATCCTTACTCACCAGCTGTATGTGGATGACCTACTTGGTGGCAGCAACGACATGTTAGAAGCACAAGACGCTCAAAACCAATTGATTGACCTGTTAAAAGGCGGTGGGTTCAATCTTCGCAAATGGGCTAGTAACCACCCCAGATTGCTTCAAACTTTACCTGAACATCTCATAAGCCAGAATATGTTTGACTTCAAGGACGCAGAGAGTAACAAAACACTCGGCTTAACCTGGAATCCGCACACTGATCAGTTTACATTCAAGGCGCCACTTAGTAACACACGTGACGTCACAACGAAGCGGACATTGCTCTCTGATCTATCAAAATTATATGACCCACTTGGTTGGCTGTCTCCGGTAACAATGAAGGCAAAACTCATATTTCAACAAGCTTGGCTTGCTTCAACAAATTGGGATGAACCTCTTCCGGAAGACATACAACAAGAGTGGACAACCTTTCAACAAGAATTGCCCACTATCAATACCATCGCTTTACAACGCTGGATTGGTAACACTAAACAACCCATCGAGTTACACGGATTCAGTGACGCCTCCGAGAAAGCCTACGGCTGCGTTATCTACTGTAAATCTATTAGTGAAGAAGGGCAACAAATTATCACGCTGGTGGCGGGAAAAACTAAGCTCGCACCATTAAGAAAACCCCCGTCTTTACCACGGCTTGAACTATGCGGTGCCCTACTACTGTCTCGACTTATGAAAAAGGTCATAGAGTCAATAAACTCACAGATTGTAACAATACATGGTTGGACAGATTCTATGATCGTGATGGGTTGGTTACAAGGGGGGCCTTCAAGATGGACTACATTTGTGGCTAATCGCGTAACACAGATCACTGTCATCATGCCATCGGGATGCTGGAGGCACGTCAAGTCTGAATATAACCCAGCAGATTGTGCCAGCAGAGGCCTAACTCCACTACAACTGGCGAATCATCATTTATGGTGGGGACCTATTTGGCTAAAAGACAACGATCTCCCACTTCAAGACCAATTCCACACAACTGTTGAAGAGAAAAAGGTCAAACAAGTTTGCGTGTCACAAAGGTCGATGCCATTAATCGGAGAACTTTTAAACAAACACAGCTGTATGGCACGCGTAACTCGAATCCTAAGTTGGATACTTCGGTTCATAAACAATGCACGTGACGTCAACAATGCCATGCGGTCATCGTACTTAGCAACGAGTGACCTGCAGAACGCACATAATGCAATTATCAAGGCTATACAAACTAATCATTTCGCCGACGACATTGCACAACTCAATAAACATCATAAAGTGCGAATAACAAGCAGCATTTTAAACTTAAATCCATTCCTGGACAAACACGAAATCTTACGTGTAGGAGGACGTCTGGAAAATGCCAACTTAAGTCAAGAACAAAAACATCCAATTATCTTACCTTACAATGACAGGTTAACGGAGTTACTGATCGACCAAGCGCACAAGAGGACCCTGCATGGTGGAGCCAGACTAACTCTATCATATCTACGCAACAGATATTGGATTATCAGCGGTTTGAGAGCAGTGAAAAAACGACTTATACGGTGCATCACGTGTCATCGCTTCAAAACTATCAACAACAACCAACTTATGGGTGATTTACCTCCTCCGCGCGTCACACCATCAAGGCCTTTCACACACACCGGTGTAGATTTCACTGGGCATGTGGAGGTAAAGGCTAACAAGGGCAGAGGAATAAAGACAATGAAGGCCTACGTAGCTGTATTTGTGTGTCTGTGCACAAAAGCTCTTCACCTCGAACTTGTCTCCGATCTCAGCACAGTGGCTTTTCTGAACGCCTTGAAACGAATGTGTGCCCGCCGAGGAAAGCCTCGTCACATCTACAGCGACAACGGCACCAACTTCGTGGGCGCAGCAAGAGCATTGGAAAAACAACGAAAGGAGGCATTACAATGCTACATAAACAATGACGTCATAACTAACATGTCAGAGTGGGGCATTGAATGGCATTTTAACGCTCCTTCCTGGCCTACTGCTGGTGGACTCTACGAAGCTGCAGTAAAAAGCCTGAAACATCACCTCAAACGAGTACTTGGGGATCAAAAACTTACGTTCGAGGAATTTTCTACACTGTTGGCGCAGATTGAAGGATGTCTCAACTCTCGCCCCCTGGTGGCGTTGTCAGAGAATATCGAAGACCTTGACTGCTTGACACCAGCTCACTTCCTAATCGGCGAGCCTTCTCTAGAATCACCACTATCCGCTGAGGGTAATGACATGACCTTCTCTACAAGATGGCAACTTACGGAGAAAATGTACAAGGACTTCTGGAGAAGGTGGTCTACTGACTATCTTCAAACTCTACAAACTCGAAGCAAATGGCACTTCCCTACTAAAAACTTAGAAGTTGGGGACGTCGTTATCGTCAGAGAAGACAACATTCCTCCTGCCAAATGGATCCTGGGACGGGTGTTGGAGACTCACCCAGGTGCGGACGGCCGGGTACGAGTCGTCACACTGAAAACTAAAACAAGTAATATGAAGCGACCGATTACAAAATTGTCACGCCTTCCGTTGGATCCGTCATCTTATACAACTGCATCTTCTGACGTTGACACTACGAAGCCTGCAATAAATACACAAAGAAAACGAAGAAACAACAACGGCAAAAAACACTTCAACAACCTTTTTTGTACGTTACTACTTATATTTTCGATGTGTGTTGGACCTACTACGCAACAAATGATCAACATAACAAGGCTTAGCAGTTCAAGAGTCGTTTATTTTGACAAGGTGTCTGATGTGCAGATTATTCAAGATAAGTGGAAAATGGTTGTATACTACAACATGACGACATATTGGCGGAGTTTGGACAACATACAAAACTATGTCAACCATTTGAACACATTATGCAAGAATGAAGCAGCCTATCTTACAATTTCATCCCAGTTTCAACACGAACTTAACGAAATTCAACACTATAACGATATCTTACGATCAGAACATGGACCGTCTCGAAGAAAAAGAGGACTAGTGAATGGAATAGGATACCTAGCAAACTCCCTTTTTGGTACTCTGGATGAGAGATTTGCCAATCAGTACGTGAAGGATATCAACATAATCCAGTCAAACGAAAATCATCTATTGAATATCTACAAAAATCACACATCGATCATCGAAAGTGAATATAATCTTCTAAAAAGAAACGAGGAAGTAATGAACACACAATTTCGTATCATCGACAATCATCTCGCTGAAACGGAAAAACGCATACAAATCAGCCATGACAATGCTATGTACATAACAGCTACCGCTCTGGCCGTGAACTTGATCATTTCAAACATACGACAAATACAACAGCAACTCCTAGACCTAGTAACTGACGTGAAGGACGGGAGAGTTGACACCCATCTCATCAAGCCCAACCAATTTGAAGATCAGCTCAACATCATCTCCGGTCATTTACCAAGCGAGTTATCGCTACCCTGTGTGAACACACGCCATTGCACGCGAAGCCTATACAAGCTGGCGCGAGTGCACGTGCGCTTAACAAGTGCATACATAATATTCGAAGTGAAGCTACCGCTAATAAACAACGAACAATATGAACTTAACCGCATCATTCCTATTCCGCAAATAACTGGACACACAGAGAAAACTATAGTACTCACATCTGAATACCTTGCTGTAAACCTAAAAGGGGACATGATAATACCCTTAGAAAACCGAGATGTATCATCATGCTTAAATCTGCAAGAAAACAAAATGTTATGTGCTATCAATCAACCTATTTACAACATTAAGGTAGCCGATACATTATGTGAAGCGCAAATATTAAACAATGGCGACTCATCAACATGCCGCACAAGAGTATTGGATTGCAACGACAGGTGGGTGCGATTACACAATCGTGGCGCGTGGCTGTTCTCCTGTTGCGAAGACTGCACGATGCGCATTTTCTGCCCAGCTGGAGTGACGTCACAGCACTTACACGGCACGGGGATTATGTTACTCGGACTTGGGTGTATGCTCAAGGGAGAAAGCTTCATCATTCATGCTCGCAACGACTATCACAGCGAGTTGAAACTAACAGGCAGTGAAGAAAGAATGTACATGCGTGAATCAAGCCTGAACCACATACTGACAGACTTTAATCATACATTTGGACCTGAAGATCATAAAGACGCCTTACAAGAGCTGAAAAACAACATTGATAAGGTCAAGGAACAGCAACAAACACTGAGTGTACAATCACTCACACATGACACACACAACTATGTGTTGTACACCGTAGTCGGATTTATTATTGTAGCCTTCATTGCATGGGGGACATTCCGGCTGAAAAGAAGATGTCAAGGCTGCAGCGTGAATCTTCGCGACAAGCCAGACCCCAACAATGTCGAGCAGCCAACCCAAGGACATTCATCGGAGCATGGGGTCTCGGACATCGATAGTGTGGATGCGGTGATCGCAACGGCTGCCCGTAAACTCAATAGGGGTTCATCGCCTTAAACTTTCTTCTTGTTTATAAAATTGGCAAGATGTACGAGCAAGTACATGATATTTCAACAGTTTAGAAAATAATGCTGATATCGCGCCTGCGCGCGCGACACGTTCACTATAATTACATTTTTTATTCATAAGTATTTTCAGTACAATAAACGCTCTCTACGGAAACGGACACAGTTTTAATTACCACATCCCGTAACGTAGAAGATACAACCTACATTAATATACTACATATCAATTATATGTAGAGGGTCACAAATCACAAAATACCCCCTACAGTCCTTATAGAGCCTTTTGTTTAATAATAGTTAAATGAGAAAACAAAAGGTCCACCTGGTGTGATAATTTGAGACCTGCAACCAATTACAAACAAAGAAGACTGCAGTTTGTCACCCATGACTAAGGTTTATTGCGTCGAGACTGTGAAGTCTTAGGTATATCTTATTTGAATTTGAACACAGAATTCAGTGAGTAATCTCCATTTTGATATACCCAGAGTCAATAGAATCAGGCGTTTTTTGCGGAAGTCCATTATATTAAATTTGACAAAAAATTACTTTGCGTACATCCGCTAGATAAAATAAAATGATGTGTCTTACTTAGTTTGAAGAGCACCTCCCGCCCTCCCTCAATTGCGTGCACTATCCCCGTCACCACTAATCCCAGCACCACTACTCCCAACACCACTACACTAGGAAAGACACACCAATGACAACAATACGACACGTGTTTCGCCTCGTGCCTCGTGTAGAGAAATTAGTCTAACGGAGACTAGTCATTTGTGCAGGATACTATTAGTTTCCAAGTGTATGCGCAAGCACAGGTGCTATGTCTATTTCCTCACTCTCATAGTCCGATGGTACGGTAACTGACACGTCCAGAGAAAGATCAGGCGCAGGATGAACGGTTTTACCTGCTTTTCGAGGTACAGTGGTAAGACACCGCCAACTTTCTGACTCTGGGTAGATATTGAGAATTTTTGGTGATTAAATATGATAGTATTAACAAGCACTAGTTTATATTTTAAAAAGTAAGTTCATACCGGGTAGTTATTTATGGAATTTGTGTTAAAATTGTAATGCACTCACATGTTAATATCTACTAGGACTCTTCGAGCACAGCGCAAGATGTTCCAACGCGCCTTCGGGAGATGGAGTTGCTTGTTGCGTCACTGAACTTGGAGAAGGAGGAACTGGTGAAAGATAAGACGGATGCGTTAGAGAAGTTGAGGTTACAGGTATGTTGTTATTGAAGCTCATTGTGATGATGTTGATGTTACGCTGAGCCTGTGCCGGCCCATTGCGTTAACTCAAAGCTGCCCGTGGGACAACGAAACGCAACGTGGCCTGTGCGTAGTGAGCAGTGCGCACGACACGCGCGCCAGGCGCACGCCGCGCTCACCTCGCGCCTCGAAGCCCGCAGCGTTGCCCACTTAGCGACTCACTATGAGATAGAGAATTAATGACAAATAATAATCGGTCGTTTTGACGCTTGATTGTATTCATTCAGTCATGGTGTATGTGTGTTTATAAAACCTAACTAATAAAAGTTAGTTTTCGTTTGTTCGTATTTTATGCGCTGCCATACCGTTCATCAGATTGCGGTAAAACTTTGTCAACATATTGCTTGCATTTGTGCGAAGATTATAGGCATAGTACAATTAACTTACAGTAGGTGGCGCGCGTATTGCACCGTGATTTGCAAGTTATATATCATGCAATTTCTCCTACGCTGACATCGGTTGCGTACGGTCGGTCTCGTACGTCAGCGAGAAATAAAATACCATAGTGCGATACCAAGCTCTATACGGTACAGTCGTCTGCTAAGTTGATTTCGGAAAGGAGATCGGTCAGTAAAATACAATGTTAATAATTATGATTATTAACATTGTCTTTTACTTATCGATCTCCTTTTTTTACTATCGTCCTCATTATTATAACCCGGAAATAAAGCCTCGAAAACTTCTATCCAGTATTTTGCTCTCCCATCTTTGTACAAAACACTAGGTAAATAAGACGTTCTGTATCGATATTGATTGCAAGTATACGTGCACGCGTGAATCGTCGGTAGTAGAGTGAAGACGGTCGCACCACTCCCCACTCGTCTGTCGGCCAACGTACGCGGCTACGCGGCGCTGACGCGCGAGAAACTGCACGGGTACGCGCGCTGTCGTCAGCGTCGTAGTGTGGGGCTATATAGGACACAATGTACATTAGTACGCGCGACCGACCTACGTCTAAGAGGAATTCAAGCCTCATCATTTATCATCCATATTATGATATATATTTTAAACAATTATAACTCTTCCAAATTTAAAACGATATTTGCACAATTGTTTCTTCTCCGGTAGCAATGCGCCGGATACCAGCTAGTAAATTTATAAAATAAAATGTAGAAAGGAAAGATTACTTATCATTCCTTTTATATTTTATCGAATTACAGTTTATAAATATAATATAAAATAAGATTCGTGTAATACCAAAAGTGCTCAAGAATATTCCTCTGCATTCTGCAGCCAACTCAACATCTTGACATTAGACTTGCAACGAATAATATATTCAACTACACGCTAAATACTGAATTTTCTGCGCACTTCCTGGCCGAATAGTCGAATAATAGGCAAAATTATTCGGCCGGGATGGGAGTAGTGTTTATTCTTCAGAGCGTCTATTCTCTGATGTTGAGATTGTCTACGAGACGAAATGAAGTAACTACTGCCTGAAAATGAAGAAAAATTAGTCTTTCTCCACCATTATCTTCCATTTTAATAACGATGAGTCGAATGCATAGACATTTATCTGATAGTTTTTTTTTTATAATATGGAAGTTGATTATGTACATAGGCACTACTTTAATGATTAAAAAAATATTATAAAATAAATAAATATTTTAATTTTACCAATTATCTGACTATAATAACACCTCTTATTGATGATTTTCGGTATTCAACCGAATAAGATAAAAGCAGCGTAATAGGTCGAATACTGAATAATAGCTAAATAAACAGTCGTTGCATGTCTACTCAAATTTCAAATTTCTCGGTTCTGCGCTGTGCGCCAACACATTTAGAAGAAGTGAGTTAACACATCCAACGCAATGAACTGAGTGGCGCACAATTGTGCGGCGCCACTTGTGTAATACTGCGTTTACACATAACTACAGTTCTAAAGTGTTGCAGTTGACTTCCTATAGAATAGTGCATTTCAATTGTTTCAGGACAAAGAATTAAAAGACGCGTTGTCGCAATGCAAACTGGCTATGACGGAATACAATGAAGTATCAGAAAGGTTATCGGAACTAAGGCAACAGAAACAGAAGTTGTCGCGGCAGGTGAGTGGTTCTTTTTAAATTGACAACAGTCTGGTATTTAACACTGGACAATGAGGGTAAATAATCTTCCGCTCACCAGATGTCGCTAGTAGGGTCTACAGGGAATTTATTCGTTACGAAATTATGATACAAGTTGCGTTTTAAGTAAATCGGTTATATAGAATATGTAAATAAACAAAACAATGCATCAGTGGTGTGCTCTCTAGTTTCTTGAATATTTTTTAAGGTGGATGCTCCGATAGCCCGCCCATACGTTTCACATCGCTTAAAGGCAGATAATTGATGATAACTATACCCGCATGCGGCGATGCCGCATAAGCACCTCACAACGTGAATCTACCTGTCCTATTCATAACTGCCTTTACGTTTTACGGAATTAACCGGTTAGTTTGGGTGTCAAGACCATTAAGTAACCGGTAATCTTTATCGTTTAGGTTAAATAAAAACTGGTTAATTTTTAATCGGTAATTGAAGGAGCGATAAATTTACCGGTAATTAATCGAAATTAACCGTTCTTTTTAAATCGGTTCCGATCCCTGGATAATAACTCAATAATGGGACTACTAACACGCCTGCCAAGCGTGGCAACCTTGCAAATAACCTCCCTATGAGGCAAACTATTAGCAAGGTCTATGTTTAACCGTGGACTTTTGGTAGGCTTTAACGATATATCTTTATTTATTTAATATATTTTAGACACACACATGTTGTGTGTTGTAGAGTCACGTTGCAGCGTATTGTGGTTGCAGGACAAATAGGTCAAGCCTACTGTGGAAGCCCCACGCTCGCACAGAATGCTATAAAACATGTTTTGATTTCAACTATACAAAAAAAGTATTTAATGAACAAACTTGTTGATTACTATTTTAATTTTATACCATTTTATTTCGTATATTGATTGATTTAAGCCAGTGGCGTTCATTACAGGACTTTACGTCTTCTAGCACCATATATTTTTGATATGATGAGCACACAGCCCACCTGATGGTAAGTGGTTGCTGTAGCCCATAGACATCTACATCTATCTCGATTACGAATCAAAATGCAGATGCGTCGTCGTGAGGACTAAGATAGTACTCCTCGTGTCCAGTAAAAATCTCTCCGGTTCTCTACACTCACCATACAAAACACAGCAGCATAAAGCTGCTATTTTATTCCGGTATTCTGTGGGGGCGTGGTCCTTCCCAAGCCGACTCATTCGTGCCACAACTATACTAGTAATATAGCTGCGGCATGGCGCTACCACGTAAATAATACGTGATAATAATGAATATATTAAAGTGAGTTGCGATATCTGTAGGTCCGTGACAAAGAGGAGGAACTGGAAGTGGCGATGCAGAAGATCGACGCGCTTCGCCAAGACATCCGGCGCGCGGACAAGGCCCGCCGCGAACTCGAGGCGCGCCTCGACACCGCCGTCGCCGAGGCCACCAAGGTGATGAACTACATTTTTTTTTATATATATATATATATTATACTGCAATTATGCTACGATGGGCCTACATCGTAGTGTACTGTAGCCCTCGCGACATTATATATTAGTGTTAAGGTAGAGTAAGTAGAGTAGTCTATATTTTTTACGTGATAGAACCATGCTGCAGCTGGTATCCGGTATAGTTGTAGCACGAATGGGTCGGCTCGACCGGAGAAGAACCACGCTCTCACAGAATACCAGCGTAAAATAGCAGCTTAATGCTGCTGTGTTTCGTATGCTGAGTGTAGAGAACCAGAGACCCTTATTACTGGAAACGAGGCATTCCATCTTAGTACTCACTGGTGACAACGCATCTGCATTTTGATTCGTAATCGAGAATAGATATAGAGGTCTATGGGCCACAACAACCACTTACCATTAAGTGGACTGTGTGCTCGTTTGTCATCCTTATCCTATGAAAAAAAGTCTAATTAAAGCCCCATAGACAGAACAACACGTCTCCTTCTCATTGACTTCGTCCAGCATTACAGTAAGGAGAATTGCCCTTAATTATCACAGATTACGTTTGTTTGAAATAGTGTTGTGTTACATACATTAAAGCAAGAGAGTGATAAACATGTAAATGATCCCTAGCGACAAAAATGTTTTCCTTAAGGCCAGTTTGGAAAAAGTATCGTATTTTAGACACGATTTTGACACTCGAGAATTGATACTTCTTCAAACAGTATATGCTCTGAAAGAAATATGCGCATACATGAACTACTCATGAGAAACATTTTACTGATGTTCCTTTTTTGACAACTAAATCATTAAACTCTTCTCCTACTGTCGCCGAATCATTGCTCAAACAAAATGTAAAGGCTTGTTCAAATACTTTTAAATTCCATAGAGTACTGCCAAAAGATATCGTTAAATATTTTAAAACTATTGATGTTAAGAAAACGGCAGATTTATGGGGGATTTCCGTTAAAGTTATTTTATCTATAATAGATATAATAGCACCTTATCTAGCCACTATATTTAATACAAGCGTCGAATCTGGTGTGTTTCCTGATTTAATGAAACTTAGTAAAGTCATACCTTTATTTAAATCTGGTAGTACATTAGACCCCGCCAATTTTAGACCAATTTTTGTACTACCAACATTTAGTAAAATTTTTGAAAAAATAATTTTAGATCAAATGTTAAGTTTCTTTAATATTAATAAATTGCTACATAGAAATCAATTCGGTTTTACAAGGGGTCGCTCAACAACTGACGCCGGAGTTGAGCTTATTAAACATATTTTTTGTGCATGGGAGAATTCAGAGGATGCTTTGGGTATATTTTGTGACCTTTCCAAGGTCTTCGACTGCGTTCACCATGAGACATTAATCAGGAAGCTACAGTACTATGGTGTCAAGAACACAGCGCTTAAACTTATAATTTCATATTTAAGTAATAGAATGCAGAAAGTTATTAACAATGGTAAAAGTTCTTCCGGCTCACCTGTACTAATGGGTGTCCCTCAGGGCTCAATTCTCGGCCTATTCCTGTTTCTAGTGTATATTAATGACTTACCTTCTATTGTAGAGGATAATCATGATATAGTATTATTTGCTGATGATACTTCTTTGATTTTTAAACTTAAACGTCAATCATTTAAATGTGATGAAGTGAATAATGCTATATCAAAATTAGTGCATTGGTTTAACGTTAATAATTTACATTTAAACGGAAATAAAACTAAATGTATTAAATTTACAACAACGAATGTTAGAAATCTGAGTACCAATGTGTTTTTAAATGGGGAAGAACTGAGCCCTGTTGAATCCACTGTTTTTCTTGGCATCACTTTCGACGCAAAGCTTCAGTGGGGCCCCCATATATCCAAACTAGCAAGCAGACTAAGTTCTGCAGCCTATGCTGTAAAAAAGATTAGAGGTCTCACTAGTGTCGAGACAGCTAGATTAGTTTATTTCAGTTATTTCCATAGCATAATGTCTTATGGGATTTTGATATGGGGAAATGCGGCTGATTCAGAAACTATTTTTGTTTTACAGAAGAGGGCCATTAGAGCTATTTACAACCTAAAACTGAGAGAGTCTCTTAGAGATAAATTTAAAGAAATAAATATATTAACTTTGGCCTCTCAGTATATTTACGAAAATTTAATGTATGTTCACAAAAACAAAGGTAGTTTTAGTAAAAAAAGTGATGTGCATTCTGTAAACACTAGGAACAAACACAAGCTAGTGATACCAGTTTCTCGACTCCACAGAGTCAGTAATTCATTCTTGGGGCAATGTATACGCTATTACAATAAGGTCCCGGAAAGTGTACAGGCTCTCTCCATTAGCAAGTTTAAATGTTTTGTTAAGTTGAAACTGTATAAAAAGGGTTATTATAGTATAAATGAATACATGGTTGATAATAACCCCTGGGCATGAGGTGATCGCTTCCAAGCTGTTTCTAAAATAAATTTTGTACTTATATAGTTAGTACAACCATTATTGTAAAATTTGCTTTAAAAAAAAGTCCCGCTGGGTTTCTTGCTGGTTCTTCCCAGGACAGAGGTTTTTTTTTCGAACCAGTGGTAAAGTAAAAAATGACTTTCAATAAGAATTACACATGTGATCTATATTAAATAAAAAATTATTCTATTCTATTCTACTCAATCAAAAATTAAATCAAATATTAATTTAATCGCCGGGAAAAACTATGACGTTCGAGTTTTCGTTTTTTTGAGCGATAACAATTTAATATTTTTCAGTAATATGAAAGACGTGTTATTGAATTAGATTTTACATCGGCAACATTTTTCTCTAGATCGTTTTATTTCCTGATGATAAGCAAAAAGGTTTTAAAATTACACTCTTACTAAATAAATGTGCATGCAGCGAAGACAGGAGTGCTAAAAGCCTTTTAATATAGGAAATCCTCGCCTTAAATGTAAATGTACTTTCGCAGGAGAGGAAGCTGCGAGAAGAAACTCTCCGGTCACAGCGTTCTGAAGGTATGCCGGCAGCGGGAAGTGGCACAGCGGCTGATGTGGCGCGTTTACAAGCTGATGTCGAGGCCCTGGAGGTAATACTTTGGTTTCTAATATATTCTTTTAAATTATTAATTACAAAGTTAAATACAAAGCACGGTCCACGGAGCCACCTGCGACTTCCTGCATGTCTTATTTACTTATGCTACTTATGGGACCTGCACTCCACTAGATGGACTGCAGGTTATTACTCCATCTAGTGGAGGTTCGTCCTACACTTCGCCTAGAGGCTGCTGCTCCAGAACCTTTTTTTCCCTATCAGTTGTCGGTTCTTCGAGCTATGTGGTCAGCCCATTGCCACTTCAGCTTACTAATCTGTTGGACTATGTCGGTCACACTGGTTCTACTGCGGAATCTTCGTTTTTAAGTCTATCACGCAGAGAAACCCCGAGCATAGCCCTCTCTATAGCTCTTTGAGCGACGTTGAGCTTCCTCTTAGGGCCAGCAGTGAAGGACCACCTCTCGTAAATGTGTAAATGGTAAATGTAAATGGGTAAATTTTAATGGAAGTAGTACATTTGCAGTTGCAGTACAAGGAGTCGCTGGCGCAGCAACAGGCGCGCTACAGCGCGGAGCTGGCCGCGCTGCGCGACCAGCTGCAGGAGGGCGACGCCGTGCGCAACGTGCTCAACCGCGAGGTGCCACACCCCACCAACATCCCGCCAATACCACCAACACACCGCCAACACCACCAACATCCCGTCAACACCCCACCAACATCCCGCCAATACCACCAACACACCACCAACACCCCAACAACATCCCGTCAACACCCCACCAACATCCCGCCAATACCACCAACACACCGCCAACACCCCAACAACATCCCGTCAACATCCCACCAACATCCCGTCAATACCACCAACACACCGCCAACACCCCACCAACATCCCGTCAACACCCCACCAGCATCCCGCCAAAACCACCAACACACCGACAATACCCTAACAACATCCCGTCAACACCCCACCAACATCCTGCCAATACCACCAACACACCGCCAACACCCCACCAACATCCCGTCAACACCCCACCAACATCCCGCCAATACCACCAACATCCCGCCAATACCACCAACACCCCGCCAACACCCCACCAACATCCCGCCAATACCACCAACACCCCGCCAGCACCTTACCAACATCCCGTCAACACCCCACCAACATCCCGTTAACACCCCACCAACATCCCGTTAACACATCACTAACACCACCAACACCCCGCCAATACCACACCAACATTCCGTCAACATCCTAGCTACACACTGCCAATATCCCACCAACATGCCACACCTGGACATTCATCACAATCCAATGCTAAACATAGGCCTCCCCCATAGGTTGACTCTTAATGGGAATTTTATCATAGTCGCAACTGGCCGGCGGATTTTTAGCCGTGTTATAATTTTGAGTGGATATCAGGAAGATGTTGCTCATCTCCTGATTCAGTTTCCTTCTGTTGCCTCTGACGACACCCACGGGACGATATTGGGCAGTGGATATACTTACACCGCCGCTACATGGTCACTTGGACATCGCCCTTTTAAAAAGATGTACCTTTAACGCCGCCCTCTGTCGTCAGTCATGGAATTTTATTTCGGCTATAAAACTAGTGTCACATATTTTGCAGACCTGGGAAGAGCACCATAATAGTGTTAATGGCTTATATGATATCTCAAAGGCTTTTAATTGTGTAAATCATAACATTTTAATAAATAAACTTAAATATTAGACAGCGTTCGTGATGCCGTACTGGATCTACATGACAATAATATCTCTAAAACCGAAGTAAAACGGTTGCAATTATCATTATTATCATTAGGAATTTTATTTTGAACTTTAAAAATGCTCTCGATAGTAGAATTTGTATTTGGAACTTTTAAAATCTTCTCGATAGTAAAAATTCTATTTGGGAAAAAGCAGCAAAATTGATAAAGTAACATCAGATATAACGTCCCACATTATCTAACCCCTTCACTTCGTTTCTCACTTCTGCTAAATATCCAATAACTTCTATAAATACATCTTTTTTTTCATGAGAATCGTTGTTACAGCTACAAACATCCAAAGAAAAGCTCGAGAGCCGTCGATTGGAGCAGCTGTCGGATAGCGAAGACAAACAAATGCTCATCAACGAGAACAGGAAACTGGCGAAGGATCTTGATGCGGTACGTGGCATTGTTATGACCTTTTTACTTTTGTACTAATAGTATAAACGACAGATGGATAGGCCATAATATGGAATTTTGTATCCGGCAGCCGGAAACTTAGTAGGAGAAGTATATACTACAGTGGCCTAAAAACGATATAGACAAAATCGTATACATGCATATATACATGCTCAAAGCATTTCATTTCAAAGAAACATGTATTTCTTAACAGATGGCAGAGAACGGTCGACGATGGCAGACGGAGAGGAGACAACTGGAGATGGAGTTGGAGGAGTTACGAGCTAAGAGAGATACTATGCATCATTGGGAGACACAGGTATATTGACAGTTTTATAGAAAAATCTCACACTGTGGGTATCGTAAGGGTACATCAAATGCAAATTTCATAAAGCTGTGTAAGTTTATTTTGTTTCCGCTGGCCTTATTTAAAATAGTATATTGTTAAATATTCCACAATTTTTTTCGAATGTTCCACTACGATCTCATTTGATTATATGCATTCTAGTTGATGATTTATCATATTTACTGTTTTCTTGAAAATATCCGTATAGATTATCAAAAAAAAACCTTATTTCAGATTGCAGACATTATTCGATGGGTGGCAGACGAGAAGGAGGCTCGCGGCTATCTGCAGGCGCTCGCAACGAAGATGACTGAAGAGTTAGATTATCTAAAACACGGTTAGACGATTTTAGTGGCTAAAAGTGAAGATAATGAGTTCTTATATTTATTTTCTTATATTTTCCCGTGTAGTGGTGGGCAAGAATACCCACTACCCCATGTCTGACCGCGGATGTCGTAAGTAGCGATAGGAAACTGAGGCAGAAGATGGACAGCAACCCGTTCGCCAAGCGAGGCAACTATGGCAATATAATCCTCATGATAGTTACGAAGAGACGGTCCCCAGTATCCGGCGGCCCGGCTATTCCTGGCTACGGTGGCGACCATGGTAACGGTGGGGCAGGGTACTACAGAGATACTAAGAACCTTCGGTGGAGGTTCGGTTGCTACCTTAGACGACTCGACCTGGCAACGTACAACGCACGCACCCTGAGGACTGACGAGAAGATCGTGGAGCTGGAAGAAGAGATAGACAAGTTGCGCTGGCATATTATAGGATTATCCGAAGTCCGAAGAGAGGGGGAGGACACGGTAATCCTCGAATCCGGCAACTTGCTCTATCACCGGGAGGGCGACCATCTGTCCCAAGGAGGTGTCGGATTTATCGTCCACAAGTCTCTCGTTAACAACGTTGTAAAGATCGGGAGTGTGTCGACGAGGGTTGCGTACCTTATACTTAGAATCACCAAACGGTATTCGCTGAAGGTTATACAGGTTTACGCACCAACCTCGGCACACCCCGATGAGGAGGTGGAGGAAATGTATGAGGATATCTCTAGAGCCATGCATTCCTCCAAAACTTACTATCCAGTGTTAATGGGAGACCTCAACAAAAAACTAGGCACAAAAAAAAACGGTGAGCTGAAGGTAGGGAAATTCGGAATAAGGCAACGGAACCCAAGGGGTCAGCAGCCCGACGGTTCAACAAAAAATGAGATTGACTTCATTATGACGACTAGACGGCAACTGTTCAGTGATGTCTCAGTGATCGCGAGGCTGAAAACCGGCAGCAATCACCGAATGGTGAGAGGCACACTGAACCTAAACGTTAAGTTAAAGAGGTCTCGTCTAATGAAGTCAATGCTCCGTCCCCCTCGTGCTCTAATCCAAACCTCCGAAAACTTTCAACTCTAGTTACAAAATCGTTTTCAGTGCCTAGAAAATTTTTTTCTTCTTCTTCTTTTTAAAGAAACGTTACCCCCACACTAGGATTTTTCTCCTGTATAGTAGAGGTAGTTTCCAAACGCACATTGCACAAAGACAACCATCCAGACCCGGAAAAAATATTTTTAGGCTATACAAATACTTGTTCCGTGCGGGATTCGAACCCGCGGCCCCCAGCTCAGCAACTCATTGCTAAACCACTGCGCCACAGAGCCGTTGCAATGCAGTGGACGATATGAATGACAAGCTTGTGAAAACAATCCATGCGGTTGCAAGCGAAGTTTTATTTTATAAAACCCGTCGCAGAAGAACACAAAACTCTCCGATCACACTCTTAATCTCATGTCTGTTAGACAGGAAATGAAACTGCAGTCTTTAGCAGATTCGACAGGATACAGGCAACTGCACTGACAGTCTGATGTTAAAAGTTCGGATGATTTTTGATTACATTACTCTCGTGAATCATCTTGGTAGGGATTGGTGTTTTTTTTTTTGCGAGGATTTTGGTCTGCCAAATCTGATGCAATAGCGCGGTTGATCCTTTAGGCTCAGATTTGACAGATGTTTACATCAATTTCAACCAACCTCGTAACAACAACATACTTACCGCAGCACCGATGATTCAGGCTATGTATTCTTTTACGCGGGTTTTTATTGATCTTTTAAGTTATCAATAATCGTTTATATTAAAAGCGACCATAAGTGCTGAAAAGTCCTCGAAACGACAGGAATATAAAAGTAAATTAATTTAACGCGATAAAATCCGTAAAGGCTAGTTCATTGAGTGTAAGTGAAGTTATAAGACTTATTATACCACATTTTTTTACGCATTTTTTTATTTCTAATAGTGTAATTAAAACTACAAGGTTTTGAATCATAAGCAAAAAACAAGCAATATCTTATTAAAGTCTACCGGGTGTTTGTGGAACGCTCCCGAATACAAAGACAGGCGATAGTACTAATGATACCTTTGATCATGGATAGGAAAAAAAATCATTTTTTACAACGTTTTATTAGTTCTAATCACGCTCCATCATGTTAGTAAAGCTAAAGGAAACTATAATTCTTAAAAAAAAAAACATAAAAATACTTATAAAACCAGCAGTGGAACTTAAATGAAATTAGCTGACAATAGGGTTATTGGCCCTATTGTTGCGTGGAATTGACGTCCAAAATACGCGGCCCACAACTAGCGATCGTACGACCGCTAATTGCGGGCAATACTGCAATACATAATTATTTACAACACTTTTCTAAACACCTAACTTATCTACTTAACCTACTATTTTGCCACTGTGCTAGTCTCCACCTAGCCACTTTAATTCGAATTCACAGGTTAAATAAGCCACATACCTGGTTCGATTCCCCGCTAGTGAAAAAATGAAATTTTAACAACGATATTGAGTCATGCTTTGTTATCTATCGTGTAGGTATGTTTATTGTTCTGATGTATTCAGTTATGTACCTATTCAGATCAGTTGAGTACTAAGTTATTGAAAAAAAAATTAGGTATGTGTTTAGGCCAAATATTTACATTGGAGATTTGCATTCAACACGCGCGTCCTTCCGCTTACTTTGTAAAGGTCACCTCTGGCTCCCTTTTTCGGGCGGGTTTCTGGGCCGAGCGGTCAATAGCTCGACGCGTGGGACATTGTATTGTCTGCGACCGCTGGATCAGTCGCGCGCGGCCATTGGATTTTGATGGTCTAAAATTTGAGTAATTGTGCGCGTCTAATGTACTATTGAATATTTGGGTCTAGTTGAGACCGCCTCGAATTGAGTGTCTGTTTTGAGCGTTAAGTGACACGAAGCCTAATTTGAGTTTTGAGTGATTAAAGTAACTGATTGCCATTAATTTGCGCCGACGAGTTGTAGCTTGTGTTAATTTACGTCAATTTGTATAGTGATTGCATGTTGAAGTGCATTTGGCCATATTTATTTTGTTTGTGGCATTTTAATATCGTACGAAAGAATTTGCTTGTCGTGTGGAACGCTGAACTTTGTGACTCGAGAAGAGATCGCGTTTGTACGTGTGGTTATAATTTTGTTGCTAAGTGAACATCCAGTTGAACTTTGATCGACCGTTCATTAGTTGTGCCGTGCGTCACGTGTTTGATTGCGATTAACGGGGATTAAGTTGAGTTTGAAGTTAATTAAACGTACAATAAAGTTGATAAACTGAAATTGTGAAGTGACGTCAGACTTGAGTTTAGATAAAGTGAACTACCACTGGAGGATAGCACATTTGGAGAAACGCAGCGCCTGCGGATCTGCGGTCCGACTACATCGGTTAAGTCAGGTTTCACCTACACACATTATTTTTACATTTACATTACTTACATGCACCTCACTTATCACCTGACTGGTACCAAGTGGTCAACCCTACCTACGGAGACCGGTAAGTTTCTGTTGGCTTAGCAGCCCTTATATCTATATGTATAATAAATCTCCATAGGCATTTTGAGCCCCACCCTTGGTTGCTCGTCGAGAATCTACAACTGTATGGGCCCCTGTATAGTTGACCTTTGTCTGGGCAACCAGGGGCGTGTACAGTATGAAACAGCTTACCGCTTAAAATTCTCCGTGGCCTTATGGGATGCGGCTCAAATTGTGCTCCATTCATTTCGAGACAGATTTGGGCTCGGTGTAGCGTCTCCTCATGCAGATGGGGTTTCATCGTGTGGTCTTCGATACAGTCCGTACGTATGTAGTTTGTCGACACCACGATCTTTTGGCGCATTTCGTCAGCATTATCACACTCACGATTAAAAACCCTTTCTTTCACATACCCCCACATAAAGAAGTCTAACGGGGTTAGATCTGGTGAGCGAGGTGGCCAAGCGTGTGGTCCTAGTCTGCCAATCCAGCGATCATCAAATAATTCGGTGAGGCACTCACGGACGAACCTCACGATATGTGGAGGTGCACCATCATGCTGGAACCATGTTTGGCGATATTCAGCCAACGATAGATTTTCTAGAATGTCAACCAACAGTTCATTTATAAAGTTTAGGTATCGCTGTCCGTTAAGTCGCTGTGGCAGAAACACTGGTCGCAGTATGCGATCCTTAAATAAACCTGCCCATTCGTTAACCGACCATCGGGTTTGGTACCCGGTTTGGCGAACAGCGTGCGGGTTAACCTCTGAATACACATGTGTATTTCTTCGGTTCCATAGGCCGGTTCTGGTAAATGTAGACTCGTCCGTCCAGATAACGTGCTCAATGGAACCAGGCACACGTTGTTGCTGGTCTAATAACCAACGGCAGAAAACTCGCCGGCGGTCGTGATCGCCGGGAACTAAAGCTTGCACTTTGTGTACTTTGTATGGGCGCATTCGGTTACGCTTGAACACCTTGTGAACTGCACAGTATGACACACTTGTTCCATCCCGACGTCTTAATAATTTAGCGATACTTCGTGTACCTAGGTCCGGATACCAGCGAACAACATCTAGAATGCGCTCCTAGGAGTGAATAGCCACTTGACTTTCACCTCATTATTACCTACTTACTCACACTCCGCATTATTAAAACATATAAGAAACACAAAACGTAACAACAAGAATAATAACAACACGTAATAACAAGTAATATCAAGTAATAACAATAAGAATTTAATAACGATTGAACTGTCGCTCGCGCACGCCTGTCCAAAGTCAACACAACAACTGTCTCAAAAACTAAAATTAATAATTAATCCCGCCAAAACATAAGCCTACTGCGTCCTAAAGTCCTTGCGGTAAACACTGACAACTTTTATTTTATAAGTTTAGTTTCGATATGATCCCTACGACTAGTCTTCATAAGGAATTTAGAAGTTATAATTGTAATTTTTTAATACAATTAGACAATCAATTGTTACCCTGACGAAACAAGCAGTTCGTTACTACAAAAATGATATTGAAATTAATAAACGTATCTACTTGGGTACTTACTTACACAATTATAAACACTATTTCACAGTTATGTTTGATTTTCTACAAGAAAATGGAAATGAAATGGTATTGAATAATTTAATAGTTAAAATCAATTGCAAGTATGATCGACAGTTAATTAATCTAAAAAATAATTCTTTTACTTTATTTTAATTGACTTTCCGTTCTTAATCCGTCCAATACTTTGATTTAAAAAGAGGTACGTCAATACTATTAAAAATGACTTGCAAGTTTTATTGTGATTCCCGCCTCTAATTCTATGTCGCTTGCAAACCAATCTTAGTAGGTAAATTTCGATTTAACATGGCAGCGTTGTCAACACCAATTTTCCGAAAACCTATGTCAAATTCCCCAATTTAAGGACAAAACCTTCTACAGATCAATTTTTTTAAAGAAATTAAGCTATTTTCAACTAATTTTATAAGATTCATATTTCTGTAACAAGCATTACTCTATGGAGTATTTTTAATTCCTTCCCTTGTTGCCATTAAAAAGTACCACAGTATCTGCATTTATATGCATGCGGTTCTCTCCTTTAAAATTAAAAAAATAATAAATGAGAAGCATTAAATGATACACAAAAGTTGCCGAAATAAATCCAAAAATTAAATTTGGTGCAATGAAGATATTTAAAAAAAGGGGAGTCATTCGATATTCATAAGTAACCTAACAAAAATTTTAAGATAAGTATATCGATTTTCAAAATCCCTGCATTTTCCCCACATAATACCAATATCCATAAAATCCCCAACCAACTTTAAATTTCCCGCAATTCGGGGAATTCCCCATATGTTGGTAACGCTGACGCGAGGTGACACGAGTCGACCGGGCGGCGGCAGCGCCTGTGTGAAAGGGAAAGATAGAGTGAATAGTATAATACCTAATGCATTGTTTCGTACCAAGCTAGATAAAAGAGTTTTTCTTACGCACGGATATTGGCCCTAGTCAGCTGATTTTATGATTTATTTATTTTAAATTTCACTGCTGGTTTAATGTTTAAGTAATGTTTTTTTTTTTTTAATGAAAGTATCATTTTATTTAGCTGTACCAACATGATGGGGCGTGACTAAAGTTAATAAAACGTTGCGAGAAGATGATTAGTACTATCGTAAGAGATTTGGTTAGAAATGAATAAAAGTAATTATGGATATCTCTAAAAGGAAGAAAATTCAATAAAAAAATTAAAAAATTTGAAAAATATTGAGGAGAAATCCACTGAGGAATTGTTTTCTCCATTTATGTAGGATTACGTAAATAGACAAAACTAGACTAAAAACTAGAGCCGATTAAATTATCAATAATACACTAATTCTCAATTATATGACTGTGTAACAAAAAATTTCACCTCAGTCTTAACTAGATTTATTTATAGTATTAAGTTGACAAACGGGCACACAGTTCACCTAATGGTCATTGGATGCCGTGGCCCATAGACATTTACATGTATCCTCGATTAAGTATCAAAACGCAGATGTCTAGTCATCCCTGAGCACTAAAATGGAATGCCTCATTTTTCAGACCCTCGTGTTTCAGTCGTTGGTAATCCACATTCACCATACGAAACACAGCGACATTGCTTAATGCTATTTCACGTCGGCATTCTGTGAGAGCGTGGTCTTTTCCCGGTCGAGCCGAGCCACGCTACAAGCATGATATATCTGCAGCACGGCACGGCTCTAGCACGTATAACGACAGCACCCGGTGTGTGTTGCAGCGAGCGGGGCACGAGGCGGCGCTGCGCCGTCGTCGCCGCCGGCGGTGGGCGGCGTGGGCTCGGGCGGCTGGCGCAACCGCCGCTCGCAGAAGCTGGACAAGATGGAGATCCTCACGCTGCAGTCCTCGCTGCACTCCGAGATACAGGCTAAGCAGGCCGTCGGCGAGGAGCTGTCCCGCACGCGCGCAGAGCTGCTCGCCAGCCAGAGGTACGCAACCGCCGCTCGCAGAAGCTGGACAAGATGGAGATCCTCACGCTGCAGTCCTCGCTGCACTCCGAGATACAGGCCAAGCAGGCCGTCGGCGAGGAGCTGTCCCGCACGCGCGCAGAGCTGCTCGCCAGCCAGAGGTACGCAACCGCCGCTCGCAGAAGCTGGACAAGATGGAGATCCTCACGCTGCAGTCCTCGCTGCACTCCGAGATACAGGCCAAGCAGGCCGTCGGCGAGGAGCTGTCCCGCACGCGCGCAGAGCTGCTCGCCAGCCAGAGGTACGCAACCGCCGCTCGCAGAAGCTGGACAAGATGGAGATCCTCACGCTGCAGTCCTCGCTGCACTCCGAGATACAGGCCAAGCAGGCCGTCGGCGAGGAGCTGTCCCGCACGCGCGCAGAGCTGCTCGCCAGCCAGAGGTACGCAACCGCCGCTCGCAGAAGCTGGACAAGATGGAGATCCTCACGCTGCAGTCCTCGCTGCACTCCGAGATACAGGCCAAGCAGGCCGTCGGCGAGGAGCTGTCCCGCACGCGCGCAGAGCTGCTCGCCAGCCAGAGGTACGCAACCGCCGCTCGCAGAAGCTGGACAAGATGGAGATCCTCACGCTGCAGTCCTCGCTGCACTCCGAGATACAGGCCAAGCAGGCCGTCGGCGAGGAGCTGTCCCGCACGCGCGCAGAGCTGCTCGCCAGCCAGAGGTACGCAACCGCCGCTCGCAGAAGCTGGACAAGATGGAGATCCTCACGCTGCAGTCCTCGCTGCACTCCGAGATACAGGCCAAGCAGGCCGTCGGCGAGGAGCTGTCCCGCACGCGCGCAGAGCTGCTCGCCAGCCAGAGGTACGCAACCGGCGCTCGCAGAAGCTGGACAAGATGGAGATCCTCACGCTGCAGTCCTCGCTGCACTCCGAGATACAGGCCAAGCAGGCCGTCGGCGAGGAGCTGTCCCGCACGCGCGCAGAGCTGCTCGCCAGCCAGAGGTACGCAACCGCCGCTCGCAGAAGCTGGACAAGATGGAGATCCTCACGCTGCAGTCCTCGCTGCACTCCGAGATACAGGCCAAGCAGGCCGTCGGCGAGGAGCTGTCCCGCACGCGCGCAGAGCTGCTCGCCAGCCAGAGGTACGCAACCGGCGCTCGCAGAAGCTGGACAAGATGGAGATCCTCACGCTGCCTCCTTACCACACATATACCATAATTACCCTGCACATACATCGTATGCATACACATTTCGATTTCACGCTCAACTTCTCACAACAACTACACCATTATAAATGAAATAAATCAAATCAGAACATACCCCTAATAATGGTAAGAAAAAAGCTTCAGTTATAAACTTCAGTATTTTTATTTCCAAACCGCCTGCGAGACAATCTGTAGGGATACCTATGATTTATAGTGAATTTTGGTAGGCTGTAATGAATTAATGAATGTTGGCAACCCTACACTTTTCCAATCTTTATCCGTACAACATCTACTGCAGAACATGCTCCATGAACATCCTTTGATGCTGTTTCGAAATGCTAATCATGGTATTTAATATTTTGTATAAATACGAGATTGGTACCTATATTGTCCTCTAGCGGAAGCTATGATATATTTTCTCTAAATCACCACGTAAAAATATCGTATAGTGTTACGAGTACGTTTTAGGATTATCGTATCTGATAATATAAAACTGTTCAAAATACTTATCCGGTGTTATACATTTCGATAGGGAATTACTGGAAACCCGCCAGCGTTTGGACTCATTGGCGCACGACATGAAGCGCAAAGAGCAACATATCAGAGACATGCAGGCGAAGCTCGACGCCCCCCTGCAGCCCGGTAACTCCTGTGAGTATATCTATTGTACATACAGACACATTAGCAAACATCACTCGTGTGTAGTTGTTCTAACGGGCTACTTGATTGATTTTATTTTGATGTAAATTTGAAAAGTATAAGTTTTAATTCCTTGCTGTTTGAGAAACAAATGACAACTTAAAAAAAAATAATAATGTATCTTTATTTTCGGTCGCCTTTTAAATCTACTACCACTTCAAAATTTCTCTGACCAGCAATGAAATGGCTGAAAAATTGAATTGGCTTGAAAAAGGCTGATAACAGTTTTGCCATTTAATGTAACTTTTATCGTTGGCAACATAAATAAGGTGTTGCCACATAGTAAATATATTTTTCAATACAAAGGTAATTTTAATAAAAAAATATGTAAATAATAAATATAATAGTAGTTTTTATTTCAATAAATATCAATATAATCATGGTTTGAGAAATATTTAATGAACCTTAAAAATTGTTAATTGAAAAAGATTAAAATAAATTCAATTCTATTAGTATGTACAACATACTTAAGTCGTGTTTATCTTTTAAAAATATGGCATTTATAGAGGTATGTATTTGGGGTTGCTTCAGATTTGGGTATGAAATTAGTCGAGTTTGTTTCGCACCGTAAATTTTGATTTTATACATAGAATTTATTTGGGATTCACGAATATGCTTCTATATTTTAATAATTTACTTCAATAGTATTTAAATATTTATATATATTATATATTTTTACATATTCTATGCCAGCTATTTTAGCGCATTACACTGTACTGTATACAGAGGTAATATTATGTTTATTTAGTGCACCTTTTCTTTTTGTTTTCGTTACATGTTACCGCACAATCCCACCCAATACACAAACGTCAAATGTACGTATCTGTGACGTCACAAAAACTGCTCGTCCCGACGTCAAATGGAATTTTGGGCTCCCCGCACAAAGTCCAACGTCGACCGCGTCGAAAAAAACGGAAATAACTCTGGGGAACATTCTTATTTATCTATCATCTATCGTTTGGTGGCATTATGGACTGTATGTGAAAACGATTTGTTATTGTATCTGTGAAAAATGCAATTGGATCTGTGATTCTGATACGTCATGCCATTAAAAATCCATTTTAAAAATGGTAAACTTTGGGGCCATTACCTTTTTGCGCTTCCATTAATTAATTTTAATTACGCCAACTGCATTTATGTGGATCGATTTGTATTGTTGTGGCATTTATTTTACGTCGCGTGGATATATTTATGAATGTTTGATACCTGTTATTTTGTTTCGTCACTTCTACATTGTGCTTTTATTTTATTTTTAAATGACAGTTCGGACATGGCTAAGGCCATATATACCTCTGTTTCTAGGTGTTACCTCTTGCATATGGGGTGTTGCTGTTTTGATATATCATCAGATGTATAGCTCCTGATTTTAAATTAATAATTTACTTAAATTTTATATGTTATATATTGCATAAGGCACATATCATTTTAATGAGATTTATAATATTTATGTTGGAGGTGTCAATGTCATTAATGAACTTCATTCTAGTCCTTAAATTGAAATCTAGTCTGTTACAATTCTTACCAAAGATTTTTTTTAACTTAATCGTTTTAACTTTTATTTATTTTATGCCTGAACCAGTCGAACTAGTCGTTTTTTTTATTTACAATTTTGTAATGTTACAGTAAAAAGAGTATAAGTAATGAGCATGTTATTTAAAAAAATCATGAACGAATCACTAAAAATATTAGCACAATGGTGGAAGTTGTCATTTAGATCGGCTTTAGAATCTCAGTGCATTTTATTTTTTCTGTGGTTATTTATTTTTAAGCTTATTTAAGTGCTACTTTTATATTAATTAAATATTTCGACATTACAGCTTATACACAGAATTAGACATGTTAAAAAATATTTATTTTCTTTCAAATGTTCATGTCTGGTTGGCATGTATACAATGTTTGACAGCTATTATGCTGTCCTGCTCAACACAGCTATGTTTATCAAATTTATTAAGAAATAATTCCTTATTGTTTGTATATTGGATTATGGACACTACTATTAATAAAATTAAATAATTACCATCATGTAATTAGAATGGGTTACGAATTTAACATAATTTTACGAAATTGGAAAGTTGACAATTCAGGTTTCAGTTAGTGTTAAAAATACCATAATCATAGACCATACAAATAATACGTGACCAAAATAATTAGCATGACAGCTAAGAAGTCATAAGAACTAGAGAGGGAACACCGGAACGGTGATTGATCACTAGGGGAAGCGCGGGGATAGAGGCAGGGTGCGGGCGCTGAAACCGCATTTTTGTCATGCGCCTAATAGTTTTGGCCAAGTTGTATAATAGAAGCGTCTGTCTATGATTTACTGTCTACTTTTATTACTGCATGTACTAAAACGGTATTTATAAGCAGCGGCACGAAAGTTTAGCGTTGACCGTTATTGCGCATAATTCGCGCTGATTGGTTCTCCAGTCGCATTCAATTCGTGCGCGTCCCCTCCACGTTTCGTTCAGTGCTAGACTTACGTGCCGCGACTTATATGTTGATTATTTAATTAGCTATTAAAACGTTTGAATCTCACTTAAATATCTTGAAACCAAAAAGGAAAATGCCAGTAAATTCGTGGGTGTTTTTTTGTTTGTTGATAAATTAGTATAAAATACAGCTTTAAAAATTTCGATAGTTTTACACGTTACGCCTTAGGTAATCTGGATTCTGCTAGGATATTTCTTTTGTAATTAAGCTGTACTGTCGAACAACTATTATCTTTTTCTTTTTGTGTACCGTTTGCGTTTCTTTTAAGTTTACTCTGCATTTACTTTGTTATTTTTTTTAAAATAAACTTTTGTGAAATAATCCACGCGCACAGTATGTGTAAAGATTTTGTTTATGGGAACTTTGTTTATAAGTACATCGTTCTTGTATAAATATGATATTAAAGTTGTAACTTCTTGTTAGTTATCTTTGTTTTATTCGTCCATAACAAAAAAATATTCAGAATATCAATGATATTTGAATTCTAAGTGCATACAATTAAAGTCGGAAGTTGTTGCAAGCAGCGAGGCAAGGATCCGCCAAATCATCTACATATTGGAGCGGTAAAGAAGAGAATGGTTCGTTGTTTTCATTAAGTTAAACAATAAACAGTTTGTCCATAATAATGTCTATTTAGAAGTAGATTATTGTTTGTGAATGTTTACCTTTATGTCTATTACAGTGTCTGTTGTTATTGCTAATTATAAAAACCGTCAATTTTTGTAACTAGCTAATAATGATCGCTAGTTAGATGAAGCTTACCATTCTATGTTTAATATCATTCACATCATTCATTCCATTATTTCAACAGAAACCAATATTTACTAGTTTAGTTATGAAAGGGTATTTTGCAGTTCACTTATCAGCCAATTATTCAAATATAAGTTGCTAAACTTAACAACAGATATTGTATTAATTTCAAGGTCTAATGGATTTCTTGCCTTTGTGCGGCGTTTCTATGTTAAAAAAAATATCAGTTTACGAACCGTTCATTGTAAGTACGAGCAAGTGTCAAGAAAAAAATATTTTAGTTTTTTTTTTTAAATTAAATGCATTATCACTGTTTTGGTGGTCTAATGTAATATCGAACATTAATTTTTATTTAACTTTATGTAGATACGCTTTTTCTAATCAAGTTATTTATTTAAAAAATGAACCATAATGAAATTTAGATAGTTGCAGTTTTTACACACAACGTATAGTTTATTTTATCTATATAGTGTACATACAACATTTTTTTTTGTATATAGTTTGTTAATTGTACTCTAATTAAATAAATAAAACTTAAAATAACTTAAAGGCTGTATATTTTATCATGACACAAGTTTATATTTTCGTATTAAAAGTAAAGGTGATGCAGCGAATCTTAGGTTTTTACCATTTTTTTTGCTTATATAATTAAATGCATTATTAAATATTTATAATAAACAAATGATACCAAAACAGTGATAGCCACTGAATATATTGCAATTACTCCATTTTTACCGAAATACTTATTTCCGTGTAAATCGCTTCGCTTCTGCTTGAGCTTCTTGCGGTGGCATGGATGTGACAAAAAACATGCACTTACTAGGTAGTACGACTCGTCTTTCTGCCTAGTATAGTCTGTCTAGGTAGGGATCACCCACTTGTCTATTTCTACTGCAAATCAATAGAGCGTGCACTGCTGTATTCCAGTCTAAAGCCGCGTTGACACGATCAAAGTCTGCTTTGACAAAGTGGTTTTGTTGACTTCTTTGACGTGATCGTGTAAACGAGCAGTCAAAGTGCACTTTGATGTGAGCGTTAATCAAAGTTGACTTGGACTGTGTTCCACTTTTCAAGCCGAGTTTGATGTCAAAAAACAAAACAAAATGGCGTCAAATGTAAAAACAATGGCATCTCGCAATAAAAGAAAGTGGAGCGAGCGGGATCCTCTCAAATTCGTAGAATTATATGAGGCATATGTAGTTCTTTGGGACGTGAGGCTCAAAGAATATAAGAATTAGGATGCCAGAAACGCGAGGTTGTAGCGCATGGCGAGAAACCTTGATATAGACGGTATTACTATAGAAGTGGTCAGATACGTTCACCATTTTGAACTTGAATAAAATATTATAAAATACATCTTTAGCGTCAAGACATTCCTGTTTTTGCCTAAGCAACGCTAACATACTTTTTGTCAAAGTATTTTTTGTATATTTTTCTCTAACATTGTTTATAGCATACACAAAAGCGCTTGAGAAATTTTTTGTTCCCCTTGATTTAATATGTCCATTCATAACACTACGTAACGCGCTGACCGATTTGGTTTTTTTTTTCCTTAACACTTGTTTGTATACGTATATAGGGATTGACTAATCAGTGTTATTGTATATTATACTCCTCTGTTTTGTAAACACCCTTAGATAGTCGACAATTGTGTCAACATTCACACAGTAATTTTATTATTATCCGTAAAGTTAAAAAAATATGTATCTTATGTACCCTCTTTATAAATTAACAAGTTTATGATAATAAACACATTGAATAGCTAAGTACAAAAGGCACATTTTTGGAAAGATTGATTCTTTATGATTTTTGTATAAGGTGTAACCATGCCTTAAATGCCTGATATACAGAATTATTTGGCAGTAACTGGCCAAATTTTTCGAGAAGATTAAAAATAAGTAACGTAGGCAAATGGTGAAGAATTTTTTTTATAGTATAGGCTGACAAACGAGCACACAGTCCACCTGATGGTAAGTGATTGCTGTGGCCCATAGACATCTACATTTATCCTCGTTTGCGAATCAAAATGCAGATGCGTTGCCACCCGTGAGGACTAAGATGGAATGCCTCGTTTCCAGTAAAAGGGGTCTCCGGTTCTCTACACTCACCATACGGACCACAGCAGTGTTAAGCTGCTATTTGACGCTGGTTTTCTGTGAGAGCGTGGTCCTTCTTCGGTCGAGCCGACCCATTCGTGCTACAACTATTCTACTAATATAGCTGCAGCATGGCTCTACCACGTACAAAAAATTTAAAAAATATTCTGTCCTTTTTATCTTTTGAAATCAAAATGCGTGGTAATGCATTATTTCAACTGATTTTAATTACGCATGCACACATTCGTAAGGATCGATCGGTAGACAAAAACACTGTTGTCCATAAATCACATTCTATGTGGGATAATTTCACACAAAGGTAGAAGCCTTATTTATTCGTATTTTTTAAAACTGCAATAACAGTATATCATTATTTATATATTTGAACTTTGTTTAAAATTTGTCTACTCTTTGAAAAATATTCTTCTTTGAAAGTCAACGAGCTTAGTATAGCGTAGTGTTTAATGCTCGAGACGTTTGGTACTAAGATTGACAGTTTGCCTGCGAAGCAATGGTAAAAGGCCATGGCCAGGAGTGGATTGTCACAGCATTATGATGATGATGAAAAAGAAACATGATTTGCTAACACTCAATTTGTTTGTATATTTTACTGCAGTGTTTTTGATATTATTTTTTAATTTGAGTTTCCTTATGTTTTTCAATTTTTCTTTTAAATGTTCATCATTATTGTGTGAGTGTTGATGCGGACGTCGTCGGGTTTAGTTTTGTATAGTGTCAATTGTAAGCGTCCAATGCATGTTGTAGTCCTGATTTTGTCCACTAAAATGTTTATGTACAGTCAAGTGCGAAAGTGCTTTTGAAAATATTTACTATTACTAAATTCAGACGCATTGTGACATTGTGGTTAAATTATTATCATTAGTTTTGTTTTCTGATAAATGAATAATTTTAGTTATATTTTTATTTAATAAAACTTTTTTCTAATTATGTAAACGTATCTAAGTTTAAATTAGCTTTTGCACTCGTCTTTACTATTGTATTGCCACCATTATTTTAATGAATAATTTAATATGTTTTAAACCATTACTATCTTTCTTTTGAACATGGTTTCGGTTGGGATTGGTTTAAGTGTTCCTTTTTCACCCTACTTATATATTTCTTTGTATTATCGCCGAACTTTAACATAATGTATTATAAATTGTGTTTAGAAATTAAACCATAGTTTTCATATTACAGTTTTGGATCGCCCGCCTTCACAGATGAGTTACTTGGACCAATTTCTCAAAGACGCCCCGACGGAAAGGCATTACGACAATGTCGTCTCAATGAACAACGAGCAAAAGGTTGGTTTTTATTTCACTTAACTATGTTATTAACAATGTCAAAGATAACTAAAACTGAAAATAGCTTTGGCATAAATTTTTAATTCATCATGCATTTTGTGACTAATATTCTTAAAATATTTAAGATCTTACATACAGTCGTTGATCGCTTCCTTAAATTGAGTACTAATTACTCTACACCTGTCACCTCTTTTTATTGTCCTTTAATGAAAAGAGTGAGAATTTTTTTTTCTTAAATTCAGGTAGATATTTATGAGTATGGCTGTTAATGTTTAAATATCCTTTTTTTGTCTATACAACGATTTCTATTATTTTTGTGATATAAGAAAATATTATTTTTTTATTACAAAAAAAAATTAAATTAAATTCAGAAGCCATTCGCGAACATTAATTGTTCATATCAATATATATAATGCCTGGGCCAAAAAAATATTTATAAGTCTTATTTAATATTCTAATTGGCTTTGCCTTTGTTAAAAAACCTACTAAATATTTAATGTAAGGCTGATGAAAAATTTGCGAAAATCTTTGTCTGTCTCGTTTTTATGTGATAACTTTGTATTCAATTTAAATCACACCTTTATCATTTAATTTTCTAATTTCTTATTTATAACATTTATTTTTTTAGGGGAGAATTTGTTAATTTGCAATAGATATTAATATTTTATACTCCACCAAATCAAAGAAATACCTTCTGACAATTCACATTAATTATTCCGCAATATCTTTGTACAAGCGTACTTAAACGATTTAAAATAACCATTTACGTAAATCCAAAGGATTATGAAGTTATTTATATTTGTTATGTTAATCTTTCAAAACTAAGCAAAATATAAAAAAAACGGATTCAAATTGTTTTTGCTTGACATTGTTTCAATGATATGTCTTTATGTACCTCGCCGTAATGTTTTGATTATTCAAAATCATATTAATGCGAATAATTCGTTAAAAATATTCAAATAATAGAATCTTTACATTTTTTAATTATTATTTGTTTATTTAAATTTTTATATTTAGAATTGCATAAATTATATGAATCATGAATTAAACAAGTCAACTTTTTTTTATGATTTTGTGAATCCTACTGCAGCGAAGTTGCGAGTAAGTTTAAAAATGCCGGCTTGTACAATGGTGGAGTCAAAAGAGTCATTGAGAATCATTTGAAAATGAATTGGCCTCCAGTACAAAAAAAAATCACAAACGCAAAATAATTATTTATAGACATGGATGCGAAGAATAACATATATACGAGAATTAAAAAAAATCTATTGGGACAGCTTTATATTAGGTCTCTATCTATGAAGCTGCCGTTTTTATGAAATAAGTTAACGTAATATTTTTCTACATTTTTTTTATTTCTATTCATCAAAGTAATCACCCCTGCACCTTTGCCAACGCAGTGGCAGTTTATTGAGGTCCTTCTTGAAGAAATCAGCCGGATCTCGTCCAGCAACAAATTCTTCAAAGGCATTTTGTACAGCCTCTCGGATATTATTATTTTTTTTCCCGCCAAAAAGTTATCCAAATTCTGGAAGTAGATTGAGTATCATCAGCTTATACAATCGTTTTAATTCGTCATTGTTGACCAAGGTTTTCGAACGACCACGGGTTTCATTTTTTGGGTCGAAATTTCCAGAACCGGAAGCGGGCAAACCAATAACAGGTGGTACGTTCGTTTGTAGTATTCTTTCCGTAAACGTCGTTGATGTTGCGTGCCGCTTGTGTCGCGTTGCTGCCACGACGGTACTCATATTTCATAATTACTGAAATTTTGAAGTATTCATGATATCGAAAAATATTCAAATGCGACGAAAACATAACGAACAATAACTAAATGATTAATTTTTATAATAGAATTCCATGGTATTAAAATAAAATTAATTTGAAATCAGAATTCTAAACCAAACAAAAATTACTATGATTTAAATTGGCCAGTTTGTAAAACAGCAATTTCATAGGTAAACCCTATATTATTCATTTGTAAAAAAATGTCCATACGTAACCATACTGTACCGCAGATATGGACAGATGTAAGATGTGGAAAAAGGTGGGCGCCTCACAATTTGCCATGTGGGATCCGCCGGAAGAGGAGAAGGATTTGTAGAAAATATAACTTTTACACAAGGGATGACTGGACTTAAGTGTTAGAGAAAACAAAGAAAATTGTTATGGATGACTATCTAAGAGACATTCATTTTTAATGCATTATAGTATATCAAGTAATAATTAATGTAAACAATGATGATGACAACGACATCTAAACTAGTTGTAGTGACAGTGATTAAATAAATGTTTAATTTAGTCTTTAATTAATACAGCTTTATCTCTAGAGATTAGCAGTAAGCAATAAATATGAAGAAATGATAACTTTTGTGTTTTGAGTTATCTGTTTCGAATTTATTCTGGTATTAATTTAGATAAAACTGAAAATGATTACCAAAATTTTTCTAAAGAATCTATATCGATTTCTCTTAAGAATCGAATATTATATGTACCGATTTTTCAATTGGAATATCTAGTACAAAAAGGTCGGCCATATACATTCGGAATTCCGTTTCGGGATTCCGTTTCAGAATTCCGAACGGATCGGCCGGGTCCGGGTATGTGTCTGGCCTACATGACAGCTGTCAAAAGGTATTTCTTAGATTTGGTAGAGTATAATATACGAACCAACTTGTCAACTTCTTGCTAAAACTTTTTGTTATTATTTGTTTGCGTTTATGTTTTTCATTTTATTTACGTCGCTTACCCCCGCACAGATGTCGCTGCAATACCGTTACAGAAATGCTCAGCATTGTTGCAATGCAAAGGTATTTTTTTTTGTTTTATCTTTTTGGTTAACCTAAAGCTTTTGCCATTTTTCATTTATAATTTTACGCTGGTGTTGGTTGTTTATTTTAATTTTATTTGGGAATGATTAATATTAGAGGTTTGATCTAATTCTCAGTAGTAAGTAAGATATCATTTTTAAGTTTATGAAAAAGATTTATTATATTTCTAGTTTATACAACATGTAACAAAAACCATGTGGTTTCCCTTAAGTGCGTTATCAGAGTCAGTGTTGAAACTTAAAAGAATAACTTATTTTCAAAAAACTTGAACATTAAAAAAAGTATTTCAATTTAAAAAAATAATTTGAGAATTGTATGTGGTTTTATTACCTCTGCATTATCCGGAGAGTAAGAGGATTGTGAAAAACCCCCCTTCACCGACGCTCGTGTTAGTTAGAGGTAATAAAACCACATACAATTTGCAAATTATTTTTTTTTAATTAAAATTAAATTTTATAATGTTCGAGTTTTTGAAAAAAGTTATTTCTTTACGTTTGAATAATGTCTCTAATAACGCACTTAATTAGAACCACAGCGTTTTTGTTACTATATATATATATATATATATATATATATATATATATATATATATATATATATATATATATATATATATATATATATACATTTAATTTAATACAGCCTATAAAAAATCTACTGCTAAACATTGGACCTCCCTTATATTATACATACATTGTCCCATATATTTGTGAAATTTGCCATATTAACCACGCATGGCAGATGGGCTGGCAACTGTAGTTTTTACTATTTCGAGTTGTTGTCAGGAACATGCTGCTGCCATTGTCCAGTACATATTCCTCTGTCGCCTTTTACGACGCCTACGGGATGATATGTGATAGAGAATTCTCTTACGCCGTCGCTACACAAAAGAAGTACAAATTAAAAAAAAAAATTAAATATGTCCTTTCACTTTTTAATTTTCAATTAGGGCGTATACGATTGTGTTGTTTAAAAAAAAACTTACTTTTTGCAGTTACTGTATGGATCACAGCAGTCGACAGCATTGAGCGGATCGGCGGAGTCGCCTGATGAAATGGAACAGAGGGCCGCCTCGCCCGCCTCAAGCAAGAGTTCTCCCAGTGAAATGTCCACGGTGAGTCGTCTGTAGTTATTAACTTTACCGTGTTAAATTTTGTACTTTGCGACCAATCTGAGTTCAATCATCATCATCAGTGTAATTCTGAATCGCAATTTTAAGTGTTGATTTAACCTGCATTTTTGAGAAATTAACAATTTTCTTGGACATTTGAATATGTAAAGGCCATGTGCAACAGACACCTGTGGCAGGCCGTTTGAGGACGAGACTCGAACCTGGCTGTGGAATATATATATATCGGCCATTTGTTATTTACTGTGTTATTTATGTCTTATTTACTCTGTCGTACGAGTAAGGAAATTAGCAAGTGACATAGCCTCTTGCGGTTGTACTTGTCTACATATGTTATTTTTGAGTTTTAAACATCCATGAATTACACTAATATTAGACTGCAATTCAGGAATGCTTGCCACAACTGCTGTTACTGTGGGTAAATAACTGGTAACTTTTTCACAGGATCCCTCGATAGGACCGGGAGGTAAACAGAAGGTCCACCAGTTCCTTGTCCGTACCTTCAGCAGTCCCACCAAATGTAATCACTGCACATCACTTATGGTAAGTGTGCGTTTGATTAATATGGTTAAAATACACACATAGATACAGTACGTACGTACACACACATACACACACACGCACGCACGCACGCACGCACGCACGCACGCGCACACACACACACGCGTGGTGTGCGAGACGTGCGGGCTGGCCGTGCACACATAGGCACAGAAGACACACACACGTACACGTACATAGGTAGACAGATGACAGAGCGTGCGTGCGTGCGCAGATCGGGCTGACGCGGCAGGGCGTGGTGTGCGAGACGTGCGGGCTGGCCGTGCACACATAGGCACAGTAGACACACACACGTACACGTACACGTACATAGGTAGACAGATGACAGAGCGTGCGTGCGTGCGCAGATCGGGCTGACGCGGCAGGGCGTGGTGTGCGAGACGTGCGGGCTGGCCGTGCACACATAGGCACAGTAGACACACACACGTACACGTACACGTACATAGGTAGACAGATGACAGAGCGTGCGTGCGTGCGCAGATCGGGCTGACGCGGCAGGGCGTGGTGTGCGAGACGTGCGGGCTGGCCGTGCACACATAGGCACAGTAGACACACACACGTACACGTACATAGGTAGACAGATGACAGAGCGTGCGTGCGTGCGCAGATTGGGCTGACGCGGCAGGGCGTGGTGTGCGAGACGTGCGGGCTGGCCGTGCACACATAGGCACAGTAGACACACACACGTACACGTACATAGGTAGACAGATGACAGAGCGTGCGTGCGTGCGCAGATCGGGCTGACGCGGCAGGGCGTGGTGTGCGAGACGTGCGGGCTGGCCGTGCACACATAGGCACAGTAGACACACACACGTACACGTACACGTACATAGGTAGACAGATGACAGAGCGTGCGTGCGTGCGCAGATCGGGCTGACGCGGCAGGGCGTGGTGTGCGAGACGTGCGGGCTGGCCGTGCACACATAGGCACAGTAGACACACACACGTACACGTACATAGGTAGACAGATGACAGAGCGTGCGTGCGTGCGCAGATCGGGCTGACGCGGCAGGGCGTGGTGTGCGAGACGTGCGGGCTGGCCGTGCACACATAGGCACAGTAGACACACACACGTACACGTACACGTACATAGGTAGACAGATGACAGAGCGTGCGTGCGTGCGCAGATCGGGCTGACGCGGCAGGGCGTGGTGTGCGAGACGTGCGGGCTGGCCGTGCACACATAGGCACAGTAGACACACACACGTACACGTACACGTACATAGGTAGACAGATGACAGAGCGTGCGTGCGTGCGCAGATCGGGCTGACGCGGCAGGGCGTGGTGTGCGAGACGTGCGGGCTGGCCGTGCACACATAGGCACAGTAGACACACACACGTACACGTACATAGGTAGACAGATGACAGAGCGTGCGTGCGTGCGCAGATTGGGCTGACGCGGCAGGGCGTGGTGTGCGAGACGTGCGGGCTGGCCGTGCACACATAGGCACAGTAGACACACACACGTACACGTACATAGGTAGACAGATGACAGAGCGTGCGTGCGTGCGCAGATCGGGCTGACGCGGCAGGGCGTGGTGTGCGAGACGTGCGGGCTGGCCGTGCACACATAGGCACAGTAGACACACACACGTACACGTACACGTACATAGGTAGACAGATGACAGAGCGTGCGTGCGTGCGCAGATCGGGCTGACGCGGCAGGGCGTGGTGTGCGAGACGTGCGGGCTGGCCGTGCACACATAGGCACAGTAGACACACACACGTACACGTACACGTACATAGGTAGACAGATGACAGAGCGTGCGTGCGTGCGCAGATCGGGCTGACGCGGCAGGGCGTGGTGTGCGAGACGTGCGGGCTGGCCGTGCACACATAGGCACAGTAGACACACACACGTACACGTACATAGGTAGACAGATGACAGAGCGTGCGTGCGTGCGCAGATTGGGCTGACGCGGCAGGGCGTGGTGTGCGAGACGTGCGGGCTGGCCGTGCACACATAGGCACAGTAGACACACACACGTACACGTACATAGGTAGACAGATGACAGAACGTGCGTGCGTGCGCAGATCGGGCTGACGCGGCAGGGCGTGGTGTGCGAGACGTGCGGGCTGGCCGTGCACACATAGGCACAGTAGACACACACACGTACACGTACATAGGTAGACAGATGACAGAGCGTGCGTGCGTGCGCAGATTGGGCTGACGCGGCAGGGCGTGGTGTGCGAGACGTGCGGGCTGGCCGTGCACACATAGGCACAGTAGACACACACACGTACACGTACATAGGTAGACAGATGACAGAACGTGCGTGCGTGCGCAGATCGGGCTGACGCGGCAGGGCGTGGTGTGCGAGACGTGCGGGCTGGCCGTGCACACATAGGCACAGTAGACACACACACGTACACGTACACGTACATAGGTAGACAGATGACAGAGCGTGCGTGCGTGCGCAGATCGGGCTGACGCGGCAGGGCGTGGTGTGCGAGACGTGCGGGCTGGCCGTGCACACATAGGCACAGTAGACACACACACGTACACGTACACGTACATAGGTAGACAGATGACAGAGCGTGCGTGCGTGCGCAGATCGGGCTGACGCGGCAGGGCGTGGTGTGCGAGACGTGCGGGCTGGCCGTGCACACATAGGCACAGTAGACACACACACGTACACGTACACGTACATAGGTAGACAGATGACAGAGCGTGCGTGCGTGCGCAGATCGGGCTGACGCG
This sequence comes from Parnassius glacialis, assembly GCA_033319125.1. Taxonomy (NCBI): domain Eukaryota; kingdom Metazoa; phylum Arthropoda; class Insecta; order Lepidoptera; family Papilionidae; genus Parnassius; species Parnassius glacialis. Next base: position 6,583,898 of record JAVANC010000029.1, on the reverse strand, counting down.
GCAGGGCGTGGTGTGCGAGACGTGCGGGCTGGCCGTGCACACATAGGCACAGTAGACACACACACGTACACGTACATAGGTAGACAGATGACAGAGCGTGCGTGCGTGCGCAGATCGGGCTGACGCGGCAGGGCGTGGTGTGCGAGACGTGCGGGCTGGCCGTGCACACATAGGCACAGTAGACACACACACGTACACGTACACGTACATAGGTAGACAGATGACAGAGCGTGCGTGCGTGCGCAGATCGGGCTGACGCGGCAGGGCGTGGTGTGCGAGACGTGCGGGCTGGCCGTGCACACATAGGCACAGTAGACACACACACGTACACGTACACGTACATAGGTAGACAGATGACAGAGCGTGCGTGCGTGCGCAGATCGGGCTGACGCGGCAGGGCGTGGTGTGCGAGACGTGCGGGCTGGCCGTGCACACATAGGCACAGTAGACACACACACGTACACGTACACGTACATAGGTAGACAGATGACAGAGCGTGCGTGCGTGCGCAGATCGGGCTGACGCGGCAGGGCGTGGTGTGCGAGACGTGCGGGCTGGCCGTGCACACATAGGCACAGTAGACACACACACGTACACGTACACGTACATAGGTAGACAGATGACAGAGCGTGCGTGCGTGCGCAGATCGGGCTGACGCGGCAGGGCGTGGTGTGCGAGACGTGCGGGCTGGCCGTGCACACATAGGCACAGTAGACACACACACGTACACGTACACGTACATAGGTAGACAGATGACAGAGCGTGCGTGCGTGCGCAGATCGGGCTGACGCGGCAGGGCGTGGTGTGCGAGACGTGCGGGCTGGCCGTGCACACATAGGCACAGTAGACACACACACGTACACGTACATAGGTAGACAGATGACAGAGCGTGCGTGCGTGCGCAGATCGGGCTGACGCGGCAGGGCGTGGTGTGCGAGACGTGCGGGCTGGCCGTGCACACATAGGCACAGTAGACACACACACGTACACGTACACGTACATAGGTAGACAGATGACAGAGCGTGCGTGCGTGCGCAGATCGGGCTGACGCGGCAGGGCGTGGTGTGCGAGACGTGCGGGCTGGCCGTGCACACATAGGCACAGTAGACACACACACGTACACGTACATAGGTAGACAGATGACAGAGCGTGCGTGCGTGCGCAGATCGGGCTGACGCGGCAGGGCGTGGTGTGCGAGACGTGCGGGCTGGCCGTGCACACATAGGCACAGTAGACACACACACGTACACGTACATAGGTAGACAGATGACAGAGCGTGCGTGCGTGCGCAGATCGGGCTGACGCGGCAGGGCGTGGTGTGCGAGACGTGCGGGCTGGCCGTGCACACATAGGCACAGTAGACACACACACGTACACGTACACGTACATAGGTAGACAGATGACAGAGCGTGCGTGCGTGCGCAGATCGGGCTGACGCGGCAGGGCGTGGTGTGCGAGACGTGCGGGCTGGCCGTGCACACATAGGCACAGTAGACACACACACGTACACGTACATAGGTAGACAGATGACAGAGCGTGCGTGCGTGCGCAGATCGGGCTGACGCGGCAGGGCGTGGTGTGCGAGACGTGCGGGCTGGCCGTGCACACATAGGCACAGTAGACACACACACGTACACGTACATAGGTAGACAGATGACAGAGCGTGCGTGCGTGCGCAGATCGGGCTGACGCGGCAGGGCGTGGTGTGCGAGACGTGCGGGCTGGCCGTGCACACATAGGCACAGTAGACACACACACGTACACGTACATAGGTAGACAGATGACAGAGCGTGCGTGCGTGCGCAGATCGGGCTGACGCGGCAGGGCGTGGTGTGCGAGACGTGCGGGCTGGCCGTGCACACATAGGCACAGTAGACACACACACGTACACGTACATAGGTAGACAGATGACAGAGCGTGCGTGCGTGCGCAGATCGGGCTGACGCGGCAGGGCGTGGTGTGCGAGACGTGCGGGCTGGCCGTGCACACATAGGCACAGTAGACACACACACGTACACGTACATAGGTAGACAGATGACAGAGCGTGCGTGCGTGCGCAGATCGGGCTGACGCGGCAGGGCGTGGTGTGCGAGACGTGCGGGCTGGCCGTGCACACATAGGCACAGTAGACACACACACGTACACGTACACGTACATAGGTAGACAGATGACAGAGCGTGCGTGCGTGCGCAGATCGGGCTGACGCGGCAGGGCGTGGTGTGCGAGACGTGCGGGCTGGCCGTGCACACGCGCTGCTGCTCGCGCGTGGCGCCGCGCTGCCCGCTGCCGCCCGAGCGCTGCCGCCGCCCGCTCGGCATCGACCCGGCGCGCGGACAGGGCACCGCCTACGAGGGCTACGTCAAGGTACTCTCGCCTCGACCTTCTTCTATCCGCATGCACCCACTTCCATCCGCCTCAGTCGGCCTTCATTCGCCTTCATCAGCCTCAGCTCCCTTCCATCCGCCTCCATCTGGCTCGAAGGACCAACTTATCTTTCACATTAAAGTAGAATATAGAAATCAGTTTGCTTTGTCTTATCTTATATTGATACCAATGCTTGAAATATTTTAAATTTCAACATATTTTACAAATTCCTGTTCGAAGAACCAGCTTACTGTGTATATCAATACCGAATTTTGAGATTTATAAACTGATAATCAGTATTCAAACAATACCCCATGTCTATGAAACACTCCTAAAAACGAAGACAAATGATAGTACTAAGGACATTTTTGATCATTGGTCATAAATAAATTTGATCTCGAGGAAAAAATCATCTTTTTACAACGTTTTATAAACTTTATTCACGCTCTATCATATTAGTCTGTACTAAATGCTAAATGAAACAAAACAAAACAAAACAATAATTTTATTAAAAAAAATGAAAATACTTAAACATAAAACCAACAGTGGAATTACTGTATTACAATCAGCTGACTAGAGGTCACTGTACGCGTGGACGCCGGATACTACGCCGCAATACCTAATAATTTACAACACTTGTCTAAATACTTAACTTATCTACTTAACCTACTATTTGGCCACTGTGCTTGTCTCCTCTTAGCCACTTTATTCACAGATTAAATAAACTAAATACCTGATTCGATTCCTCGCTAATACAAAAATACTTAAATGAAATGTTAACAACATCAAAGGCTTACTTAAATGAAATGTTAACATCGTTAAAATCAAAGGCATGACCCATGATCAAAGGTGTTCTAAGTACTATCATCTGTTTTAGTTTTCGGGAGTGTTTCACAAACACCCAGTATATTATTTGGTTAAAGTCAAAAATATTTCTTAGGTATACCTTAAATACAATCAATTACTGAAAAATAATGTGCCTTGTAATAAAGTTAGTATTATTTTTATAACATTGTTAAAAATTAAAATAAATAATAGTTCAATGGAACTCCGCAATGTTGCTATTATATCCAGTTAAAAGATTATTAAAAATGCACAGTTTAAAACTGCTGCATAGTAAATTAAAAAGCCAATAATCAAAGCCAGATTCATAATTTTTTTCAAATCAATCTAAAGAACAATGGCAGACTTTCATACATAAAATTAGTTGAGAAAGAATGGTATCGTCTATATATCAAAAAATATCTTAAAATGTTAAGCGTAAGTCCCTTAATAACTCTGTCAAAGAATTTTGTCCTGAGAAGACGTCAAAAAAAATATTTAGATTTAAACTTTTTAGGTTATGTCTTATGACACTTGAAAAAGTCATCCGTCCAGTGGTTTTTTGATGTTAGATTAATACATTCTCAACATAATGCACTTACCTACATAATTGAGAGTTTTTAGATTATTTATTTATTATTTATTTGCATATTATAAATGTATATTTCTGGCATGGCTCCAGGGCCTTTGTGTTACACAGTGACATTCTCAGAAGGGCTAGAACCCAGAGCCGTAAATCCAGTAAAAAAAAAACCAGTGAAATTTTGTTTTAGCTAGAATAGAATAGAATAGAATAATTTTTTATTCAATATTGATTATTACATAATTCTTATTGAAAGTCATTTTTTATTTACATAGTGTTGTCATAACATTAAATGGAATTGTTGCATAGTACTATGATTGAGATAATGTATTATTGTTGAAAGTTGGTTGTAAGAGACTTACTTTCAACCATATCACTTTTATTTTTATTAATACTGATATTATAGTTATTATTAAAAATAACTTAATATAAAAATATTTTGTGTTTGTGTGTTCTGTTGGTAGTCTTACAAAGTGTATACGAAAAGAGTATGAATATCGTAAATGGCACCACTTGAATACTGCAAAATGATTTGTCATTTGATATTCCCAAAAATGTTTGTTTTTTTCTGTGGCTTTAATTAAAATACATTTTTATTTGAAAAATCATAGAAAAATAATAAAACTCATTTTATATATAACTTATTTATAGACGCAATAATTTTTGTCAACTATTTTTCTGCCATTGTTCTTTCTTAATAGTCAATTGTACTACGACGCATATAGGTAATATAACTAACTCTTTTTAATATTGAAATACATCTTTTATCAGGTTCCAAAACCAGGAGGTGTGAAAAAAGGTTGGATGCGGCAGTTTGTGGTTGTTTGCGACTTTAAACTGTTCTTATACGACATTTCACAAGATCGGTGAGAAATTAAGATAATATACAAAACAATTACGTAGAAATTTTCCAACATCACATTACAGCTGTAAGCCAAACTAACAACTGTCAGTGTCCTCTTTAAATTTCTAACACTGTATATTCCTGCTGTGTAGCGGCTTGATATATTATAAAATTATTTTCTTTCTCGCATATAAAATGTTGAACAAATTTCTAGGAACGCTCTACCATCAGTATGTGTTAGTCAAGTATTGGACATGCGGGATCCAGAGTTCAGTGTGACCTCAGTCAAAGAGTCGGACGTAATACACGCCAGCAAGCGTGACATACCTTGTATATTTAGGGTAAGTGTCTTTTTTATTTTTAGGTAATGTTATCATTATGATTAATATACTAGTTTAAAAATTAAATTAAATTATCACTATGTACATTTTTATAACATAAACTTTTTTGTATCCATTCTGCATTTCCGAATCATAATATTATAATCTATTTTAAACTTCATTATTGTACATAACTGTCGTGGTATGTATATCAACATGTAGAAGAAAAACCCGATTTTTTTACAAGAATCGACAGTATACGAAACAGTCGTCTCAATATTTATCTTCATTATGTAGATAGGTGACGAAAAGGCAACTTCTAGGATATGAAGCTTTCTCGCATTGCCATTTCGCTCATCAAGTGTAGAAATTACGGTGAATTCTTCCAAATTGTAGAGAACTATATGATAGGCTTTTACATGTTAGTGACAAATGAAAGGAACGTTAGAAACATAACTTTTTTCAGGCTCGAAAGACCATCAGCCCTTAAATATTTTTTTTGTATTTCTTTCTATATAGTGTGTCCGGTAACTAATGGCTAACTCCACAGGTACTAGTGGGGGTGCCGTCGCTCCTCATAAAAATATAAAATAAAATAAAAATATATCGCAGCAATTTGGAAAAAAATAACTTTTTTTAAAATACATATTAAATTTGATACCTCCGTTCACATTATGGAGTATTATGGCTACAAATTTATTAATAACCAATTAATTTTCTTTGGGAATATCCGTACATGTTTCGCCTTGCCATCGCGCATTATTTCTAGCTGTAACTGATTTTTTTTTTTAAATATTTAAAACAAAAATTTGTATTTTCGATTCTACACTGACGAAGTTTGAACACCTGTGGTAGTGTGCAAAAACCAGGGTGGTCAATAGCTTAAAATCATGACTACTTTATGCAGATTCTAAAACGATAATAAACTCATTTTTTTGTTGTCAAATTACTGAGTTATTGTTACCTGTTTCTCTAGTCTTAATTTTCTTAAAATAAAAACATTCAAAAATAAGACATTTGCTTCGGAAATCTGTAGGAGTGTTTCTATGGGGTAGTTTTGGGTGTAATAATAATTAAAACCAAAATTCCATATCGGTTATCGCTTCCCATTAAATCATCCCTATTCCACTTGTATCAGGTTCACATCAGTCAATTTCTTATTAATTAATCCCTTCCCGCTTGGGAAATGCTCACAATATTTATATCAAATACCAGATACAAGGGCTTCACTCTCCCACATTTAAAAAATAGGGGTAGGCACACGGCTCAACACACGCCGTGTACGGTGAGCGCCAACCAACTAACTCGCTCCCCCCGAAGGGGACGTTAAGTTGGGAACTGGACCGTAGTCCACAGCAAAATAACTGGCGTACCAGTAAAAGAGGGCTTGGTCTCTTGGTAGTGCATAAGCACAAACATTGACCGAAGTCGCGCATATCAGTGCGTGTATACGCCATACAGAACATATACATCATAGTCAGAATAGGTACTATACCAAATAACTTACTTAACCATTTCACAAAGTATTTTTTACTCTTTATTAGCAGCCCTTGGTAACCACGAAAAGTCCGCTGTGACGGAGGATGGAGAAAAGATGCATAGTAATACGGACACGCGCGCTCAGCGATAAAGTTTTATCTAACTTGCGTGCGCAATTTATCTGATTAATAATAACCATGTAGGCTATTAAAACGTGGGCAAGCAGTCAACATCAAAGGAGTGCAACTTCTGTACGTAGTACTATTATTTATTCTGTGCCACTAGTACCTGCAGGGATATCCATTACTTACCGGACACTGTATATTACTGTTTCCCTTTACACTTCTTTTAAATTGATTTTGGCGGTATTATAGAAAAATTGTTAAATTTTACAGATATCAACGTCACAATTAGAAGGCGGTAAACGATACCATACCCTAATGCTAGCAGAGTCTGAATCCGAGAAAACAAAGTGGGTAGTGGCGCTCAGTGAACTCCATAGGATATTGAAGAGAAACAACCTGCCTGACAAATGTGTAAGTATTTGGATTTCTAACTTCCTTACACAGCGAAAAACAAAATGCCATTTAATTAACACTTTCTAATACACCTTAAAATTACTCTTATTTATATTTCTAATACACAATAAAATACATCATGAATCAGACTCGAGAAACATAGAAACTTACATTAGAAATCAAGTTTTGCTGCTTTTGGTGGGATAATGTTTTAAATCTGTTAATTGTCTAGTAGTTCACTGATTTAAAACATTGAAGCAGCTAAATTAGTATAATTTCATAATCATATTATATACTTCATAAATAATGTTTTTTGTGTTTTTTCGAAACCATATTTGTAAAAGCAATAAATGCAGACAAAACGCATTATTAGTTAATTCTTCTTTAAATGGACTGTAAGTTTATATGACATTATATATACGGGGAGAATAAGTTATATGCGATGGTTATATACGACCTTAACAATAAAAATTGCAGACTGCCTGTGAAACACTTTACGAACTAAAAAACACAAAGGACATGCAGACAGAAAGAGGTATGTAAAGATCGTGACACTTGTCGATCTGTTCTCTCTGGCTACCCCGTCAGGGATTGTGCGTGAAGATAAGTTAAGACATGCAGACACTTCCGTGGTCTCCAAATTCCTCGTCTGGACGTATCTGCGAAGCGCTCCACCAAGGCAGCGCAGCGTCAATTTACGGTAGATGAGCGGTAATTGCAAGATATGCGATATAGAACAATAATTAGCGATGCCATGCGATGCGATACATGACTACACAGCGCGGCGTCTAGCACGTATTGGCACGTCATGACTGTCTAGATAACTTATTTTTATTACGGCGCGTCACAGACCAAGGTCAATGTCAACCTGAAATCGAATGCAATGCCTTCTGCCATACGTCCAAAAAGTAAATGTCATAACAGGAGCGAACAGCCATTTTTAATAGATAATCATACTGCGGCAAGTGAACTTATAAAATTATAAAAAATCATCGCCCTAAAATCTTTTCTCGTTAATTCTATTATTGCTACGAATAACGAACTTCAATCTGTGATTTTTTTTTTGTAATGGCTCATGCTATGGTACTTTTGCTAGGGTCAAGTAAGAAGAAATTACCTTTAATATTAGGTCCTTACATATGAAGTTGGCGTTTTGTACGAGAGGAATATAAAGTAATTTTTTTTGTAAAATATATTTAATTAATCAAAGTATGCACTTTTGTTATCTCATAGGTAGTTCATTGATCCCTTTACTAAAAAAACCATGGGGGCGAAAATCAATAAACTTTTTGAAGGCGGTTTCGACTTGCGCATTGGAGTTGAATTTTTTTTCCTTGTAAGAAGTTGTCCAAATTCCGGAAAAAATGGTAATCTGCTGGAGCAAGGCCCGGGGAGTACGGTGGATGTCGCAGACATTCCAGTTGTAGCTCATCTAACTTTGTGGTTGTTTGTTGTGCAGTGTGTGGTCTTGTGTTGTCGTGAAGCAGCAGTGACCTAGAGCGATTGACCAATCTCGGTTGTCAAAATCGTTTGGCTACATTTTAGAAAGCTGTAGTGAACGACACCGGCGCTAGTCCGCCAAACACTCACAAGTAACTTTTTCTGAGTCAAATTTCATTTAGGGCAGGATTTGACTAGGTCTCCAGGATTCAATCATTGCGACGAGCGCTCCCAATTATCGTACAGTATCTACTTTTCACCACAAGTAATGATTCGATTTAAAATCCCTTCATTATTGTGTCGGTTGAGCAATGTAACCCAGCAGTCGACGCGTGTTTTGCAAGTTCGGTTCACTCAATTCATGAGGTACCCATCGTTCAAGTTTTTTTTACTTTCCCGATTTGCATCAAGTGGATTAATACAGTTTTATCACTTACCCCAAAGCCTGCAGCTATCTCTGAAGTGCTTTGTGATGGATCCACTTCCACAATAGCCTTCAATTCTTCATTTTATATTTTGGTCTCCAGCCGTCCACGGGGTTGATTCCGAAGGTCGAAATTTCCAGAACGAAAACGTTGAAACCAAAAACGTACCGTGCTGTCTTTTGCGATACCAGCGCCGTCATCATCATCATCATTACAGCCCTTCACAAGTCCACTGCTGAACATAGGCCTCCCCCAAGGAATGCCACAAAGCACGGTCCCGAGCCACCTGCATCCATCGACTTCCTGCATGTCTTACCAGGTCGTCACTTCATCTTGTGGGGGGTCGCCCTACACTGTTTTGTTTTGTTTAGTAATAATTAATTTTGTTCGGCTGAGAAATAGCGAAATTTTCGATGTTTGGAGTAGCATAGTATTAATTAATTTTACAAAATACACTTTTCCCCACTCCCTACACTTCGCCTACCGGTACGAGGCTGCCACTCGAGAACCTTTCTTCCCCATCGGTTGTCGGTTCTTCGAGCTATATGGCCGGCCCACTGCCACTTCAGCTTACTAATCCGTTGGGCTATGTCGGTTACTCTGGTTCTACTGCGGATATCCTCATTCCTAAGTTTATCACGCAGAGAAACTCCGAGCATAGCCCTCTCCATAGCTCGCTGAGCGACCTTGAGCTTCCTCATACGGCCAGCAGTGAAGGACCACGTCTCAGTTCCGTAAGTCATCACTGGCAACACGCACTGGTTGTACAATTTTGTTTTAAGGTTTTGAGGTATTTCCGACGAGAAGATGTGTCGTAGTTTCCCGAACGCTGCCCAGCCGAGTTGAATCCGTCGATTGACCTCTTGGTCGAAGTTGGACTTACCTAGTCGGACTATTTGTCCCAGGTAAACATACTCGTCAACAACTTCGAGCTTAGTGCTCCCAACAACTACCGGCATAGGTGTGATATGGACATTAAACATAATCGTTGTTTTGTCCATGTTCATCTTAACACCTATCCGTTGGGAGACACTATTGAGGTCATTGAGCATAGTGCTTAGTTCCTCCAGCGATTCTGCCATGAGGACTATATCGTCGGCAAATCGAAGGTGAGTGATGTACTCGCCATTGATGTTAATTCCGTATCCTTTCCAGTCCAGAAGCTTGAAAACGTCTTCCAATGCAGCGGTGAAGAGTTTCGGGGATATGACGTCACCCTGTCTTACACCTCTCTGCAATTGGATAGGTTTCGTACTCTGGTTCTGTACTCGGATAGCCATCGTAGCTCTACTGTACAAACACTTCAGCACTTCGATATACCGACAGTCAACTTGGCACCGCTGAAGGGACTGCAGCACCGCCCAAATTTCGACGGAATCAAAGGCTTTCTCATAGTCCACATACGCCAGACATAGTGGCAAATTGTACTCTTCGGACTTCTGTACAATTTGCCGTAGGGTATGTATGTGGTCTATGGTGCTAAAGCCCTTTCGGAAACCGGCTTGTTCGGGAGGCTGGAAGTCGTCAAGTCTGCGCGCGAGACGATCCGTAATGACTCTCGAAAACAGCACGTAGACGCGGCTCAGAAGGGAAATCGGTCTGTAGTTCTCCAAGAGAGCGTTGTCATCTTTCTTGAAGAACAAGACCACCGCACTTCTGCTCCTCGCCTCCGGTGTAATGCCACCATGGAGGACGGAATTAAAGAGCTTCTGAAGGACTTCAAGTACCGGTCTTCCACCCGCTTTCAGAAGCTCCGCTGTAATTCCACCCTCGCCTGGGGCCTTGCCGTTTTTAAGGTGCTGGAGAGCCATTCTAATCTCGCTCAGACTGACGTCCGGGATATCTTCGGAATAGTGTCGAATAAGACTCGCTCTTGGATCGTTACTCACACTTGCGTGTGGCTCCAACGATGACGTGTACAGCTGCCCATAGAACCTCTCAATCTCACTCAAAATCTCAGGTGCCCCGGAAACGATGCTGCCACATTCGGTCTTCAGCTTTGACAATTGGCTCTTTCTGGCAGACAGATCTCTGGCAAAGACTTTGGAGCCTTGGTTCCGCTCGATCGCTTCTTCAATACGAGCTATATTGAAGTTGCGTAAGTCTCGCCGCATGCATTTGGAGATCTGTCTGTTCAGTTGCCTGTATGCTGTCAAATCTGTTGAAGAATGTAGCCTCATCTCCCGTCTAACAGCCATGAGATTAAGAGTGTGATCGGAGAGTTTTTGTGTTCTTCTGCAGCGGGTCTTGCAGAACTTAGCTCCGACCGCATGGACAGTTTCCACGAGCTTGTCATTCATATCGTCCACTTCATTGCAGTCTTCTAGGCACTGAAAACGGTTTTGTAACTCGAGCTGAAAGGTTTCGGGACTTTGGATTAGAGCACGAGGGGGACGGAGCGTTGACTTCATCAGACGAGACCTCTCCAACTTAATATTTAGGTTGAGTGTGCCTCTAACCATTCGGTGATCGCTGCCGGTTTTCACCCTCGCGATCACTGAGACATCACTGAACAGTTGTCGTCTGGTCGTCATAATGAAGTCAATCTCATTTTTTGTCAAACCGTCGGGGCTCGACCAGGTCCACTTCCTGTGGGGCCGCTTCTTGAAGAAAGAGTTCATCATAAAGAGTCCCTCTTTCTCCATGAAGTCGGCCAGCTGCTGGCCCCTTGGGTTCCGTTGCCCTATTCCAAATTTCCCTACTTTCAGCTCACCGTTCTCTCTTGTGCCTAGTTTTGCATTGAAGTCTCCCATTAACACCGTATATTGGGTTTTGGAGGAATGCATGGCTCTAGAGATATCCTCATACATTTCCTCCACCTCCTCATCGGGGTGTGCCGAGGTTGGTGCGTAAAACTGTATGACCTTCAGCGAATACCGTTTGGTGATTCTGAGTATAAGGTACGCAACCCTCGTCGACACACTCCCGATCTTTACAACGTTGTTAACGAGAGACTTGTGGACGATAAATCCGACACCTCCTTGGGACAGATGGTCGCCCTCCCGGTGATAGAGCAAGTTGCCGGATTCGAGGATTACCGTGTCCTCCCCCTCTCTTCGGACTTCGGATAATCCTATAATATGCCAGCGCAACTTGTCCTATCTCTTCTTCCAGCTCCACGATCTTCTCGTCAGTCCTAAGGGTGCGTGCGTTGTACGTTGCCAGGTCGAGTTGTCGTAGGTGGCAACCGAACCTCCACCGGAGATTCTTAGCACCCCCTGCCCCGACGTTACTATGGTCGCCACCGTAGCCAGGAATAGCGGGGCCGCTGGGGACTGGGGGCCGTCTGTGTGTTGTTTTGATCATTGGGGGGTATTTGCCATAGTTGCCACGCTTGGCGAGCGGGTTGGCAACCGGCGCCATACACATCTTTAATCCTTCGAGCTGTTTCTGCAGCACTGGTGCCATATTTCATGTTTACCATTATACGATAATAAGCGACGCCAAAGAAAACATAGTGATTACAAACAAATGAATGACTGTTTTCAAAACTCAAATGTACCAGCTAAATGAATTTATAAATTTGAATTTGGAATTCTTAACCAAAGAGGAGATATTTCAGATTAAAGTGGTCAGTACGACAAAACGCTAAGTTCATATGTAAGGACCTAATATAATTTGTTTCAAAATTTCCTCACAATAATATGTTGATGCATCACGTTGCGAAGTTTTTCGAAGATATTGACGACTCAGGCAAGGTAGCAGATAGTCGATTACGATAGTATCTCAAGGCGCCACAGCAGACGCAATAACTTGAGTTTCACATCACCATCGGAGCACTTGTAATAGTTCACATGTGTTGACATTTAATAAACCAAATCGCACCACTTTTACGTATCAAAATCGACTTTAAACAATATTATTCAAAAGATAGGTGGAGCAATCCACCAGCGGTTAAGTTCCCGCCAAAATTCCTTTGAACAAGGGGATAAAAAAGATTTTTATGTTAAAAAATACACGATTATAACTAGGGATGCACGTTGTATAAAAATATCGATAAATCGATATCAATATTTATCGATTTAAGTCGATATCGATATATTATCTTAATATCGGTATGTTATTGATGTTTATTCTTCTTTTTGAAAGCTTATATAAATCTTATACGTCTTTTTAGTTGTATCAAACGTTCATCGATTATGTAATTTATTATCTGTGAAAAAAATTAATAAATAAAGGGTCTGAAATAAAAAAATACGTTTTAGTGAAGTGAAAACTTATTAAGCATCGTTGTGATTTGAAATTCAATTCAAAAAAGCGACACTAAAAGAGACAGATATATAAATCTATACGATAGAATGAGATAGAATCCATACTATAATATATAGTAAGGCGAAAAAGGTTTTTTGTTTGTTTAAACATCCTAATCTCTGGAACTAATAATAAAATTCATATTATTATTAGTTGCAGAGATAAATTCAAAAGATAAATTATTTTTGTATATGATAGCTAGATTCACGAGGAATCCTATAGGCTAACTGACGAAAGTTACTTCATCATCATCATTAACTTCATAGTTTAAGAGATAATGAAAAATTAAAATAATTCAACACTTAGTTCCGCACGCGACCGATGCCTAGCCACCCGATAATAAGCGAGGTGTCATGTCGCGCAGGTGATACCGCGGCGAACAACTAGTTCAGTATAAAGTGTTTTTAACTGTTAAAATACGATTAAATTTTTTTATTGTTAATTAAATAAAATTAATAATATTGTAAAAATCACCATATCCAAACCATTCTTAACAATCACGATTTTGTAATGTCTTACCGATTTATATTAAATAGTCGTGTTTAGGCCATCTCATTTTTGTTCGATAAAATGATAATAAAGCACGGTCGCGGAGCAGGATTTTTTTATTGCTTTGCATTTTTGAATTTAATTCCCATCATAAAAACTTTTATTTCTTTAGCAACTAAGATAGTTTTAGGATCTTTTTAACAGTATTTGTGATTCGAAAACAGAGTTTATTTTCAAGGATTTAAAGTTCACATTTGTATGAATTGCAATAATTTGAAATTCTTCCTGCTCTGCAATCACGCCATATAATGAAGTAGACGTAGCCGTTACAAAGCAATTTTAGTAGAAAGAAAATATTCTTTTGACTCTGTACACTATTCATGTCTTAAAATAGGGATCGTAACATTTATTTAGTATAAAGTTAAAACTTTATATTATACTTTATGCCACACTTATGGTGGAAAATTATCAAATTAAATGAATCATTCACAGTGAAACATTTTTGTTTTATATTTCATTTCATTTGGAGGTTTCACTTCTATCACGTGTGATTTGCACACATGTCTTTTATTGTTTTATCTTAAATTTAGTATTTTGTAACCGCCGCCGTTGAACATAAAAAGAATTCCTTTGATAGTCTACTTCCATGTAACTGATTTAGGCTTTGAGTTATTGTGGACCCTGCCTTGGAAAAAAGGTGTTCAGAAGGCACGCTAAACAGATTGGAATCTCATCTCTTGCTGAATTTTGTAACGTTTAATTTTAGAGTGCTTACTAGTAGTTCACTTCAAGAATGCCGTTACCTCCCGCCGCGCTCTCATTCCGCGTCTCAAGCGTCGCCCTTGTAGTACCGATAGCAACGTCCAAGTGTACTTACGTTCGTTTTTTATGTTCCCGTACGTTCTCTAGTTTGGTACTGTTTTTGTTGTTGTTTTTCTTACTGTTCATTTTCTTTTATTTCTGTTGACGTTTATTGATTTGTTTTGGTACATTGAGTAAAAAAGGAAAGGTCTTGCACAGTGGCGAACGTAATTTTTATTATATAAGATATTGACATTGTAATAGTGGTGTATGGTGTCCACTATTAACAGACTCCGAGTGGTCTAGGAGCGGGGAAATGAAACTATCTTCTGATGTACAGGCGAATGGTGTATGGAGTATATTTGTTTCAGTAAACCCTGCCTATATTTATACGCCCGGCTACATCCTTAGTTTTACCAATAGTAATAATTTTTATTTACTTAGCCAATTACAATTCATACATTTTCACCAATAAAGATTAATCAAAATATTATGTACAACTATTATGTGTCGCGCTCCATATGCCGACGTAAGACTCGTGGATCGCTTCTCGTAGCTGCGTTGCTGGACGGGCTATATAAGTGGTGCAGACCGGCGCGCGCGCGTAAACTGCGAGCGGCGGCGGCGTAGGACACATCTCCGGAACAGCAAGAAGAAGCGAAGCTGCGGCGTTGAAGAAAAGGCTCGAAAATGGTCGACGGATGTGTGAAGATAGTCGGCGTGTGAAGACGATGCGGTGCTGATGATATTTGCGGCTGTTTCTTGTTTCTATATTAGAACGTTAAATATATACGTCAAATTATCTCGCATCGATATGCAGCCCGCAGTATCTCAGTAGCTGGGGGTAATTAGGAAATAAATGTTTTCTTCAAACCTTCGCCTTCTGCGTTATGGTAGCAGCAGGGTATACATTATTTATAACCGTTTAAGGTTGGTTAGCCTGGCTGCTACAACATTCTTTGAACAAGAAAAGCAGTTGATAACGCCTTATGATGTTTAAGATGTCGTAGCTATGAAAAGTTTTGCCAGATTGAAAAATTAAAACTCACTTGATACTTGTGCCAGCACACTGCCCACTCATCCCGATGCACCGTCGGAAATAGCAATTAAGTTGTTGGAAAATGAAAATAAGTACCAGGCGCTATTAAAATCATTTGATAACGTTGTCAAGAAAACTGCGGCCGCCACTGGTGTATCTGACCACTTGTAAACGATATAATAAAAAAATAAGTTCAAATTTTGAAAATGGAACTCTTTGCTAATATTATTGTGTATGTATTATATTAATTTATAATTTGGTTACGATTTGGCGGCAAATTGAAAATTGTCTGTGTCACGTCAGCATGAATTTAACGCGATAAAATTTTCTCTTCAATGATTTTTTATAACTTTCGATGTCTTTTAAGTCAACAAGAAAGTTATGATAGATTTCGATCGGCCTTTCACGATAAAGCCCCATCTCGTGCCACTATTTACAACTGGTTTAATGAGTTTAAACGTGGTAGCACTAATCTCACCGATGATATGCGTGAGGGACGTCCTTCTACGGCGACGACTGAAGATAACATCAGTGTTGTGCGGCGTGTGATAGAGACTGACAACAGAGTGATTTATCCACAGATTCGGACAAGCTTAAGCATCGGTATGAGTGAAGTGTATAAAATCCTCCATTAACATTTAGGACAACAGGAAGCTTTGTGTTCGGTGGGTACCTCATAATTTGACAGAGGCCCAAAAACTCCGTTGTGTTGATTGGTGCCGTGAAATGGTTCAAAGATTTAACGGAGGTCATTCTAATGCTGTGATCGACATACTTACTTACTTACTTACTTACGGGTGACGAAAGCTGGATTTATTGTTATGATCCTGAAACTAAGAGACAGTCTGCTGTCTGAGTGCTTCGTTCCGAGGAGTTGCCAACTAAAGTGAAGAGAGGTCGAAGCGTGGCAAAAAAGATGGTGGCCTCGTTCTTTGGAAGGGCAGATTATTACGCAACAATTGTTTTAAAGGATCGAAAAACAGTTACTGCAGTGTGGTACACTAACAATTGTTTGCCACTTATCTTGGAAAAGGTTCTGGAGAAACGACCTCGCAGTATGATCCTCCTTCACAATGACCACGCCTCGTCGCACACCGCCAAGCAAACAATCGACTACTTGGCTACGTCAGACGTGAAATTACTGGGTAATCCGCCCTATAGCATATTTATTTTTGTATACCTATAGTATATTTCTGAAAATAAAAGAGAAACTTCGCGGAAAACGTTTTATGGACGCCGAGGAAGCAGTGGCTGCGTTTCAAACTGCCGTCGAAGAGTCCCCTAAGGACGAGAGGGCAGTGATTTTCTCAGTAGTTCCATCGGATGCAGCGATGTAATCAATACATCATGTAAATGGACACTATTTGGAAAAGATATAATAAAACTAATAACTTGCTAGTTTGTTTATTTTTTGATTTTCTAAGAACTTTCAGTGTCAGCCTCGTACACAGCCACTATACAGTTTTAAAATGCTGGCAAAATGCAACTGATGCAAGCGTTAAAAAAGATTTCAATCCCGGACAACGTTGGATTGTGGTCCATGCTGGCAGCGAGAATGGTTTTGTCAAAGGTGCCGAACTTTTTATAAATGCAAAAGCACTACAGGGGATTACTATAATGAAATGGACGCAAATAATTTCAAAAAGTATATTCAGGTAAAACTCCTACCCAACTTACCTTCGAATAGCATTCTTGTACTTGATAAACCGTATCACAGCCGCCAGATTGATAAACCACCTACTTCAGTGGAACGCAAAGAATCTATGTAAATGTTGTTTCAGGAAAATGGTAGAGAATGCCACAAGGCATTAAGTCCGCCCTTTGTATTTTTTTAGATTAGGGAATGCAATAAAGAATAAATAAATAAAAAATAAATAAAAATATATTCTTTGACCCAAAGATGACGAAGCGAGAATTATACTGTGTAATATGTCGTTCGAAGCCTACCAAAAAGTATGAAATTGACGAAATTGTCAAAAGTCATGGACACGAAGTATTACGCCTACCACTGTACCAATGCGATTTGAATCCCATCGAGTACGTGTGTAATCTAATGAAGCAAAGAGTAGCTGATAAAAATGTAAGCCAGTCTGAAAAAGAAACACAAAATCTCACTCTGGAAGCTATTAATATTATCTCTGTAGAGGACTGGAAAACTATAGGTTGCAAGACCTCAATAAAAGAGAACTGATTATTTCGGTGGGCGGAGAGGCGTATGACAGTGACACAGAATGGAGTGACACAGAAACGAGCGATTTCGAAAATCATTAATTTGAAATGTTTAAAATGTAAAAAATAAATATAAAAAATATTTTATTTTATCGAGCACGTTATTATTTAACTTTACTAAAAATATAAATACTAAAAGACATAAACATGAGGACGTTTTTTTGTCTACGGTACCGCCAGCTGTGACGTAACGGTCAACGACGGTAAACTCGAAATGAATGCGTAGTACAGGAGCAGCAAAGTATAACAAAAGGTCGTCATCGCCATCGGTTTTTGTCTTTTTATTTGTGTTTGAACTAGAGATTTATGGTGCTTCCAAAAGTGGAATTCACCAATACCTTCATCCTCTGAAGATGTATATAGGTATCTGATTTTGGGCGGGTTCTTTCGATATTTTGTTTCGATATATTAAGCTTTTTAGATATCGTTATATCTATATTTGAGGATCTTCGATATCCATTAATAACGATATTTTTGGGCCCCGATATATCGATATTTATCGGTTTTTCAATATATCGTCACATCCCTAAGTATAACATTCAAAATATTTTGAGTGTGACCTATGTGTAAGTAAAGATGATGTTGGCGTGTTTGCAGGTGTACTCTGCGTGCGTGATAGCGGATGCGAGCGCGGCGCTGATCCGCGGCGCGACGTGTGCGTGCGTGCTAGAGCGTACGCGGCTGTGCGTCGGCGGCGAGCTGGGCCTCGCGCTGCTGGACCTGGAGCGCGCCGAGCTGGTGCCGCGCCGCGCGCACGCGCCCGTCGCGCGCATGTGTTACGTGCCGCACGAGCAGCTGCTGGGTGAGTGTGCACCCGCACCTGCAGCTGCAGCGAGCCGGGCCTCGCGCTGCTGGACCTGGAGCGCGCCGAGCTGGTGCCGCGCCGCGCGCACGCGCCCGTCGCGCGCATGTGTTACGTGCCGCACGAGCAGCTGCTGGGTGAGTGTGCACCCGCACCTGCAGCTGCAGCGAGCCGGGCCTCGCGCTGCTGGACCTGGAGCGCGCCGAGCTGGTGCCGCGCCGCGCGCACGCGCCCGTCGCGCGCATGTGTTACGTGCCGCACGAGCAGCTGCTGGGTGAGTGTGCACCCGCACCTGCAGCTGCAGCGAGCCGGGCCTCGCGCTGCTGGACCTGGAGCGCACCGAGCTGGTGCCGCGCCGCGCGCACGCGCCCGTCGCGCGCATGTGTTACGTGCCGCACGAGCAGCTGCTGGGTGAGTGTGCACCCGCACCTGCAGCTGCAGCGAGCCGGGCCTCGCGCTGCTGGACCTGGAGCGCGCCGAGCTGGTGCCGCGCCGCGCGCACGCGCCCGTCGCGCGCATGTGTTACGTGCCGCACGAGCAGCTGCTGGGTGAGTGTGCACCCGCACCTGCAGCTGCAGCGAGCCGGGCCTCGCGCTGCTGGACCTGGAGCGCGCCGAGCTGGTGCCGCGCCGCGCGCACGCGCCCGTCGCGCGCATGTGTTACGTGCCGCACGAGCAGCTGCTGGGTGAGTGTGCACCCGCACCTGCAGCTGCAGCGAGCCGGGCCTCGCGCTGCTGGACCTGGAGCGCGCCGAGCTGGTGCCGCGCCGCGCGCACGCGCCCGTCGCGCGCATGTGTTACGTGCCGCACGAGCAGCTGCTGGGTGAGTGTGCACCCGCACCTGCAGCTGCAGCGAGCCGGGCCTCGCGCTGCTGGACCTGGAGCGCGCCGAGCTGGTGCCGCGCCGCGCGCACGCGCCCGTCGCGCGCATGTGTTACGTGCCGCACGAGCAGCTGCTGGGTGAGTGTGCACCCGCACCTGCAGCTGCAGCGAGCCGGGCCTCGCGCTGCTGGACCTGGAGCGCGCCGAGCTGGTGCCGCGCCGCGCGCACGCGCCCGTCGCGCGCATGTGTTACGTGCCGCACGAGCAGCTGCTGGGTGAGTGTGCACCCGCACCTGCAGCTGCAGCGAGCCGGGCCTCGCGCTGCTGGACCTGGAGCGCGCCGAGCTGGTGCCGCGCCGCGCGCACGCGCCCGTCGCGCGCATGTGTTACGTGCCGCACGAGCAGCTGCTGGGTGAGTGTGCACCCGCACCTGCAGCTGCAGCGAGCCGGGCCTCGCGCTGCTGGACCTGGAGCGCGCCGAGCTGGTGCCGCGCCGCGCGCACGCGCCCGTCGCGCGCATGTGTTACGTGCCGCACGAGCAGCTGCTGGGTGAGTGTGCACCCGCACCTGCAGCAGCAGCGAGCCGGGCCTCGCGCTGCTGGACCTGGAGCGCGCCGAGCTGGTGGCTGCGCGGCATGCGGATGCACATATTCGGAGTTGGTAATATATTTGTTTGGACTATAGCTGTATCGATAATCAAAAGAAAAGCCATTCGTTACAACGTTCCTGAATAAACTGTACCCACCGACTTTCTGCTTAATACCATTTTACTTTAAATTGTGAACCTTACAGGAAAACCGCCACACAAAAATCACAATTTCGATTCGCAGTGACAACAAAAATTACATTATAACAGATACGCATCTGCGATTCCCACCGTCACTAAAATAATTGCTAGTTGTAATTTCAAGTGGTGATTTATGGTGAAGAGAAACATCGTGAAGTCCAAAACGAATTAGCCCAATGTGGTGAATTTCCCTGTTTCAAAACTCATTTAGAATTTGTGGCTTAGCAGTAGGTCGCATACAGGCTGATAGTATTTTATTTTTACATCTATATTTTTAATTTATGCAGGCTGATACTTTTTTTACTTTAACATTTTTTGTGTGTATACACAGTGGTGATAGCCGGGCGGGGTCGGCACGTGCGCCTGGTGCCGATCCGCGCGCTCGAGTGCCCCGAGGTGGAGAGCGTCAAGCTGTCGGAGGCCAAGGGCGCCGTGGACCTCGCCGTGGGCGAGCTGCACGCCTCGGCCTACGGGTTCGCAGTTGTTTGTAAACGGCAGGTGGGCTTCTAATCATATTTATTTTATTTTGAAACTATTTGTTATATTTTGTATATGATATAATATTTTATATACAGTTTTTTTAATAGAGATGTGTTTACTACTTGGTGATTTATTTGCAACTGATATAACAAATTATGTTTCTAAATACTAAACGGACCCGCATATGCATACGTATTCACACTTACGATCGCTCCTATATAGATCATTCTATCCGAACAATGTTTGTATGGTTTGTAGGGCCACACACTTTCAAGAAGTACAGTTGTAGTTAGTTAATGAGTACGCCAAAGGAAAAGATCACCAAAGTTAAAAGTTAATAAAAGTAAAATAGTTATAAAGTTAGAGTGGCAAATCTTTCCTTGAGTAGTTGGTGTTTAGAAGGACGGTTGTTGACGTAATGCTGATTGTGAGATTGCGATTAATCAAGAAAATTTAAATACACGCGACGCGCGGCTAAAAGTAGGTTGCAGCGTATACTAAATAAAAATGTGTGGTGTAACTATACATATTGGCCACCCGAAAAGCAAGGAAACGAAAGTTAACTCTTTAAGGAAAAGATATGCCGGCACAAAGCAAAGAATTAAAGGCTTTGATTGTCGAACTTAAATGTGATGTTGTCCGCCGCCTGCTGCGCTGCTGTCATCGCAGTAGCGGCTGCGGCGCTGCACGCGTCGCTCGCCGCGTGGGAGACGCCATCCCTTGATGTTGTAGTTCGATGTCCGTGTCTTGTGCTGCCCGCGGCATCGCAGTAGCGGCTGCGGCGCTGCACGCGTCGCTCGCCGCGTGGGAGACGCCATCCCTTGATGTTGTAGTTCGATGTCCGTGTCTTGTGCTGCCCGCGGCATCGCAGTAGCGGCTGCGGCGCTGCACGCGTCGCTCGCCGCGTGGGAGACGCCATCCCTTGATGTTGTAGTTCGATGTCCGTGTCTTGTGCTGCCCGCGGCATCGCAGTAGCGGCTGCGGCGCTGCACGCGTCGCTCGCCGCGTGGGAGACGCCATCCCTTGATGTTGTAGTTCGATGTCCGTGTCTTGTGCTGCCCGCGGCATCGCAGTAGCGGCTGCGGCGCTGCACGCGTCGCTCGCCGCGTGGGAGACGCCATCCCTTGATGTTGTAGTTCGATGTCCGTGTCTTGTGCTGCCCGCGGCATCGCAGTAGCGGCTGCGGCGCTGCACGCGTCGCTCGCCGCGTGGGAGACGCCATCCCTTGATGTTGTAGTTCGATGTCCGTGTCTTGTGCTGCCCGCGGCATCGCAGTAGCGGCTGCGGCGCTGCACGCGTCGCTCGCCGCGTGGGAGACGCCATCCCTTGATGTTGTAGTTCGATGTCCGTGTCTTGTGCTGCCCGCGGCATCGCAGTAGCGGCTGCGGCGCTGCACGCGTCGCTCGCCGCGTGGGAGACGCCATCCCTTGATGTTGTAGTTCGATGTCCGTGTCTTGTGCTGCCCGCGGCATCGCAGTAGCGGCTGCGGCGCTGCACGCGTCGCTCGCCGCGTGGGAGACGCCATCCCTTGATGTTGTAGTTCGATGTCCGTGTCTTGTGCTGCCCGCGGCATCGCAGTAGCGGCTGCGGCGCTGCACGCGTCGCTCGCCGCGTGGGAGACGCCATCCCTTGATGTTGTAGTTCGATGTCCGTGTCTTGTGCTGCCCGCGGCATCGCAGTAGCGGCTGCAGCGCTGCACGCGTCGCTCGCCGCGTGGGAGACGCCATTTTTTTTTATAGGATAAGGGTGACAAACGTGCACACAGTCCACCTGATGGTAAGTGGTTGCTGCGGCCCATAGACATCTACATCTATCCTCGTTTGCGAATTAAAATGCAGATGCGTTGTCACCCGTGAAGACTAAGATGGAATGCCTCATTTCCAGTAAAAAGGGCCTCCGGCCACCTGCACTCACCAAGCGAAACGCAGAGGTAAACCTCTACTTCACGCTGGTATTCTGTGAGGTCGTGGTACCACCCCGGTTCGAGCCGGCCCATCCGTGCGACAGCAAAAGCTGCCGCGTGGCTCTACCACTGTTAAACTGCCATCCCTCAATGTTGTAGTTTGACGCCTGTGTCGTTTCTTTTTTCTCGTTTACTTTCAAGTTCTTGCTCGTTTTCCTTTTCGGTTTTCTTATATACCAGTGGGAGCGGTGACAGTTTAGTTATGGGGCGCTTGATTACACCAACTTGCGTTTTTACAGTAGTAACGCGCACTAAGATACTGATGTATTAAATAAATCAATATCTGTGAATTTTTTATTGTAGACGTTAGTGGAAGGATACACAAATGAGTTACGTGTATAATTTTTATGATATCGTGGAGTTACGAAAAGTGGTTTTGGACGTGAGGAGCGCACTTACAATTACAATCTACTAAGTAACAACGAGGAGAGTCCACTAGGTTATTAATATTTTTGCATAGAAATACTATGTCAAACATTTTACACCTATTGCAAAGAGAAAGTAAATTGTATTTTATTTTTTTAATGAATCGGTGTATGACTACTTGTTATGAATACTTGTTGACATAGAAATTTTGCTGTAACAGTGATCGACGACAGCCAGCTCAGTGGGTCATAAAGTTTAGAGATATCGGACAATAGTTGCCTTTTAGTAGTTTGAGGTATCAGTTTTTTCTTTAAGTCCCAGCTGAAAGTGAAATTATCACTTTGTGGATTCCATCCAAGACCGAGCGTTTTCTTTGAAATCGGTTCTCGAGTTGTAGGTACTGAGAGATGGTTTAGTTTTTCCCAATTTTCCTTCGTAATTAGGTATGTATGGCATCTCAACGATGTATTTTCCGTCTGGTGCGCGTTTCATTGTTTCCTTGTAATGGTTTTCGCAATAGTTGTCCTTGGGCATGTCCTTCTCGTCCTGAGTAACATCCTCATACTCCCAGTATTTAGTCATCTCGTTGATATCGACGAGGGTGACGTAACAGTTGAAAGTTTTCATCTTACCACAAAGTATCCATCCTAAGTGCGTTTGTTGTACAATAGGGAATTGTTTTTCTCCTTTCAAAACTCCATCCAGTATTCCAGTATGATGTCGTAGTACACGTCTGCCCCGAGTAGCAGGTCCACGGGTCGCGAAACGTTGAACTCCGGATCGGCCAGTTTTAGGTTTTCTAAGTGAGGCCAGTTATCCGCTTTGAATGTTGAGTTGGGTAAGTTATTTCTCGGGTAAGTTTTCTTATAATCAGTGTTTGCATCTCGAACGAGTAATTAGAGTGGATAGACTTGCAGGTAAGTTGTGGGCTTCCGTTACAGTCTCCCGATGCAGTTCCAACCCCAGAAACCGTAGCGGTAAGTCGTTTTCTGTGTAGTTTAAGCAGTTGGGCGGCGCTTTCCGTTATCAGGTTCATTTGCGAGCCTTGATCAAGGAGGGCTCGAAGTGTGACGTAGTTGCCGTTGGCAGTCAGTACGTGCAGTTGTACGGTAGTAAGTAGGATCTCGATGTTGTCGTTAGTTAAGTGGTTGCAGTTAAGTTGAGTTGAAGTTGATGGGCGAGAAATGTTGTTGTTCCTCAGCCCGTTTGCAGTTTCAACAGTTGTAGGCGCATTTTTTTTGTATAGTTGTGAAACAGAGTGTGGTGTCTCTTATTGCACTCTTTGCAAGTTTAACACTTTCACTGTCCGGTTTCCAGACACAATAGTAAGACAATAGCAGTGCCCTATATGTAGTGCACGGGACAGCGAAAGGGTTAAGTTGATGTGCACTTAGCATTTCCGTGGCTATACAGGCAGTTTTCGCATGCATGTAATTTCTCAACTGTATTATTGCGTTGTATACCATTCATGTCGATGAACTCAGTTCATTGCATCACACGTGACCTCCTTTGCAGTTAGGACATTGCCCAATAGTTGAAGTAGTAAAATAAGTTTTGTTACGGCGTGCAGCTGCCTGTCCAAGAGTAGAGTTTTCCGGGGCCCACGGAACGGAAGACCTTACAAGCAGATGCAGGTCGGGCCTCCTAAGGCCAAAGTGGAAAGTCTCTAATTACTATAAACTATAAGGGGGAGCGTTCTATCCTACTACAATTCAACAGGGCGAATATTAAAACCGAGCTTACTTACCTATATCCAAGGCGACTGCTGTCTCAGG
The DNA here is from genome assembly GCA_033319125.1 of Parnassius glacialis. Taxonomy (NCBI): domain Eukaryota; kingdom Metazoa; phylum Arthropoda; class Insecta; order Lepidoptera; family Papilionidae; genus Parnassius; species Parnassius glacialis. The sequence continues at coordinate 6,559,300 of JAVANC010000029.1, read as the reverse complement.
GTTCGGTCAGGCCGCATGTGGTTTTAGGGTGCATGGGAAGTAAGGGTCAGTGATGTGTATCTGTGTGTGACTGATTGTGGTAGACCTGATTAGACCGTTGCCGTCGGCAGCAGCTCGGACTTCAGCACCGCTCCAAATTGTGGTAATCTTCCGCGGAGTTGCCCACAGTCACTTTCTTCGTTCGTCACGAGGACAGTCCATTAACTCTATCGTACGATTAACTAACTTCCAGAAGCCACTAACTCTAATTTGTTATAAAGCTTAACACACAAAACGAATACAGAATGTCGGTCTATACGAAATCCCGTTACTATAAGCAGAAACGTAACACCCCGCACGAATAAGAATGTCCGGATCAAAGTTCACTACCGTTTCGCATGGCAACAATTATTTCTAGAATAGTAGTTAATATTGTCGAATGCACTTATATACGGATTCAGAGTTAAACACAACTAAATCCCGGGAGAAGCTCTCACACCAGGAATGCGCGTCACGAATCCTAAACAGTATATTTACTCGACACGCCTGCACTATTCCGCGTTCCCGAACCAGTTCACAGCGTGCTGTCCCAAGCACAGTTGGCAAACGACTCCTATTTGCGCTCGCGCGCTCTCGCCACCCACCCCGCTCGACCGAACGTCAAACCGGTATCGCGCCGAGCCGAGCGCCCTCTGGCGTCGATTCTTGACATTAGCGCTTGGCGCGAACAAGTTTTATTGTAAGGTTTTTTAGTTTAGTAGAAATGTTTTTTAGTGGAAAAGTTCTTGTAGTTACTTGTGTTTTGTTGGCCTTGTTTTTGTACGTTAGGTGTTTCTTTATTTAAATTCTTCATGGTTTCGTATACCATAAACTTGCTCTCAAGAAAGAAGAGAAAGTCGTTTAAGTTAGGTAGCTCTCTGTGGTCTTTTTGTTCCCTCACGTAGTCCGCGTACGTTGAAGTATCCAATTTTTGCGACATCAGATTGACGATGAGTGGGTCCCAAGTTGATGTTTCGATACCGATGTTGGCGAGCCCGTTCAGGCATTCAGTTATGACGTCATGCATTTTTTTTAAGTTGTAGTTTTCGGGGTTACAACGCCCCGAAAACAGGGCAAGTTGAGCATGGTGTTAGTAAGTAGGCTGGCTTTTACTTACACAGTCGTGGTAAGACCCGCGACGCACGACCCGAAGGCAACAATTTTTTTCGCAGCCTCCTTGTATCCAATCTTCGAAAATCGAAACTTCAATAAGTAGTACCAGCTTCGAATTTCTCCGTCTTGGAAATGATCGTGGTGAGAGTAAGAGTGTAATTGCCCCTGAGCGATATACTATGCGCCTTCTCAATTCACCGGTGAGACCCGCTTCTGGGAGGCCGACGAACCGATCGCTACCACAAAGAGACTAATACCCTTTTTTTATAGAATAGGGGGCAAACGAGCATGCGACTCACCTGATGGTAAGTGAATACCGCCGCCCATGAACAACCAAGACACCAGGGGAATTGCAGATGCGTTGCCGGCCTTTTAGAAAGGTGTAAGTTCTTTTCTTGAAGGTTCCTAAGTCGTATCGGTCCGGAAAATTCGCTGGTGGTAATTGATTCCACAAAGAGGTTGTGCGAGGGAGAAGACTTCTTCTAAATCGCACAGTGGTGGACCGCCAATGATCCAGATGGTATGGATGGTAACGCGAGTTTTGTCGCGATGTGCGATGGTGAAATTGAGCGTCTGGAGTTAGTCCGAACAATTCCTCAGAGCACTCCCCGTGATAGATGCGATAAAATACGCAAAGAGATGCAACGCAGTGCCAGTGTATCGAGCCGATCAGAAAGAACTCGGTCGTCGACGATTCGAACCGCTCTGCGCTGGATGCGGTGAAGTGGAAGGAGCTGGCACAGGGGTGCCCCGGCCCAGAGATGAGAACAATATTCCATGTGGGGCCGAATTTGCGCTTTGTAAAGTTGCAAGCGATGTGCCGGCATGAAATACTGTCTCGCTCTGCTGAGCACGCCAAACATAGAGACCAATTTGGCCTTCCCTTCCAAGTGACCACGAAACTGCACACTATTCGATATGTCGACGCCAAGGAACAACGCAATCAAAGGCGGTCTTAACGCGACCTAACGATTCGATAGTAACTTCCAGACTTCCAACCGACACGGCCGCCGCGGACAATTGATTCCCACACATGAGGCGACCGAGCGTGAGCGGGGAGACGCGCGCTGGGCGGTGATCTTAAATGTTAAGATTTGGCCTAAACAAACCCTCGTCCCGGGCATAAGGACTTATGTCCGCGAGTAAATTGGCAAATGGGATAGGGTCGCGACGGCACGTTGCAAGACCGAATCTCCAACCAAAACCTCGGCCACCCTAGGCACCCCATCCGATCCATACGACAACTTAACAATGCGCCCACGGCTCCAATACAAAGGCAAAGCGTGGGGTTCTTTAACAAACACGAGGTCTCCAACCCGAGGAGGATCCGTCTTGTCAGACCACTTAACGCGCTGCTGCAAAAGATGTAGGTACTCCAGAGACCATCGGTCCAAAAACTCTGAGTCATCTGTTGCAGAAGGTCAAAGCTGCTCAACCGCGAAGAGTATTTCCCTGAAGGGGTACTCGGGCAGGGCGTTAAGCGGCTGGCCAATCAGGAAGTGGCCCGGGGTTAGAACCTCCAAATCATTCGGATCGGACGAGAGGGGACAGAGGGGCCGAGATTTGAGTACTGCCTCAATTTTACAAAATACAGTGGCAAGCTCTTCAAATGTCAAAATAGTTACTTAACCACCACCTCAAAAATACCGCCCCAGTGTGGGCAAGCCGGAGGGTCGAATTTCCACTGGATGCCCTTCTTGGACATCGCAGTACCTAAGTTATCTCGATTTAACTGAAGACCAACTGAACAAACTTGAGCGAATTCAAAATATTGCTATTAGGTTCATATTTGGTTTGCGCAAATATGATCATGTATCCGAATATCGTTTACAGCTAAAGTGGTTACCCATTCGCTTTCGCCGGAATCTGCAAACTGTATCTCTTTTGTACTGTGTGTTGTTCAATCCAAGCTACTTGAAGAAAAACTTTAAGTTTCTTGGTCATGATCGACCTGATAGAGTTCTTCGGTCAGCCGGCGAACTAATTCTAGAACCATATTCATTTCGAACAAAATTTATGAAATATTCTTTTACGAGCCAAGCCATAAGGTTATGGAATGAACTTCCACTCCAAATTCAACGTGCACAAACTTTGGAAAGATTCAAAAGTGACGTCAAGAAGCATTACCTAACACTGTGGTTATTGATAACCAATTCTAGCAACAGATAGTTATTCTGTTTTTTTTTTCAAATAAGACAACGCAATCAGAGGCGGTCTTAACGCGACCTAACGATTCGATAGTAACTTCCAGACTTCCAACCGACACGGCCGCCGCGGACAATTGATTCCCACACATGAGGCGACCGAGCGTGAGCGGGGAGACGCGCGCTGGAACGGGGCCGAGCGGTGATCTTAAATGTTAAGATTTGGCCTAAACAATTACAGTTTATAGAAATCAACTGTAGAATATAGGTATACATCAAAGACTATCTCATAGAGGAGATTTTGTTATAGTTTTATCACGTTTGGCATGTGAGTTTGTCAACCGCAGTAATTTTTTATAACTTGTTCTGGTCCAGGATCGTCATTGGGAGAGGCCTATGTTTGGTACTGTACTTGTTACAGCCTATTAGAATTTACTGTTGAACATAGGCTTTGCATTTTATATTGAGTTGTTATTAGGAACACGCTACTGCTTATCTCTTGATTTGTTTCCCTTTGTGGCCTTTTATGCGCGGGATGATATGGGGTAGTAGATGTTTTTACATTGTCATACATGGTGAATTTCAGAATGGCTGTATAATGATGATCAATGATAACAGTTATATTGGTATACGTGTTTAGGATCGTTGCACTAGTGCGTAGTGTGTGACGTGTGGTTGGTGCGTTAGGTAACGTGCGTGGTGCGGTTGTTGTGCAGAGCACGTGGGTGGTGTACGTGTACGAGATCACGCGCACGGCGGCGCGGCGTTGCCGCGTGGCCGAGCTGCGCGCGCCGGGCGCCGTGCTCAGCGTGCAGTTGTCTCGCTCGCGCCTGCTGCTCGGCTACCGCGGCGGCTTCGCGGCGCACGCGCTGCCCGAGCCGCGCCGCGCGGGCCAGCACGCCGCTGACCAGCCCGCCATCTGTTAGTATTGCACGACACTACACATGCACACGCACACATACACACGTGCTCAGCGTGCAGTTGTCTCGCTCGCGCCTGCTGCTCGGCTACCGCGGCGGCTTCGCGGCACACGCGCTGCCCGAGCCGCGCCGCGCGGGCCAGCACGCCGCTGACCAGCCCGCCATCTGTTAGTATTGCACGACACTACACATGCACACGCACACATACACACGTGCTCAGCGTGCAGCTGTCTCGCTCGCGCCTGCTGCTCGGCTACCGCGCTGCCCGAGCGTTTTACATACACATTATACATACACGCACACGGACGAACGAGTACAAAAGCAACAGGCACACATACGTGAACACGGCAGCACGTAGTCGAGCTCTCTATCTGTTAGTATACGCTACGCAACACCACACACTCACACGTACATAATACATAATGCCTACATATACCTTACCACACAAGAGCGAGAATGGGTTGTCTGAGTCGCACCGACTTACACCCTATAATATTCCATTTACGCCGCATATTGGCATAGTCACGCGAACGATTCCGCACTTATCCATGGCCCTAACAGCACTAATCGCCCAAAATGATAAAGTCGCACCAGCTGCGCAACGAACCCTCGCTAGTTTTATATCGAAGAGCCTACACAACATATTTTTTATCCCGATGAAATCCTTTATGCTGGACTCTTGCCTTGGCTAAAACCCTACGGTTGGCACCATCAGCTTATACGAATGATCCCGAAATCTCCATTCGTAATGCTCCATTGTTTTGTTTAACTCATGAGAAATTCCACGGGTAATAGTAATTACCCTCAGCACTCTCATAGTGCTATCTATGACAATATCTAGGGACCAATTCATCGACGAAAACCGAGTCGTCATTTTCCCCGGGAATTATAGTACTAAGCGTTCGAATTTTGTTTTAGAAATAGGTAAGAGGGTGTTGCTTTATTTAGCTTAGAGTTTTCTCGAAGGAGTGTTACCACGTAGAATAGTTTTGTGAGAGTGTTACCGTTGATTGAAGGAATGAGTGTATGATACTGATTTTATATGTGGTAGAGATATGTTGCAGCTATATTAGTAGTATAGTTGTAGCACGACCAGGGAAGAATTACTCTCTCATAGAATATCAGCGTAAAATAGCAGTTTAACACTGTTTCGTATGGTGAGTGTAGAGAACTGGAGACCTTTGTTACTGGAAAAGAGGCACTCCATCTTAATTTTCACGGGTGATAAGGCATCTGCATTTTGAGTCGCAAACGAGGATAGATGTAGACGTTTATGGGCCATAGTGACCACTTACCATCAGGTGGAGTGTGTGTTCGTTTGTCACCTTGTCGTATAAACAAAAAATAAAATAAAAAGGGTGGTATTGTTGCAGCGCTGGTGCACCCGGAAAACCAGGTGAGCGTGTTCCTGGCGCACTCGGGCGCGCGGCCGCTGTGCGCGGCGCCGTGCGGGCCCGACCACCTGCTGGTGTTCGGCGCGCTCGCGCTCTACGTGGACCGCGCCGGCATGCGCGCGCGCGACGCCGAGATCATGTACACCGCGCAGCCGCTCTACCACGGTCAGCACCCACACGCGCACTATCTATAATAATAATAACAACATTGCTGCATTTATAACCGGCTTTACGGCTCTGGGTTCTAGCCCTTCTGAGCTTGAAGTTACAATGTATTATTAACCTTCATACTACACTCCTTCACAATATGTTAATACGTCACATTACGCAGCCCTTGGGAGATTTAGACGGCAACTTGAGACAGCAGTCAGTTGGCGATGGTATCTCAAGGCGCCTAAGCAAACACCTTATCTTGAAAATCACATCACCATCAGAATACTTGTTTCACCGTTTCCACTAATAATTTACATGCGCAGACATTTAATACATAAAATTGCACCACTTTTACATATCAAAATCAACTTTGAACCATTATTTAAACAATAATACAAGAACAGCAATCTGTCGCCGGCAAAATTCCCACTAAAAAAAAACAACATTACCTGAAGACACTTACTAACTGACATTTTATTTTTTATTCAAATATATATTTATTTATAAAGTTTATAAGCATATATACAAATTACATATATGTATGTATGTAAATATACATTATATTTATGTATTATGTTTCGCAACTACCTACAATTGTCTCTGGCACCCAGAATTGACTGGTAGAGAATACCATCGTTACGGCCAGCAGCTGCTTATCCAACAGTAGAGTCCCCCGGGACCCATAGACGGAGAACCTACAAGCAGATGTTGATGGGGCCTGCTACAGGCCAAAGGCGGAAAGTTACTAATTACAATAAACAATCGGGGGGGAGCGTTCTATTCTAATAAAGGGAGCTTACTTACCTCTATCCAAGGCGACTGCTCAGGATTCGGTCAGGTCGCATGTGGATGTATAGTGCTAGGAAAGTAAGGGTCAGTGATGTGTATCTGGGTGTGGCTGGTAGTGTTATTGACCTTATTAGACCGTTACCATCTGCAGCAGTTCGGACCTCCGCACCACTCCCACTGCTCTCCGTCCACAGTCACTTTCTTCGTTTCTACGATGACAGTCCCTTCACTCTGTCGTACGATTAACAACCTTACAGAAGCCACTAACTCTCGTTTGTTATAAAGCTTAACACGCGCGACCGGATCATAGGTCACTACCGTTCCGCGTGGCAACAGTTATTTCTAGAACATCAAATGCCGCACTAGCTATTCTTGTCGAATGCACTTATACAGATTCTGAGTTAGACACAATAAATCCCGGGTGAAGCTAACAAGAAAAGAATGCGCGTTACGTATCCTAAACCGTATATTTCCTAGATGCGCGTGTCGTATTCCGCCTCCGAGTTCCCGACAAAAAAGACAGCGTGCCGCCGATCGCAGCGCTGAATTTGGACTCTAAATTTTTCTAGCGCGTTTTCGACACCCACCGTTCAACACGCTCGGCCGAACTTCATCCTGTATCGCGCCGAGCCGAGTGCCATCTAGCGTCGATGCTTGACACAAGCGCTTTACGCGAACAACCATATAGCATTAAGTTCGCGCTATGTACCCTTTACCTTAAGGTGTTACATTTAAGTTTTTGAATAAAAATAAATAATCATTTTAGTCGACATTACCATTCTGTATGACGGAGAACCTCGTGAAAACAAATACAGGTAAGCGAACGAAATATCAAGACCTGGCTCGCGAAGTGACCGACATGTAGGGTGGACTCAGGGGCGTAGCTAGCGCCGTATCAGCCGTATCAATGATACGGGGGCCCCGGGCTACACGGGCCCCGAACGTGTGTAACCAAAAATTCCAAGGACTTCTACGGGACAGGAAAGGCTATCACTATTATCTATTGAAGCGAAGGATTTAAAAAACTGAAACGTCTTCAGCTATGAATGCCGCCGAATCGTCTTCAGCTATGTTAGTATTTTTTGGCTAGTTTAGTTCCTAGAAGTATTAATTGTAAGTAATAACTTATAATCAATATATAATAATTTTAATTCAATTCAAGTGTTTTTGTTCCTTTTATGAAATCTTTCTTCTTCATTTATTTATTTATTCGTATGGCATTCTTACAATCGTTCTGAATAAATTAAAATTAAATTCATAATTATAAAGTTATTCTATCTTTTAATTGCTGAATCCATGGGATAGCGTCATTTTCGAGAGAGAACAGGTCTGTTGGGCAGCCGTGGTACCTTGTGAGTGGGCAGTCTCTAACTATATGCTCAACATCCTGGACAGCAGCTCCATACTCACACCCCGGTGATTTCCTCCACCCGCACGCGGACATGAAGGCTTTGCTTCGCCCGCATCCGGTTCGTACCTTATTCAGTTGGCATCATTCCCTTCTTGGGAGCGCAAAACCAGCAAGTGTAGGGTTGATGGTAACTCCCATGCTATCAGGGGGTTTTGCGTTCCATTCCTGCAATCACTCAGCAGATGTGTTAAATCCGCCGGACACGAGTTCACATGCGGTCTGGTATGGTGGGTGACGTGAGTTCGGACGGTGGGGGTGGCGGATCAGTAAATTCCACGTGAGCTGGCAGGTTGGGATTTCCGTAGATCTTCTAGGACTCTCGTAGTAGTATTTGTTGTCTTCTCAAATAGGGTGGGCTTATATAGCTTAGCACGGGGAGCCACTGGAGGGGGATACATTTTAAGGTTCCAGATATGCATCTCATGGTTTGGTTTAGCTGGGTGTCCACATGCAGCACATGTGCACTATTTGACCATACTGGTGCACAGTACTCTGCTGTTGAGTACACCAAATTGAGACGGTTTGTACCCAGCACATCGGCGCTGGCCCCCAAAGTGGTGCCCGCTAGCCTGCAAGATGTTGTTTCTGGTCTGGAGCTTTTTAGGTAATTTGTCTATGTGCGGAGCGTACGTGAGACTCTGATCGAGAGTCACGCCCAGGTATCTCGAAGTGGAGTTGTAGTGCAACATGGCTCCAGCAAACTCAACAGTGGGCTCGTATTTTGCCATTTGGTTAGCCAAGTGAAACGCAGTTACTTCGGTTGTGGCAGTGTTTGGTACTAGTCTCCATTTCCTAAAGTATTTGTCTAGTATGCTTAAGTCCTCGTTGAGGATATCTTCGGATGATTTGAAGGTTTCGTGTTGGAAAGCTTGTGCTATGTCATCAGCATACATAAATTTACGACTCTACGTTTCAGGTATATCATGTAAGTAAAGATTGAAGAGCAGCGTAGCCAAAACTGAACCCTGTGGTAATCCATTGTTCAGCTTTTTGGTACGAATTTCACTGTTGCCAAGGAAAACCATGAACTCACGGTTGCTAAGCATGCTATTTAACAGCCCCACTATTTTTCTGCATGGTACCGCTTTCATTACCTTATAGACCAATCCTTGCCCCCAATCTGTGTCGTATGCCGCTGACAGGTCTATTAAAACAGCAACGGTCTTTAGTTTCTTTTCAAACCCTGCTTCAATGTGCGTTGTAAGGGACAACATCTGGTCGGTACAGTTGCGGCTACAACGGAAGCCAGCTTGTTCGACTGGAACCACCTTATCAATGAAAGGGCATAATGCGGTTGTAGATTAGTCTGTCCAGAAGTTTGTAGACACAGCTCAGAAGGGTGATAGGACGGCTCTTAGGATCGTGTGCAGGTTTTTGGGGTTTCAACATAGCAATAATCTTCGATCTATTGAAGTCGCGAGGCAATTGGTTACGTAACAGGGTATCTGAGAAGAACTCTTTCAGCCATTTCCTGCATTTCGCGCTTTAGAAACTCATTGTAGACTCCATCGAAACCAGCAGCTTTATTAGGGGGCAATAGTTTCAAGGCGCGATCGGTTTCATCTTGGGAGAATTCTCGTGGCAGCTGGTAGTCAATTGGTAGCGACGCTTTGAGCTGTTTAGCGCACTGTCGTGTCGCCCGGGTATCATCTTCCCTGCCTTTGACTCGGGACACCTCAACTATTCTGTTTTCCATCGCGTTGGCTAGTGGAGCAGATCCGCCACGGGAGTTTGTTCCAGTCTTGCCTGCCAAACCATTGAGCACCCTCCTAGCTTTTCTGCTGTAAGTCTTAAAATCCGTTGACTCCACGGTATCGAGCCACCTATTTCGACGCCCTTCGTCGAGAGATTTCAGAAGGTCATCACCTATTTCATAGTTACCCGTGCGCGTGTACTCATCAAATAGTTTTCAGCAAGGGATGTACGCCTTGCTGAAAACTATTTGATTGCCTCAGGGAATGTTCTTTTTTGCTGTTGCTATGATAAGTTTAGTGAATCTCTTGTAGTTTTCGGCACAAGGAGGTATCCATCTGATAGCAGCATCCATGTCAGCGCTGAATTTGGACCAGTCTGCTTTGTGGAAGTTCCATCGAGGCAAAGGCACGGAGTTTGTTAACGGGATCTTAATACCAACCTCCACAAGCACCGGTCAGTGCTGGCTGTTCGGGAAGCTCTCAGACTTCTTCTTGTGGTTTCTAATGGAGTTCGATTTATGACACACGTTTACTACCGTTAAGTCTGGATTATAATCCCGTTTCCATCTTGCTGACTTGAACGATCCTCTATCCTTGGCATTAAATACCAGGTGTAGGTTGTTGTTCTCCGCCCATTGCACGAGGTGTTCACCATTTGCATCATTTTTGTTATGTCGCCAGATCGTTTGATGACTATTAAAGTCGCCGGAATATAGGCATGGGTGTGAGAAAGCGGGGAGAATGGTAGTCCATGAAGAGTTCGGTTGTTTGTATACGTGTACAATAGTAAGTTTATTGATCTTTATTGCAGAGGCAAATACATCCGGCAAGGCAAGTCTCCGCAGCGACATGTTTAATACCGTCTTTAACATAAGTGGCGATGCCATATTGCGCGTGGTTAATTGAATGAGCAAGGTAGTATACCCGGATAGCATCACGTTTATATAGATCCTGTTCATCTCTAGCGTGAGTTTCTTTTAAAAGGAGTACGTCTATGTCATTTTCTAATAGAATTTTACTTACTATTTCGCATTAAGCTTAACTAATACTTTCTATATTAAGTTGGTAGATTCGGGTAATAGGTCCAATATCTCTAGTCCGAGGGCTCTTCGAGGAGAGCTGATCGCATTGAGGCATTTCAAGTGGGTAATTAAATGATACAATATTCTTTGAACGACTGTGATAGTGCTGTGAGGTTGCAAGATTATAACACAATAGTACAGCAGCCAGTAGTTTGTTGTTCGTTTAGTGCCACCTAGGGTACACGTGCAGGGTGCGGGCGGCAATTCCTGCGGACGTGAAAAACTGCATCACCTTACTCTTCATTGGGGGGGCCCCAACAAATTTTGATACAGGGCCCATCTAAGGCACGCTACGCCACTGGCGTGGACTGCCGACCGAAATTATTATTATAACAGATTAATCCCAGTCTTAGGTCATCTGAGACGACTGGAACTCCGTGACAGACCGCGCCAAGCTGAAATGCACAAGGCGGTGCTCCTCGATACCGCCCGCATCGTCCGCCAGTTTCTTTCCCGTTCCCCCTAACCCTCGGCCGTTTGGTCTCCCCTGCCGAAGGCTTCCATCCAGTTGGGTTTTTATTTATTCATATATTTATTTTATGTTATTGGTATTTATGTATATTTATCATTTTCATTTACATCTATATATTTATATAACCCAACCAAATGAGAAAAGTATATAGATACCCTATAACAATAATAATGGTTTTATCTATAATAATATTAATAATAATACACTCCAAACCGATTTTAATCACGGCAGCCAGTCTCAGCGGAAACTAACAAGACAAGAATACAGTTACCAACTGTAAGCGCAAGCACAGGTGCACTCGCTATTTCCTCTCTACGTTGTCGTCTGCTGCGGTGTGTGTGTACCACACCCAACAGGTCTCGGGCCTCGGGGCATCTCCCCCATTACCCGGATCATCCTCACAGCCCACCTCTATGGGCCGGTCATTGGAAGCCGGTAATCCGGCATTGTTGGTTATCTTGTTTGTCTAGTTTAGCTAGGTCGGGTAAGTCGCCGTATAGGCGGCTGCTTCGACCTAGGTGTCAAAGTTGGCCTGTCAGTGGCATTGAGGGCTTTACTCGACTCTCTAATCTCTTGTAGTGAGGAGTTCTCTTGGTAGAGGTCGCCCGTCCGGGGGGCGAGTGTGTAGCGGCGCGAAGTTGTTCAGATGTGGATGTGGCCCGTTGTCTGCGCGGTCGAACATACCGCGCGTCAACCGGACCACAAACTCTTCGATAGTCTCCATTTTTAGGTCGGCCGCTATAACATCATTCCGGACGTAGCGACCTGCACCGACAATGGTCCTTAGTGTTAAATTCTGCTGGGCCTGCAGCCGCTGCCTTTGTCTGCTGCTCAAGAGCGCGTACCAGGCCGGAGCGGCGTAAGTAAGTATTGGACGTATATACATTTTATAGAGCTTGGTCTTCGTTCTCAACGGCAACTTGGATGCCAGGACCGGACGGAGCGCCGCCCGCGCACATCTGGCATTGCGGACGACGATGTCGACGTGCGCAGTCATGCGCAGCATCCTGTCGATCCGGCACCCAAGGTAGGTTACGGCCTTCTGATACGCGATCTCTTGGCCTCTTAGCTTCAGTGGTGGTGGTAGATTTCTGTAACGGCGGGTGAGTAGAGCGGCCGTCTTTCCCACGTTGACAGCCATCCTCCACTCATCCAGCCATGGTGGCAGCAGGTCCAGCAGGCGCTGCATCTTGGCAACCGTGATGTGGGTTCTTCTGGACGACGTGAAGTAGGCACTATCGTCCGCATATAGCGCCAGCTCTACGTCGTCCTCCCATTCCTGCAGTTGTCCAGCTAGCGTCGGTATATCATTGGTGTACGCCGCGTACAGGATCGGCGAGAGACAACTGCCCTGTGGTACGCCGGCTCTAATTGGCTTGACTGCGGACTCGGCATCCTCTACACAGATGTAGAAGCTTCTGTTAGCTAGAAATGACGCCACTAGCCGCAGCATAGCAGGAGGGACACTCGTTTGTTGTTCCATCTTGAAGAGTAGTCCAGAGTGCCACACCCTGTCGAACGCCTTCTCTATGTCCAAGAAGACGCCCACAGACGTTCTCTCGAAGTTGTATTCCGTCGATAGTAGGTGCAGCACTCTGGTCAGCTGTGTAGCTGTAGAGTGTCCGCTCCGAAATCCGTGTTGTTCCGCCCGCAGTTGTATGCACGGGCGGACTCTTCTTAATACGATGCGCTCGAACAGTTTGGCTATGTGCGGTAGCAGCGTAATCGGCCTATAACTAGCTGCTCTACGCCTGTCCTTCCCGGGTTTTGGCAAGACGATGATTTTGCCGATTTTCCAGCTCTCCGGGAAGTGGGAAGTCCGCAGAATGCCATTGTAGAGTTTTCCTAACTCTACGGTGGTTCTGTTTGGCAGCTGTCTTAGTGCTGCGTTCGTGATCCGGTCGTGCCCCGGCGCCTTCCTCACTTGCAGGCGGTTAATTGTCCTCCGCAATTCTGCGGGAGAAATAAACCACTCTCCTGCAAGCGGTGGCGCGGGCGACGACAGGAACTCCTGTACGCGGCTCTCCTTTTGGGCATGAAGCTCCATGAACTCCGCACTTGTTGGGTTCGGCATAAACTGCTCCTCGAAGTGCTCAGCTAGGATGTCCGCTCTTCCCTTGGCCTCATAACATCGTTCTCCAGTGCTACTTAATAGTGCGCATACAGGTGATCTTGTTTTTGTCAGCTGCCGGTTCAATTTGTAGAGCGACGCATCTTCCTCCTCTGCTTTCCATATGCGCCGCTCCCAGGCCTCTCCTCTGTGGGCCTGGATTGCAACCGACAGCTCTTCTGATAGGGTGTTGAGTTGCGACTTGATTCTTGGACAGCGCGTACGCGCCCAAAGCCTCCTTAGTGCTCTCTTTCTCCTCAGCTGAATTTGTAACTTTTGTGGCAGCTCTTCTTTCTTTTTGGTAAGTGGGACGATCGTAGAGGCCGCGTTGAGAGCTTCTGTGATCGTCTTAGTAATTCTGGTTGCAGCGGCCTCTACGTCGTCCGCTGTGTTGATCTGTGTTGTTACTGGAGGTCTCTCCAGTAGATGTTGTTGGTAGAGCCTCCAGTTGATCTTAGTCTTGAAGGCTCTGGGAGGCGACGTCACTGCCCTGAGGCCTACGGTGATTAGTAGCGGGAGGTGCTGTGTGTTCGCGTCGTACAGCACCTCTACCACTATCGGGCAGTTGATGTTCCTAGTGAGCACGATGTCCAACACATCCGGACTCCTCCGGTGATCGGTTGGAATATGCGTCGGCTCTTCGGGACCTAATACGTCATAGTTGTTTAGCTCCGCATCATCGTAAAGTGCACGACCCGGCGGGGTGATCGTTCTAGATCCCCATGCCGGGTGTTTCGCGTTTAGGTCCCCTGCTATAATGGTAGGTGTGTTTCCTTCCATTATTGTCCGGATGTCTGAGGAGCAAAATGGAGTCCCTGGCGGGCGGTATGCTGCGTAGATCCTTAGTTCCTCGCCCGCCGCCTCCATTTTTATGCCGCTATTTCCTCACTCATGGTCCAATGGGACGGTAATCGACGTGACCGGAAAGAGATCAGGCACAGAACCACCGGCTTTACGTGCTTCCCAAAGCGCAAGAGTATAACACCAACAACTTCCTGACTCCGGGCTACTACTAAAAATTTGTTAACAGAAATACCCAATTACCGATTTTGACTCAACCCCGGAATTTTAACCTGGCACCTCATTTAAAACTACTAGATCAACAAGACAGTCAATAAAATATTTATTCATTGGTCTACTAACTAATAAAACAAATGTAAAAAGAATAATGAACTTAACTCAAATGACTCAGCATATTATGTTACAGAAAATATACAACACTGTTATTCTGTCAGCACCTATATACATAATGAACTGTAGTATATGTTAACACATGACTGGTATTACCAATAACAATTATTGATTTATTTTATTAGCCAGTACAAATTCGCATAGTTTTTACTATTAATAAATTAATAATTAACATTCATGAACTAAATATAAACAAAACAGATAAAAATGGTAACATTAGAACTGAGATTTAATATCTCTGCTAGTAGTTGTTGTAACAGATAATATATTATATTAAGTCATTGTTTTCTACATAACACTGTCTTCTATGTTGTTTTCTTAATAATAATATTATTTTTTTCTCTCTACAAAATTACATTTTAAATATCATTACATTTAAATATTAAGTAACTTACAAATGCTAGGTGTAGAGATTTGTGACGATACTAGGATTCCCTGTGCTACAGCCACCAGGCCTAATCATAAAAAAGAATCACATATAATGTATATACTGATGAATGTATTTAAAAGGAAATAGTATATATTTAAAAAGAGAAAAATAAACAATAATTAACATGAGTGTGTGTACGCTCGTGTGCGTGCGTGTGTACGTGTTGTGTGTGGGGGGGGGGGGGGGGGAGCGTGTTCAGGGGGTTTACACTGTTTTGATAAGTGCCTCACTTTTTCTATGATCAGTATTCTTAATAGAACACTAGATATCGTTAAATTAAATCACGGTGTAGAATGTCCTGCCGGTCCATAAAATAGGTTTAAGATTTTATTTTTTGCTAATACGGTTGTATTAGCAAAAATATATAGCCCTTAATCAAGCCATGTTTCAGTAGTGGTCAAATATCTATTTGTGATTCGTATGAATGATATACAACATGTAACGAAAGCCCTGTGGTTTCCGTAAAGTGCGTTATCAGAGTCAGTATTTAAACGTAAAGAAATAACTTTTTTTCAAAAAACTTGAAAAAAATTATTTTAATTAAAAAAATTAATTGCGAATCGTATGTGGTTTTATTACCTCCCAATTATCCGGAGAATAAGAGGATTGTGAAAGACCCCCCCCTTCACCGATGCTCGTGTCGTGTAGAGGTAATAAAACCACATACAATTTTTTACTGGAAATGAGGCATTCCATCCTAGTCCTCACGGGTGACACCGCATCTGCATTTTGATTCGTAATCGAGGATAGATGTAGATGTCTATGGGCCACAGCAACCACTTACCATCAGGTGGATTGTGTGCTCGTTTGTCACCCTTCTTCTATAAAAAAAAAAACCTGAAGTAATTTCCTCAATTTCAGTCATTGGAATAACTTTGTTCAACTTACTACTTCTAGCATCAACTGTCGTTAGATTTAAAAACGAAATTTACTTAGAATTAGTTGTTTTACACACACTATTTTTCTACCGACTTCAAAAAGGAGGATACACTCAATTCGACTGTATGTTTTTTTTATTGTGTGTTACCTACCTTTTTTCTGGGAGAATCAATTTCGATGATTGCTTTTTTATTTGAAAGCTGTTACTTTTCATGTGGTCCCATATAAATTTGATCTAGGTCTGACCAATAGTTTTTGAGTTATTCCTAATAATTTATATTGAAGTCGGTTGTACAAAATTGTTAATTGTAAATTATCTTTGTTTATACTTATGATGTTACCTTTATTCAAATGTTGTTTTAACCAGTGCTCTTTTTTTACAGCTATAAACGACACACATCTGTTAATATTCACATCATCTCATATCGATATTTACGAAATCGAATCAGGAGAGTGGGTGCAGACATTAAATTTACGTAAGTTTGATATTAAATTGTGAATTTTATTTAGAATTACTTAGACCTGTACTTGGAGACAATTGTGTTGTTGTCAAATTTGAGTCTATTAAATATTTTTTTTATTAAATATGTGTGGCGTGTTTTTTGACATTGTAAAGTTTTGAGTTTAAACTTGAGATCGTCTCTGTACACTGGCCTTGAAAGTTAAAATGTTTGCATAATGTAATTTCTAGCTATGGGTTCAATGTAGTCATATCAAAAAGCAAGCTACAAAGGTTATAACTATGGTTCTTCATTAACAAATATTCATAAACAAATTCGCAAAAAACTGGTTTTTTAGAGGGATATTGTCAGCATTCTATAAAAAGTTCACTGAGCGTGCTAGCTATGCAAATTGAAGACTTTTTCGTCCATCGTGTTATCAGAAAATAAATATAAAAATAATATTTACAAATAGTAGCAATTAATTACATATTTAATAATATTTACTCTGAGCAAGTCGCGTGTTCTTCTTAGGCTTTCTACTTCTTCATCAGCTCGTTAAAATCTAGTGCTGGAATATTACACTTCTATTATAGGGAAATATCGCATTAATCGTCTCTCTTAGCACGAACCCAGTACCGGACGAGCACTATCTCCGGTCTGAGTATTTTACGCCTGGTGTAAGCGAGACGGTTATACGATTATATCGCCATTTATCCGAATCCATAAGATTTTTCTAGCATTTTGTTTTATACGTGGTAGAACCAGGCTGCAGCTGTATTATGGTTGTAGCACAAATGGGCCGGTTCGACCGGGGAAGGACCACACTCTCACTGAATACCAGCGTAAAATAGCAGCGTAACGCTGCTGTGTTTCGTATGGTGAGTGTAGAGAACCGGAGACCCTTTTTACTGGAAACGAGGCATTCCATCTTAGTTCTCACGGGTGACAACGTATCTGCATTTCGATTTTTAATTGAGGATAAATGTAGATGTATATGGGACACAGCATCAACTTACTACTAGGTGGAATGTGTGCTCGTTTGTCACCTTTATTCTATAAAAGAAATATATTGGAAGCCATTACATTTTTCTAGTGTGATGTGGTGTTGTGACCCACAGGACATAATTATATATTAGAGTTAAATTTAAAATAAGCAGGAGTCTTTTTTTATATAGGATTAGGGTGAAAAACGAGCACACAGTCCACCTGGTGGTAAGTGGTTGCTGCGGCCCATAGACATCTACATCTATTCTCTGTTACAGATCAAAATGCAGATGCGTTTTCACCCGTGAGGACTAGGATGGAATGCCTCATTTCCAGTAAAAAGGGCCTCCGGCCACCTGCACTCACCAAGCGAAACGCAGAGGTAAACCTCTACTTCACGCTGGTTTTCTGTGAGGTCGTGGTACCACCCCGGTTCGAGCCGGCCCATCCGTGCGACAGCAAAAGCTGCCGCGTGGCTCTACCACTGTTAAAAATCTAGTCTAATACAAGTCCTAGACAGAGCAACATGTATCCTTGTCATTGACACCTTCCTTTATTGGGGCGATGTATACGCTTTTACAACAAAATCCCAAAAAATATACAAAATTTGACCCGCTCAAAGTTCAAAAACTTTATTAAACAAAGTTTGTATAAAGAGGGTTATTATAATATTAAGGAATTTATGGATGACAATAACCCCTGGGATTGAGGTGATCGCTACCTACCTATTTCTAATTTATTTTGTATTGTTAATTAACATACATGATTGTAAGCTGTTATATTAAAAAAAAGTCCCGCTGGGTTTTGTGCTGGTTTTTCCCAGGACAAAGGTTTTTTTTTTCGAACCAATGGTAATTAAAGAAAAGGGTGACTTTCAATAAGTATTATTTATAATCTATATTGAATTTAAAAAAAAATCTGTTTCTGATTCCAACACCCGCGTGAGGAAACCGCGGGGCAATGATTTCACGTACGCGGATTACCATTTTCCGGTCATAATGTATGCGTATGATTTGTTTCAGCGAACGCGCGTCCGTTGGACGAATCGGGGTACGTGGTGTGCGTGGGTGGTGGGGGAAACAACGGATTCCCCTTCTCGTCAGACTCCGCGCCATTCTTAGTTTACTTAAGGCCGCTTTTTACACGTAAGCGTGCAATTTTCGTATATGTTAGCAAATATCACCAATAATAAGTGGTTTTTATTTTAACATTTTGAACATAATATTTTACTGCTTTTTTATCCTATACAGGGTTATTTTGCAATAACCGGCCAAATTTGCATAGATGGTTTTAGAATAAGTAATGTAGGCAAATCGTAAAAAAAATTTAATTAGAACAAATCTCAAACATTGTGTCCTTTTTATCTCTTAAATTCAAAATGCCTTGTAATTCATTAATTTAAATGATTTTACTGCGCACGCACACATTCGTAAGGGTCGATCGGTAGGCAAAAACGTTGTTGCCCATAAATCACATTCAATTTGGGATAGTTTAAAATAAAAGTAAAAGCCTTATTTACTTGTATTTTCAAAAACTGCAATAACTATATCATTTTCTACAAGTCATGACTACTTTCTCTTGAAACTTGAAAGTATTAATTTTTTTTAAAGGCACATCACGAAAAAGAAATGATTTTTTTCGTGTTGTGCCTGAGCAAATATGATCTGCTATAAATACACAGAAGCCTAAATTCTTAGCCTCACAAACTTATGCATTAAATGTTCCGCAACGTAAGCAAGTACATATTTATATTTTTTCATACGCGTTGCTGCTGTAAAATAAATAATTGTGGAAATATCGGTTTTAAATTTGGAACAGCTATATTGTTTATTTAGGAATGATAATACATTCATTGTAATTGAATGATATATCTTTTAAATAAATTTGTCGGTACAATACGCGCGAGTTAAGGCTTGAACACCCCTGCCAAATCTCATTCGTTCGCACATCATCAGCAATCCCACCTGGGTCAAGCGTATGCAGTAAATAAGCTTAGTAAATAGTTTTGTTGCATATAATTTAAGTATAAATAGACAATTGTCATCATTTAATATTGAATATTGTAGTAATAAACTTCTTACTGTAACTCTGTCAAAATAAATAAATATATTTTTTATTGAAGTCTGGTTCATTATCTTAATTCGCGCCACCTAGTGTATGTTAATTGTAATATGCCTATAAATTTCGCGTATGTGCAAGGATAGGTTGACAAAGTTCTACCACAATCTGATGAACGGTATGGCAGCGCATAAAATACTACAATATTAATTTTATATATTAGTAGGGTGACAAACGAGCAATACAGTCCACCTGATGGAAAATGGCTAATAAATGGATACATTATATCACTCTTACCATCCATAGCAGGCTTAATATAAGATGAAACATTGGCTATATTTATTTATACCTTTAACGTCTAGTGGCAGATAATGAAAATCTTTCTTCAACAGAGGGTCCATTAAATGTGGAGATAGCGACCACGTGGGGCAGCAACAAGAGAAGGTTTTCAGTCCGAGAGCAGTCGCATCAAGCGATCGAAGCGCATAATAGATTGTAAGTGATCATGACTTTTGTTTGGTTATATTTAAAGTAAAAATAAAGTAATAAATACCCTTTATTTATTAGTAATATAGCTTTTAACAAAAAGCAAAACCGACTTCAAATTGCTCAAAAAGAAGTTATTTATTTGCTAACCTTTAAAAGTGGAATTTTTCTCCAAATTGCCCTTGAAGTACAACCTATTTAATAAAAAAAGAATCATTAAAATCGCATTGAGAACCTCCTTTTTGAAGGCGGTTAAAATAGAAAAAAAAACCAGCTCACTTATTACCACCAGCATCGACGACCAGTCGCGGATAAAGTAATACTTGATTGAAAATTTAAGTAGTAGGAGAACAACAATTGTTTGTATTGACTATTGATGTGTTTGTATTGACATGTTGTTTGTTATATGTTGCGAATTATAACACAATTTAAAAAAATAAAATTGTTTACATAATTCCTTTGGGTTATTTTATAAAAACTTATAACGAAGTTATCGCATTAAATAAATCGTTTTTGAAAAGATTACCAAAACACATGAAAGAGTTTGTAAAATGTATAACAGTTAACATTTGCTGTTGTTTGTACATATCATATAGTCAGCGTATACTCTGTGCGTATACTTAGCAGCTAATGCGTAGCTAAAGTTATATACACATTCATTTTTTACAGCCTATCAAAAGTTCTCTGCAAAACATAGGCCTCCTCTATGGATTGCCTCATAGGTGGGATTTACCATAATTGCCACGCTTAGAAGGGGATCCACAGCTTTTTTATTACTTTGATTTTTTAAAATATTAATTTTTAATTTTTTTTGTGCGGTTCCATATTCAGACTTTGCTCCTGTAAATATAATTTGAATAATATTATAACGTTATGATCTGTACTCTGTAAATCCGTACATTTCTTTTATTAAAAAAAAATTAGGCAAGTGCGAGTCGGACTCGGGCATGAAGGGTTCCGTACCATCGTACAAGATTTAATACTATGTAGGTAAAAAACACGCTTCTAGTAGAGGAGCCCCCTTTATTTTATTTTTATTATTTGTTTTTATAACGGCAACAGAAATACACATTCTGTGAAAATTTCAACTGTCTACCTATTACGGATCATGAGATACAGCCCACTGACAGACAGACGGACGGACAGCGGAGTCTTAGTAATAGGGTCCCTTTGTGGTTACCCTTCGAGTACGGTACCTTAAAAAGGGAGTATTACTTATATTGACGGACAGATACAGCATTTATGATACAGTTAAGGAATGAAATAATAACGTCTATTGTATTAATTAGACATTATTATTGTCTGTTGCATTAATTCAGTCATGTAGTGGCGGTGTAAGAATATCCACTACTACTATCGTCCCGTGGGTGTTGTACGAGGCGACAGATTATGGAGGAATCAGGAGGTGGACAGCATGTTCCTGATAACTACTAAAAATAAATATAAATAGCATTTATATTTATTTTCATGACAAAATCCCCCTATGAGGTTGTAGGGGACTGCCAGGCTGGTGCAACTTCCATAGTAAAAATTATATGTACTACAGGGGTCAAATTTTAATGACGGTTAACTCTTCTTTCTGCTTTTCGTAATATGTCTATTAACGACATTGTCAAATGAAATAGGTTCAAATGTCAAATCAAACAATTATATTAGTATATATTTTATTAATTAAGATTGCTTTTAATTTTGCTATAGGAGCCGTTGTTCATTTACAGAATTGTTAAGAAATTAAATATGCATTATAAAACTTTCCAATTAAATGGTGCAAGAAGCAGAAAAATTGATAACAAGAAAAGGCAATATTTCCCTTAGATGATGAAAGGTATGTGGTGATTTCAACTTTAATAGTAATATGATATTTAACGCGAGTAAATTTTTGGACAAGCCATCTATGTAGGACAGGTTTTTATAGTGTACGATTGTGTGCACAAATACAAACACACTATTTCCTAAATCTGATAGTTCCATGGTATGGCAATCCGAAACGAACTATACTTAGAAACTACACAGTCAATTCTGACTGCTAACATTCTATTTGTTCAATAAAAATATGATTTTATTTATATTATTTTTTCAGATGCAAGCAATGGGTGAAATAGCTGGCACATGCACCAATTGGAAAATTTCACATTTTAAGACATATTTGTGACAAACATTGCATTTGAACCCAACTAAAACGAACTGTTATTTCTTCAGTGGACTTAATTTAAACTTCCACAATTATGTGTATGTTAATTAGGTTTTATTTACATGTAGCAAAAGATAATATATAAATAAGCTCAAAGTTATTTGTTAATTACCTGGTTATAAATATTTTTTTTATAGATTCATCTACAAACATTAGCTATAATGAAAATTCATTTTGACAGCGATAATTAGTAAACGATCTCTGCGAATAGTATGTACATATGTACCTCTGTGAAAAAGCCTAGCGATTTGTTCATAGTATTTGTTACACATAAAAGCAATTAATCGAATCAGTATTAAAAACCCAATATTTTTACCCTTAAAAAAAACTAACGTTGAAAATAAGCATCCAGACGCAGACTATTTATTTTACAGCATAGCAACAATTATTCAGTGCGGGAAGGAAGCCTCTGTCCTGCAATGCCGCAGCCAAACGCTTAGCCACTGCGCTACGGAGTCATTTATTTTTTACTTAATTAATTACTAGTATAAAAGTGCGCTTTTTATTTTATATTTTCTTTATACATATTTTTGTGCCTAATTGTAGAAATATAATTACAAATTGCTGTGTGTAAAATACATTGATTTCTTATTCTCATCGGCATTTTTACTCAATCCCGACGTTAAAAAATTTATTTCACATAAATAATTCAGTGTAGAGATCTAACTTTTCTTATGTAAAAATATCGATAAACAATATATCGATAAATGTTATATCGATAAAATTATTCGAGGATACACATTTACAGCACTATTGTAATTCGTCAATGTTGTCAGCACTGCTTCTCAAAACTAAATGTCATATCTTGATGTTGGTAAAGTAGCTTGGCGTAATATCATGCATTTATTTTTACTATGGAAGTCCCGCCTCTTAAACGTAGTGATTATATTCTCTTTGGGGACTGCAGTGGACTGTATGTGATTTTTTCATTACAGCCCTTCACAAGTCCACTGCTGAACATAGGCCTCCCCCAAAGAATGCCACAAAGCACGGTCCTGAGCCACCCGCATCCATCGACCTCCTGCATGTCTCACCAGGTCGTCACTCCATCTTGTGGGGGGACGCCCTACACTTCGCCTACCGGTACGAGACTGCCACTCGAGAACCTTTCTTCCCCATCGGTTGTCGGTTCTTCGAGCTATATGGCCGGCCCACTGCCACTTCAGCTTACTAATCCGTTGGGCTATGTCGGTTACTCTGGTTCTACTGCGGATATCCTCATTCCTAAGTTTATCACGCAATGAAACTCCGAGCATAGCCCTCTCCATAGCTCGCTGAGCGACCTTGAGCTTCCTCATACGGCCAGCAGTGAAGGACCACGTCTCAGTTCCGTAAGTCATCACTGGCAACACGCACTGGTTGTACAATTTTGTTTTAAGGTTTTGAGGTATTTCTGACGAGAAGATGTGTCGTAGCTTCCCGAACGCTGCCCAGCCGAGTTGAATCCGTCGATTGACCTCTCGGTCGAAGTTGGACTTACCTAGTCGGACTATTTGTCCCAGGTAAACATACTCGTCAACAACTTCGAGCTTAGTGCTCCCAACAACTACCGGCATAGGTGTGACATGGACATTAAACATAATCTTTGTTTTGTCCATGTATCCGTTGGGAGACACTATTGAGGTCATTGAGCATAGTGCTTAGTTCCTCCAGCGATTCTGCCATGAGGACTATATCGTCCGCAAATCGAAGGTGAGTGATGTACTCGCCATTGATGTTAATTCCGTATCCTTTCCAGTCCAGAAGCTTGAAAACGTCTTCCAATGCAGCGGTGAAGAGTTTCGGGGATATAACGTCACCCTGTCTTACACCTCTCTGCAATTGGATAGGTTTCGTACTCTGGTTCTGTACTCGGATAGCCATCGTAGCTCTACTGTACAAACACTTCAGCACTTCGATATACCGACAGTCAACTTGGCACCGCTGAAGGGACTGCAGCACCGCCCAAATTTCGACGGAATCAAAGGCTTTCTCATAGTCCACATACGCCAAACATAGTGGCAAATTGTACTCTTCGGACTTCTGTACAATTTGCCGTAGGGTATGTATGTGGTCTATGGTGCTAAAGCCCTTTCGGAAACCGGCTTGTTCGGGAGGCTGGAAGTCGTCAAATCTGCGCCCGAGACGATTCGTAATGACTCTCGAAAACAGCACGTAGACGCGGCTCAGAAGGGAAATCGGTCTGTAGTTCTTCAAGAGAGCGTTGTCACCTTTCTTGAAGAACAAGATCACCGCACTTCTGCTCCACGCCTCCGGTGTAATGCCACCATGGAGGACGGAATTAAAGAGCCTCTGAAGGACTTCAAGTACCGGTCTTCCACCCGCTTTCAGAAGCTCCGCTGTTATTCCATCCTCGCCTGGGGCCTTGCCGTTTTTAAGGTCCTGGAGAGCCATTCTAATCTCGCTCAGACTGACGTCCGGGATATCTTCGGAATAGTGTCGAATAAGACTCGCTCTTGGATCGTTACTCACACTTGCGTGTGGCTCCAACGATGACGTGTACAGCTGCCCATAGAACCTCTCAATCTCACTCAAAATCTCAGGTGCCCCGGAAACGATGCTGCCACATTCGGTCTTCAGCTTTGACAGTTGGCTCTTTCTGGCAGACACATCTCTGGCAAAGACTTTGGAGCCTTGGTTCCGCTCGATCGCTTCTTCAATACGAGCTGTATTGAAGTTGCGTAAGTCTCGCCGCATGCATTTAGAGATCTGTCTGTTCAGTTGCCTGTATGCTGTCAAATCTGTTGAAGAATGTAGCCTCATCTCCCGTCTAACAGCCATGAGATTAAGAGTGTGATCGGAGAGTTTTTGTGTTCTTCTGCGGCGGGTCTTGCAGAACTTAGCTCCGACCGCATGGACAGTTTCCACGAGCTTGTCATTCATATCGTCCACTTCATTGCAGTCTACTAGGCACTGAAAACGGTTTTGTAACTCGAGCTGAAAGGTTTCGGGACTTTGGATTAGAGCACGAGGGGGATGGAGCGTTGACTTCATCAGACGAGACCTCTCCAACTTAACATTTAGGTTCAGTGTGCCTCTAACCATTCGGTGATCGCTGCCGGTTTTCACCCTCGCGATCACTGAGAAATCACTGAACAGTTGTCGTCTGGTCGTCATAATGAAGTCAATCTCATTTTTTGTCGAACCGTCGGGGCTCGACCAGGTCCACTTCCTGTGGGGCCGCTTCTTGAAGAAAGAGTTCATCATAAAGAGTCCTTATTTCTCCATGAAGTCGGCCAGCTGCTGGCCCCTTGGGTTCCGTTGCCCTATTCCAAATTTCCCTACTTTCAGCTCACCGTTCTCTCTTGTGCCTAGTTTTGCATTGAAGTCTCCCATTAACACCGTATATTGGGTTTTGGAGGAATGCATGGCTCTAGAGATATCCTCATACATTTCCTCCACCTCCTCATCGGGGTGTGCCGAGGTTGGTGCGTAAACCTGTATGACCTTCAGCGAATACCGTTTGGTGATTCTGAGTATAAGGTACGCAACCCTCGTCGACACACTCCCGATCTTTACAACGTTGTTAACGAGAGACTTGTGGACGATAAATCCGACACCTCCTTGGGACAGATAGTCGCCCTCCCGGTGATAGAGCAAGTTGCCGGATTCGAGGATTACCGTGTCCTCCCCCTCTCTTCGGACTTCGGATAATCCTATAATATGCCAGCGCAACTTGTCTATCTCTTCTTCCAGCTCCACGATCTTCTCGTCAGTCCTCAGGGTGCGTGCGTTGTACGTTGCCAGGTCGAGTCGTCGTAGGTGGCAACCGAACCTCCACCGGAGATTCTTAGCACCCCCTGCCCCGCCGTTACCATGGTCGCCACCGTAGCCAGGAATAGCGGGGCCGCCGGGGACTAGGGGCCGTCTGTTTGTTGTTTTCATCAATTGGGGGGTATTTGCCATAGTTGCCACGCTTGGCGAGCGGGTTGGCAACCGCAGTTTTTTTATTGTACTTTCGGCTATTATCAGGAAGATGCTGCTGCCCATCTCCCGCCTGTTTCCCTTTGTCGCCTTTTACGACACCCACGGGAGGATATGGGGTAGTGGATATTCTTGACCGCCACTACACGGCAAGTGTGTATGTGATTTTACTTTATCTTATTTACTCTGTGTTAGGGTGAACTATACTAGGGACGTTTAAGGAAGAAAAGATGGTACTCTTGACTATTATATATTACACTATTTACAAAGCGGCAATAACAACTACCATTATTCACAAGAGGGAGTCTTCTATGGAATCTTGACTTGTCTTCATTCTTTCTTGATGCTTCTTCCTTGAGTGCCGCTGTCGAATTGAATGCCTCGGAGCCCAAAACCCCCTTCTTATATTCCCGTGGAGGGTGTCTCGGCACGAGCGGGTTGTTATGAGGTGTGCCGCACGCTGATTGGTCGGCGGCATCACGTGATATTCGGGCGGCGTGCGGGGTGCGCGGGACGCAACGGGGTATGAAGGGGCGACGGGGCGGCGGCTCCCCTCGCCGTCCGTAACAGAGGTTATAATGGATGGATGGATGGACTATATTAATTATTCATTTTAATAATTTTGAAACGCTCGCAGCAAACACGCTGTTAGTGATGATAATAACATTGAACTCCATATTAACAGATCGGAGCGTCGTTCAAGGCTGATCTCCGCGCCCACAAACTTTGCCCACGTGTCACACATGGGCCCCGGTGATGGCATCCGATCACAACGACTACTTGACCTGCCCACCACCGTGGAGACTGCCGACGAACAGCACCAGCAGGTGAGTCCAACTACCCACTGCCCGCTGTCCAGCACAGGGAGAACTTTTTTGACAAATGACCCCACAGTTTATTTTATTTAATAATTATTTGCTGGAAAGCCGTCTGTCTACACATTTTGAACACTAGAGATTGGAAGGGAAATTGCCAATACAAAAATTGGATAAATTACATAAAGTGTTGCAAGTAAAACATACAAATTATCATTAAAAATATAGAGAATACAGATAAATAGTAATGTTTGATAATTAAACGGTTCACCTGATGGTAAGTGGATGCTGTGGCCCATAGAGCTGTACATTTATCACCGATTAAGAATCAAAATGCAGAGGCGTGTGATGAATCATGCTGCCTATTGCCTATTAAGTCCACCGACCCAGCACTGATGATATCGCCGACGATAAGACGCTGACCTGGGGCGAGTGATCGTAGCCTTCGGTCTTAGATCTTAGCTTTTTGCTTAGCTAGGCCATAGAATTATTCAGCGCCGACACGGATGTCGCTGGTGCGGTCATTTTTAGTGCTAGAACGAATGGTAAAATAAGGAGTTCTACTCTCACTTTGTATTTTCTTTTTATTTTCTACCTTCTTTCATATCAATATTATATGAAGCGCCAATATCAATATTCATATCAATATTATATGAAGCGCCAATATCAATATTCATATCAATATTATATGAAGCGCCAATATCAATATTCATATCAATATTATATGAAGCGCCAATATCAATATTCATATCAATATTATATGAAGCGCCAATATCAATATTCATATCAATATTATATGAAGCGCCAATATCAATATTCATATCAATATTATATGAAGCGCCAATATCAATATTCATATCAATATTATATGAAGCGCCAATGTCAATATTCATATCAATATTATATTATTGACTGCCTCGTTGGTCTAGTGGTTGGTAGTAGTGCGACTGCTGATCACGAGGTCCCGGGTTCGATTCCCGGGTCGGGCCAAAAAATCAGTTATTGAGTTTTTCCATCAAGAAATTCTCAGTAGCTGCCCGGAGTCAGGAAGTTGGCGGTGTTTCAACCCCGTGCCCCGGAAAGCACGTAAAGCCGTTGGTCCTGCGCCTGACCAGTCCGGTCGTGTCGGTTTACCGTCCCATTGGGCTATAAGCGTGAGGGCATGGAGGGTGCATCTGTGCTTGCGCATACACTTGGGCACTATAATCCTGTCCTGCGCCGATGGCTAATCTCTGTTGAGACTGGCCGCCGTGGCCGATATTCGGTCTGAAGGACATTATTATTATTATTATATGAAGCGCCAGTAGCCTAATGGCAGGGCGCGGACCGCGAACTCGAAAGGTTGTTCGAATCCGCCATTCGACTACTGTCGTGAACCACTTCTAACACAAGCATTTTAAGCTTACCTATTTAAAAAAAATGTCAATATTATATGAAGTAAAAAATATTTTTATATTTTTTTCAGCAAATGTACGGCAGCCGCGAGAGTAGTAAACGAACGTCACCTTTGACTATATCGCATGGTACCGGTTCATATAATGGTAATTTTTATGGCTTTTTTCTTAAAGAAATGCATAATATTTTATAATAAGCACTGGGAATATAGTTTTACCGTGTAGAAGCGGTGTAAGAATATCCACTACCCCATATCCCGTGGGTGTCGTAAGAGGCGACAGAGGGAAATAAATCAGATGAGCAGCAATGTCTTTCTAATAACGGCTAAAAATAACAAAAACTGCAGTTGCCAACCCGCTTGCCAAGCGCGGCAACTGTGGCAAATATCCCCCCATGAGGCAATCTATGGGGGAGGCCTATGTTCAGCAGTGGACTTTAGGGTATGATGGTAACGGTAACTGGGAATATAGTTATAGTCGTTAAGTAAACCTTGGCTATACCTAATTTTGAAGAACATTCGTGTTTACTGCTGTGTTAGTTACTTGACCATTAATATTTTCACATCACTAAGCCAGAATATGCAAAACTAATAACACATGAACATCATTATACATACATGTTTTTGTAAATAAAGATTGATTATTATTATTACTTGTGATTAAATAAATAAAAAAAAAATGGCCGGCATTGTTGGTGACATTTTGTTTTAAGCTTTTACATTGTATGTAGAATCTTCTCTTAATTTTTCGTACATCGAATCGCTTCTAGTTAATATCTGAAACGATTTCAGGCTCGTGGCGGCGCCGTGACACAACCGACGCACCAAATGAATCAATGGGGCGCGGTATGGACAGGTATTTATAATATAATAATCATATATATATACAAAAATTAATTGCTGTCCGTTAGTTTTGCTAAAACCCGAAAATGACTCGACAGATTTTTATGAATATTTTTGTGTTTGATTTGGTCCCTGGTTGGCCGTTAGGTGGCGCTGTTATCTGAATCCAGAAATCACCCGTGCGAAGCCGGGTCCTATCGCAAGCGCCACATATAAAATGTATTTTATGTAAAGTTTCTATCATGTTGACAATACAAAGTTTTGACCCTATTTTATAGTCCACCTTTTGGAAAGTGGCTATTTGTCATAGATCCTGCAGCCAACTAAGGACTGAGAACTGATCTGAGGACGAAGATATTTCATCAGTTATCGGTAAATGAAATATTATCTTAGAGCTGTATATAATGAGGGCATCCACGATTTTTTCTGCCACCAGGGCGGCGCCACTAGAAAGTGAGGTATAATATTTGACAGAAATCATAGTGGGGAAGTTAATTAGTTCGGAAAATTTAAAGGTTATTGTTTCTTTCTGTACTATTAGCTATATTTTATACTAGCTGACCCACGTGACTCCGCCCGCGTGGAATTTACAAAGATTTCATGGGTTTTAATTTTTTTGCGCGAATCCCTAATTATTTTTCTAAAATAAAAGTATCCTAAGTTACTCCTTATAGCATCAGCTATCTGCCAGTGAAAGTCCCGTCAAAATCGGTCCAACCGTTTCGGAGATTAGCCGTAACCAACAGACAGACCGACAGACAGACAAAAATATAAAAAATTGTTTTTTTTTTTGTTATTAGTATCGTATATAATTTCATATGCATTTAGTAAAAAGCTGTTTTAACAAACAGACACTTCAATTTTATTTATATGTATAGATGTATAGATAAATAACATTAAAAATATATAAACAAAACCACAGATATTCATAAAAGTAAAAAAATAAAAAAGAAGCAAAAAAGTGCAAAAAGTTAAAGAGTAAGTCACTGACGCATTGTTTTGTGTATTAATATAATACTCTAGAAACTGGTAAACTTTTATCAAAAACCAACTTCTCAATTAAATGACATTGTGTAACAAATTGTGTAGAAAATTATTAGCCCTCATTAGAGGCTGTGAGGCAGCAATAATTGTCCCCATTCACCAGATGTCGCTAATTGACACTAAGGTTAATTATTTTGTTACACAATGTCCATTTAATTGAGATGCTAGAAAAAGTTTATCAGTTTCTAGAGTATTATATTAATACACAAAACAATGTCTCAGTGGTATGCTCTTCAATTTTTTTCACATTTTAACTCTTTTTTTTTTTCAGTTTGTCTGTTTTTATGAATATTTGTGGTTTGGTTTGTTTATTTTTAATCAAATTAATATAAAATATAACTAATAGTACAGAAAGACACATTAACCTTCACATTTTCGAATAAATTGACTTCCTCGCTATGAAATTTGTCAAATATTACACCTCATTTTCTATTATATATCAGCAAAAATAATTAGTGAGCCACAATTTTAATGAGTTAAGAAACCCTGTTTCTCTACAGACTTCAAAAAGTACACGGTACTCATTTCGACTGTTTTTTTTTTTATTCTCATAACTTTTTACTGGGTGAACCGATTTCGATGATTCTTTTTTTGTTTGAAAGCTGCTGCTTCTCATGTGATCCCATATAAATTTAATCAAGGTCTAACCAATAGTTTTTGAATTATTCTTAATATTGAAGACGGTTGTACAAAATTTTATATTATTTTAAATTTTATATTATTTAATCAATTTTCGCCGTACACGATTAGATTTTATTTTTCACTCGGATCTTAACTAATCACTTATATCAAACGAATTTCTTCAAAATAAAACCTGATTCTATCAACTATCGAAGTATTACTATTTGCGGTTGTGAAACTTTTGTAAATTAGTGCATAAGCAGGACGTCGGTTCTTCCGCATTGAAAATTGAATTTATTAGTCGGACGGATTGGCAATTCTAACTGAATTATCGCCAAATCAAATTCCAGTAGTGCACAAGTTTTATATTGCTTGCAGGTCAATAGGCGGCGGATCTCAAGGCAGTGGGTCGCTGTTACTGGAGCGCTCAATCACGCCGCTTAGCCTGGGCAGCATGAGCTCGCTGCACGACGTACTGAAGGTATTTTGCGTTAGCTAAGCCCACCGCTGGGGGCATATCAACAAACAAGCAAATCTTTAACTATTGTAATTTTAATATTATTATTGTAATATTGACAAATTCAGTAACAGATGTTGATTACTAGTAAATGCTGAGGAGCGTAAGTTCATTCCTCGCGCAACCACCCAAGTACCTAAATACACAATTGTTCACCTACAAATATTTGTTTCACGGGTGTTTGTATGTGCAATTTATGTATGCAAAAATTGCCTTTACAATACAGGAATAACTTTAAAATAAAAATAAGTGCACATTCTTGGACTGTATATGCATAGGTTGCTAGTTCAGATCTGGCTCGAATGACCAAAAAGGATGTGGAAGCCACAGTTTACAGTTCCTATAAGGCTTTTAGTTAATTAGATCGTACACTGTCTTCTTTTTACATCCATAATAATTACTTCTTAAGTTTACTGCTGCACATAGATCCTTTCAAGAATGTACCACTGGCCATTCGATTATTTAAGGATTTGCCTATACTTACCAGAAACGAGCCTTTATTGGATAGCTTTCCCTATATCGTTCATTAGTTTTGTATATCAATCCGTAGGAGATGTAACGAGTCAGTGACGTTAGTATTCGTATGAAAAATTACATAATATTCCTTCTTACATCCCTATAAGCATATTTTTCTACTGATGCTCTGATTATCAATGCTATTTTAAATTATATATCATCTTTGTCATATTATGACAGTTCATAGCTAGATATGGGCATCTCCCATTGTAAGTTAATTTAAGTTTAGTGCTAGATATTACGTTTAAGTTATACGTGGTAGAACCATGCTGCATTTTTACGTGGTAGAGGCTCGACCGGGGTGGGACCACGTTCTCACGGAATACCAGCGTAAAATAGTAGCTGAATGCTGCTGTGTTTCATATGGTGAGTGTAGAGAACAGGAGAGCCTTTTTACTGGAAACGAAGCATTCCATCTCAGTCCTCAGGGTGACAACGCATATGCATTTTGATTCTTCGTGGATAGATGTACGTATCATTGGGTCACATTATACATCAAATATCATCAGGTTGGAAAAACCCCTATAACGAGGCATGGTTGTTGTCACGGTGGGCGAGAAGAGACGCTCGGCCGCACTGCGACAACACAACGTAATGAGGCAACCACCTGACCGGTGGATTCATTCATGGCAAGGAAGAGCTCCCAGAAGATGCAGAAGAAAAAAAAACAAGATTAATCCGTCTAGCGCTCCTTAGACTTTTTATATAATATAAGTGTGATCAACGAACACACAATCCACCTAATGGTAAATGGATACCGTGGTCCATAAACATCTGATAATGTGGTCCATAGACATCTGATACTGTGGTCCATAGACATCTGATACTGTGGTCCATAGACATCTGATACTGTGGTTGATAGACGTCTGATACTGTGGTCCATAGACATCTGATACTGTGGTACATAGACATTGATACTGTGATCCATAGACATCTGATACTGTGGTCCATAGACATCTGATACTGTGGTTGATAGACGTCTGATACTGTGATCCATAGACATCTGATACTGTGGTCCATAGATATCTGATACTGTGGTCCATAGACATCTGATATTGTGGTCTATAGACATCTGATACTGTGGTCGATAGACGTCTGATACTGGTGTCCATAGACATCTGATATTGTGGTCTATAGACATCTGATACTGTGGTCGATAGACGTCTGATACTGTGGTCCATAGACATCTGATATTGTGGTCCATAGATATCTGATACTGTGGTTGATAGACATCTGATATGGTGGTCCATAGATATCTGATACTGTGGTCCATAGACATCTGGTATTGTGGTCTATAGACATCTGATACTGTGGTCGATAGACGTCTGATACTGTGGTCCATAGACATCTGATATTGTGGTCCATAGACATCTGATACTGTGGTTGATAGACATCTGATACTGTGGTCCATAGACATCTGATACTGTGGTCGATAGACGTCTGATACTGTGGTCCATAGACATCTGATACTGTGGTCGATAGACGTCTGTTACTGTGGTCCATAGACATCTGATATTGTGGTCCATATATATCTGATACTGTGGTCCATAGACATCTGATATTGTGGTCTATAGACATCTGATACTGTGGTCCATAGACATCTGATACTGTGGTCCATAGACATCTGATACTGTGGTCCATAGACATCTGATACTGTGGTCCATAGACATCTCGTTACCAGTAAAAAGGGTCTCCGGTTTTCTGCACTCACCATAGAAGCTGCTACTTCACGCTGATATTCTGTGAGAGCGTAGTCCCCGGGCAAAACGATCCATTTGCTGCAGATTGATTCTGCCGCATATAATCTGTTACGATAAGATCATTAAGAGATATCCTTACTGATTTCATTATTACCCAACAGGTTGGCACCGATATGGGCGAAGGTTTACATTCGGAAGATAGCAGTTGCGGGGCGTCGCCACCCCATCCAATGGACCCCTGATGGTAAGTGAAATATAAAATAACCAGTGTATTCTTTTAAACATTTAACTAGATGATAAATATTGTATAATGTGCTATGACCGAATTTTGGTCACGGCAGCCAGGTCTAAACGGAGACATAGAGTGTGTTACGATACACTGTGACCACTGTAAGGTATGACGTCAATTCAGTATACTGTGAAGCCATTCCTTTTGAGTTTGCTGTACTGGTTACTGTATAAAACGGAACGCAGTCCAGTATACTGTCATCGCCATTTTTCAACACTTGTTTTCAAATGAAAATATTTATCATGTACACGTTTTCTATTCAACACGAAAAATTATTATTTGAATATTATTGCTTTTAAAACTTAATGTACGAGTTTATTTGAATAACAACATTAATTAATAATAATAATTCTTGGAAGCTGTCAAATCTCTAGGCGCTGTTATGTTTTTTGATCACGTAATCAAAGTACTGAGAACACCTTACCTCGAAAACGCCAGTGGTCACAGTACAAAAATGGCGGCAATTTAGTTTTTCATTATTTCCCTAGGGTACTGTGGCAGTATACTGGCAGTCCATAACTGAATGAATTTTTCACCAGTGAGAGCACTGAGCAATGCTCACAGTGTACAGACAGGATTGCAGTGCCCAAGTGTTTTAGCAAGCACAGGTGCACTATTCCCTCACTTCTATATAGTCCGATGCGAGAGAGATTAAGCGCAGGACTGACAACTCTACATGCCTTTCCTGTTGCGTCAATTTTTTGACAGAAAAACCCAATAAATATTGTCCAGACCAGAGAACCTGGGAAATCTGAACTGAAACAAACCGGGGAAAGTGATAGATTTAAGTCGGTTTCTGTGGTTCTACTGTACATTTCCTAGTTACAGATTACATAACACAGAAAAACATCGAGGAAGTCCCTTTCCATAGCTTGCTGAAGGAGCTTCCTCGTACAGACAGCAATTTAGGACCACATCTTATCTCTCAAGTGATTACTATTTGATACAGGAATTTTGATATGAACATGTTTTGCAGAACCCAACTGGACACCTACTGGAAGATAGACATGTCACGTTTCTACGCTTGCTTCTGTTAAGGTTTACAGCGAGTCATCTTTTACAACGTAAAGGTGTCACAAACGGACTGGACTATTTGCCAGATGTGTTTTCTATCAAATTACATATTATATACCTTGCAACTTAACCCCATATACCCCAGACAATAGCAACTAATGTAGTGTTACTAGAGTCAATAGAGATATATCCCAGTTATTCGCCAGCTACATCTGAGGTTTTGATTTAGTTTAAGGCTTGATTTTGAGGCTAAGTTACTATCGATATTATGCATACATCACTGTTATTGGGATTTTGTTTGATTGCTTTAAAGGCAATTTGCGAATTCGGTGAGAACATGGACGTTAGTACTATTTTCAGTATAAATTGATTATGATATTTTATATAATAGGAATATAGAATTGGAGCCATTGCAAAACTATCAAAGAAAAATATAAAGTTAGGGCCACACTCAACAATAAAACATTATATTTGGCTGACATGACAGTATAATAGAACAAATATGTCTATTTTACAACAATTATTTCGATTTGTGTAATGGTGTAAGAAAATCATTACGTCACACCATCTAGTGGCAGTTGAAAGAGTCGACTAGAGGAAGTAAAATTCATATCATCTAACGCGCTAGCCGGCGATGTAACATTGACAATAATATCAGACCTAAAACAGCTAGATTTGTATAGACGAAGTAATTGGTTGGGCCTAAGAGGCGCAATCCCTACCTGTAACTTCTAGACTTCAAGACAATGTTCGATTTTTCTCTTGTGGTGTTGAGAATACCAAGTTAAAAAGCAAAATACCAAGGGCGATTAAGTGCTTGGCAGTGTATACTATACCCAGGTGTGGACTGTTTCAACACAATAATACATGTTATGTTCTAGTATGGACACAGAAAGACTGACACAATTTTTGAACGATCAAAAAAAAAATCATTTCAATACAATTTTGCAATGGCTTAATAATGCAGATGACATTTAGAGTTTATAAAAGTTTCATTTGCCGTTTTTATTTATAAAAAGGATATTTTCTGTAAGGCCCAAATTTGATAAAAGCGTAACCAGTACAAAGATGTTTTCTATATTATAGATCTGGTAATGGATTAAATTTTTGAAATATCCTCTTTATAAATAAATAAATAATCCAAAATATTTTGCATAATAGTATATTGGGTTCCTAAGAGATGTGTTATTGAAATTTTATTTGCAATATATTTATTGAAGGTATGAGACCGATGCAACTATGTGCTTCACGTACGGTATACAAAAAACCTTCCAATATAAGGATAATAATTATATTATAAATAATATGTTGAAATTTTGTATAAAGGTGTTGAATCCGATGTGACTTGTAGGTCAATTAATATCCAAATATGTCGCGTTGCGTGCAATTCTTTTTAAACATACCCCTTCCAATTGACGCATGCCACTGTCAAGTTTGTTAATCTGTGCTTTGTTTGTTTTAAAATGAACGCATGCGTCGTTCGACGTGCATGCGTCAATCGCGGGGGGGCGATGAGCGATTAATGAATTATATTGGTGTATTTTATAATGTATTTAAGTAATAATAAGTTTAATAACCAAATGTATAAATTCGCTTAACGGCTAAACTTGAATGTACTTTTGAAATACTCTACGGACGTCATATTGCTTATCTGTTGCACCGATGTGAGGGTTTACTTAATGTGAGGCGTCCGTTTTTCTTAAGCATCATGCACTTTAAAAATAACTTGTGCTTAATATAAGCATCCTTCTGTATCCTATTTGTATCTTATCTTAAATTATAATATATATATATTTAAAAATAACGAAGTCAATTGTGTACCGGTAATCAACAGATTTCCCTTCCGAATATATTAATATATAACATGACTTTACTAAATATTGGCGCCTTAATTCTGAATTAATTTACTTTTTCTCCTTTTAATAAAATATGATTGTAGTTGAGACACGAACGACCAAATACATATAACAAACATCACTGCCATAACACGTTTTTAATTTTTTTTTTTTAACAATACTAACATATTTGACTTACGCAAAATAAGTTGGTACCTATAAGACAATGATAGAAATGATCTTTATTTTCTTTAGGACATGATTTTTCTATACAAAGTTAATTTATAATGTTTAATATTCGGCCCACCTATAAAAATCATCATATTTTAAATTCGTTTAATTATAAGAAAACTACCATTTGGTATAAAATTGTAATATATTACGGTATTTCTAAATACCTTTAG
The DNA here is from genome assembly GCA_033319125.1 of Parnassius glacialis. NCBI lineage: Eukaryota > Metazoa > Arthropoda > Insecta > Lepidoptera > Papilionidae > Parnassius > Parnassius glacialis. The sequence goes on along the minus strand of JAVANC010000029.1, from coordinate 6,522,423 downwards.
GGTTGCCTAGAATATTCGAATTATCGAATACTAGCATGAAATGTTATGATTATTATTTATACAAAAATATGTTTCTTTTATTAATCATGATTTTTCGTACCTCATAAATCATAAATAATTATAATACATAATTATTTATTGCTGAGGGGGTTGCAAGTCCACTTCGGGACCAATGGAAATTTTTTCATTAAACCTAATTATTTGATAACAATTAAAAAAAAATTACAGCGTTATTTTTTACTATAATTGCGTATTTGACTCCACCATTATTATATAACGATGTAAATTTTATGTTGAATAAGATTTTAAGTATTTATAAATATACAAATAATTATTTCACAACAAAATTAGGACGTCATTATATATTTTCTCATATTTCAACAAAAATGTTTTGAGTTTTGACAAACCCTTAGAATGTATTTTAAATTACTAGTGTCAAATACCCAATTAAACTTTGTTCCAAAAAATGTGGCAACCCTAATCTTTTGTATTGAAAATGAACCATTCGCAAAATCCATCCATTTAGCTCTTTGTGCAAAGTTCCATCCAGCTCAATAAAATATTGCATGAAATATTGTATTATGCATTGCGAATACGTAAAAGGCTGCAAATTCAGCACCTAACTATTTAATATTTCACCATTACAGCTAGTGTTATTCGAAACGATTCTCAATAATACGGTTTTTTTTTTTTTATATGATAAGGGTGACAAACGAGCACACAGTCCACCTGATGGTAAGTGGTTGCTGCGGCCCATAGACATCTACATCTATCCTCTATTACGAATCAAAATGTAGATGCGTTGTCACCCGTGAGGACTAAGATGGAATGCCTCATTTCCAGTAAAAAGGGCCTCCGGCCACCTGCACTCACCAAGCGAAACGCAGAGGTAAACCTCTACTTCACGCTGGTATTCTGTGAGGTCGTGGTACCACCCCGGTTCAAGCCGGCCCATCCGTGCGACAGCAAAAGCTGCCGCGTGGCTCTACCACTGTTAAAAACTGTTAAGCGTTATACCCGCTGTACGTTCAAACAAAATATAAAAATAGTTGATTACAATGAGATTAATTGCTTTCATCTTTAGTACTCTAAATATTTAATAAGAGCTTATTTCGATTGTTTTAATCACATTAAATCTCTTATATTTTGTGATTATGTATTATTTAAATTTAAGGAATATTAGTAATTTGTAATTATTTTAACGATCTAGTCTTTTTTTGTTTGATTTTTTGTATTGTGACCGTAAATGTATTGTCCGGAATAGGAAGTTGTCTTAACGCATATATTTTAAGAAATTTTACATTGTTTATGAAAATGAGATTTTAGGTTAAGTATATTATTTTATATTTGGTTAGGCTAAAACTAGTCGGCCATTTTGTGGTCGAATGCTGACATTATAAGATGGCGCTTCCAGTGTACGCTGCCTTGGAGTGTTAGTGTTTAGGCGCAGATTATGCATTATTGGTGAAAGTTTTATATTATCCAAAGACCACGCTAGATAATTGTGCAAAATGCCTCTACGATTGGTTTCGTATTGAATGAAATTTGTATGCGAAAAATTTAAATTACAACTATTATAATGTATATTATATAGATTGCATGCTTCGTTTAGTATGTTTGTTTATAAATATAAAATGAATTTGGAGATCTCGACAATAAAATATCGCTTCGAATGACTTATTTATTATCACCCAATGATTGTTATTTTTTTTTTGCATTGAAAACTGTGTGTTTGGACAAAATTTTTGAGGATTATCCCAATTTTTGATTATAGTGTCGTTGAATGATACATTCTAAATTGTATGAAAGAGTTGTACCCATTTAGGCGTAGATTTGGCTAAAATTAAAATAGAATTATGTACACAAACAAATTATAAATAATTATATCTCTCTCCTACTATATCTTGTTTAATATATTCGACTATAATATAATCGTCAAACTATCTCCACGTCACTTCTCAGTATCCCAACCACACTAATCCTTGTGTATCTAATTTGTATTTAAATCTAAATTATTTACTAATATGCATAGCGAGGATATGAAATTATCTCATTACTTTATTATTTTATGTAAATACGTGAATAAAGAGACATTTGAATGACACCTTGTTTTTTTTTTCATTACCTTAAACAGGTTGTTAGACGCCTCTATCCATCCATTACAACCTGCCTATTGCTAAATATAGGTCTCCCTCAATGATTGCCGCATAGAAGGGATTCTGCCATAATTGCGGCCCGGCCATTTTGTTTTAATTATTTAGATTTGTTATCAGAACGATGTCGCTGGCCATCTCATGTTTAAGTTTCCCTCTGTCAAAAAGTCATTTCAATTCAAATAAGTTGAGGGTAAATTAAATAAGCATGTAAATTATTGATTTTATTGTTTTAGTTGTAGCAGTTGTTTTCTAAAATTAAACGTTTCTCAAGTATTAATGCTAAATCAATTCAAATCTGGAACTTCTGCTTACGAACATATCTCAGCTGTAAGAAATTTGAAGAATACTCGTAGGTATACATACGATCTATTGCCATCGCACCTATATTATGCCTACATGCCTACCATCAGTTGCGTTGTCACCTTGAGTATTAAGATGGAATACCTCGTTTCCAGTAAAAAGGGTCTCCGGTTCTTTACACTCACGATACGTAACAGCAGCATTAAGCTGCATTTCATACTGATATTTTGTGAGAGCGTCCTACCCCGGTCGAGCTGACCCGTTCGTGCTACAGCAATAGCTGCAGCGTGGTTCTACCACGTATAAAGAATAGACAGTTCAAACGAGAAGCTATTATCACGGGTGGTGATCTCTATACAAATATATATGCCCTTATTTCTATGGCCTTCAAGAATAAATTTTGACAGCTTATAACACTTTTTAGGGCGTTACTCACCGGCTACGGTCATCGGAGAGTTAAGAGACTCGAGTATCAAAATAAAAGTATCCCAGGGCGCCTGTTGTTGGATGATTAGTAAATGAAAATTCAATGTTACATATACAGACAAAAAGTAGTTTATTTCCTTCTAAAGTTCATACGGATAGCCCCAAATATCAAGTTGTCACTTTAAAATACACTGGGAACTGAGGTTTTGACTAACCTGGTGGATTACACAATATTACACTGTTTATGGTCAATCCCGCGAAGCAGTAAGGTAACAGATGTCCTTCAGGTGTACTCCGGTCGCGGTCTCCAGACCGCCCAGTTCCAATATAGCCACCAGTTGAAGCTGCCTCGCCTCGTTCACATAGTTAAACTTGATAATGGACCATACTCAAAGTAAGGACTAAGGACCCCTATGACAAGACAAAAGAATCTATGAAATACCATGTACCGTTAATTAGAGCACATGTGCTTTTAAGAAGACAAAAACATTAAGTACTTACAATTTATGGGATGATGTGTTTCAACACATTAAACTGCCTGTAGAAATTGTGTTTAAGGGGCCGTACGCCCAAGTACTCGTCACTTTAAATTCATGTTCCGGCGTTTCGATTCAAGAATTATATATGTGCGTGTCCGATTATTACAACGGCTCGCTCAAAAAGACTAGGCCTCCCTTGGGCTACACGCCACCGTCGATCCGTGGTAGGATTTCGAACTAACACGAAAGGTCAATTGCATGCAATTAGCTAGCTCGATTCGTCAATGTACGTTTCTAGTTACTTCGGACTAATGACGTTAGATGGCGCATTGATGTCTATTCATCGACTGTAATAATATAAATATGCTAAAATAATGTACACGAAAATTTTCGTGTTACAAGCTATTGATTCATAAATATATAGTTATCACTCACAGACTACTAAGAGGATACTGTGCATGACGCACATGTTTGTCAAACATGTGCGACGCCCTCAGAGTAATTTACGTATGTATGTAATTTTTTACGTGGTAGAGCCATGCTACAGCTATATTAATTGTATAGTTGTAGCACGAATGGGTCGGCTCAACTGAAACGGGAAAGGACCACGCTCTCACAGAATACCAGCGTAAAATAGCAGCTTAACGCTGCTATGTTTTTTCACTGGAAAAGAGGCATTCCATCTTAGTCCTCACGGGTGACAACGCATCTGCATTTTATTCGCAATTGAGGATAGATGTAAATGTCCATGGGCCACAGCAACCACTTACCATCAGGTGGACTGTGTGCTCGCTTGTTACTCTTATCCTATAAAAAAAATAAACCAAGGCGACGCCAGTTATGGTGTATTATTATTAAAAATTTAAGGAAGGTATAGTTCGGCCGTTCAGAGAATGCGTTCCTGATACGTCGCGATTGAACTGACGACGACGTAACTTTGTAATGGCGTTGCAGTTACGATAAAAATATTTTTGCTGGTTGTTTACCGTTTTAACAATTGATGAGCATTAAAAGAACATTATTATATCAATAATCAATGAATGTTATAACTTTGTGCCAAACTGAGTGTCAAATAACTTGGTAAACAATATTTTTCTAAATCTATACTGCGCTATTACAAGGTCATGTCAGCGCTTTATATTTGTAGTGCTGTGCTAACAATAACAGGCAATAACAGTATCGTAATCTGTTCTTATACAGTTATACTTTATAAAATAATACGTTTTGTTTTTCTTTTTAAGAATTTGAAAATAATGGACTATAAGATAACTTTTATTAAATATAAAAATAAAACTACGACCAAACCGAACGCGCGAAAGAAAGTAGCATTTTTATATTTAGGTTGAAAATGGTAACCCCAAATGGCGTTATGGGCCGCCATTTTGTGACGCTAAAACAGTCGTCTGTTGTCGTTTCGTGCGCATAGATCACGTTCTTCAAGTGTTTTCGATCTGTTTTTATTTGATTACCCGGCTTTCGTTTAATGGACTGTTTCTGCTTTTCAAACTGACATCGGCGCTAAATCGGACTTCGATTGTGCTTTGTATTGCGTTCTTTTTACTTTTGGTGCATAATAATGCCTAAACGTGGACAAACATTGAAAAGTGGAGCCCGTGAGTTAATCATCAAGCTGCAAGATTACTTTGAGCGGGAGCGGCAAAATGGCGGACCCCTGTTACCTGTCGAACAAGTACAAGAACGTGTCTCTCAGGCGCTTGGAGTTAGCAAACGAACGATAACAAATATTAATAAAGAAAAGTTCGGCTCTACTGGCACGGAAGATAATATTTTACGTACTCCGAAGAAGAAACGTAGAACTAAACCCGTGACAGATATTGACACCTTTGACGCCGATGCAATCAGAAATCATATATATGGTTACTATTCCAGAAATGAATATCTCAACAGGAAGAAGCTTTTGGCATCGTTAAGAGAAGCTGGACTGTTTAGCGGGGGTAAAACTGCTTTAATCAAAAACTTAAAAGATATTGGTTTTTCGTATAAAACAACAGACAAAAGAAAAATTTTATTAGAACTATACGACATAATTTTAAAACGGATTTGTTTTTTGAGAGAAGCAAAAAATATTGATAACTGGGATAATGTCGTGTTCATTGACGAGACATGGCTAAACGCCAATCACACGGTTTCCCGTTCTTGGACGGATGATACACAAGCGTCGACGTCGAAAGTACCAATGGATAAGGGGGCCCGTCTGATAATATGCCACGCAGGTTCTACAAAATACGGCTTTGTGGAGAACGCGTTACTGGCATTTCAATCAAAAACCACAAATGACTACCACGATTAAATGAATGCCACTACATTTAAAGAGTGGTTCCAGAGCGTGCTTTTGCCCAGCCTACCAGAGCCTTCTGTAATATTCATGGATAATGCTTCACTTCACAAGTCCACTGCTGAACATAAGCCTCCCCAAAGGAATGCCACAAAGCACGGTCTTGAGCCACCTGCATCCATCGACTTCCTGCATATCTTACCAGGTCATCACTCCATCTAGTGGGGGCACGCCCTACACTTCGTTTGCCGGTACGAGGCTGCCACTCGAGAAGCTTTTTTCGCCATCGATTATCGGTTCTTCGAGCTATATGGCCGGCCCGTTGCCACTTCAGCTTACTAATCCGTTGAGCTATGTCGGTCACTCTGGTTCTACTGCTGAAATCCTCATTTCTAAGTTTATCACGCAGAGAAACTCCAAGCATAGCCCTCTCCATAGCTCGCTGATTGACCTTGAGCTTCCTCATCCGGCCAGCGGTGAAGGACCACGACTCAGTTCCATATGTCATCACTGGCAACACGCATTGGTTGTACAGTCGAACTGGCAACATATAACGCACGCACCCTGACGACTGACGAGAAGATCCTGGAGCTGGAAGAAGAGATAGACAAGTTGCACTGGAATATCATAGGTTTATCCGAGGTTCGAAGAGAGGGGGAGGACACGGTAATCCTCCAACCCGGCAACTTGTTCTATCACCGGGAGGGCGACCATCTGTCCCAAGAAGGTGTCGGATTTATCGTCCATAAGTCTCTCGTTAACAAAGTTGTAAAGATTGGGAGTGTGTCGACGAGGGTTGCGTACCTTATTCTAAAAATCACAAAACGGTATTCGCTGAAGGTCATACAGGTTTACGCACCAACCTCGGCACATCCCGATGAGGAGGTGGAGGAAATGTATGAGGATATCTCTAGAGCCATGCATTCCTCCAAAACCCACTATACGGTGTTAATGGGAGACTTCAACGCAAAACTAGGCACAAGAGACAACGGTGAGCTGAAAGTAGGAAAATTCGGAATAGGGCAACGGAACCCAAGGGGCCAGCAGCTGGCCGACTTCATGGAGAAAGAGGGACTCTTTATAATGAACTTTTTCTTCCAGAAGCGGCCCCACAGGAAGTGGACCTGGTCGAGCCCCGACGGTTCGACAAAAACTGAGATTGACGACCAGACGACAACTGTTCAGTGATGTCTCAGTGATCGCGAGGGTGAAAACCGGCAGCGATCACCGAATGGTGAGTGGCACACTGAACCTAAACGTTAAGTTGGAGAGACCACGTCTAATGAAGTCAACGCTTCGTCCCCCTCGTGCTCTAATCCAAAGTCCCGAAACCTTTCAGCTCGAGCTACGAAACCGTTTTCAGTGCCTAGAAGATTGCAATGCAGTGGACGATATGAATGACAAGCTCGTAGAAACTGTCCATGCGGTTGGAGCTAAGTTTTGCAAGACCTGCCTCAGAAGAACAAAAAAACTCTCCGATCACACTCTTAATCTAAGTTTAGTTAGTTAGTTAGACGGGATATGAAGCTACAGTCTTCAGTAGATTTGATAGCATACAGGCAACTGAACAGACAGATCTCCAAATGCATGCGGCAGGACTTACGCAACTTTAATACTGCACGTATTGAAGAAGCGATCGAGCGGAACCAGGGCTCCAAAGTCTTTGCTAGAGATCTGTCTGCCAGAAAGAGCCAACTGTCGAAGCTGAAGACCGAGTATGGCAGCATCATTTCCGGGACACCTGAGATTTTGAGTGAGATTGAGAGGTTCTATTGGCAGCTGTACACATCATCGTTGGACCCAAACGCAAGTGTGAGTAACGATCAAAGAGCGAGTCTTAACCGACATTATTCCGATGATATCCCGGACGTCAGTCTGAGTGAGATTAGAATGGCTCTCCAGCACCTTAAAAACGGCAAGGCCCCAGGCGAGGATGGAATTACAGCGGAGCTTCTGAAAGCGGGTGGAAAACCGGTACTGGAAGTACTTCAGAAGCTCTTTAATTCCGTCCTTCATGGTGGCATTACACCGGAGGCGTGGAGCAGAAGTGCGGTGGTCTTGTTCTTCAAGAAAGGCGACATCGCTCTCTTTAATAGCTACAGACTGATTTCCCTTCTGAGCCGCGTCTACGTACTGTTTTCGAGAGTCATTACGAATCGTCTCGCGCGCAGATTTGACGATTTCCAGCCTCCCGAACAAGCCGGTTTCCGAAAAGGCTTTAGCACCATAGACCACATACAAACTCTTCGGCAAATTGTACAGAAGTCCGAGGAGTACAATTTACCCCTATGTCTGATGTATGTGGACTATGAGAAAGCCTTTGATTCCGTCGAAATTTGGGCGGTGCTGCAGTCCCTTCAACGGTGCCAAGTTGACTGTCGGTATATCGAAGTGCTGAAATGTTTGTACAGTAGGGCTACTATGGCTATCCGAGTACAGAACCAGAGTACGAAACCTATCCAATTGCAGAGAGGTGTAAGACAGGGTGACGTTATATCCCCGAAACTCTTCACCGCTGCATTGGAAGACGTTTTCAAGCTTCTGGACTGGAAAGGATACGGTATCAACATCAATGGCGAATACATCACTCACCTTCGATTTGCCGACGATATAGTCTTTATGGCAGAATCGCTGGAGGACCTAAGTACTATGCTCAATGACCTCAATAGTGTTTCCCAAGGGATAGGTCTTAACATGAACATGGACAAAACAAAGATCATGTTTAATGTCCATGTCATACCTATGCCGGTAGTTGTTGGGAGCACTAAGCTCGAAGTTGTTGACGAGTATGTTTACCTGAGACAAATAGTCCGACTAGGTAAGTCCAACTTCGACTGAGAGGTCAATCGATGGATTCAACTCGGTTGGGCAGCGTTCGGGAAATTACGGCACATCTTCTCGTCAGGTATACCTCAAAACTTGAAAACGAGACTGTACAACCAGTGCGTGTTGCCAGTGATGACATTATGTTCATAATGTTGTATTTTTCTGCGAAAAGTTACACGGTAATTTACACAGTACACTTGTAGTTATTCTACCGTAATTTTATCTAGAAACACCGTATTTTTACCATTGCAACACGGTAACTCTCGATTTACATATGGAGGTACCTATGTGTATTCTGTGGGAGAGTCTCCACCTCCTAGCGGAGACGGCAGTGTCTCCGCTAGAAGTAAAAGTATTATGTGCACTTCCGACATCCGACAGTTTATGGCAGTTATTATAAGCTTATAATGATTCTAACACTATAAGCCATTATAAGTTAGAATCAATCAGGGAGAGGAAAGTTGGTAGTAAAAATATGAAGTCTAAAATGTATGGAAACAGCCTCCCTCTTACGACGTTTCGCGAAAAAATTTTAACGATATTTTATTAAAAATTAACGCTAAGCGTCAACAGGCTGGTATAATGGTATTCTGTGATCTGTGGTATAATAAACCGAATAAAAACACTCAAGACTTGGCCTAAAGGTCTAGATACCATGCCATAAACTCCAAAAATAATGTGATCTGTGCTGAACCTATGGAGTGTAGAGTAGAAGGAGGACCATCTCTGTATATGAAAAGTGTCCCTAAAAACGCGTCCAATAAGGGTGGCGCTGTAGTAGCATAGGATAAATTTAAAAAATAGGGCCAAAATTAATTAGAATAATATGGAGAAATAAACAAGGACCGACTAATCCGCTTGGTTTTGTACTACGTAAATAGTTGAGGTTTTGTACACTGGCATTTAACTAACTACTCTAGTCATGAAATTTTTTAAATATTTTAATTCAGCTGACTTCACTCCATCTACAACAGCTATATTCATATCGTAGTTTTTCTGATGCCAGCGCTATTGTGGTAGGTTTTGGAACCTCTATTTTCAGTAAATAGTAGGACACTTTTTCAACTTTCACACCTTATAAGATGGTTCTCCTTCTACTCTACACTCCATAGCTGAACCGTAGATAAAATACTAGGTCTATGTGCTGAACAGTCAACACCAACAGCAGTGATGCCAAGTTAGGCGATTTTTCGCCTTTTAGGCTACCTTAAAGGGTGTCGGGGCGACCGAAAGTTGCGATTGGCGACTGGTCCCAATTTAGGCTACTTCGGAAAAATACAAGGGCGATTTTCGGCTATATAATTCTCTCTTATTTGTAAGTAAGTCTATTAGCATAAATAATTAAAAAAAAAACACTTTTTTATTATCACACCGTTTTTGGCACAGAAATATCAAAGAAGACTAGATTTTAAGGTATCAATGCCTTAAGAAAATATCTTAATATACTTATTTATTATAATATGTATATAATTTTAAAATCTTTTTAATTGTAATTAAAACATTTCGCTTCAATTTTGTGAAATATTAATAATGATAAACAGATAAAACAAATATTTTATATGTTGATATTTTCTTTCCCTTTTACGATAAACTGCTTTCAATTTTATCTTGTTAAAATCTATACAAATAAATTAAAAATGAAGTGTCTGTTTGTAATGTCAAAATCACAGCGTTTTACTTATTGCATATGAAAGTATAATCGGTACTTATAACAAAATCACACTTTTAAAAAATTTTATCTATCTGTATGTCCGTCTGTTTGTTTCGGCTAATCTCCAAAAGGGCTGGACCGGTTTTGACGGGACTTTCACTGAAAGATAGTTGATGTCATAAGGAGTAACTTATGCTAATTTTATTTTAGTAAAATAATAAGGATTTCTTGCGAAAAAATTAAAACCCTAAATTACATGCGGGCGAAGTCACGAGGAACAGCTAGTTATAAATAAGGTTGATTAAGGTAGGTCTACGTTTAAAAATAGTCTTTATACTACCTGACAATTCAGCAAGCGGTTTTAGGCTACATTGCAGAGAAAACAAATTAGGCGAATTTAGGCTCCTTGGCGACAAATTTTTGGCGACTCCGACCGGTCTAGACTTGGCAACACTGACCAACAGCGCCATTTCCTGTATATGACTGTATTTCCGTATATACACTCTTATCTATGATGACAGTTACTATACTATTTGAGCGTAGGGATGTTCCGATACTATCAAAGTATCGATACCTACTCATATCAGTAGTACTCAAATCATTTTTCGATACTACTCATACAAATACTCCTAAAGTATCGATACTTACTCATATCGATAATTTTAGATTTTTTTTTAATAAAATTAACGTAGCAAATGTTTCAAGTCCCAGAACGATCTATTCTGCCCTGCTACTTCAGATAACATCGCATAGTTCCAACCAAACCAAATCAAAAATGAACTAACGAACTATTACGAACTAAACCTAAGTACCTAACCTTCGAAATTAATTAGTGAAAAGTTGAAGATCCTACCTTTCGTTTGCCCCTTTATCTGCTTTTTTCTGTAATTTGCCTTTATCCACAGTAATTCCATGAGTTTTGGAATGCTTGAATAACATAGGTGTATTGCCAAAATATTTCACCGACTTAAAACATTGTTTACATTTTGCAGTTGTTTCGTTTATTTTGGTAAAATATATCCATATTAATGATTTTGGTGGTGCCATCATAACATTGGAACAATAAACCGATGACTACAGTAACTTAAATTACTCGTAACGTTATCGTAAACAATCACTTGTGGAATGCTGGACACTGCTAGTACTGACTGGACCAGTGACAATGTTTGTGTGATGGCGGCTTTCTCTCTCGGTCTCGGCTCGGGTGAAGTCGGACGGGTTCGGCTCGTCTGATTTGATACCAAGTACTTTTATTTCGATACAGAGTAAGTATCGCAAGATTGATTCGATGCTATTAGTAATTGGTATCGAATCAAAAGTATCGAGTACCTACTCGTATTTACTAGTACTAGTATCGGAATGTCCCTATTTGAGCGCCATTTTCTATGAGCGCCCCGCCATCATCATTCCTGTATAGGACAATTACTATACGTATACTCTTTGGAATCAATTTAATTCACTACTTTACTATTAATACAATATAACCCGAACTATAAGGCCCTAGCCTCATCTAATATATTAAATAAAGTAAAATTAAGAAAAATCATGGACTGCGAGTACAATAAAGGTACCTTGGGTAGTATGCAAGTTTCTTTACGAATTAGACCTCTTTTTCTACAAGAAATAGAACGAGAATGTTATGTGTCTATCGAAGTTGTACGAGGGGAAACTCAAGTACAAATTAAGAATCTAGCTTTCACATACAATTATGTATTCCCACAACATATTACACAACAGGAGTTTTATGATACTGCAGTCAAAAGTCTCGTAGGAAAATTATTCCAAGGTAAATTGCACAGAGTTTTATGAATAGCAAAGAGAGTCATTTTTTATTAATTGATTAACAGACTATGAATTTTGTTTTGAATTGTAATGAATATGAGATTTGATTTGATCATTACGATTAAGATTTTTAAATTACACCCATTACAATAGTTATTTAGCCTAATATACTATGTACAATGTATGTTGACAATGTGTAAATATATTTGCAGGGTACAATGTGTCAATACTTGCCTATGGACAAACTGGTTCAGGAAAGACATATACTGTGGGTACTAATTACTCAGGTCCTAAGAGGGACTCTACAAAGTTAGCTGTGGCCCATAGACTTCTATTAAGAATCCTAATTCTTTATATTTTAGTATATATTTATATATAAGATAAAGTTTTTTCTACGGTATGTATTTTTGTACAAATTACTTTTTGTAATACATTTATTTTCGTAGATATTACATGATACAGATTTTTCTCCAGTGTCTATTTTCAAATGGTATATCTACAAGGAAAACCTTTATTGTTGTCACTCATGACAACAAGATAGATCAAATTCACCTCATTGTGGTGAGTGACATAAGCTTATAAGTTTATGTGTGGGTGTGTGTACGTAGGTTAGCGTTAGAGGTGGAAGGAAACAACTGAAGGGTTAAGTAGTTTAGTTTAGTAATTAAGTCTTATAGTTTTATAATAAAATATTAGTACCAATACTTACATAACATTGACTATTATATATATATTATATTAGAAAATAGATTATTCTATGCAAATTTATTAAAAAACAATGAAAATATGAACATACCACATTTGTTTACTATAAATCATATTAAGTTTTGTTAACCCTTCCAAACTGATTTTTTTTATTTTCGCTAATCGATCTGAAAAAAATGCCTGCATCTAGGCTATTGTACATAGATCTAAGGAAAAATAAATAAATAAATCCTGATTACAAGCTTTTCACGAAAAACAGCTTTTTCTTTTTGTGTACAAGTGTACACATCCGTCCAACATAATGAAAATATTAGTGTTAAGGGATGTTTATCTATAATGATAGAAACATTTTACAACTTTTTATTAAAAAAAAACGAAGCAATATGAAATAACAAATATAAATAATAGTATTCTCTTTATAAAAATTAACAAAAAATGGCTTTTTCTATGGGTAGATTTAACAAATTGCACTTAAATCACAGTCTAAATTAAAATCAAAGGCATCAATATAGCATCCTATGTATGAAATGCTAAGAAGCAATTCTTATCCTTAGTTAGGCATAAATGAACCTTGCATTTTATGCATTAGATTCGGGTTCTACCCTTGCATCACATCATTTTACACCGTGTCCCAAGCCCCTCATCGTGTGCAGGAAAATGCCCAAAACCGTCTCGAGTTATTTCAGCTTCTGGGCGTGTCTCTCCTGGTCTCCTAGATACAATTTGAAGAGTTGGGCTACCGCCACTTGGACGGCCCCTTTTACCCATCGAAATTTTATTTTGCAACACCAGACTTTCAGCCAACCGACGCCGAAAGTGAAGCAATGTCAGTTTGTTTTTAGGTATGCTAAGCGCCTCGTTGTCGACTTGGTATTCTCGGTATGCTTGAACTACTGCTAAATCTGATGCATGGAATATCATGCGTAACATCCATTTTTTTGATTTTATAAACGTCCTATAGTAACTCATGAGTTGATCTAGCAAATCTACTCCTCCCATGGCATTATTGTACTTCCTTACAACTTCGGGACGTTCCACTTCAATAAAGTGCTTATCTTTTTTACACCACCTCTTCACTAAATCTTTTTCACCAATTCCAACAAAATTAGATGCTAAATGGGTAATCTTATTATCCAACCATTTGACCACAGTTACATCTTCATCATAGCTAGTGATTTCTTGAGCAAAGCCTCGCGGTTTTTTGTTCATTTCTTTGTCGCTTAGCAATGATGGTTTTACAAATCTGTTGATATGGATAGTGCCAGCAGCCATAATTCCTCTCTGTTTTAAAATTTGTAGCAGATGGTAGGACGAAAAATAATTGTCGAAGTATAGCTGGTGACCTTTGCTTTCTCCAATTCTCTTTATAAGATGAAGGACTACAGCTGCACCGTATCCAATTTTTTTTGTTAAATTATCATCTAATTCTGGACTGGAACTCTAATAAAGGATAAAATCGTAAGCTTGACCATGTTTACCACATAAGAAAAAGATTTTCAGACCCCATGGACAAGGCTTGCCCTTTATATACTGTTTGGCAACATGTTTTCCGCTGAAAGGAATAATCTGTTCATCAACACATAGTTTTTTCTCGAGTGGTAAATCTAAACACCTCTTTCTAACAGCATCAAAGATCGGGCGCACTTTGATAAACACATCTTTAGAATTACCTGGTATTGCTGTATTATCAACCAGATGTAAATTGTTACGCAGCTCAAAAAATCGGTCCCTTGCCATGTTTTCAGTGAACAAGGGAATGCTGATATTTGTTTCCCAATACGTTTTCAAACAAGGGTACCCAAATATTCCAGTGGCCAAATGCAATCCAAACAATATTTCTATTTCCTTGGCAGTAGTAGGTTTAAACCTTACTTTATTGGAATATATAGCGTATAAGTTTGTCATTTCAGCCATAACCTGAAATAATTGTTTAGGCACGTATCTGTTATAATAATCTACTGGGCTTTCAACTCTGGGATCAATAGAAATGGGTGGAAACCAAGCTGGTGAAATTGTGTTTACTATTTCCTTGTGTCTCCACCTAATACTATGCTTCGGCGTAATATTCTGTAAAAGCGTATCTTCAGAGGCGGAAGGCACTTCTGGTAAAAAGTTATCACTCATTTCAACCCACGATGAACCAGCGTCTTCATCATCATCATCCAAAGCTGGGGTGAATATTTCTCGTTGGTTCCGGCTGATGACATCTGCTCCCACTCGGACACATCGTAGCTCCCGTTCAGACGCAGGTCCAACTGGTCCTTCGTCATCAGAAGATAATTCTAAATCAGACAACCTTCTTCTAGTGCTCTAATAGCGTCGCGCGGAAACATATTGGTAATTTCTTATCTGAAAATAGTATTAACACAATTTGTAACATCAAAAACAACAAAATTACACCATTCAATAACAATTATAATTTATTTTAGTAATACCTACGAAGTACAACAACAAATCAGAAATACATCGTATGCGCCTGATGTGTACATTTGTGTACAAAATATAAAAATCACGAAAATTTGTACAAAAATAAACTAAAACCAACAACATGTATGTAAAATATGAAGACAACAATATATCACACCGATCTACAAATATTTCATTACATATACTTTGATATTTTCTACTTTTTAGAAATAAAATAATGAACTTACCTGCACAATCCAAACTTCGGTCGGCTACTGGTCGTAACTTGCCAAAAACTGTCATTAAACGCTAAGAGATGGCGTTGGGAGTATCGTTTTCGGTAGTTTATTATGTGAACACAACCGTTTTTAGTTGCAAATAATGTGAAATTAATACTTAAATTTATTTTGCATACCTTAAGCGAAAGCGCAAGGTAATGTTCTACTATCGCCTAAAAATTAAAATTCCAACATTTTATCGAATAAAATCGTATCTAGCAATCATATTATACATATAAATGATATAAAAAGTACATTGTTAGAAAGATAAATGATTGTTGAACTTATTAATAATTTTTTTTAATCGATTAATAGCTATTTTTAAATAAAAAAAGGGTTTTAGTGGCTTATGGTGTGGATTTATCATGTCCCTGTGGCTTGTAAACACTATAACTTTTAAAAATATCAATTGTTTAACTCAATCTATTTTTTAATCTCTTCATCTATCATGTGGGAAGTCACTGAATGTAAATGGCAGTGTAATTTTGTTTTGTTTAGCTATAATTAATTTTTTTCGGCTCCAAAATGGCGAAATTTTCGTTGATTTGGTTGCCTCGTATATAAATTGTTTCTGTAAATGAGGATCTACAGCCACAGAGTAGTTTAGTTCACAGAGTACCTTTGTATTAAGTTTAGTTCGGCTCACAGACCACATTCGGCACCAGTCGCCGTCGTGAGTGGATATTGTCTCGGTTGTTTTCAGCGGCTCAAAAAGATCGCTGTACAAATACACAATATTCGAATAACCAAATTTCTTAAATACTTGATTATAATAATAAGAGATATTTTTATTACAATATTTAAAAGCACACAATAAATAAAAGTAGTACGTACTAAAAGTAAGTAGTATAATTTTTTTTGTCATGGGTGACATTTTCATGCTTTTCGAGGGTGTCGAAACCGATAGGGTTGTCGAAATGTAAATCCAAGATGGCGGCCGCAATATGTATCAGTTTTTTCATCATGGGTGTCATTTTCATGGTTTTCGAGGGTGTTGAAGCCGATAGTGCTGTCGAAATGTAAATCCAAGGTAGAGGCTGCAATAGGTATAAAATTTTTCATCATAGGTGTCATTTTCATGGTTTTCGAGGGTGTTGAAGCTGATAGTGCTGTCGAAATGTAAATCCAAGATGGCGGCTGAATTAGGTACCAATTTATTTATCATGGGTGTCATTTTCATGGTTTTTGAGGGTGTTGAAGCCGATAGTGCTGTCAAAATGTAAATCCAAGATGGCGGCTGCAAAATATATAAATTTTTTCATCTTGGGTGTCATTTTCATGGTTTTCGAGGGTGTTGAAACCGATAGTGCAGTCGAAATGTAAATCCAAGATGGCGGCTGCAATAGGTATCAATTTTTTCATCATGGGTGTCATTTTCATGGTTTTCGAGAGAGTTGAAGCCGATAGGGTTGTCGAAATGTAAATCCAAGGTGGCGGCTGCAATGGGTATCAATTTTTTCATCATGGGTATCATTCTTATGGGTTTCGAGGTTGTTGAAGCTGATAGTGCTGTCGAAATGTAAATCCAAGATGGCGGCTGAAGTAGGTCAATTTTTACATCATGGGTGTCATTATCATGGTTTTCGAGGGTGTTGAAGCCGATAGTGCTATCGAAATGTAAATCCAAGATGGCGGCTGCAATAGATATAAATTTTTTCATCATTGGTGTCATTTTCATGGTTTTCGGGGGTGCTGATGCCGATAGTGTTGTCGAAATGTAAATCCAAGGTGGCGGCTGCAATAGATATCAAGTTTTTCATCTTGGTTGTCATTTTCATGGTTTTCGAGGGTGTTGAATCCGATAGTGCTGTCGAAATGTAAATCCAAGATGGCGGCTGAAGTTGGTACCAATTTTTTCATCTCGGGTGTCATTTTCATGGTTTTCAAGAGTGTTGAAGCCGATAGTACTGTCGAAATGTAAATCCAAGATAGCGGCTGCAATAGGTATCAATTTTTTCATCATGGGTGTCATTTTCATGGTTTTCGAGGGTGTTGAAGCCGATAGTGCTGTCGAAATGTATTTAAACTACTTTAATAATTCCGTATAATCATGTTATACGTATTTTTTTTTAATGCGCTTAAGGTATGCCCAATTGGATTTACCAATATATTTATATTATATGTGTACAATTGTGTACACCAGGTCTGAAAGGGTTAAGAAGAACTTACAAAGGCTCTATGTGGGGAAAAAAAATAAAATACCATTATTTATTATTTCAAGCGGCGGCCGAGCAGGGCATTGCTGTGAGTCGACTCGAGCCGCGTGGTTACCTCTGATCGTGTTGATTTTGTTAGCAAATTTATGCAACGACGATGAATTGTGTAGTCTAGAACATTAGACGCCGAGTTGACTAATTGTTGGGAAGTTAATGTTTAATTGTACTGTCGCGTTAATTGCCTAAAAGGGTCTCGTTCGGTTCTCGAAATAATTTGTTGCTGAGTGAACGGAAGTGAACTTTGACCAACGCTCATCAGTCGTGCCGCGTGTTACGTTTTTGATTATAATTAACGGGATTTATTGAGTTTGAACGTCAAGTGCCAAACTTCGTGACCCGCGAGAACCAGCGTTCGTATTAGATTATAGATTTGTGCTAATGGACGCTAGACTTTGAGTGACACCGAGTGACGCCGCTGGAGTGATACCACATAAGGTGGCGGTACTGGAGTCAGGGTTGCTGCTGATTAAAAAGGGCTAATTCAGGTTACACATATATACACTTCTCACACCTTACTTACATTCACGACAATTAACGCCTGAACGAGCCCTGTGATCCTTCTTCGCCTCTGAACAGGTACGTACTATTTATTTACCTAGCCTTCTCCCTATTGTGTAGTATGATAGGACATTTTCCATAAGGCATTTTGAGGTACGACTTTCCATTGGCTTCCATCGAGTTTGATGTTGATAGGTATTTTTATAGAAAGGTTACATTTTTATAAGCACACACACAAAGTTTCAATATGCGGAAACACGTACTTTTTGAGAAATAAATTAATAAAAATCATCATCAATTTTTTTAAATTGGCTTTACGGCTCTGGGTTCTAGCCCTTTTGAGCCAAATTTATTACGAATTTCCATTGACATTCGTCGCATTGAGGGGGGAGGGGGGGGGAAGAGTTGTAGGGGGACTAATTCAGAGGGATTTCTGTATCTATTTTGAGACTGCAACGTCTCCGGTGCTGCGGGAAGAGCAGCCTCTACGCCTTTGCGTAACAAATCGCAGGCATCCCTCCTCGCCTCCGCAGCTTCGGCTTGTTGGTCGCCTTCGGCGACCAGCCTCAGCCGCTTTGTTACAGCAGGCGGAGGCTGCTCCCCCTACGCGCCACCGGTTCTATATAACCACTCTTAGGGGTAGGACAGACTCGTACCACGTGGAGTCGGGGTCAATAAATTTAGTTCTTTGATATAAGTAGAACCTAACCTATTTTATTTATTATCTGCCCTAATAGGTACTGTTAAAATAAAACAAATCAAATATAATCAATAATTTATTAATCAATTTTATACACATATTGTATCACTTTAATTACTTCTTCAAAGGCATCTGTATGTTCAATTTTTATTTTTCTTCGCCAAGAATTTTCAATAAGCCACTCGGAACACAAGGAACGGTAGCGCGGGAACTACCAGCTACTGGTTCCGATGGCACAATCATGGGCACAAGCGAGGAGCCTGCAAAAGAGCTCGCGAAAAGTGGCTCATTAGAGTCTAACACTTTCACTACAATAGATTTTTCAGACGAACATGAAACCTGGGGCTTCGGAGACGCCATGGTAATAGTTTAATGTTGTTTTTAAAGAAAAGTACGTAAACGCTCTCAACTGCTAAAAATGAGTGACGATTAGGGATGTCGATCTGAGATCGATTTTTCAGACCCGAAATATCCTTTTTTTAAATCGGTATGCAGTACAAAATCGATCCAATGAATCGATATTTCATCCTTGAAAATCGCCATTAAAACTGATTTTACTGATAAGAGATCATTTATTGTATTATCTTTCTTTTTTTCCATAAGAAATCATTTATTATGGTATCTTATAAATGCAAACAGGAAAATATATCTATATTTTAGAAATCCATTTTTTGTGATATCACGACAGCTTACGATTCGAATCCATTTTAAAAATCTATCTTTTTCGGAAAGAATCGACATCCGTACTGACGACGACAATGACATTACAAAATGGCGCCAGTTTTACGCTAGGAATGTAACATAAACATTGCAAAAATAATTAATTTACAAATAATGTTTTTTCTCAAAAAGTAGGCGTTTCCGCATATTGAAACTTTATGTGTGTGCTTATAATAGTGTAACTTTTCTGTAAAAATACGTATCAATCCCCAACTCGATGGAAGTCAATGGAAAGCTAAGCCCATTTTGAGCCCCACACTTAGTTGTCCGTCGAATCTAACAGCTGTATGGGCCCTTGTATGGTAGACCTTAGTCTGGGCAACTAGGTGCATGTACAAGCTTGGTAGCAAGAGCGTGGTTGATTGGTTATCCAATCCCCCGGCCGTAATATAGATAAAAATAGTACGTTATAAAAATTACATATAAATATTTTTTGTTTGTTGGCGGATAGAAGGAGGAACCACGCCCGTAGTGTTAGGGCTAGGTACGCGTCAGGTATTTTGACTAGGTAGATAAGGTTATCACGTATTCGGATAATTATCGTTGGCGTATAATTAGAGTAGATAATTGTCGAAGGGTCGGTTGTTTGAGCGAGGCATTTTGCTGATTGACTGTAGTGTGTACCTTTAATTGTAGTATAATTTGTATTTAATTTAATAAATAGTAATTGTATTTGTGTAATTCGTATTTAATTTGATTTGATCGTACTTGTATTTGTTATTTGTTAATTTGATTTGTGTTTGAGCCGCGTATTAGTTTGTATTTAGTAGTGATGCCATCGCACAAGCTACCGATTCGTTGCCTGAGGGCGGAGCTGCGCTGGGCCGCTACCGCCCATGCTTTGATAGGTCGACCGGATAGGATCTTTAAATTGAGGAAGCGGCTCGAGCAGGTCGATGCTCGAAGGACCGCAGTGGAGGAGGCTTACGCTGAGCTAGAGGACTCGGATGTGGAAAAGGGAGTCCTGGACTCCTGCCGCGCGGACAGTTCCTTTCGCTCACAGACGACTTGATCGAGGCGGGGGCCAAGGATGCGTAGGAAGCGCGTGAAGCTCGGCTGAGTGGCCGGCCCGAGTCCCTCGGAAGCAGCCTTCTCAGCCGGAGCTCTTAGGACGACTCCTGACTCTGGACCTGCCAAGGTTCTCCGGGGTCCTCTCCGAATGGCTGACTTTCGTCGGTCTGTTTGACAGCCTAGTGGACGCCCGGAGGGACTTAACACCCAGCCAGAAAATGGGGGTACCTCCTAGCCTCATTGGAGGGGGAGGCCCTGGGCGTCGTAGGCCACCTAAAATTGTCGGACGACGCCTACCAGAATGCTCGGGACCTCCTCGCCGGAAGGTACGCCAACGTCATACGACATCGTGAATCCAGTCGTGGTGGCTTGCAACTCGTTGCGGCGACTGGATTTACCGGTGGACGAATGGTCCTTTTTATTGCTCCACATTGTGCTGTCCCGCATGCCTCTCGATCTTCGGCTCCATTTCGAGGAGAGGTACGGCGGGGACAGCGCCTCCTATATTCCTCCCTTCAGGGACCTGCTGCGGTTCTTGGAGGAGCAGTGCAGGCAGATGGAGAACCCAGCAGGCGCCGTCGAGGACCTCCCGGTTGTCGCCCGAGCGGTGCCCAGGGAGAGGCGGAATCCGACGAGCAAGGCGTCACCAACCCCCCTAAGGCCGAGCGGAGCTCCCGCGGGAGGGCGTTGCCCCCTACCTTCTTATAGCGGACTAGCGGCCAGGGAGGCGCCCCCCTGCTCCTATTGTCGGGTATCCGAGCATCGTGTGACATCCTGCCCAAAGTATCTGGGCAAGCCGGTCCCGGCGAGGCGAACCATCGCCAGGGAGCGCTGCTGGTGCTACTCTTGCCTTGGAAAGGCACCTCCTAAGGGACTGCCAGCACCAACGGCCCTGTAAGCACTGCCAGGGCGCCCACCATACAATTTTGTGCCTGGGTGCGAACGGCGCACCCGCTAGGGGCTCTGCCGGGTCATCGGCTTCCACCGGCGGGGGCGCCCAGCCACGCCCTCTGTTGGGCGACGCTCGTTGCTCACCTACCGGCCTCCGTGTCCCTGGGTTTGAAAGGGGCCCCTTCCCCGACCAGTCGGGGGGCCGTTCCCCCAGGTGCGGGGGGTTCATCGCCCCCAATCAGCGAGTCGATAGGAATCTCACAGCCACTCAGCGGTCCGCTAGACCCATCTCCCCCCCTTTAGCTGATTTGATTCATTTTGTGGTCGAATGCTGACATTATAAGATAGCGCTTCCAGTGTACGCTGCCTTGGAGTGTTAGTGTTTAGTCGCAGATTATACATTATTGGTGAAAGTTTTATATTATCCAAAGACCACGCTAGATAATTGTGCAAAATGCCTCTACGATTGGTTTCGTATTGAATGAAATTTTTATGCGAAAAATTTGTATTACAACTATTATAATGTATATTATATAGATTGCATGCTTCGTTTAGTATGTTTGTTTTTAAATTTAAAATGAATTTGGAGATCTCGACAATAAAATATCGATTCGAATGAGTTATTTATTATCACCCAATGATTGTTATTTTTTTTTGCATTGAAAACTGTGTGTTTGGACAAAATTTTTGAGGATTATCCCAATTTTTGATTATAGTGTCGTTGAATGATACATTCTAAATTGTATGAAAGAGTTGTACCCATTTAGGCGTAGATTTGGCTAAAATTAAAATAGAATTATGTACACAAACAAATTATAAATAATTATATCTCTCTCCTACTATATCTTGTTTAATATATTCGACTATAATATAATCGTCAAACTATCTCCACGTCACTTCTCAGTATCGCAACCACACTAATCCTTGTGTATCTAATTTGTATTTAAATCTAAATTATTTACTAATATGCATAGCGAGGATATGAAATTATCTCATTACTTTATTATTTTATGTAAATACGTGAATAAAGAGACATTTGAATGACACCTTGTTTTTTTTTTCATTACCTTAAACAGGTTGTTAGACGCCTCTATCCATCCATTACAACCTGCCTATTGCTAAATATAGGTCTCCCTCAATGATTGCCGCATAGAAGGGATTCTGCCATAATTGCGGCCTGGCCATTTTGTTTTAATTATTTAGATTTGTTATCAGGACGATGTCGCTGGCCATCTCCTGTTTAAGTTTCCCTCTGTCAAAAAGTCATTTCAATTCAAATAAATTGAGGATAAATTAAATATGCATGTAAATTATTGATTTTATTGTTTTAGTTGTAGCAGTTGTTTTCTAAAATTAAACGTTCCTCAAGTATTAATGCTAAATCAATTCAAATCTGGAACTTCTGCTTACGAGGATATCTCAGCTGTAAGAAATTTGAAGAATAGGTATACATACGATCTATTGCCATCGCACCTATATTATGCCTACATGCCTACCATCAGTTGCGTTGTCACCTTGAGTATTAAGATGGAATACCTCGTTTTCAGTAAAAAGGATCTCCGGTTCTTTACACTCAGGATACGTAACAGCAGCATTAAGCTGCATTTCATACTGATATTTTGTGAGAGCGTCCTACCCCGGTCGAGCTGACCCGTTCGTGCTACAGCAATAGCTGCAGCGTGGTTCTACCACGTATAAAGAATAGACAGTTCAAACGAGAAGTTATTACCACGGGTGGTGATCTCTATACAAATATATATGTCCTTATTTCTATGGCCCTCAAGAATAAATATTGACAGCTATTGATTGATAAATATATAGTTATCACTCACAGACTACTAAGAGGATACTGTGCATGACGCACATGTTTGTCAAACATGTGCGACGCCCTCGAGATTAATTTACGTATGTATGTAATTTTTTACGTGGTAGAGCCATGCTACAGCTATATTAATTGTATAGTTGTAGCACGAATGGGTCGGCTCAACTGAAACGGGAAAGGACCACGCTCTCACAGAATACCAGCGTAAAATAGCAGCTTAACGCTGCTATGTTTTTTCACTGGAAAAGAGGCATTCCATCTTAGTCCTCACGGGTGACAACGCATCTGCATTTTATTCGCAATTGAGGATAGATGTAAATGTCCATGGGCCACAGCAACCACTTACCATCAGGTGGACTGTGTGCTCGCTTGTTACTCTTATCCTATAAAAAAATAAACCAAGGCGACGCCAGTTATGGTGTATTATTATTAAAAATTTAAGGAAGGTATAGTTCGGCCGTTGAGAGAATGCGTTCCTGATACGTCGCGATTGATTGAACTGACGACGACGTAACTTTGTAATGGCGTTGCAGTTACGATAAAAATATTATTGCTGGTTGTTTACCGTTTTAACAATTGATGAGCATTAAAACAACATTATTATATCAATAATCAATGAATGTTATAACTTTGTGCCAAACTGAGTGTCAAATAACTTGGTAAACAATATTTTTCTAAATCTATACTGCGCTATTACAAGGTCATGTCAGCGGCAGCGCTTTATATTTGTTGTGCTGTGCTAACAATAACAGGCAATAACAGTATCGTAATCTGTTCTTATACAGTTATACTTTATAAAATAATACGTTTTGTTTTTCTTTTTAAGAATTTGAAAATAATGGACTATAAGATAACTTTTATTAAATATAAAAATAAAACTACGACCAAACCGAACGCGCGAAAGAAAGTAGCATTTTTATATTTAGGTTGAAAATGGTAACCCCAAATGGCGTTATGGGCCGCCATTTTGTGACGCTAAAACAGTCGTCTGTTGTCGTTTCGTGCGCATAGATCACGTTCTTCAAGTGTTTTCGATCTGTTTTTATTTGATTACCCGGCTTTCGTTTAATGGACTGTTTCTGCTTTTCAAACTGACATCGGCGCTAAATCGGACTTCGATTGTGCTTTGTATTGCGTTCTTTTTACTTTTGGTGCATAATAATGCCTAAACGTGGACAAACATTGAAAAGTGGAGCCCGTGAGTTAATCATCAAGCTGCAAGATTACTTTGAGCGGGAGCGGCAAAATGGCGGACCCCTGTTACCTGTCGAACAAGTACAAGAACGTGTCTCTCAGGCGCTTGGAGTTAGCAAACGAACGATAACAAATATTAATAAAGAAAAGTTCGGCTCTACTGGCACGGAAGATAATATTTTACGTACTCCGAAGAAGAAACGTAGAACTAAACCCGTGACAGATATTGACACCTTTGACGCCGATGCAATCAGAAATCATATATATGGTTACTATTCCAGAAATGAATATCTCAACAGGAAGAAGCTTTTGGCATCGTTAAGAGAAGCTGGACTGTTTAGCGGGGGTAAAACTGCTTTAATCAAAAACTTAAAAGATATTGGTTTTTCGTATAAAACAACAGACAAAAGAAAAATTTTATTAGAACTATACGACATAATTTTAAAACGGATTTGTTTTTTGAGAGAAGCAAAAAATATTGATAACTGGGATAATGTCGTGTTCATTGACGAGACATGGCTAAACGCCAATCACACGGTTTCCCGTTCTTGGACGGATGATACACAAGCGTCGACGTCGAAAGTACCAATGGATAAGGGGGCCCGTCTGATAATATGCCACGCAGGTTCTACAAAATACGGCTTTGTGGAGAACGCGTTACTGGCATTTCAATCAAAAACCACAAATGACTACCACGATTAAATGAATGCCACTACATTTAAAGAGTGGTTCCAGAGCGTGCTTTTGCCCAGCCTACCAGAGCCTTCTGTAATATTCATGGATAATGCTTCACTTCACAAGTCCACTGCTGAACATAAGCCTCCCCAAAGGAATGCCACAAAGCACGGTCTTGAGCCACCTGCATCCATCGACTTCCTGCATATCTTACCAGGTCATCACTCCATCTAGTGGGGGCACGCCCTACACTTCGTTTGCCGGTACGAGGCTGCCACTCGAGAAGCTTTTTTCGCCATCGATTATCGGTTCTTCGAGCTATATGGCCGGCCCGTTGCCACTTCAGCTTACTAATCCGTTGAGCTATGTCGGTCACTCTGGTTCTACTGCTGAAATCCTCATTTCTAAGTTTATCACGCAGAGAAACTCCAAGCATAGCCCTCTCCATAGCTCGCTGATTGACCTTGAGCTTCCTCATCCGGCCAGCGGTGAAGGACCACGACTCAGTTCCATATGTCATCACTGGCAACACGCATTGGTTGTACAGTCGAACTGGCAACATATAACGCACGCACCCTGACGACTGACGAGAAGATCCTGGAGCTGGAAGAAGAGATAGACAAGTTGCACTGGAATATCATAGGTTTATCCGAGGTTCGAAGAGAGGGGGAGGACACGGTAATCCTCCAACCCGGCAACTTGTTCTATCACCGGGAGGGCGACCATCTGTCCCAAGAAGGTGTCGGATTTATCGTCCATAAGTCTCTCGTTAACAAAGTTGTAAAGATTGGGAGTGTGTCGACGAGGGTTGCGTACCTTATTCTAAAAATCACAAAACGGTATTCGCTGAAGGTCATACAGGTTTACGCACCAACCTCGGCACATCCCGATGAGGAGGTGGAGGAAATGTATGAGGATATCTCTAGAGCCATGCATTCCTCCAAAACCCACTATACGGTGTTAATGGGAGACTTCAACGCAAAACTAGGCACAAGAGACAACGGTGAGCTGAAAGTAGGAAAATTCGGAATAGGGCAACGGAACCCAAGGGGCCAGCAGCTGGCCGACTTCATGGAGAAAGAGGGACTCTTTATAATGAACTTTTTCTTCCAGAAGCGGCCCCACAGGAAGTGGACCTGGTCGAGCCCCGACGGTTCGACAAAAACTGAGATTGACGACCAGACGACAACTGTTCAGTGATGTCTCAGTGATCGCGAGGGTGAAAACCGGCAGCGATCACCGAATGGTGAGTGGCACACTGAACCTAAACGTTAAGTTGGAGAGACCACGTCTAATGAAGTCAACGCTTCGTCCCCCTCGTGCTCTAATCCAAAGTCCCGAAACCTTTCAGCTCGAGCTACGAAACCGTTTTCAGTGCCTAGAAGATTGCAATGCAGTGGACGATATGAATGACAAGCTCGTAGAAACTGTCCATGCGGTTGGAGCTAAGTTTTGCAAGACCTGCCTCAGAAGAACAAAAAAACTCTCCGATCACACTCTTAATCTAAGTTTAGTTAGTTAGTTAGACGGGATATGAAGCTACAGTCTTCAGTAGATTTGATAGCATACAGGCAACTGAACAGACAGATCTCCAAATGCATGCGGCAGGACTTACGCAACTTTAATACTGCACGTATTGAAGAAGCGATCGAGCGGAACCAGGGCTCCAAAGTCTTTGCTAGAGATCTGTCTGCCAGAAAGAGCCAACTGTCGAAGCTGAAGACCGAGTATGGCAGCATCATTTCCGGGACACCTGAGATTTTGAGTGAGATTGAGAGGTTCTATTGGCAGCTGTACACATCATCGTTGGACCCAAACGCAAGTGTGAGTAACGATCAAAGAGCGAGTCTTAACCGACATTATTCCGATGATATCCCGGACGTCAGTCTGAGTGAGATTAGAATGGCTCTCCAGCACCTTAAAAACGGCAAGGCCCCAGGCGAGGATGGAATTACAGCGGAGCTTCTGAAAGCGGGTGGAAAACCGGTACTGGAAGTACTTCAGAAGCTCTTTAATTCCGTCCTTCATGGTGGCATTACACCGGAGGCGTGGAGCAGAAGTGCGGTGGTCTTGTTCTTCAAGAAAGGCGACATCGCTCTCTTTAATAGCTACAGACTGATTTCCCTTCTGAGCCGCGTCTACGTACTGTTTTCGAGAGTCATTACGAATCGTCTCGCGCGCAGATTTGACGATTTCCAGCCTCCCGAACAAGCCGGTTTCCGAAAAGGCTTTAGCACCATAGACCACATACAAACTCTTCGGCAAATTGTACAGAAGTCCGAGGAGTACAATTTACCCCTATGTCTGATGTATGTGGACTATGAGAAAGCCTTTGATTCCGTCGAAATTTGGGCGGTGCTGCAGTCCCTTCAACGGTGCCAAGTTGACTGTCGGTATATCGAAGTGCTGAAATGTTTGTACAGTAGGGCTACTATGGCTATCCGAGTACAGAACCAGAGTACGAAACCTATCCAATTGCAGAGAGGTGTAAGACAGGGTGACGTTATATCCCCGAAACTCTTCACCGCTGCATTGGAAGACGTTTTCAAGCTTCTGGACTGGAAAGGATACGGTATCAACATCAATGGCGAATACATCACTCACCTTCGATTTGCCGACGATATAGTCTTTATGGCAGAATCGCTGGAGGACCTAAGTACTATGCTCAATGACCTCAATAGTGTTTCCCAAGGGATAGGTCTTAACATGAACATGGACAAAACAAAGATCATGTTTAATGTCCATGTCATACCTATGCCGGTAGTTGTTGGGAGCACTAAGCTCGAAGTAGTTGACGAGTATGTTTACCTGAGACAAATAGTCCGACTAGGTAAGTCCAACTTCGACTGAGAGGTCAATCGATGGATTCAACTCGGTTGGGCAGCGTTCGGGAAATTACGGCACATCTTCTCGTCAGGTATACCTCAAAACTTGAAAACGAGACTGTACAACCAGTGCGTGTTGCCAGTGATGACATTATGTTCATAATGTTGTATTTTTCTGCGAAAAGTTACACGGTAATTTACACAGTACACTTGTAGTTATTCTACCGTAATTTTATCTAGAAACACCGTATTTTTACCATTGCAACACGGTAACTCTCGATTTACATATGGAGGTACCTATGTGTATTCTGTGGGAGAGTCTCCACCTCCTAGCGGAGACGGCAGTGTCTCCGCTAGAAGTAAAAGTATTATGTGCACTTCCGACATCCGACAGTTTATGGCAGTTATTATAAGCTTATAATGATTCTAACACTATAAGCCATTATAAGTTAGAATCAATCAGGGAGAGGAAAGTTGGTAGTAAAAATATGAAGTCTAAAATGTATGGAAACAGCCTCCCTCTTACGACGTTTCGCGAAAAAATTTTAACGATATTTTATTAAAAATTAACGCTAAGCGTCAACAGGCTGGTATAATGGTATTCTGTGATCTGTGGTATAATAAACCGAATAAAAACACTCAAGACTTGGCCTAAAGGTCTAGATACCATGCCATAAACTCCAAAAATAATGTGATCTGTGCTGAACCTATGGAGTGTAGAGTAGAAGGAGGACCATCTCTGTATATGAAAAGTGTCCCTAAAAACGCGTCCAATAAGGGTGGCGCTGTAGTAGCATAGGATAAATTTAAAAAATAGGGCCAAAATTAATTAGAATAATATGGAGAAATAAACAAGGACCGACTAATCCGCTTGGTTTGTACTACGTAAATAGTTGAGGTTTTGTACACTGGCATTTAACTAACTACTCTAGTCATGAAATTTTTTAAATATTTTAAT
Organism: Parnassius glacialis; assembly: GCA_033319125.1. NCBI lineage: Eukaryota > Metazoa > Arthropoda > Insecta > Lepidoptera > Papilionidae > Parnassius > Parnassius glacialis. Next base: position 6,493,608 of record JAVANC010000029.1, on the reverse strand, counting down.
TCAGCTGACTTCACTCCATCTACAACAGCTATATTCATATCGTAGTTTTTCTGATGCCAGCGCTATTGTGGTAGGTTTTGGAACCTCTATTTTCAGTAAATAGTAGGACACTTTTTCAACTTTCACACCTTATAAGATGGTTCTCCTTCTACTCTACACTCCATAGCTGAACCGTAGATAAAATACTAGGTCTATGTGCTGAACAGTCAACACCAACAGCAGTGATGCCAAGTTAGGCGATTTTTCGCCTTTTAGGCTACCTTAAAGGGTGTCGGGGCGACCGAAAGTTGCGATTGGCGACTGGTCCCAATTTAGGCTACTTCGGAAAAATACAAGGGCGATTTTCGGCTATATAATTCTCTCTTATTTGTAAGTAAGTCTATTAGCATAAATAATTTAAAAAAAAAACACTTTTTTATTATCACACCGTTTTTGGCACAGAAATATCAAAGAAGACTAGATTTTAAGGTATCAATGCCTTAAGAAAATATCTTAATATACTTATTTATTATAATATGTATATAATTTTAAAATCTTTTTAATTGTAATTAAAACATTTCGCTTCAATTTTGTGAAATATTAATAATGATAAACAGATAAAACAAATATTTTATATGTTGATATTTTCTTTCCCTTTTACGATAAACTGCTTTCAATTTTATCTTGTTAAAATCTATACAAATAAATTAAAAATGAAGTGTCTGTTTGTAATGTCAAAATCACAGCGTTTTACTTATTGCATATGAAAGTATAATCGGTACTTATAACAAAATCACACTTTTAAAAAATTTTATCTATCTGTATGTCCGTCTGTTTGTTTCGGCTAATCTCCAAAAGGGCTGGACCGGTTTTGACGGGACTTTCACTGAAAGATAGTTGATGTCATAAGGAGTAACTTATGCTAATTTTATTTTAGTAAAATAATAAGGATTTCTTGCGAAAAAATTAAAACCCTAAATTACATGCGGGCGAAGTCACGAGGAACAGCTAGTTATAAATAAGGTTGATTAAGGTAGGTCTACGTTTAAAAATAGTCTTTATACTACCTGACAATTCAGCAAGCGGTTTTAGGCTACATTGCAGAGAAAACAAATTAGGCGAATTTAGGCTCCTTGGCGACAAATTTTTGGCGACTCCGACCGGTCTAGACTTGGCAACACTGACCAACAGCGCCATTTCCTGTATATGACTGTATTTCCGTATATACACTCTTATCTATGATGATTTGAGCGTAGGGATGTTCCGATACTATCAAAGTATCGATACCTACTCATATCAGTAGTACTCAAATCATTTTTCGATACTACTCATACAAATACTCCTAAAGTATCGATACTTACTCATATCGATAATTTTAGATTTTTTTTTAATAAAATTAACGTAGCAAATGTTTCAAGTCCCAGAACGATCTATTCTGCCCTGCTACTTCAGATAACATCGCATAGTTCCAACCAAACCAAATCAAAATGAACTAACGAACTATTACGAACTAAACCTAAGTACCTAACCTTCGAAATTAATTAGTGAAAAGTTGAAGATCCTACCTTTCGTTTGCCCCTTTATCTGCTTTTTTCTGTAATTTGCCTTTATCCACAGTAATTCCATGAGTTTTGGAATGCTTGAATAACATAGGTGTATTGCCAAAATATTTCACCGACTTAAAACATTGTTTACATTTTGCAGTTGTTTCGTTTATTTTGGTAAAATATATCCATATTAATGATTTTGGTGGTGCCATCATAACATTGGAACAATAAACCGATGACTACAGTAACTTAAATTACTCGTAACGTTATCGTAAACAATCACTTGTGGAATGCTGGACACTGCTAGTACTGACTGGACCAGTGACAATGTTTGTGTGATGGCGGCTTTCTCTCTCGGTCTCGGCTCGGGTGAAGTCGGACGGGTTCGGCTCGTCTGATTTGATACCAAGTACTTTTATTTCGATACAGAGTAAGTATCGCAAGATTGATTCGATGCTATTAGTAATTGGTATCGAATCAAAAGTATCGAGTACCTACTCGTATTTACTAGTACTAGTATCGGAATGTCCCTATTTGAGCGCCATTTTCTATGAGCGCCCCGCCATCATCATTCCTGTATAGGACAATTACTATACGTATACTCTTTGGAATCAATTTAATTCACTACTTTACTATTAATACAATATAACCCGAACTATAAGGCCCTAGCCTCATCTAATATATTAAATAAAGTAAAATTAAGAAAAATCATGGACTGCGAGTACAATAAAGGTACCTTGGGTAGTATGCAAGTTTCTTTACGAATTAGACCTCTTTTTCTACAAGAAATAGAACGAGAATGTTATGTGTCTATCGAAGTTGTACGAGGGGAAACTCAAGTACAAATTAAGAATCTAGCTTTCACATACAATTATGTATTCCCACAACATATTACACAACAGGAGTTTTATGATACTGCAGTCAAAAGTCTCGTAGGAAAATTATTCCAAGGTAAATTGCACAGAGTTTTATGAATAGCAAAGAGAGTCATTTTTTATTAATTGATTAACAGACTATGAATTTTGTTTTGAATTGTAATGAATATGAGATTTGATTTGATCATTACGATTAAGATTTTTAAATTACACCCATTACAATAGTTATTTAGCCTAATATACTATGTACAATGTATGTTGACAATGTGTAAATATATTTGCAGGGTACAATGTGTCAATACTTGCCTATGGACAAACTGGTTCAGGAAAGACATATACTGTGGGTACTAATTACTCAGGTCCTAAGAGGGACTCTACAAAGTTAGCTGTGGCCCATAGACTTCTATTAAGAATCCTAATTCTTTATATTTTAGTATATATTTATATATAAGATAAAGTTTTTTCTACGGTATGTATTTTTGTACAAATTACTTTTTGTAATACATTTATTTTCGTAGATATTACATGATACAGATTTTTCTCCAGTGTCTATTTTCAAATGGTATATCTACAAGGAAAACCTTTATTGTTGTCACTCATGACAACAAGATAGATCAAATTCACCTCATTGTGGTGAGTGACATAAGCTTATAAGTTTATGTGTGGGTGTGTGTACGTAGGTTAGCGTTAGAGGTGGAAGGAAACAACTGAAGGGTTAAGTAGTTTAGTTTAGTAATTAAGTCTTATAGTTTTATAATAAAATATTAGTACCAATACTTACATAACATTGACTATTATATATATATTATATTAGAAAATAGATTATTCTATGCAAATTTATTAAAAAACAATGAAAATATGAACATACCACATTTGTTTACTATAAATCATATTAAGTTTTGTTAACCCTTCCAAACTGATTTTTTTTATTTTCGCTAATCGATCTGAAAAAAATGCCTGCATCTAGGCTATTGTACATAGATCTAAGGAAAAATAAATAAATAAATCCTGATTACAAGCTTTTCACGAAAAACAGCTTTTTCTTTTTGTGTACAAGTGTACACATCCGTCCAACATAATGAAAATATTAGTGTTAAGGGATGTTTATCTATAATGATAGAAACATTTTACAACTTTTTATTAAAAAAAAACGAAGCAATATGAAATAACAAATATAAATAATAGTATTCTCTTTATAAAAATTAACAAAAAATGGCTTTTTCTATGGGTAGATTTAACAAATTGCACTTAAATCACAGTCTAAATTAAAATCAAAGGCATCAATATAGCATCCTATGTATGAAATGCTAAGAAGCAATTCTTATCCTTAGTTAGGCATAAATGAACCTTGCATTTTATGCATTAGATTCGGGTTCTACCCTTGCATCACATCATTTTACACCGTGTCCCAAGCCCCTCATCGTGTGCAGGAAAATGCCCAAAACCGTCTCGAGTTATTTCAGCTTCTGGGCGTGTCTCTCCTGGTCTCCTAGATACAATTTGAAGAGTTGGGCTACCGCCACTTGGACGGCCCCTTTTACCCATCGAAATTTTATTTTGCAACACCAGACTTTCAGCCAACCGACGCCGAAAGTGAAGCAATGTCAGTTTGTTTTTAGGTATGCTAAGCGCCTCGTTGTCGACTTGGTATTCTCGGTATGCTTGAACTACTGCTAAATCTGATGCATGGAATATCATGCGTAACATCCATTTTTTTGATTTTATAAACGTCCTATAGTAACTCATGAGTTGATCTAGCAAATCTACTCCTCCCATGGCATTATTGTACTTCCTTACAACTTCGGGACGTTCCACTTCAATAAAGTGCTTATCTTTTTTACACCACCTCTTCACTAAATCTTTTTCACCAATTCCAACAAAATTAGATGCTAAATGGGTAATCTTATTATCCAACCATTTGACCACAGTTACATCTTCATCATAGCTAGTGATTTCTTGAGCAAAGCCTCGCGGTTTTTTGTTCATTTCTTTGTCGCTTAGCAATGATGGTTTTACAAATCTGTTGATATGGATAGTGCCAGCAGCCATAATTCCTCTCTGTTTTAAAATTTGTAGCAGATGGTAGGACGAAAAATAATTGTCGAAGTATAGCTGGTGACCTTTGCTTTCTCCAATTCTCTTTATAAGATGAAGGACTACAGCTGCACCGTATCCAATTTTTTTTGTTAAATTATCATCTAATTCTGGACTGGAACTCTAATAAAGGATAAAATCGTAAGCTTGACCATGTTTACCACATAAGAAAAAGATTTTCAGACCCCATGGACAAGGCTTGCCCTTTATATACTGTTTGGCAACATGTTTTCCGCTGAAAGGAATAATCTGTTCATCAACACATAGTTTTTTCTCGAGTGGTAAATCTAAACACCTCTTTCTAACAGCATCAAAGATCGGGCGCACTTTGATAAACACATCTTTAGAATTACCTGGTATTGCTGTATTATCAACCAGATGTAAATTGTTACGCAGCTCAAAAAATCGGTCCCTTGCCATGTTTTCAGTGAACAAGGGAATGCTGATATTTGTTTCCCAATACGTTTTCAAACAAGGGTACCCAAATATTCCAGTGGCCAAATGCAATCCAAACAATATTTCTATTTCCTTGGCAGTAGTAGGTTTAAACCTTACTTTATTGGAATATATAGCGTATAAGTTTGTCATTTCAGCCATAACCTGAAATAATTGTTTAGGCACGTATCTGTTATAATAATCTACTGGGCTTTCAACTCTGGGATCAATAGAAATGGGTGGAAACCAAGCTGGTGAAATTGTGTTTACTATTTCCTTGTGTCTCCACCTAATACTATGCTTCGGCGTAATATTCTGTAAAAGCGTATCTTCAGAGGCGGAAGGCACTTCTGGTAAAAAGTTATCACTCATTTCAACCCACGATGAACCAGCGTCTTCATCATCATCATCCAAAGCTGGGGTGAATATTTCTCGTTGGTTCCGGCTGATGACATCTGCTCCCACTCGGACACATCGTAGCTCCCGTTCAGACGCAGGTCCAACTGGTCCTTCGTCATCAGAAGATAATTCTAAATCAGACAACCTTCTTCTAGTGCTCTAATAGCGTCGCGCGGAAACATATTGGTAATTTCTTATCTGAAAATAGTATTAACACAATTTGTAACATCAAAAACAACAAAATTACACCATTCAATAACAATTATAATTTATTTTAGTAATACCTACGAAGTACAACAACAAATCAGAAATACATCGTATGCGCCTGATGTGTACATTTGTGTACAAAATATAAAAATCACGAAAATTTGTACAAAAATAAACTAAAACCAACAACATGTATGTAAAATATGAAGACAACAATATATCACACCGATCTACAAATATTTCATTACATATACTTTGATATTTTCTACTTTTTAGAAATAAAATAATGAACTTACCTGCACAATCCAAACTTCGGTCGGCTACTGGTCGTAACTTGCCAAAAACTGTCATTAAACGCTAAGAGATGGCGTTGGGAGTATCGTTTTCGGTAGTTTATTATGTGAACACAACCGTTTTTAGTTGCAAATAATGTGAAATTAATACTTAAATTTATTTTGCATACCTTAAGCGAAAGCGCAAGGTAATGTTCTACTATCGCCTAAAAATTAAAATTCCAACATTTTATCGAATAAAATCGTATCTAGCAATCATATTATACATATAAATGATATAAAAAGTACATTGTTAGAAAGATAAATGATTGTTGAACTTATTAATAATTTTTTTAAATCGATTAATAGCTATTTTTAAATAAAAAAAGGGTTTTAGTGGCTTATGGTGTGGATTTATCATGTCCCTGTGGCTTGTAAACACTATAACTTTTAAAAATATCAATTGTTTAACTCAATCTATTTTTTAATCTCTTCATCTATCATGTGGGAAGTCACTGAATGTAAATGGCAGTGTAATTTTGTTTTGTTTAGCTATAATTAATTTTTTTCGGCTCCAAAATGGCGAAATTTTCGTTGATTTGGTTGCCTCGTATATAAATTGTTTCTGTAAATGAGGATCTACAGCCACAGAGTAGTTTAGTTCACAGAGTACCTTTGTATTAAGTTTAGTTCGGCTCACAGACCACATTCGGCACCAGTCGCCGTCGTGAGTGGATATTGTCTCGGTTGTTTTCAGCGGCTCAAAAAGATCGCTGTACAAATACACAATATTCGAATAACCAAATTTCTTAAATACTTGATTATAATAATAAGAGATATTTGTATTACAATATTTAAAAGCACACAATAAATAAAAGTAGTACGTACTAAAAGTAAGTAGTATAATTTTTTTTGTCATGGGTGACATTTTCATGCTTTTCGAGGGTGTCGAAACCGATAGGGTTGTCGAAATGTAAATCCAAGATGGCGGCCGCAATATGTATCAGTTTTTTCATCATGGGTGTCATTTTCATGGTTTTCGAGGGTGTTGAAGCCGATAGTGCTGTCGAAATGTAAATCCAAGGTAGAGGCTGCAATAGGTATAAAATTTTTCATCATAGGTGTCATTTTCATGGTTTTCGAGGGTGTTGAAGCTGATAGTGCTGTCTAAATGTAAATCCAAGATGGCGGCTGAATTAGGTACCAATTTATTTATCATGGGTGTCATTTTCATGGTTTTTGAGGGTGTTGAAGCCGATAGTGCTGTCAAAATGTAAATCCAAGATGGCGGCTGCAAAATATATAAATTTTTTCATCTTGGGTGTCATTTTCATGGTTTTCGAGGGTGTTGAAACCGATAGTGCAGTCGAAATGTAAATCCAAGATGGCGGCTGCAATAGGTATCAATTTTTTCATCATGGGTGTCATTTTCATGGTTTTCGAGAGAGTTGAAGCCGATAGGGTTGTCGAAATGTAAATCCAAGGTGGCGGCTGCAATGGGTATCAATTTTTTCATCATGGGTATCATTCTTATGGGTTTCGAGGTTGTTGAAGCTGATAGTGCTGTCGAAATGTAAATCCAAGATGGCGGCTGAAGTAGGTCAATTTTTACATCATGGGTGTCATTATCATGGTTTTCGAGGGTGTTGAAGCCGATAGTGCTATCGAAATGTAAATCCAAGATGGCGGCTGCAATAGATATAAATTTTTTCATCATTGGTGTCATTTTCATGGTTTTCGGGGGTGCTGATGCCGATAGTGTTGTCGAAATGTAAATCCAAGGTGGCGGCTGCAATAGATATCAAATTTTTCATCTTGGTTGTCATTTTCATGGTTTTCGAGGGTGTTGAATCCGATAGTGCTGTCGAAATGTAAATCCAAGATGGCGGCTGAAGTTGGTACCAATTTTTTCATCTCGGGTGTCATTTTCATGGTTTTCAAGAGTGTTGAAGCCGATAGTACTGTCGAAATGTAAATCCAAGATAGCGGCTGCAATAGGTATCAATTTTTTCATCATGGGTGTCATTTTCATGGTTTTCGAGGGTGTTGAAGCCGATAGTGCTGTCGAAATGTATTTAAACTACTTTAATAATTCCGTATAATCATGTTATACGTATTTTTTTTTAATGCGCTTAAGGTATGCCCAATTGGATTTACCAATATATTTATATTATATGTGTACAATTGTGTACACCAGGTCTGAAAGGGTTAAGAAGAACTTACAAAGGCTCTATGTGGGGAAAAAAAATAAAATACCATTATTTATTATTTCAAGCGGCGGCCGAGCAGGGCATTGCTGTGAGTCGACTCGAGCCGCGTGGTTACCTCTGATCGTGTTGATTTTGTTAGCAAATTTATGCAACGACGATGAATTGTGTAGTCTAGAACATTAGACGCCGAGTTGACTAATTGTTGGGAAGTTAATGTTTAATTGTACTGTCGCGTTAATTGCCTAAAAGGGTCTCGTTCGGTTCTCGAAATAATTTGTTGCTGAGTGAACGGAAGTGAACATTGACCAACGCTCATCAGTCGTGCCGCGTGTTACGTTTTTGATTATAATTAACGGGATTTATTGAGTTTGAACGTCAAGTGCCAAACTTCGTGACCCGCGAGAACCAGCGTTCGTATTAGATTATAGATTTGTGCTAATGGACGCTAGACTTTGAGTGACACCGAGTGACGCCGCTGGAGTGATACCACATAAGGTGGCGGTACTGGAGTCAGGGTTGCTGCTGATTAAAAAGGGCTAATTCAGGTTACACATATATACACTTCTCACACCTTACTTACATTCACGACAATTAACGCCTGAACGAGCCCTGTGATCCTTCTTCGCCTCTGAACAGGTACGTACTATTTATTTACCTAGCCTTCTCCCTATTGTGTAGTATGATAGGACATTTTCCATAAGGCATTTTGAGGTACGACTTTCCATTGGCTTCCATCGAGTTTGATGTTGATAGGTATTTTTATAGAAAGGTTACATTTTTATAAGCACACACACAAAGTTTCAATATGCGGAAACACGTACTTTTTGAGAAATAAATTAATAAAAATCATCATCAATTTTTTTAAATTGGCTTTACGGCTCTGGGTTCTAGCCCTTTTGAGCCAAATTTATTACGAATTTCCATTGACATTCGTCGCATTGAGGGGGGAGGGGGGGGAAGAGTTGTAGGGGGACTAATTCAGAGGGATTTCTGTATCTATTTTGAGACTGCAACGTCTCCGGTGCTGCGGGAAGAGCAGCCTCTACGCCTTTGCGTAACAAATCGCAGGCATCCCTCCTCGCCTCCGCAGCTTCGGCTTGTTGGTCGCCTTCGGCGACCAGCCTCAGCCGCTTTGTTACAGCAGGCGGAGGCTGCTCCCCCTACGCGCCACCGGTTCTATATAACCACTCTTAGGGGTAGGACAGACTCGTACCACGTGGAGTCGGGGTCAATAAATTTAGTTCTTTGATATAAGTAGAACCTAACCTATTTTATTTATTATCTGCCCTAATAGGTACTGTTAAAATAAAACAAATCAAATATAATCAATAATTTATTAATCAATTTTATACACATATTGTATCACTTTAATTACTTCTTCAAAGGCATCTGTATGTTCAATTTTTATTTTTCTTCGCCAAGAATTTTCAATAAGCCACTCGGAACACAAGGAACGGTAGCGCGGGAACTACCAGCTACTGGTTCCGATGGCACAATCATGGGCACAAGCGAGGAGCCTGCAAAAGAGCTCGCGAAAAGTGGCTCATTAGAGTCTAACACTTTCACTACAATAGATTTTTCAGACGAACATGAAACCTGGGGCTTCGGAGACGCCATGGTAATAGTTTAATGTTGTTTTTAAAGAAAAGTACGTAAACGCTCTCAACTGCTAAAAATGAGTGACGATTAGGGATGTCGATCTGAGATCGATTTTTCAGACCCGAAATATCCTTTTTTTAAATCGGTATGCAGTACAAAATCGATCCAATGAATCGATATTTCATCCTTGAAAATCGCCATTAAAACTGATTTTACTGATAAGAGATCATTTATTGTATTATCTTTCTTTTTTTCCATAAGAAATCATTTATTATGGTATCTTATAAATGCAAACAGGAAAATATATCTATATTTTAGAAATCCATTTTTTGTGATATCACGACAGCTTACGATTCGAATCCATTTTAAAAATCTATCTTTTTCGGAAAGAATCGACATCCGTACTGACGACGACAATGACATTACAAAATGGCGCCAGTTTTACGCTAGGAATGTAACATAAACATTGCAAAAATAATTAATTTACAAATAATGTTTTTTCTCAAAAAGTAGGCGTTTCCGCATATTGAAACTTTATGTGTGTGCTTATAATAGTGTAACTTTTCTGTAAAAATACGTATCAATCCCCAACTCGATGGAAGTCAATGGAAAGCTAAGCCCATTTTGAGCCCCACACTTAGTTGTCCGTCGAATCTAACAGCTGTATGGGCCCTTGTATGGTAGACCTTAGTCTGGGCAACTAGGTGCATGTACAAGCTTGGTAGCAAGAGCGTGGTTGATTGGTTATCCAATCCCCCGGCCGTAATATAGATAAAAATAGTACGTTATAAAAATTACATATAAATATTTTTTGTTTGTTGGCGGATAGAAGGAGGAACCACGCCCGTAGTGTTAGGGCTAGGTACGCGTCAGGTATTTTGACTAGGTAGATAAGGTTATCACGTATTCGGATAATTATCGTTGGCGTATAATTAGAGTAGATAATTGTCGAAGGGTCGGTTGTTTGAGCGAGGCATTTTGCTGATTGACTGTAGTGTGTACCTTTAATTGTAGTATAATTTGTATTTAATTTAATAAATAGTAATTGTATTTGTGTAATTCGTATTTAATTTGATTTGATCGTACTTGTATTTGTTATTTGTTAATTTGATTTGTGTTTGAGCCGCGTATTAGTTTGTATTTAGTAGTGATGCCATCGCACAAGCTACCGATTCGTTGCCTGAGGGCGGAGCTGCGCTGGGCCGCTACCGCCCATGCTTTGATAGGTCGACCGGATAGGATCTTTAAATTGAGGAAGCGGCTCGAGCAGGTCGATGCTCGAAGGACCGCAGTGGAGGAGGCTTACGCTGAGCTAGAGGACTCGGATGTGGAAAAGGGAGTCCTGGACTCCTGCCGCGCGGACAGTTCCTTTCGCTCACAGACGACTTGATCGAGGCGGGGGCCAAGGATGCGTAGGAAGCGCGTGAAGCTCGGCTGAGTGGCCGGCCCGAGTCCCTCGGAAGCAGCCTTCTCAGCCGGAGCTCTTAGGACGACTCCTGACTCTGGACCTGCCAAGGTTCTCCGGGGTCCTCTCCGAATGGCTGACTTTCGTCGGTCTGTTTGACAGCCTAGTGGACGCCCGGAGGGACTTAACACCCAGCCAGAAAATGGGGTACCTCCTAGCCTCATTGGAGGGGGAGGCCCTGGGCGTCGTAGGCCACCTAAAATTGTCGGACGACGCCTACCAGAATGCTCGGGACCTCCTCGCCGGAAGGTACGCCAACGTCATACGACATCGTGAATCCAGTCGTGGTGGCTTGCAACTCGTTGCGGCGACTGGATTTACCGGTGGACGAATGGTCCTTTTTATTGCTCCACATTGTGCTGTCCCGCATGCCTCTCGATCTTCGGCTCCATTTCGAGGAGAGGTACGGCGGGGACAGCGCCTCCTATATTCCTCCCTTCAGGGACCTGCTGCGGTTCTTGGAGGAGCAGTGCAGGCAGATGGAGAACCCAGCAGGCGCCGTCGAGGACCTCCCGGTTGTCGCCCGAGCGGTGCCCAGGGAGAGGCGGAATCCGACGAGCAAGGCGTCACCAACCCCCCTAAGGCCGAGCGGAGCTCCCGCGGGAGGGCGTTGCCCCCTACCTTCTTATAGCGGACTAGCGGCCAGGGAGGCGCCCCCCTGCTCCTATTGTCGGGTATCCGAGCATCGTGTGACATCCTGCCCAAAGTATCTGGGCAAGCCGGTCCCGGCGAGGCGAACCATCGCCAGGGAGCGCTGCTGGTGCTACTCTTGCCTTGGAAAGGCACCTCCTAAGGGACTGCCAGCACCAACGGCCCTGTAAGCACTGCCAGGGCGCCCACCATACAATTTTGTGCCTGGGTGCGAACGGCGCACCCGCTAGGGGCTCTGCCGGGTCATCGGCTTCCACCGGCGGGGGCGCCCAGCCACGCCCTCTGTTGGGCGACGCTCGTTGCTCACCTACCGGCCTCCGTGTCCCTGGGTTTGAAAGGGGCCCCTTCCCCGACCAGTCGGGGGGCCGTTCCCCCAGGTGCGGGGGGTTCATCGCCCCCAATCAGCGAGTCGATAGGAATCTCACAGCCACTCAGCGGTCCGCTAGACCCATCTCCCCCCCTTTAGCTGATTTGATTCATTTTGTGGTCGAATGCTGACATTATAAGATAGCGCTTCCAGTGTACGCTGCCTTGGAGTGTTAGTGTTTAGTCGCAGATTATACATTATTGGTGAAAGTTTTATATTATCCAAAGACCACGCTAGATAATTGTGCAAAATGCCTCTACGATTGGTTTCGTATTGAATGAAATTTTTATGCGAAAAATTTGTATTACAACTATTATAATGTATATTATATAGATTGCATGCTTCGTTTAGTATGTTTGTTTTTAAATTTAAAATGAATTTGGAGATCTCGACAATAAAATATCGATTCGAATGAGTTATTTATTATCACCCAATGATTGTTATTTTTTTTTGCATTGAAAACTGTGTGTTTGGACAAAATTTTTGAGGATTATCCCAATTTTTGATTATAGTGTCGTTGAATGATACATTCTAAATTGTATGAAAGAGTTGTACCCATTTAGGCGTAGATTTGGCTAAAATTAAAATAGAATTATGTACACAAACAAATTATAAATAATTATATCTCTCTCCTACTATATCTTGTTTAATATATTCGACTATAATATAATCGTCAAACTATCTCCACGTCACTTCTCAGTATCGCAACCACACTAATCCTTGTGTATCTAATTTGTATTTAAATCTAAATTATTTACTAATATGCATAGCGAGGATATGAAATTATCTCATTACTTTATTATTTTATGTAAATACGTGAATAAAGAGACATTTGAATGACACCTTGTTTTTTTTTTCATTACCTTAAACAGGTTGTTAGACGCCTCTATCCATCCATTACAACCTGCCTATTGCTAAATATAGGTCTCCCTCAATGATTGCCGCATAGAAGGGATTCTGCCATAATTGCGGCCTGGCCATTTTGTTTTAATTATTTAGATTTGTTATCAGGACGATGTCGCTGGCCATCTCCTGTTTAAGTTTCCCTCTGTCAAAAAGTCATTTCAATTCAAATAAATTGAGGATAAATTAAATATGCATGTAAATTATTGATTTTATTGTTTTAGTTGTAGCAGTTGTTTTCTAAAATTAAACGTTCCTCAAGTATTAATGCTAAATCAATTCAAATCTGGAACTTCTGCTTACGAGGATATCTCAGCTCTAAGAAATTTGAAGAATAGGTATACATACGATCTATTGCCATCGCACCTATATTATGCCTACATGCCTACCATCAGTTGCGTTGTCACCTTGAGTATTAAGATGGAATACCTCGTTTTCAGTAAAAAGGATCTCCGGTTCTTTACACTCACGATACGTAACAGCAGCATTAAGCTGCATTTCATACTGATATTTTGTGAGAGCGTCCTACCCCGGTCGAGCTGACCCGTTCGTGCTACAGCAATAGCTGCAGCGTGGTTCTACCACGTATAAAGAATAGACAGTTCAAACGAGAAGTTATTACCACGGGTGGTGATCTCTATACAAATATATATGTCCTTATTTCTATGGCCCTCAAGAATAAATATTGACAGCTATTGATTGATAAATATATAGTTATCACTCACAGACTACTAAGAGGATACTGTGCATGACGCACATGTTTGTCAAACATGTGCGACGCCCTCGAGATTAATTTACGTATGTATGTAATTTTTTACGTGGTAGAGCCATGCTACAGCTATATTAATTGTATAGTTGTAGCACGAATGGGTCGGCTCAACTGAAACGGGAAAGGACCACGCTCTCACAGAATACCAGCGTAAAATAGCAGCTTAACGCTGCTATGTTTTTTCACTGGAAAAGAGGCATTCCATCTTAGTCCTCACGGGTGACAACGCATCTGCATTTTATTCGCAATTGAGGATAGATGTAAATGTCCATGGGCCACAGCAACCACTTACCATCAGGTGGACTGTGTGCTCGCTTGTTACTCTTATCCTATAAAAAAATAAACCAAGGCGACGCCAGTTATGGTGTATTATTATTAAAAATTTAAGGAAGGTATAGTTCGGCCGTTGAGAGAATGCGTTCCTGATACGTCGCGATTGATTGAACTGACGACGACGTAACTTTGTAATGGCGTTGCAGTTACGATAAAAATATTTTTGCTGGTTGTTTACCGTTTTAACAATTGATGAGCATTAAAACAACATTATTATATCAATAATCAATGAATGTTATAACTTTGTGCCAAACTGAGTGTCAAATAACTTGGTAAACAATATTTTTCTAAATCTATACTGCGCTATTACAAGGTCATGTCAGCGGCAGCGCTTTATATTTGTAGTGCTGTGCTAACAATAACAGGCAATAACAGTATCGTAATCTGTTCTTATACAGTTATACTTTATAAAATAATACGTTTTGTTTTTCTTTTTAAGAATTTGAAAATAATGGACTATAAGATAACTTTTATTAAATATAAAAATAAAACTACGACCAAACCGAACGCGCGAAAGAAAGTAGCATTTTTATATTTAGGTTGAAAATGGTAACCCCAAATGGCGTTATGGGCCGCCATTTTGTGACGCTAAAACAGTCGTCTGTTGTCGTTTCGTGCGCATAGATCACGTTCTTCAAGTGTTTTCGATCTGTTTTTATTTGATTACCCGGCTTTCGTTTAATGGACTGTTTCTGCTTTTCAAACTGACATCGGCGCTAAATCGGACTTCGATTGTGCTTTGTATTGCGTTCTTTTTACTTTTGGTGCATAATAATGCCTAAACGTGGACAAACATTGAAAAGTGGAGCCCGTGAGTTAATCATCAAGCTGCAAGATTACTTTGAGCGGGAGCGGCAAAATGGCGGACCCCTGTTACCTGTCGAACAAGTACAAGAACGTGTCTCTCAGGCGCTTGGAGTTAGCAAACGAACGATAACAAATATTAATAAAGAAAAGTTCGGCTCTACTGGCACGGAAGATAATATTTTACGTACTCCGAAGAAGAAACGTAGAACTAAACCCGTGACAGATATTGACACCTTTGACGCCGATGCAATCAGAAATCATATATATGGTTACTATTCCAGAAATGAATATCTCAACAGGAAGAAGCTTTTGGCATCGTTAAGAGAAGCTGGACTGTTTAGCGGGGGTAAAACTGCTTTAATCAAAAACTTAAAAGATATTGGTTTTTCGTATAAAACAACAGACAAAAGAAAAATTTTATTAGAACTATACGACATAATTTTAAAACGGATTTGTTTTTTGAGAGAAGCAAAAAATATTGATAACTGGGATAATGTCGTGTTCATTGACGAGACATGGCTAAACGCCAATCACACGGTTTCCCGTTCTTGGACGGATGATACACAAGCGTCGACGTCGAAAGTACCAATGGATAAGGGGGCCCGTCTGATAATATGCCACGCAGGTTCTACAAAATACGGCTTTGTGGAGAACGCGTTACTGGCATTTCAATCAAAAACCACAAATGACTACCACGATTAAATGAATGCCACTACATTTAAAGAGTGGTTCCAGAGCGTGCTTTTGCCCAGCCTACCAGAGCCTTCTGTAATATTCATGGATAATGCTTCACTTCACAAGTCCACTGCTGAACATAAGCCTCCCCAAAGGAATGCCACAAAGCACGGTCTTGAGCCACCTGCATCCATCGACTTCCTGCATATCTTACCAGGTCATCACTCCATCTAGTGGGGGCACGCCCTACACTTCGTTTGCCGGTACGAGGCTGCCACTCGAGAAGCTTTTTTCGCCATCGATTATCGGTTCTTCGAGCTATATGGCCGGCCCGTTGCCACTTCAGCTTACTAATCCGTTGAGCTATGTCGGTCACTCTGGTTCTACTGCTGAAATCCTCATTTCTAAGTTTATCACGCAGAGAAACTCCAAGCATAGCCCTCTCCATAGCTCGCTGATTGACCTTGAGCTTCCTCATCCGGCCAGCGGTGAAGGACCACGACTCAGTTCCATATGTCATCACTGGCAACACGCATTGGTTGTACAGTCGAACTGGCAACATATAACGCACGCACCCTGACGACTGACGAGAAGATCCTGGAGCTGGAAGAAGAGATAGACAAGTTGCACTGGAATATCATAGGTTTATCCGAGGTTCGAAGAGAGGGGGAGGACACGGTAATCCTCCAACCCGGCAACTTGTTCTATCACCGGGAGGGCGACCATCTGTCCCAAGAAGGTGTCGGATTTATCGTCCATAAGTCTCTCGTTAACAAAGTTGTAAAGATTGGGAGTGTGTCGACGAGGGTTGCGTACCTTATTCTAAAAATCACAAAACGGTATTCGCTGAAGGTCATACAGGTTTACGCACCAACCTCGGCACATCCCGATGAGGAGGTGGAGGAAATGTATGAGGATATCTCTAGAGCCATGCATTCCTCCAAAACCCACTATACGGTGTTAATGGGAGACTTCAACGCAAAACTAGGCACAAGAGACAACGGTGAGCTGAAAGTAGGAAAATTCGGAATAGGGCAACGGAACCCAAGGGGCCAGCAGCTGGCCGACTTCATGGAGAAAGAGGGACTCTTTATAATGAACTTTTTCTTCCAGAAGCGGCCCCACAGGAAGTGGACCTGGTCGAGCCCCGACGGTTCGACAAAAACTGAGATTGACGACCAGACGACAACTGTTCAGTGATGTCTCAGTGATCGCGAGGGTGAAAACCGGCAGCGATCACCGAATGGTGAGTGGCACACTGAACCTAAACGTTAAGTTGGAGAGACCACGTCTAATGAAGTCAACGCTTCGTCCCCCTCGTGCTCTAATCCAAAGTCCCGAAACCTTTCAGCTCGAGCTACGAAACCGTTTTCAGTGCCTAGAAGATTGCAATGCAGTGGACGATATGAATGACAAGCTCGTAGAAACTGTCCATGCGGTTGGAGCTAAGTTTTGCAAGACCTGCCTCAGAAGAACAAAAAAACTCTCCGATCACACTCTTAATCTAAGTTTAGTTAGTTAGTTAGACGGGATATGAAGTTACAGTCTTCAGTAGATTTGATAGCATACAGGCAACTGAACAGACAGATCTCCAAATGCATGCGGCAGGACTTACGCAACTTTAATACTGCACGTATTGAAGAAGCGATCGAGCGGAACCAGGGCTCCAAAGTCTTTGCTAGAGATCTGTCTGCCAGAAAGAGCCAACTGTCGAAGCTGAAGACCGAGTATGGCAGCATCATTTCCGGGACACCTGAGATTTTGAGTGAGATTGAGAGGTTCTATTGGCAGCTGTACACATCATCGTTGGACCCAAACGCAAGTGTGAGTAACGATCAAAGAGCGAGTCTTAACCGACATTATTCCGATGATATCCCGGACGTCAGTCTGAGTGAGATTAGAATGGCTCTCCAGCACCTTAAAAACGGCAAGGCCCCAGGCGAGGATGGAATTACAGCGGAGCTTCTGAAAGCGGGTGGAAAACCGGTACTGGAAGTACTTCAGAAGCTCTTTAATTCCGTCCTTCATGGTGGCATTACACCGGAGGCGTGGAGCAGAAGTGCGGTGGTCTTGTTCTTCAAGAAAGGCGACATCGCTCTCTTTAATAGCTACAGACTGATTTCCCTTCTGAGCCGCGTCTACGTACTGTTTTCGAGAGTCATTACGAATCGTCTCGCGCGCAGATTTGACGATTTCCAGCCTCCCGAACAAGCCGGTTTCCGAAAAGGCTTTAGCACCATAGACCACATACAAACTCTTCGGCAAATTGTACAGAAGTCCGAGGAGTACAATTTACCCCTATGTCTGATGTATGTGGACTATGAGAAAGCCTTTGATTCCGTCGAAATTTGGGCGGTGCTGCAGTCCCTTCAACGGTGCCAAGTTGACTGTCGGTATATCGAAGTGCTGAAATGTTTGTACAGTAGGGCTACTATGGCTATCCGAGTACAGAACCAGAGTACGAAACCTATCCAATTGCAGAGAGGTGTAAGACAGGGTGACGTTATATCCCCGAAACTCTTCACCGCTGCATTGGAAGACGTTTTCAAGCTTCTGGACTGGAAAGGATACGGTATCAACATCAATGGCGAATACATCACTCACCTTCGATTTGCCGACGATATAGTCTTTATGGCAGAATCGCTGGAGGACCTAAGTACTATGCTCAATGACCTCAATAGTGTTTCCCAAGGGATAGGTCTTAACATGAACATGGACAAAACAAAGATCATGTTTAATGTCCATGTCATACCTATGCCGGTAGTTGTTGGGAGCACTAAGCTCGAAGTTGTTGACGAGTATGTTTACCTGAGACAAATAGTCCGACTAGGTAAGTCCAACTTCGACTGAGAGGTCAATCGATGGATTCAACTCGGTTGGGCAGCGTTCGGGAAATTACGGCACATCTTCTCGTCAGGTATACCTCAAAACTTGAAAACGAGACTGTACAACCAGTGCGTGTTGCCAGTGATGACATTATGTTCATAATGTTGTATTTTTCTGCGAAAAGTTACACGGTAATTTACACAGTACACTTGTAGTTATTCTACCGTAATTTTATCTAGAAACACCGTATTTTTACCATTGCAACACGGTAACTCTCGATTTACATATGGAGGTACCTATGTGTATTCTGTGGGAGAGTCTCCACCTCCTAGCGGAGACGGCAGTGTCTCCGCTAGAAGTAAAAGTATTATGTGCACTTCCGACATCCGACAGTTTATGGCAGTTATTATAAGCTTATAATGATTCTAACACTATAAGCCATTATAAGTTAGAATCAATCAGGGAGAGGAAAGTTGGTAGTAAAAATATGAAGTCTAAAATGTATGGAAACAGCCTCCCTCTTACGACGTTTCGCGAAAAAATTTTAACGATATTTTATTAAAAATTAACGCTAAGCGTCAACAGGCTGGTATAATGGTATTCTGTGATCTGTGGTATAATAAACCGAATAAAAACACTCAAGACTTGGCCTAAAGGTCTAGATACCATGCCATAAACTCCAAAAATAATGTGATCTGTGCTGAACCTATGGAGTGTAGAGTAGAAGGAGGACCATCTCTGTATATGAAAAGTGTCCCTAAAAACGCGTCCAATAAGGGTGGCGCTGTAGTAGCATAGGATAAATTTAAAAAATAGGGCCAAAATTAATTAGAATAATATGGAGAAATAAACAAGGACCGACTAATCCGCTTGGTTTTGTACTACGTAAATAGTTGAGGTTTTGTACACTGGCATTTAACTAACTACTCTAGTCATGAAATTTTTTAAATATTTTAATTCAGCTGACTTCACTCCATCTACAACAGCTATATTCATATCGTAGTTTTTCTGATGCCAGCGCTATTGTGGTAGGTTTTGGAACCTCTATTTTCAGTAAATAGTAGGACACTTTTTCAACTTTCACACCTTATAAGATGGTTCTCCTTCTACTCTACACTCCATAGCTGAACCGTAGATAAAATACTAGGTCTATGTGCTGAACAGTCAACACCAACAGCAGTGATGCCAAGTTAGGCGATTTTTCGCCTTTTAGGCTACCTTAAAGGGTGTCGGGGCGACCGAAAGTTGCGATTGGCGACTGGTCCCAATTTAGGCTACTTCGGAAAAATACAAGGGCGATTTTCGGCTATATAATTCTCTCTTATTTGTAAGTAAGTCTATTAGCATAAATAATTTAAAAAAAAACACTTTTTTATTATCACACCGTTTTTGGCACAGAAATATCAAAGAAGACTAGATTTTAAGGTATCAATGCCTTAAGAAAATATCTTAATATACTTATTTATTATAATATGTATATAATTTTAAAATCTTTTTAATTGTAATTAAAACATTTCGCTTCAATTTTGTGAAATATTAATAATGATAAACAGATAAAACAAATATTTTATATGTTGATATTTTCTTTCCCTTTTACGATAAACTGCTTTCAATTTTATCTTGTTAAAATCTATACAAATAAATTAAAAATGAAGTGTCTGTTTGTAATGTCAAAATCACAGCGTTTTACTTATTGCATATGAAAGTATAATCGGTACTTATAACAAAATCACACTTTTAAAAAATTTTATCTATCTGTATGTCCGTCTGTTTGTTTCGGCTAATCTCCAAAAGGGCTGGACCGGTTTTGACGGGACTTTCACTGAAAGATAGTTGATGTCATAAGGAGTAACTTATGCTAATTTTATTTTAGTAAAATAATAAGGATTTCTTGCGAAAAAATTAAAACCCTAAATTACATGCGGGCGAAGTCACGAGGAACAGCTAGTTATAAATAAGGTTGATTAAGGTAGGTCTACGTTTAAAAATAGTCTTTATACTACCTGACAATTCAGCAAGCGGTTTTAGGCTACATTGCAGAGAAAACAAATTAGGCGAATTTAGGCTCCTTGGCGACAAATTTTTGGCGACTCCGACCGGTCTAGACTTGGCAACACTGACCAACAGCGCCATTTCCTGTATATGACTGTATTTCCGTATATACACTCTTATCTATGATGATTTGAGCGTAGGGATGTTCCGATACTATCAAAGTATCGATACCTACTCATATCAGTAGTACTCAAATCATTTTTCGATACTACTCATACAAATACTCCTAAAGTATCGATACTTACTCATATCGATAATTTTAGATTTTTTTTTAATAAAATTAACGTAGCAAATGTTTCAAGTCCCAGAACGATCTATTCTGCCCTGCTACTTCAGATAACATCGCATAGTTCCAACCAAACCAAATCAAAAATGAACTAACGAACTATTACGAACTAAACCTAAGTACCTAACCTTCGAAATTAATTAGTGAAAAGTTGAAGATCCTACCTTTCGTTTGCCCCTTTATCTGCTTTTTTCTGTAATTTGCCTTTATCCACAGTAATTCCATGAGTTTTGGAATGCTTGAATAACATAGGTGTATTGCCAAAATATTTCACCGACTTAAAACATTGTTTACATTTTGCAGTTGTTTCGTTTATTTTGGTAAAATATATCCATATTAATGATTTTGGTGGTGCCATCATAACATTGGAACAATAAACCGATGACTACAGTAACTTAAATTACTCGTAACGTTATCGTAAACAATCACTTGTGGAATGCTGGACACTGCTAGTACTGACTGGACCAGTGACAATGTTTGTGTGATGGCGGCTTTCTCTCTCGGTCTCGGCTCGGGTGAAGTCGGACGGGTTCGGCTCGTCTGATTTGATACCAAGTACTTTTATTTCGATACAGAGTAAGTATCGCAAGATTGATTCGATGCTATTAGTAATTGGTATCGAATCAAAAGTATCGAGTACCTACTCGTATTTACTAGTACTAGTATCGGAATGTCCCTATTTGAGCGCCATTTTCTATGAGCGCCACGCCATCATCATTCCTGTATAGGACAATTACTATACGTATACTCTTTGGAATCAATTTAATTCACTACTTTACTATTAATACAATATAACCCGAACTATAAGGCCCTAGCCTCATCTAATATATTAAATAAAGTAAAATTAAGAAAAATCATGGACTGCGAGTACAATAAAGGTACCTTGGGTAGTATGCAAGTTTCTTTACGAATTAGACCTCTTTTTCTACAAGAAATAGAACGAGAATGTTATGTGTCTATCGAAGTTGTACGAGGGGAAACTCAAGTACAAATTAAGAATCTAGCTTTCACATACAATTATGTATTCCCACAACATATTACACAACAGGAGTTTTATGATACTGCAGTCAAAAGTCTCGTAGGAAAATTATTCCAAGGTAAATTGCACAGAGTTTTATGAATAGCAAAGAGAGTCATTTTTTATTAATTGATTAACAGACTATGAATTTTGTTTTGAATTGTAATGAATATGAGATTTGATTTGATCATTACGATTAAGATTTTTAAATTACACCCATTACAATAGTTATTTAGCCTAATATACTATGTACAATGTATGTTGACAATGTGTAAATATATTTGCAGGGTACAATGTGTCAATACTTGCCTATGGACAAACTGGTTCAGGAAAGACATATACTGTGGGTACTAATTACTCAGGTCCTAAGAGGGACTCTACAAAGTTAGCTGTGGCCCATAGACTTCTATTAAGAATCCTAATTCTTTATATTTTAGTATATATTTATATATAAGATAAAGTTTTTTCTACGGTATGTATTTTTGTACAAATTACTTTTTGTAATACATTTATTTTCGTAGATATTACATGATACAGATTTTTCTCCAGTGTCTATTTTCAAATGGTATATCTACAAGGAAAACCTTTATTGTTGTCACTCATGACAACAAGATAGATCAAATTCACCTCATTGTGGTGAGTGACATAAGCTTATAAGTTTATGTGTGGGTGTGTGTACGTAGGTTAGCGTTAGAGGTGGAAGGAAACAACTGAAGGGTTAAGTAGTTTAGTTTAGTAATTAAGTCTTATAGTTTTATAATAAAATATTAGTACCAATACTTACATAACATTGACTATTATATATATATTATATTAGAAAATAGATTATTCTATGCAAATTTATTAAAAAACAATGAAAATATGAACATACCACATTTGTTTACTATAAATCATATTAAGTTTTGTTAACCCTTCCAAACTGATTTTTTTTATTTTCGCTAATCGATCTGAAAAAAATGCCTGCATCTAGGCTATTGTACATAGATCTAAGGAAAAATAAATAAATAAATCCTGATTACAAGCTTTTCACGAAAAACAGCTTTTTCTTTTTGTGTACAAGTGTACACATCCGTCCAACATAATGAAAATATTAGTGTTAAGGGATGTTTATCTATAATGATAGAAACATTTTACAACTTTTTATTAAAAAAAAACGAAGCAATATGAAATAACAAATATAAATAATAGTATTCTCTTTATAAAAATTAACAAAAAATGGCTTTTTCTATGGGTAGATTTAACAAATTGCACTTAAATCACAGTCTAAATTAAAATCAAAGGCATCAATATAGCATCCTATGTATGAAATGCTAAGAAGCAATTCTTATCCTTAGTTAGGCATAAATGAACCTTGCATTTTATGCATTAGATTCGGGTTCTACCCTTGCATCACATCATTTTACACCGTGTCCCAAGCCCCTCATCGTGTGCAGGAAAATGCCCAAAACCGTCTCGAGTTATTTCAGCTTCTGGGCGTGTCTCTCCTGGTCTCCTAGATACAATTTGAAGAGTTGGGCTACCGCCACTTGGACGGCCCCTTTTACCCATCGAAATTTTATTTTGCAACACCAGACTTTCAGCCAACCGACGCCGAAAGTGAAGCAATGTCAGTTTGTTTTTAGGTATGCTAAGCGCCTCGTTGTCGACTTGGTATTCTCGGTATGCTTGAACTACTGCTAAATCTGATGCATGGAATATCATGCGTAACATCCATTTTTTTGATTTTATAAACGTCCTATAGTAACTCATGAGTTGATCTAGCAAATCTACTCCTCCCATGGCATTATTGTACTTCCTTACAACTTCGGGACGTTCCACTTCAATAAAGTGCTTATCTTTTTTACACCACCTCTTCACTAAATCTTTTTCACCAATTCCAACAAAATTAGATGCTAAATGGGTAATCTTATTATCCAACCATTTGACCACAGTTACATCTTCATCATAGCTAGTGATTTCTTGAGCAAAGCCTCGCGGTTTTTTGTTCATTTCTTTGTCGCTTAGCAATGATGGTTTTACAAATCTGTTGATATGGATAGTGCCAGCAGCCATAATTCCTCTCTGTTTTAAAATTTGTAGCAGATGGTAGGACGAAAAATAATTGTCGAAGTATAGCTGGTGACCTTTGCTTTCTCCAATTCTCTTTATAAGATGAAGGACTACAGCTGCACCGTATCCAATTTTTTTTGTTAAATTATCATCTAATTCTGGACTGGAACTCTAATAAAGGATAAAATCGTAAGCTTGACCATGTTTACCACATAAGAAAAAGATTTTCAGACCCCATGGACAAGGCTTGCCCTTTATATACTGTTTGGCAACATGTTTTCCGCTGAAAGGAATAATCTGTTCATCAACACATAGTTTTTTCTCGAGTGGTAAATCTAAACACCTCTTTCTAACAGCATCAAAGATCGGGCGCACTTTGATAAACACATCTTTAGAATTACCTGGTATTGCTGTATTATCAACCAGATGTAAATTGTTACGCAGCTCAAAAAATCGGTCCCTTGCCATGTTTTCAGTGAACAAGGGAATGCTGATATTTGTTTCCCAATACGTTTTCAAACAAGGGTACCCAAATATTCCAGTGGCCAAATGCAATCCAAACAATATTTCTATTTCCTTGGCAGTAGTAGGTTTAAACCTTACTTTATTGGAATATATAGCGTATAAGTTTGTCATTTCAGCCATAACCTGAAATAATTGTTTAGGCACGTATCTGTTATAATAATCTACTGGGCTTTCAACTCTGGGATCAATAGAAATGGGTGGAAACCAAGCTGGTGAAATTGTGTTTACTATTTCCTTGTGTCTCCACCTAATACTATGCTTCGGCGTAATATTCTGTAAAAGCGTATCTTCAGAGGCGGAAGGCACTTCTGGTAAAAAGTTATCACTCATTTCAACCCACGATGAACCAGCGTCTTCATCATCATCATCCAAAGCTGGGGTGAATATTTCTCGTTGGTTCCGGCTGATGACATCTGCTCCCACTCGGACACATCGTAGCTCCCGTTCAGACGCAGGTCCAACTGGTCCTTCGTCATCAGAAGATAATTCTAAATCAGACAACCTTCTTCTAGTGCTCTAATAGCGTCGCGCGGAAACATATTGGTAATTTCTTATCTGAAAATAGTATTAACACAATTTGTAACATCAAAAACAACAAAATTACACCATTCAATAACAATTATAATTTATTTTAGTAATACCTACGAAGTACAACAACAAATCAGAAATACATCGTATGCGCCTGATGTGTACATTTGTGTACAAAATATAAAAATCACGAAAATTTGTACAAAAATAAACTAAAACCAACAACATGTATGTAAAATATGAAGACAACAATATATCACACCGATCTACAAATATTTCATTACATATACTTTGATATTTTCTACTTTTTAGAAATAAAATAATGAACTTACCTGCACAATCCAAACTTCGGTCGGCTACTGGTCGTAACTTGCCAAAAACTGTCATTAAACGCTAAGAGATGGCGTTGGGAGTATCGTTTTCGGTAGTTTATTATGTGAACACAACCGTTTTTAGTTGCAAATAATGTGAAATTAATACTTAAATTTATTTTGCATACCTTAAGCGAAAGCGCAAGGTAATGTTCTACTATCGCCTAAAAATTAAAATTCCAACATTTTATCGAATAAAATCGTATCTAGCAATCATATTATACATATAAATGATATAAAAAGTACATTGTTAGAAAGATAAATGATTGTTGAACTTATTAATAATTTTTTTAAATCGATTAATAGCTATTTTTAAATAAAAAAAGGGTTTTAGTGGCTTATGGTGTGGATTTATCATGTCCCTGTGGCTTGTAAACACTATAACTTTTAAAAATATCAATTGTTTAACTCAATCTATTTTTTAATCTCTTCATCTATCATGTGGGAAGTCACTGAATGTAAATGGCAGTGTAATTTTGTTTTGTTTAGCTATAATTAATTTTTTTCGGCTCCAAAATGGCGAAATTTTCGTTGATTTGGTTGCCTCGTATATAAATTGTTTCTGTAAATGAGGATCTACAGCCACAGAGTAGTTTAGTTCACAGAGTACCTTTGTATTAAGTTTAGTTCGGCTCACAGACCACATTCGGCACCAGTCGCCGTCGTGAGTGGATATTGTCTCGGTTGTTTTCAGCGGCTCAAAAAGATCGCTGTACAAATACACAATATTCGAATAACCAAATTTCTTAAATACTTGATTATAATAATAAGAGATATTTTTATTACAATATTTAAAAGCACACAATAAATAAAAGTAGTACGTACTAAAAGTAAGTAGTATAATTTTTTTTGTCATGGGTGACATTTTCATGCTTTTCGAGGGTGTCGAAACCGATAGGGTTGTCGAAATGTAAATCCAAGATGGCGGCCGCAATATGTATCAGTTTTTTCATCATGGGTGTCATTTTCATGGTTTTCGAGGGTGTTGAAGCCGATAGTGCTGTCGAAATGTAAATCCAAGGTAGAGGCTGCAATAGGTATAAAATTTTTCATCATAGGTGTCATTTTCATGGTTTTCGAGGGTGTTGAAGCTGATAGTGCTGTCGAAATGTAAATCCAAGATGGCGGCTGAATTAGGTACCAATTTATTTATCATGGGTGTCATTTTCATGGTTTTTGAGGGTGTTGAAGCCGATAGTGCTGTCAAAATGTAAATCCAAGATGGCGGCTGCAAAATATATAAATTTTTTCATCTTGGGTGTCATTTTCATGGTTTTCGAGGGTGTTGAAACCGATAGTGCAGTCGAAATGTAAATCCAAGATGGCGGCTGCAATAGGTATCAATTTTTTCATCATGGGTGTCATTTTCATGGTTTTCGAGAGAGTTGAAGCCGATAGGGTTGTCGAAATGTAAATCCAAGGTGGCGGCTGCAATGGGTATCAATTTTTTCATCATGGGTATCATTGTTATGGGTTTCGAGGTTGTTGAAGCTGATAGTGCTGTCGAAATGTAAATCCAAGATGGCGGCTGAAGTAGGTCAATTTTTACATCATGGGTGTCATTATCATGGTTTTCGAGGGTGTTGAAGCCGATAGTGCTATCGAAATGTAAATCCAAGATGGCGGCTGCAATAGATATAAATTTTTTCATCATTGGTGTCATTTTCATGGTTTTCGGGGGTGCTGATGCCGATAGTGTTGTCGAAATGTAAATCCAAGGTGGCGGCTGCAATAGATATCAAGTTTTTCATCTTGGTTGTCATTTTCATGGTTTTCGAGGGTGTTGAATCCGATAGTGCTGTCGAAATGTAAATCCAAGATGGCGGCTGAAGTTGGTACCAATTTTTTCATCTCGGGTGTCATTTTCATGGTTTTCAAGAGTGTTGAAGCCGATAGTACTGTCGAAATGTAAATCCAAGATAGCGGCTGCAATAGGTATCAATTTTTTCATCATGGGTGTCATTTTCATGGTTTTCGAGGGTGTTGAAGCCGATAGTGCTGTCGAAATGTATTTAAACTACTTTAATAATTCCGTATAATCATGTTATACGTATTTTTTTTTAATGCGCTTAAGGTATGCCCAATTAGATTTACCAATATATTTATATTATATGTGTACAATTGTGTACACCAGGTCTGAAAGGGTTAAGAAGAACTTACAAAGGCTCTATGTGGGGAAAAAAAATAAAATACCATTATTTATTATTTCAAGCGGCGGCCGAGCAGGGCATTGCTGTGAGTCGACTCGAGCCGCGTGGTTACCTCTGATCGTGTTGATTTTGTTAGCAAATTTATGCAACGACGATGAATTGTGTAGTCTAGAACATTAGACGCCGAGTTGACTAATTGTTGGGAAGTTAATGTTTAATTGTACTGTCGCGTTAATTGCCTAAAAGGGTCTCGTTCGGTTCTCGAAATAATTTGTTGCTGAGTGAACGGAAGTGAACTTTGACCAACGCTCATCAGTCGTGCCGCGTGTTACGTTTTTGATTATAATTAACGGGATTTATTGAGTTTGAACGTCAAGTGCCAAACTTCGTGACCCGCGAGAACCAGCGTTCGTATTAGATTATAGATTTGTGCTAATGGACGCTAGACTTTGAGTGACACCGAGTGACGCCGCTGGAGTGATACCACATAAGGTGGCGGTACTGGAGTCAGGGTTGCTGCTGATTAAAAAGGGCTAATTCAGGTTACACATATATACACTTCTCACACCTTACTTACATTCACGACAATTAACGCCTGAACGAGCCCTGTGATCCTTCTTCGCCTCTGAACAGGTACGTACTATTTATTTACCTAGCCTTCTCCCTATTGTGTAGTATGATAGGACATTTTCCATAAGGCATTTTGAGGTACGACTTTCCATTGGCTTCCATCGAGTTTGATGTTGATAGGTATTTTTATAGAAAGGTTACATTTTTATAAGCACACACACAAAGTTTCAATATGCGGAAACACGTACTTTTTGAGAAATAAATTAATAAAAATCATCATCAATTTTTTTAAATTGGCTTTACGGCTCTGGGTTCTAGCCCTTTTGAGCCAAATTTATTACGAATTTCCATTGACATTCGTCGCATTGAGGGGGGAGGGGGGGGGGGAAGAGTTGTAGGGGGACTAATTCAGAGGGATTTCTGTATCTATTTTGAGACTGCAACGTCTCCGGTGCTGCGGGAAGAGCAGCCTCTACGCCTTTGCGTAACAAATCGCAGGCATCCCTCCTCGCCTCCGCAGCTTCGGCTTGTTGGTCGCCTTCGGCGACCAGCCTCAGCCGCTTTGTTACAGCAGGCGGAGGCTGCTCCCCCTACGCGCCACCGGTTCTATATAACCACTCTTAGGGGTAGGACAGACTCGTACCACGTGGAGTCGGGGTCAATAAATTTAGTTCTTTGATATAAGTAGAACCTAACCTATTTTATTTATTATCTGCCCTAATAGGTACTGTTAAAATAAAACAAATCAAATATAATCAATAATTTATTAATCAATTTTATACACATATTGTATCACTTTAATTACTTCTTCAAAGGCATCTGTATGTTCAATTTTTATTTTTCTTCGCCAAGAATTTTCAATAAGCCACTCGGAACACAAGGAACGGTAGCGCGGGAACTACCAGCTACTGGTTCCGATGGCACAATCATGGGCACAAGCGAGGAGCCTGCAAAAGAGCTCGCGAAAAGTGGCTCATTAGAGTCTAACACTTTCACTACAATAGATTTTTCAGACGAACATGAAACCTGGGGCTTCGGAGACGCCATGGTAATAGTTTAATGTTGTTTTTAAAGAAAAGTACGTAAACGCTCTCAACTGCTAAAAATGAGTGACGATTAGGGATGTCGATCTGAGATCGATTTTTCAGACCCGAAATATCCTTTTTTTAAATCGGTATGCAGTACAAAATCGATCCAATGAATCGATATTTCATCCTTGAAAATCGCCATTAAAACTGATTTTACTGATAAGAGATCATTTATTGTATTATCTTTCTTTTTTTCCATAAGAAATCATTTATTATGGTATCTTATAAATGCAAACAGGAAAATATATCTATATTTTAGAAATCCATTTTTTGTGATATCACGACAGCTTACGATTCGAATCCATTTTAAAAATCTATCTTTTTCGGAAAGAATCGACATCCGTACTGACGACGACAATGACATTACAAAATGGCGCCAGTTTTACGCTAGGAATGTAACATAAACATTGCAAAAATAATTAATTTACAAATAATGTTTTTTCTCAAAAAGTAGGCGTTTCCGCATATTGAAACTTTATGTGTGTGCTTATAATAGTGTAACTTTTCTGTAAAAATACGTATCAATCCCCAACTCGATGGAAGTCAATGGAAAGCTAAGCCCATTTTGAGCCCCACACTTAGTTGTCCGTCGAATCTAACAGCTGTATGGGCCCTTGTATGGTAGACCTTAGTCTGGGCAACTAGGTGCATGTACAAGCTTGGTAGCAAGAGCGTGGTTGATTGGTTATCCAATCCCCCGGCCGTAATATAGATAAAAATAGTACGTTATAAAAATTACATATAAATATTTTTTGTTTGTTGGCGGATAGAAGGAGGAACCACGCCCGTAGTGTTAGGGCTAGGTACGCGTCAGGTATTTTGACTAGGTAGATAAGGTTATCACGTATTCGGATAATTATCGTTGGCGTATAATTAGAGTAGATAATTGTCGAAGGGTCGGTTGTTTGAGCGAGGCATTTTGCTGATTGACTGTAGTGTGTACCTTTAATTGTAGTATAATTTGTATTTAATTTAATAAATAGTAATTGTATTTGTGTAATTCGTATTTAATTTGATTTGATCGTACTTGTATTTGTTATTTGTTAATTTGATTTGTGTTTGAGCCGCGTATTAGTTTGTATTTAGTAGTGATGCCATCGCACAAGCTACCGATTCGTTGCCTGAGGGCGGAGCTGCGCTGGGCCGCTACCGCCCATGCTTTGATAGGTCGACCGGATAGGATCTTTAAATTGAGGAAGCGGCTCGAGCAGGTCGATGCTCGAAGGACCGCAGTGGAGGAGGCTTACGCTGAGCTAGAGGACTCGGATGTGGAAAAGGGAGTCCTGGACTCCTGCCGCGCGGACAGTTCCTTTCGCTCACAGACGACTTGATCGAGGCGGGGGCCAAGGATGCGTAGGAAGCGCGTGAAGCTCGGCTGAGTGGCCGGCCCGAGTCCCTCGGAAGCAGCCTTCTCAGCCGGAGCTCTTAGGACGACTCCTGACTCTGGACCTGCCAAGGTTCTCCGGGGTCCTCTCCGAATGGCTGACTTTCGTCGGTCTGTTTGACAGCCTAGTGGACGCCCGGAGGGACTTAACACCCAGCCAGAAAATGGGGTACCTCCTAGCCTCATTGGAGGGGGAGGCCCTGGGCGTCGTAGGCCACCTAAAATTGTCGGACGACGCCTACCAGAATGCTCGGGACCTCCTCGCCGGAAGGTACGCCAACGTCATACGACATCGTGAATCCAGTCGTGGTGGCTTGCAACTCGTTGCGGCGACTGGATTTACCGGTGGACGAATGGTCCTTTTTATTGCTCCACATTGTGCTGTCCCGCATGCCTCTCGATCTTCGGCTCCATTTCGAGGAGAGGTACGGCGGGGACAGCGCCTCCTATATTCCTCCCTTCAGGGACCTGCTGCGGTTCTTGGAGGAGCAGTGCAGGCAGATGGAGAACCCAGCAGGCGCCGTCGAGGACCTCCCGGTTGTCGCCCGAGCGGTGCCCAGGGAGAGGCGGAATCCGACGAGCAAGGCGTCACCAACCCCCCTAAGGCCGAGCGGAGCTCCCGCGGGAGGGCGTTGCCCCCTACCTTCTTATAGCGGACTAGCGGCCAGGGAGGCGCCCCCCTGCTCCTATTGTCGGGTATCCGAGCATCGTGTGACATCCTGCCCAAAGTATCTGGGCAAGCCGGTCCCGGCGAGGCGAACCATCGCCAGGGAGCGCTGCTGGTGCTACTCTTGCCTTGGAAAGGCACCTCCTAAGGGACTGCCAGCACCAACGGCCCTGTAAGCACTGCCAGGGCGCCCACCATACAATTTTGTGCCTGGGTGCGAACGGCGCACCCGCTAGGGGCTCTGCCGGGTCATCGGCTTCCACCGGCGGGGGCGCCCAGCCACGCCCTCTGTTGGGCGACGCTCGTTGCTCACCTACCGGCCTCCGTGTCCCTGGGTTTGAAAGGGGCCCCTTCCCCGACCAGTCGGGGGGCCGTTCCCCCAGGTGCGGGGGGTTCATCGCCCCCAATCAGCGAGTCGATAGGAATCTCACAGCCACTCAGCGGTCCGCTAGACCCATCTCCCCCCCTTTAGCTGATTTGATTCATTTTGTGGTCGAATGCTGACATTATAAGATAGCGCTTCCAGTGTACGCTGCCTTGGAGTGTTAGTGTTTAGTCGCAGATTATACATTATTGGTGAAAGTTTTATATTATCCAAAGACCACGCTAGATAATTGTGCAAAATGCCTCTACGATTGGTTTCGTATTGAATGAAATTTTTATGCGAAAAATTTGTATTACAACTATTATAATGTATATTATATAGATTGCATGCTTCGTTTAGTATGTTTGTTTTTAAATTTAAAATGAATTTGGAGATCTCGACAATAAAATATCGATTCGAATGAGTTATTTATTATCACCCAATGATTGTTATTTTTTTTTGCATTGAAAACTGTGTGTTTGGACAAAATTTTTGAGGATTATCCCAATTTTTGATTATAGTGTCGTTGAATGATACATTCTAAATTGTATGAAAGAGTTGTACCCATTTAGGCGTAGATTTGGCTAAAATTAAAATAGAATTATGTACACAAACAAATTATAAATAATTATATCTCTCTCCTACTATATCTTGTTTAATATATTCGACTATAATATAATCGTCAAACTATCTCCACGTCACTTCTCAGTATCGCAACCACACTAATCCTTGTGTATCTAATTTGTATTTAAATCTAAATTATTTACTAATATGCATAGCGAGGATATGAAATTATCTCATTACTTTATTATTTTATGTAAATACGTGAATAAAGAGACATTTGAATGACACCTTGTTTTTTTTTTCATTACCTTAAACAGGTTGTTAGACGCCTCTATCCATCCATTACAACCTGCCTATTGCTAAATATAGGTCTCCCTCAATGATTGCCGCATAGAAGGGATTCTACCATAATTGCGGCCTGGCCATTTTGTTTTAATTATTTAGATTTGTTATCAGGACGATGTCGCTGGCCATCTCCTGTTTAAGTTTCCCTCTGTCAAAAAGTCATTTCAATTCAAATAAATTGAGGATAAATTAAATATGCATGTAAATTATTGATTTTATTGTTTTAGTTGTAGCAGTTGTTTTCTAAAATTAAACGTTCCTCAAGTATTAATGCTAAATCAATTCAAATCTGGAACTTCTGCTTACGAGGATATCTCAGCTGTAAGAAATTTGAAGAATAGGTATACATACGATCTATTGCCATCGCACCTATATTATGCCTACATGCCTACCATCAGTTGCGTTGTCACCTTGAGTATTAAGATGGAATACCTCGTTTTCAGTAAAAAGGATCTCCGGTTCTTTACACTCACGATACGTAACAGCAGCATTAAGCTGCATTTCATACTGATATTTTGTGAGAGCGTCCTACCCCGGTCGAGCTGACCCGTTCGTGCTACAGCAATAGCTGCAGCGTGGTTCTACCACGTATAAAGAATAGACAGTTCAAACGAGAAGTTATTACCACGGGTGGTGATCTCTATACAAATATATATGTCCTTATTTCTATGGCCCTCAAGAATAAATATTGACAGCTATTGATTGATAAATATATAGTTATCACTCACAGACTACTAAGAGGATACTGTGCATGACGCACATGTTTGTCAAACATGTGCGACGCCCTCGAGATTAATTTACGTATGTATGTAATTTTTTACGTGGTAGAGCCATGCTACAGCTATATTAATTGTATAGTTGTAGCACGAATGGGTCGGCTCAACTGAAACGGGAAAGGACCACGCTCTCACAGAATACCAGCGTAAAATAGCAGCTTAACGCTGCTATGTTTTTTCACTGGAAAAGAGGCATTCCATCTTAGTCCTCACGGGTGACAACGCATCTGCATTTTATTCGCAATTGAGGATAGATGTAAATGTCCATGGGCCACAGCAACCACTTACCATCAGGTGGACTGTGTGCTCGCTTGTTACTCTTATCCTATAAAAAAATAAACCAAGGCGACGCCAGTTATGGTGTATTATTATTAAAAATTTAAGGAAGGTATAGTTCGGCCGTTGAGAGAATGCGTTCCTGATACGTCGCGATTGATTGAACTGACGACGACGTAACTTTGTAATGGCGTTGCAGTTACGATAAAAATATTATTGCTGGTTGTTTACCGTTTTAACAATTGATGAGCATTAAAACAACATTATTATATCAATAATCAATGAATGTTATAACTTTGTGCCAAACTGAGTGTCAAATAACTTGGTAAACAATATTTTTCTAAATCTATACTGCGCTATTACAAGGTCATGTCAGCGGCAGCGCTTTATATTTGTAGTGCTGTGCTAACAATAACAGGCAATAACAGTATCGTAATCTGTTCTTATACAGTTATACTTTATAAAATAATACGTTTTGTTTTTCTTTTTAAGAATTTGAAAATAATGGACTATAAGATAACTTTTATTAAATATAAAAATAAAACTACGACCAAACCGAACGCGCGAAAGAAAGTAGCATTTTTATATTTAGGTTGAAAATGGTAACCCCAAATGGCGTTATGGGCCGCCATTTTGTGACGCTAAAACAGTCGTCTGTTGTCGTTTCGTGCGCATAGATCACGTTCTTCAAGTGTTTTCGATCTGTTTTTATTTGATTACCCGGCTTTCGTTTAATGGACTGTTTCTGCTTTTCAAACTGACATCGGCGCTAAATCGGACTTCGATTGTGCTTTGTATTGCGTTCTTTTTACTTTTGGTGCATAATAATGCCTAAACGTGGACAAACATTGAAAAGTGGAGCCCGTGAGTTAATCATCAAGCTGCAAGATTACTTTGAGCGGGAGCGGCAAAATGGCGGACCCCTGTTACCTGTCGAACAAGTACAAGAACGTGTCTCTCAGGCGCTTGGAGTTAGCAAACGAACGATAACAAATATTAATAAAGAAAAGTTCGGCTCTACTGGCACGGAAGATAATATTTTACGTACTCCGAAGAAGAAACGTAGAACTAAACCCGTGACAGATATTGACACCTTTGACGCCGATGCAATCAGAAATCATATATATGGTTACTATTCCAGAAATGAATATCTCAACAGGAAGAAGCTTTTGGCATCGTTAAGAGAAGCTGGACTGTTTAGCGGGGGTAAAACTGCTTTAATCAAAAACTTAAAAGATATTGGTTTTTCGTATAAAACAACAGACAAAAGAAAAATTTTATTAGAACTATACGACATAATTTTAAAACGGATTTGTTTTTTGAGAGAAGCAAAAAATATTGATAACTGGGATAATGTCGTGTTCATTGACGAGACATGGCTAAACGCCAATCACACGGTTTCCCGTTCTTGGACGGATGATACACAAGCGTCGACGTCGAAAGTACCAATGGATAAGGGGGCCCGTCTGATAATATGCCACGCAGGTTCTACAAAATACGGCTTTGTGGAGAACGCGTTACTGGCATTTCAATCAAAAACCACAAATGACTACCACGATTAAATGAATGCCACTACATTTAAAGAGTGGTTCCAGAGCGTGCTTTTGCCCAGCCTACCAGAGCCTTCTGTAATATTCATGGATAATGCTTCACTTCACAAGTCCACTGCTGAACATAAGCCTCCCCAAAGGAATGCCACAAAGCACGGTCTTGAGCCACCTGCATCCATCGACTTCCTGCATATCTTACCAGGTCATCACTCCATCTAGTGGGGGCACGCCCTACACTTCGTTTGCCGGTACGAGGCTGCCACTCGAGAAGCTTTTTTCGCCATCGATTATCGGTTCTTCGAGCTATATGGCCGGCCCGTTGCCACTTCAGCTTACTAATCCGTTGAGCTATGTCGGTCACTCTGGTTCTACTGCTGAAATCCTCATTTCTAAGTTTATCACGCAGAGAAACTCCAAGCATAGCCCTCTCCATAGCTCGCTGATTGACCTTGAGCTTCCTCATCCGGCCAGCGGTGAAGGACCACGACTCAGTTCCATATGTCATCACTGGCAACACGCATTGGTTGTACAGTCGAACTGGCAACATATAACGCACGCACCCTGACGACTGACGAGAAGATCCTGGAGCTGGAAGAAGAGATAGACAAGTTGCACTGGAATATCATAGGTTTATCCGAGGTTCGAAGAGAGGGGGAGGACACGGTAATCCTCCAACCCGGCAACTTGTTCTATCACCGGGAGGGCGACCATCTGTCCCAAGAAGGTGTCGGATTTATCGTCCATAAGTCTCTCGTTAACAAAGTTGTAAAGATTGGGAGTGTGTCGACGAGGGTTGCGTACCTTATTCTAAAAATCACAAAACGGTATTCGCTGAAGGTCATACAGGTTTACGCACCAACCTCGGCACATCCCGATGAGGAGGTGGAGGAAATGTATGAGGATATCTCTAGAGCCATGCATTCCTCCAAAACCCACTATACGGTGTTAATGGGAGACTTCAACGCAAAACTAGGCACAAGAGACAACGGTGAGCTGAAAGTAGGAAAATTCGGAATAGGGCAACGGAACCCAAGGGGCCAGCAGCTGGCCGACTTCATGGAGAAAGAGGGACTCTTTATAATGAACTTTTTCTTCCAGAAGCGGCCCCACAGGAAGTGGACCTGGTCGAGCCCCGACGGTTCGACAAAAACTGAGATTGACGACCAGACGACAACTGTTCAGTGATGTCTCAGTGATCGCGAGGGTGAAAACCGGCAGCGATCACCGAATGGTGAGTGGCACACTGAACCTAAACGTTAAGTTGGAGAGACCACGTCTAATGAAGTCAACGCTTCGTCCCCCTCGTGCTCTAATCCAAAGTCCCGAAACCTTTCAGCTCGAGCTACGAAACCGTTTTCAGTGCCTAGAAGATTGCAATGCAGTGGACGATATGAATGACAAGCTCGTAGAAACTGTCCATGCGGTTGGAGCTAAGTTTTGCAAGACCTGCCTCAGAAGAACAAAAAAACTCTCCGATCACACTCTTAATCTAAGTTTAGTTAGTTAGTTAGACGGGATATGAAGCTACAGTCTTCAGTAGATTTGATAGCATACAGGCAACTGAACAGACAGATCTCCAAATGCATGCGGCAGGACTTACGCAACTTTAATACTGCACGTATTGAAGAAGCGATCGAGCGGAACCAGGGCTCCAAAGTCTTTGCTAGAGATCTGTCTGCCAGAAAGAGCCAACTGTCGAAGCTGAAGACCGAGTATGGCAGCATCATTTCCGGGACACCTGAGATTTTGAGTGAGATTGAGAGGTTCTATTGGCAGCTGTACACATCATCGTTGGACCCAAACGCAAGTGTGAGTAACGATCAAAGAGCGAGTCTTAACCGACATTATTCCGATGATATCCCGGACGTCAGTCTGAGTGAGATTAGACTGGCTCTCCAGCACCTTAAAAACGGCAAGGCCCCAGGCGAGGATGGAATTACAGCGGAGCTTCTGAAAGCGGGTGGAAAACCGGTACTGGAAGTACTTCAGAAGCTCTTTAATTCCGTCCTTCATGGTGGCATTACACCGGAGGCGTGGAGCAG
This sequence comes from Parnassius glacialis, assembly GCA_033319125.1. Classification (NCBI taxonomy): domain Eukaryota; kingdom Metazoa; phylum Arthropoda; class Insecta; order Lepidoptera; family Papilionidae; genus Parnassius; species Parnassius glacialis. The sequence goes on along the minus strand of JAVANC010000029.1, from coordinate 6,456,590 downwards.
AAGTGCGGTGGTCTTGTTCTTCAAGAAAGGCGACATCGCTCTCTTTAATAGCTACAGACTGATTTCCCTTCTGAGCCGCGTCTACGTACTGTTTTCGAGAGTCATTACGAATCGTCTCGCGCGCAGATTTGACGATTTCCAGCCTCCCGAACAAGCCGGTTTCCGAAAAGGCTTTAGCACCATAGACCACATACAAACTCTTCGGCAAATTGTACAGAAGTCCGAGGAGTACAATTTACCCCTATGTCTGATGTATGTGGACTATGAGAAAGCCTTTGATTCCGTCGAAATTTGGGCGGTGCTGCAGTCCCTTCAACGGTGCCAAGTTGACTGTCGGTATATCGAAGTGCTGAAATGTTTGTACAGTAGGGCTACTATGGCTATCCGAGTACAGAACCAGAGTACGAAACCTATCCAATTGCAGAGAGGTGTAAGACAGGGTGACGTTATATCCCCGAAACTCTTCACCGCTGCATTGGAAGACGTTTTCAAGCTTCTGGACTGGAAAGGATACGGTATCAACATCAATGGCGAATACATCACTCACCTTCGATTTGCCGACGATATAGTCTTTATGGCAGAATCGCTGGAGGACCTAAGTACTATGCTCAATGACCTCAATAGTGTTTCCCAAGGGATAGGTCTTAACATGAACATGGACAAAACAAAGATCATGTTTAATGTCCATGTCATACCTATGCCGGTAGTTGTTGGGAGCACTAAGCTCGAAGTTGTTGACGAGTATGTTTACCTGAGACAAATAGTCCGACTAGGTAAGTCCAACTTCGACTGAGAGGTCAATCGATGGATTCAACTCGGTTGGGCAGCGTTCGGGAAATTACGGCACATCTTCTCGTCAGGTATACCTCAAAACTTGAAAATGAGACTGTACAACCAGTGCGTGTTGCCAGTGATGACATTATGTTCATAATGTTGTATTTTTCTGCGAAAAGTTACACGGTAATTTACACAGTACACTTGTAGTTATTCTACCGTAATTTTATCTAGAAACACCGTATTTTTACCATTGCAACACGGTAACTCTCGATTTACATATGGAGGTACCTATGTGTATTCTGTGGGAGAGTCTCCACCTCCTAGCGGAGACGGCAGTGTCTCCGCTAGAAGTAAAAGTATTATGTGCACTTCCGACATCCGACAGTTTATGGCAGTTATTATAAGCTTATAATGATTCTAACACTATAAGCCATTATAAGTTAGAATCAATCAGGGAGAGGAAAGTTGGTAGTAAAAATATGAAGTCTAAAATGTATGGAAACAGCCTCCCTCTTACGACGTTTCGCGAAAAAATTTTAACGATATTTTATTAAAAATTAACGCTAAGCGTCAACAGGCTGGTATAATGGTATTCTGTGATCTGTGGTATAATAAACCGAATAAAAACACTCAAGACTTGGCCTAAAGGTCTAGATACCATGCCATAAACTCCAAAAATAATGTGATCTGTGCTGAACCTATGGAGTGTAGAGTAGAAGGAGGACCATCTCTGTATATGAAAAGTGTCCCTAAAAACGCGTCCAATAAGGGTGGCGCTGTAGTAGCATAGGATAAATTTAAAAAATAGGGCCAAAATTAATTAGAATAATATGGAGAAATAAACAAGGACCGACTAATCCGCTTGGTTTTGTACTACGTAAATAGTTGAGGTTTTGTACACTGGCATTTAACTAACTACTCTAGTCATGAAATTTTTTAAATATTTTAATTCAGCTGACTTCACTCCATCTACAACAGCTATATTCATATCGTAGTTTTTCTGATGCCAGCGCTATTGTGGTAGGTTTTGGAACCTCTATTTTCAGTAAATAGTAGGACACTTTTTCAACTTTCACACCTTATAAGATGGTTCTCCTTCTACTCTACACTCCATAGCTGAACCGTAGATAAAATACTAGGTCTATGTGCTGAACAGTCAACACCAACAGCAGTGATGCCAAGTTAGGCGATTTTTCGCCTTTTAGGCTACCTTAAAGGGTGTCGGGGCGACCGAAAGTTGCGATTGGCGACTGGTCCCAATTTAGGCTACTTCGGAAAAATACAAGGGCGATTTTCGGCTATATAATTCTCTCTTATTTGTAAGTAAGTCTATTAGCATAAATAATTTAAAAAAAAACACTTTTTTATTATCACACCGTTTTTGGCACAGAAATATCAAAGAAGACTAGATTTTAAGGTATCAATGCCTTAAGAAAATATCTTAATATACTTATTTATTATAATATGTATATAATTTTAAAATCTTTTTAATTGTAATTAAAACATTTCGCTTCAATTTTGTGAAATATTAATAATGATAAACAGATAAAACAAATATTTTATATGTTGATATTTTCTTTCCCTTTTACGATAAACTGCTTTCAATTTTATCTTGTTAAAATCTATACAAATAAATTAAAAATGAAGTGTCTGTTTGTAATGTCAAAATCACAGCGTTTTACTTATTGCATATGAAAGTATAATCGGTACTTATAACAAAATCACACTTTTAAAAATTTTTATCTATCTGTATGTCCGTCTGTTTGTTTCGGCTAATCTCCAAAAGGGCTGGACCGGTTTTGACGGGACTTTCACTGAAAGATAGTTGATGTCATAAGGAGTAACTTATGCTAATTTTATTTTAGTAAAATAATAAGGATTTCTTGCGAAAAAATTAAAACCCTAAATTACATGCGGGCGAAGTCACGAGGAACAGCTAGTTATAAATAAGGTTGATTAAGGTAGGTCTACGTTTAAAAATAGTCTTTATACTACCTGACAATTCAGCAAGCGGTTTTAGGCTACATTGCAGAGAAAACAAATTAGGCGAATTTAGGCTCCTTGGCGACAAATTTTTGGCGACTCCGACCGGTCTAGACTTGGCAACACTGACCAACAGCGCCATTTCCTGTATATGACTGTATTTCCGTATATACACTCTTATCTATGATGACAGTTACTATACTATTTGAGCGTAGGGATGTTCCGATACTATCAAAGTATCGATACCTACTCATATCAGTAGTACTCAAATCATTTTTCGATACTACTCATACAAATACTCCTAAAGTATCGATACTTACTCATATCGATAATTTTAGATTTTTTTTTAATAAAATTAACGTAGCAAATGTTTCAAGTCCCAGAACGATCTATTCTGCCCTGCTACTTCAGATAACATCGCATAGTTCCAACCAAACCAAATCAAAAATGAACTAACGAACTATTACGAACTAAACCTAAGTACCTAACCTTCGAAATTAATTAGTGAAAAGTTGAAGATCCTACCTTTCGTTTGCCCCTTTATCTGCTTTTTTCTGTAATTTGCCTTTATCCACAGTAATTCCATGAGTTTTGGAATGCTTGAATAACATAGGTGTATTGCCAAAATATTTCACCGACTTAAAACATTGTTTACATTTTGCAGTTGTTTCGTTTATTTTGGTAAAATATATCCATATTAATGATTTTGGTGGTGCCATCATAACATTGGAACAATAAACCGATGACTACAGTAACTTAAATTACTCGTAACGTTATCGTAAACAATCACTTGTGGAATGCTGGACACTGCTAGTACTGACTGGACCAGTGACAATGTTTGTGTGATGGCGGCTTTCTCTCTCGGTCTCGGCTCGGGTGAAGTCGGACGGGTTCGGCTCGTCTGATTTGATACCAAGTACTTTTATTTCGATACAGAGTAAGTATCGCAAGATTGATTCGATGCTATTAGTAATTGGTATCGAATCAAAAGTATCGAGTACCTACTCGTATTTACTAGTATTAGCGATGGGTAACTAACCAAAATTGCAATAACCTAGCTAGCCAGTTATTTTTGGTGGAATAGCCAGCTAGATAACCAGCTATTCAGCTATTTGGCTATTTGGATAAATGACTCACTAACCAACCGATAGTTGATTTGATACCGTTAGCGTGCCACTAGTGTAGCTAGGCTAGGAATTCAATGCTCAACTGCCCTGTGAATTACGTTCGAATCTCGCCGCGGAACTTATATTTAGATAAATAAAAAATAATGACTTTCGTTTTTATTTTCTTATTAATTTTATATTTTCTTGAAAAGAAATTAATTTCCCCCATAACTATGTCGTACATATTATTAAATTAAATTATTAAAAACTGTCGAAATATCATATCCATCTATATTTTAAAGTGCCATCTATATCTATAAATGAAGAAACTGCTGCAGTATCAGATTTAATTATGTTATATAACATTCAACAGTACAAGTAAATCAAAAGTGCAAAAACTAATGTTTTTAAATGTCAATATGGACAAAGAACGTTTTAATTGGACGTAAACCATTATCATATAAACTTTTATATTCATTAAAAAAAAGTGTACAAATAAACAAAACTACAAATAGGTACTTACTAATAGTGACTAAATAAGTGTATAATATTATAGCATCTAAGACTGTATATAATCAAAATAAGTGTAAATAGACCAAAGTTCAAATTTGTACATAAAATCAAACGAACTTTGAAATACGCCGATGTAACATTTTATACTGTATGATATTTCATTATAATTTAATTTTGTACTGTAATGTTTTATCGTCAGTCCTAAGCCTGAAGAAAGTGTGAAGGGAAGTTCATTTTAATTAGGACAACGGATAAAAATACAATTATTATGTACATATTACAAATAATAAACCTAACCTTTTTGTTATATCGTGAATGTATGAAAGATAAGGGCGATGTGAAATGCGAATGAAGATTGCATCGATCGCGCGTGTAGTTTCCCGTTGCCCGTTGGCTAATGGCTATTGGTTGGCCTTGGCTATTCAGCTAGTCAGCTAGCTAGTAGCTGGTAGCTGTCGGCAGCCGCGCGTAGCTGAGAGCTACGCGCGGCTGCCGGCTGTATAACGTAGCGTCTTCAGTAGCAGCTAGCAGCTACCCGCTGCGCCGTAGCTTGTCGGATAACCGAAGCGTCTCTAGCCAAAGCAGCCAATAGCTAGTTATCGTGTTGACGAATATCATAGCCGTGGCTATTTTGTGAATAGCCGCTATTTAGTTAGTTACTTGAATAGCTACCCATCTCTAGCTAGCAGCTACCCGCTGCGCCGTAGCTTGTCGGATAACCGAAGCGTCTCTAGCCAAAGCAGCCAATAGCTAGTTATCGTGTTGACGAATATCATAGCCGTGGCTATTTTGTGAATAGCCGCTATTTAGTTAGTTACTTGAATAGCTACCCATCTCTAGACTAGTATCGGAATGTCCCTATTTGAGCGCCATTTTCTATGAGCGCCACCGCCATCATCATTCCTGTATAGGACAATTACTATACGTATACTCTTTGGAATCAATTTAATTCACTACTTTACTATTAATACAATATAACCCGAACTATAAGGCCCTAGCCTCATCTAATATATTAAATAAAGTAAAATTAAGAAAAATCATGGACTGCGAGTACAATAAAGGTACCTTGGGTAGTATGCAAGTTTCTTTACGAATTAGACCTCTTTTTCTACAAGAAATAGAACGAGAATGTTATGTGTCTATCGAAGTTGTACGAGGGGAAACTCAAGTACAAATTAAGAATCTAGCTTTCACATACAATTATGTATTCCCACAACATATTACACAACAGGAGTTTTATGATACTGCAGTCAAAAGTCTCGTAGGAAAATTATTCCAAGGTAAATTGCACAGAGTTTTATGAATAGCAAAGAGAGTCATTTTTTATTAATTGATTAACAGACTATGAATTTTGTTTTGAATTGTAATGAATATGAGATTTGATTTGATCATTACGATTAAGATTTTTAAATTACACCCATTACAATAGTTATTTAGCCTAATATACTATGTACAATGTATGTTGACAATGTGTAAATATATTTGCAGGGTACAATGTGTCAATACTTGCCTATGGACAAACTGGTTCAGGAAAGACATATACTGTGGGTACTAATTACTCAGGTCCTAAGAGGGACTCTACAAAGTTAGCTGTGGCCCATAGACTTCTATTAAGAATCCTAATTCTTTATATTTTAGTATATATTTATATATAAGATAAAGTTTTTTCTACGGTATGTATTTTTGTACAAATTACTTTTTGTAATACATTTATTTTCGTAGATATTACATGATACAGATTTTTCTCCAGTGTCTATTTTCAAATGGTATATCTACAAGGAAAACCTTTATTGTTGTCACTCATGACAACAAGATAGATCAAATTCACCTCATTGTGGTGAGTGACATAAGCTTATAAGTTTATGTGTGGGTGTGTGTACGTAGGTTAGCGTTAGAGGTGGAAGGAAACAACTGAAGGGTTAAGTAGTTTAGTTTAGTAATTAAGTCTTATAGTTTTATAATAAAATATTAGTACCAATACTTACATAACATTGACTATTATATATATATTATATTAGAAAATAGATTATTCTATGCAAATTTATTAAAAAACAATGAAAATATGAACATACCACATTTGTTTACTATAAATCATATTAAGTTTTGTTAACCCTTCCAAACTGATTTTTTTTATTTTCGCTAATCGATCTGAAAAAAAATGCCTGCATCTAGGCTATTGTACATAGATCTAAGGAAAAATAAATAAATAAATCCTGATTACAAGCTTTTCACGAAAAACAGCTTTTTCTTTTTGTGTACAAGTGTACACATCCGTCCAACATAATGAAAATATTAGTGTTAAGGGATGTTTATCTATAATGATAGAAACATTTTACAACTTTTTATTAAAAAAAAACGAAGCAATATGAAATAACAAATATAAATAATAGTATTCTCTTTATAAAAATTAACAAAAAATGGCTTTTTCTATGGGTAGATTTAACAAATTGCACTTAAATCACAGTCTAAATTAAAATCAAAGGCATCAATATAGCATCCTATGTATGAAATGCTAAGAAGCAATTCTTATCCTTAGTTAGGCATAAATGAACCTTGCATTTTATGCATTAGATTCGGGTTCTACCCTTGCATCACATCATTTTACACCGTGTCCCAAGCCCCTCATCGTGTGCAGGAAAATGCCCAAAACCGTCTCGAGTTATTTCAGCTTCTGGGCGTGTCTCTCCTGGTCTCCTAGATACAATTTGAAGAGTTGGGCTACCGCCACTTGGACGGCCCCTTTTACCCATCGAAATTTTATTTTGCAACACCAGACTTTCAGCCAACCGACGCCGAAAGTGAAGCAATGTCAGTTTGTTTTTAGGTATGCTAAGCGCCTCGTTGTCGACTTGGTATTCTCGGTATGCTTGAACTACTGCTAAATCTGATGCATGGAATATCATGCGTAACATCCATTTTTTTGATTTTATAAACGTCCTATAGTAACTCATGAGTTGATCTAGCAAATCTACTCCTCCCATGGCATTATTGTACTTCCTTACAACTTCGGGACGTTCCACTTCAATAAAGTGCTTATCTTTTTTACACCACCTCTTCACTAAATCTTTTTCACCAATTCCAACAAAATTAGATGCTAAATGGGTAATCTTATTATCCAACCATTTGACCACAGTTACATCTTCATCATAGCTAGTGATTTCTTGAGCAAAGCCTCGCGGTTTTTTGTTCATTTCTTTGTCGCTTAGCAATGATGGTTTTACAAATCTGTTGATATGGATAGTGCCAGCAGCCATAATTCCTCTCTGTTTTAAAATTTGTAGCAGATGGTAGGACGAAAAATAATTGTCGAAGTATAGCTGGTGACCTTTGCTTTCTCCAATTCTCTTTATAAGATGAAGGACTACAGCTGCACCGTATCCAATTTTTTTTGTTAAATTATCATCTAATTCTGGACTGGAACTCTAATAAAGGATAAAATCGTAAGCTTGACCATGTTTACCACATAAGAAAAAGATTTTCAGACCCCATGGACAAGGCTTGCCCTTTATATACTGTTTGGCAACATGTTTTCCGCTGAAAGGAATAATCTGTTCATCAACACATAGTTTTTTCTCGAGTGGTAAATCTAAACACCTCTTTCTAACAGCATCAAAGATCGGGCGCACTTTGATAAACACATCTTTAGAATTACCTGGTATTGCTGTATTATCAACCAGATGTAAATTGTTACGCAGCTCAAAAAATCGGTCCCTTGCCATGTTTTCAGTGAACAAGGGAATGCTGATATTTGTTTCCCAATACGTTTTCAAACAAGGGTACCCAAATATTCCAGTGGCCAAATGCAATCCAAACAATATTTCTATTTCCTTGGCAGTAGTAGGTTTAAACCTTACTTTATTGGAATATATAGCGTATAAGTTTGTCATTTCAGCCATAACCTGAAATAATTGTTTAGGCACGTATCTGTTATAATAATCTACTGGGCTTTCAACTCTGGGATCAATAGAAATGGGTGGAAACCAAGCTGGTGAAATTGTGTTTACTATTTCCTTGTGTCTCCACCTAATACTATGCTTCGGCGTAATATTCTGTAAAAGCGTATCTTCAGAGGCGGAAGGCACTTCTGGTAAAAAGTTATCACTCATTTCAACCCACGATGAACCAGCGTCTTCATCATCATCATCCAAAGCTGGGGTGAATATTTCTCGTTGGTTCCGGCTGATGACATCTGCTCCCACTCGGACACATCGTAGCTCCCGTTCAGACGCAGGTCCAACTGGTCCTTCGTCATCAGAAGATAATTCTAAATCAGACAACCTTCTTCTAGTGCTCTAATAGCGTCGCGCGGAAACATATTGGTAATTTCTTATCTGAAAATAGTATTAACACAATTTGTAACATCAAAAACAACAAAATTACACCATTCAATAACAATTATAATTTATTTTAGTAATACCTACGAAGTACAACAACAAATCAGAAATACATCGTATGCGCCTGATGTGTACATTTGTGTACAAAATATAAAAATCACGAAAATTTGTACAAAAATAAACTAAAACCAACAACATGTATGTAAAATATGAAGACAACAATATATCACACCGATCTACAAATATTTCATTACATATACTTTGATATTTTCTACTTTTTAGAAATAAAATAATGAACTTACCTGCACAATCCAAACTTCGGTCGGCTACTGGTCGTAACTTGCCAAAAACTGTCATTAAACGCTAAGAGATGGCGTTGGGAGTATCGTTTTCGGTAGTTTATTATGTGAACACAACCGTTTTTAGTTGCAAATAATGTGAAATTAATACTTAAATTTATTTTGCATACCTTAAGCGAAAGCGCAAGGTAATGTTCTACTATCGCCTAAAAATTAAAATTCCAACATTTTATCGAATAAAATCGTATCTAGCAATCATATTATACATATAAATGATATAAAAAGTACATTGTTAGAAAGATAAATGATTGTTGAACTTATTAATAATTTTTTTAAATCGATTAATAGCTATTTTTAAATAAAAAAAGGGTTTTAGTGGCTTATGGTGTGGATTTATCATGTCCCTGTGGCTTGTAAACACTATAACTTTTAAAAATATCAATTGTTTAACTCAATCTATTTTTTAATCTCTTCATCTATCATGTGGGAAGTCACTGAATGTAAATGGCAGTGTAATTTTGTTTTGTTTAGCTATAATTAATTTTTTTCGGCTCCAAAATGGCGAAATTTTCGTTGATTTGGTTGCCTCGTATATAAATTGTTTCTGTAAATGAGGATCTACAGCCACAGAGTAGTTTAGTTCACAGAGTACCTTTGTATTAAGTTTAGTTCGGCTCACAGACCACATTCGGCACCAGTCGCCGTCGTGAGTGGATATTGTCTCGGTTGTTTTCAGCGGCTCAAAAAGATCGCTGTACAAATACACAATATTCGAATAACCAAATTTCTTAAATACTTGATTATAATAATAAGAGATATTTTTATTACAATATTTAAAAGCACACAATAAATAAAAGTAGTACGTACTAAAAGTAAGTAGTATAATTTTTTTTGTCATGGGTGACATTTTCATGCTTTTCGAGGGTGTCGAAACCGATAGGGTTGTCGAAATGTAAATCCAAGATGGCGGCCGCAATATGTATCAGTTTTTTCATCATGGGTGTCATTTTCATGGTTTTCGAGGGTGTTGAAGCCGATAGTGCTGTCGAAATGTAAATCCAAGGTAGAGGCTGCAATAGGTATAAAATTTTTCATCATAGGTGTCATTTTCATGGTTTTCGAGGGTGTTGAAGCTGATAGTGCTGTCGAAATGTAAATCCAAGATGGCGGCTGAATTAGGTACCAATTTATTTATCATGGGTGTCATTTTCATGGTTTTTGAGGGTGTTGAAGCCGATAGTGCTGTCAAAATGTAAATCCAAGATGGCGGCTGCAAAATATATAAATTTTTTCATCTTGGGTGTCATTTTCATGGTTTTCGAGGGTGTTGAAACCGATAGTGCAGTCGAAATGTAAATCCAAGATGGCGGCTGCAATAGGTATCAATTTTTTCATCATGGGTGTCATTTTCATGGTTTTCGAGAGAGTTGAAGCCGATAGGGTTGTCGAAATGTAAATCCAAGGTGGCGGCTGCAATGGGTATCAATTTTTTCATCATGGGTATCATTCTTATGGGTTTCGAGGTTGTTGAAGCTGATAGTGCTGTCGAAATGTAAATCCAAGATGGCGGCTGAAGTAGGTCAATTTTTACATCATGGGTGTCATTATCATGGTTTTCGAGGGTGTTGAAGCCGATAGTGCTATCGAAATGTAAATCCAAGATGGCGGCTGCAATAGATATAAATTTTTTCATCATTGGTGTCATTTTCATGGTTTTCGGGGGTGCTGATGCCGATAGTGTTGTCGAAATGTAAATCCAAGGTGGCGGCTGCAATAGATATCAAGTTTTTCATCTTGGGTGTCATTTTCATGGTTTTCGAGAGAGTTGAAGCCGATAGGGTTGTCGAAATGTAAATCCAAGGTGGCGGCTGCAATGGGTATCAATTTTTTCATCATGGGTATCATTCTTATGGGTTTCGAGGTTGTTGAAGCTGATAGTGCTGTCGAAATGTAAATCCAAGATGGCGGCTGAAGTAGGTCAATTTTTACATCATGGGTGTCATTATCATGGTTTTCGAGGGTGTTGAAGCCGATAGTGCTATCGAAATGTAAATCCAAGATGGCGGCTGCAATAGATATAAATTTTTTCATCATTGGTGTCATTTTCATGGTTTTCGGGGGTGCTGATGCCGATAGTGTTGTCGAAATGTAAATCCAAGGTGGCGGCTGCAATAGATATCAAGTTTTTCATCTTGGTTGTCATTTTCATGGTTTTCGAGGGTGTTGAATCCGATAGTGCTGTCGAAATGTAAATCCAAGATGGCGGCTGAAGTTGGTACCAATTTTTTCATCTCGGGTGTCATTTTCATGGTTTTCAAGAGTGTTGAAGCCGATAGTACTGTCGAAATGTAAATCCAAGATAGCGGCTGCAATAGGTATCAATTTTTTCATCATGGGTGTCATTTTCATGGTTTTCGAGGGTGTTGAAGCCGATAGTGCTGTCGAAATGTATTTAAACTACTTTAATAATTCCGTATAATCATGTTATACGTATTTTTTTTTAATGCGCTTAAGGTATGCCCAATTGGATTTACCAATATATTTATATTATATGTGTACAATTGTGTACACCAGGTCTGAAAGGGTTAAGAAGAACTTACAAAGGCTCTATGTGGGGAAAAAAAATAAAATACCATTATTTATTATTTCAAGCGGCGGCCGAGCAGGGCATTGCTGTGAGTCGACTCGAGCCGCGTGGTTACCTCTGATCGTGTTGATTTTGTTAGCAAATTTATGCAACGACGATGAATTGTGTAGTCTAGAACATTAGACGCCGAGTTGACTAATTGTTGGGAAGTTAATGTTTAATTGTACTGTCGCGTTAATTGCCTAAAAGGGTCTCGTTCGGTTCTCGAAATAATTTGTTGCTGAGTGAACGGAAGTGAACTTTGACCAACGCTCATCAGTCGTGCCGCGTGTTACGTTTTTGATTATAATTAACGGGATTTATTGAGTTTGAACGTCAAGTGCCAAACTTCGTGACCCGCGAGAACCAGCGTTCGTATTAGATTATAGATTTGTGCTAATGGACGCTAGACTTTGAGTGACACCGAGTGACGCCGCTGGAGTGATACCACATAAAGTGGCGGTACTGGAGTCAGGGTTGCTGCTGATTAAAAAGGGCTAATTCAGGTTACACATATATACACTTCTCACACCTTACTTACATTCACGACAATTAACGCCTGAACGAGCCCTGTGATCCTTCTTCGCCTCTGAACAGGTACGTACTATTTATTTACCTAGCCTTCTCCCTATTGTGTAGTATGATAGGACATTTTCCATAAGGCATTTTGAGGTACGACTTTCCATTGGCTTCCATCGAGTTTGATGTTGATAGGTATTTTTATAGAAAGGTTACATTTTTATAAGCACACACACAAAGTTTCAATATGCGGAAACACGTACTTTTTGAGAAATAAATTAATAAAAATCATCATCAATTTTTTTAAATTGGCTTTACGGCTCTGGGTTCTAGCCCTTTTGAGCCAAATTTATTACGAATTTCCATTGACATTCGTCGCATTGAGGGGGGAGGGGGGGGGGAAGAGTTGTAGGGGGACTAATTCAGAGGGATTTCTGTATCTATTTTGAGACTGCAACGTCTCCGGTGCTGCGGGAAGAGCAGCCTCTACGCCTTTGCGTAACAAATCGCAGGCATCCCTCCTCGCCTCCGCAGCTTCGGCTTGTTGGTCGCCTTCGGCGACCAGCCTCAGCCGCTTTGTTACAGCAGGCGGAGGCTGCTCCCCCTACGCGCCACCGGTTCTATATAACCACTCTTAGGGGTAGGACAGACTCGTACCACGTGGAGTCGGGGTCAATAAATTTAGTTCTTTGATATAAGTAGAACCTAACCTATTTTATTTATTATCTGCCCTAATAGGTACTGTTAAAATAAAACAAATCAAATATAATCAATAATTTATTAATCAATTTTATACACATATTGTATCACTTTAATTACTTCTTCAAAGGCATCTGTATGTTCAATTTTTATTTTTCTTCGCCAAGAATTTTCAATAAGCCACTCGGAACACAAGGAACGGTAGCGCGGGAACTACCAGCTACTGGTTCCGATGGCACAATCATGGGCACAAGCGAGGAGCCTGCAAAAGAGCTCGCGAAAAGTGGCTCATTAGAGTCTAACACTTTCACTACAATAGATTTTTCAGACGAACATGAAACCTGGGGCTTCGGAAACGCCATGGTAATAGTTTAATGTTGTTTTTAAAGAAAAGTACGTAAACGCTCTCAACTGCTAAAAATGAGTGACGATTAGGGATGTCGATCTGAGATCGATTTTTCAGACCCGAAATATCCTTTTTTTAAATCGGTATGCAGTACAAAATCGATCCAATGAATCGATATTTCATCCTTGAAAATCGCCATTAAAACTGATTTTACTGATAAGAGATCATTTATTGTATTATCTTTCTTTTTTTCCATAAGAAATCATTTATTATGGTATCTTATAAATGCAAACAGGAAAATATATCTATATTTTAGAAATCCATTTTTTGTGATATCACGACAGCTTACGATTCGAATCCATTTTAAAAATCTATCTTTTTCGGAAAGAATCGACATCCGTACTGACGACGACAATGACATTACAAAATGGCGCCAGTTTTACGCTAGGAATGTAACATAAACATTGCAAAAATAATTAATTTACAAATAATGTTTTTTCTCAAAAAGTAGGCGTTTCCGCATATTGAAACTTTATGTGTGTGCTTATAATAGTGTAACTTTTCTGTAAAAATACGTATCAATCCCCAACTCGATGGAAGTCAATGGAAAGCTAAGCCCATTTTGAGCCCCACACTTAGTTGTCCGTCGAATCTAACAGCTGTATGGGCCCTTGTATGGTAGACCTTAGTCTGGGCAACTAGGTGCATGTACAAGCTTGGTAGCAAGAGCGTGGTTGATTGGTTATCCAATCCCCCGGCCGTAATATAGATAAAAATAGTACGTTATAAAAATTACATATAAATATTTTTTGTTTGTTGGCGGATAGAAGGAGGAACCACGCCCGTAGTGTTAGGGCTAGGTACGCGTCAGGTATTTTGACTAGGTAGATAAGGTTATCACGTATTCGGATAATTATCGTTGGCGTATAATTAGAGTAGATAATTGTCGAAGGGTCGGTTGTTTGAGCGAGGCATTTTGCTGATTGACTGTAGTGTGTACCTTTAATTGTAGTATAATTTGTATTTAATTTAATAAATAGTAATTGTATTTGTGTAATTCGTATTTAATTTGATTTGATCGTACTTGTATTTGTTATTTGTTAATTTGATTTGTGTTTGAGCCGCGTATTAGTTTGTATTTAGTAGTGATGCCATCGCACAAGCTACCGATTCGTTGCCTGAGGGCGGAGCTGCGCTGGGCCGCTACCGCCCATGCTTTGATAGGTCGACCGGATAGGATCTTTAAATTGAGGAAGCGGCTCGAGCAGGTCGATGCTCGAAGGACCGCAGTGGAAGAGGCTTACGCTGAGCTAGAGGACTCGGATGTGGAAAAGGGAGTCCTGGACTCCTGCCGCGCGGACAGTTCCTTTCGCTCACAGACGACTTGATCGAGGCGGGGGCCAAGGATGCGTAGGAAGCGCGTGAAGCTCGGCTGAGTGGCCGGCCCGAGTCCCTCGGAAGCAGCCTTCTCAGCCGGAGCTCTTAGGACGACTCCTGACTCTGGACCTGCCAAGGTTCTCCGGGGTCCTCTCCGAATGGCTGACTTTCGTCGGTCTGTTTGACAGCCTAGTGGACGCCCGGAGGGACTTAACACCCAGCCAGAAAATGGGGTACCTCCTAGCCTCATTGGAGGGGGAGGCCCTGGGCGTCGTAGGCCACCTAAAATTGTCGGACGACGCCTACCAGAATGCTCGGGACCTCCTCGCCGGAAGGTACGCCAACGTCATACGACATCGTGAATCCAGTCGTGGTGGCTTGCAACTCGTTGCGGCGACTGGATTTACCGGTGGACGAATGGTCCTTTTTATTGCTCCACATTGTGCTGTCCCGCATGCCTCTCGATCTTCGGCTCCATTTCGAGGAGAGGTACGGCGGGGACAGCGCCTCCTATATTCCTCCCTTCAGGGACCTGCTGCGGTTCTTGGAGGAGCAGTGCAGGCAGATGGAGAACCCAGCAGGCGCCGTCGAGGACCTCCCGGTTGTCGCCCGAGCGGTGCCCAGGGAGAGGCGGAATCCGACGAGCAAGGCGTCACCAACCCCCCTAAGGCCGAGCGGAGCTCCCGCGGGAGGGCGTTGCCCCCTACCTTCTTATAGCGGACTAGCGGCCAGGGAGGCGCCCCCCTGCTCCTATTGTCGGGTATCCGAGCATCGTGTGACATCCTGCCCAAAGTATCTGGGCAAGCCGGTCCCGGCGAGGCGAACCATCGCCAGGGAGCGCTGCTGGTGCTACTCTTGCCTTGGAAAGGCACCTCCTAAGGGACTGCCAGCACCAACGGCCCTGTAAGCACTGCCAGGGCGCCCACCATACAATTTTGTGCCTGGGTGCGAACGGCGCACCCGCTAGGGGCTCTGCCGGGTCATCGGCTTCCACCGGCGGGGGCGCCCAGCCACGCCCTCTGTTGGGCGACGCTCGTTGCTCACCTACCGGCCTCCGTGTCCCTGGGTTTGAAAGGGGCCCCTTCCCCGACCAGTCGGGGGGCCGTTCCCCCAGGTGCGGGGGGTTCATCGCCCCCAATCAGCGAGTCGATAGGAATCTCACAGCCACTCAGCGGTCCGCTAGACCCATCTCCCCCCCTTTAGCTGATTTGATTCATTTTGTGGTCGAATGCTGACATTATAAGATAGCGCTTCCAGTGTACGCTGCCTTGGAGTGTTAGTGTTTAGTCGCAGATTATACATTATTGGTGAAAGTTTTATATTATCCAAAGACCACGCTAGATAATTGTGCAAAATGCCTCTACGATTGGTTTCGTATTGAATGAAATTTTTATGCGAAAAATTTGTATTACAACTATTATAATGTATATTATATAGATTGCATGCTTCGTTTAGTATGTTTGTTTTTAAATTTAAAATGAATTTGGAGATCTCGACAATAAAATATCGATTCGAATGAGTTATTTATTATCACCCAATGATTGTTATTTTTTTTTGCATTGAAAACTGTGTGTTTGGACAAAATTTTTGAGGATTATCCCAATTTTTGATTATAGTGTCGTTGAATGATACATTCTAAATTGTATGAAAGAGTTGTACCCATTTAGGCGTAGATTTGGCTAAAATTAAAATAGAATTATGTACACAAACAAATTATAAATAATTATATCTCTCTCCTACTATATCTTGTTTAATATATTCGACTATAATATAATCGTCAAACTATCTCCACGTCACTTCTCAGTATCGCAACCACACTAATCCTTGTGTATCTAATTTGTATTTAAATCTAAATTATTTACTAATATGCATAGCGAGGATATGAAATTATCTCATTACTTTATTATTTTATGTAAATACGTGAATAAAGAGACATTTGAATGACACCTTGTTTTTTTTTTCATTACCTTAAACAGGTTGTTAGACGCCTCTATCCATCCATTACAACCTGCCTATTGCTAAATATAGGTCTCCCTCAATGATTGCCGCATAGAAGGGATTCTACCATAATTGCGGCCTGGCCATTTTGTTTTAATTATTTAGATTTGTTATCAGGACGATGTCGCTGGCCATCTCCTGTTTAAGTTTCCCTCTGTCAAAAAGTCATTTCAATTCAAATAAATTGAGGATAAATTAAATATGCATGTAAATTATTGATTTTATTGTTTTAGTTGTAGCAGTTGTTTTCTAAAATTAAACGTTCCTCAAGTATTAATGCTAAATCAATTCAAATCTGGAACTTCTGCTTACGAGGATATCTCAGCTGTAAGAAATTTGAAGAATAGGTATACATACGATCTATTGCCATCGCACCTATATTATGCCTACATGCCTACCATCAGTTGCGTTGTCACCTTGAGTATTAAGATGGAATACCTCGTTTTCAGTAAAAAGGATCTCCGGTTCTTTACACTCACGATACGTAACAGCAGCATTAAGCTGCATTTCATACTGATATTTTGTGAGAGCGTCCTACCCCGGTCGAGCTGACCCGTTCGTGCTACAGCAATAGCTGCAGCGTGGTTCTACCACGTATAAAGAATAGACAGTTCAAACGAGAAGTTATTACCACGGGTGGTGATCTCTATACAAATATATATGTCCTTATTTCTATGGCCCTCAAGAATAAATATTGACAGCTATTGATTGATAAATATATAGTTATCACTCACAGACTACTAAGAGGATACTGTGCATGACGCACATGTTTGTCAAACATGTGCGACGCCCTCGAGATTAATTTACGTATGTATGTAATTTTTTACGTGGTAGAGCCATGCTACAGCTATATTAATTGTATAGTTGTAGCACGAATGGGTCGGCTCAACTGAAACGGGAAAGGACCACGCTCTCACAGAATACCAGCGTAAAATAGCAGCTTAACGCTGCTATGTTTTTTCACTGGAAAAGAGGCATTCCATCTTAGTCCTCACGGGTGACAACGCATCTGCATTTTATTCGCAATTGAGGATAGATGTAAATGTCCATGGGCCACAGCAACCACTTACCATCAGGTGGACTGTGTGCTCGCTTGTTACTCTTATCCTATAAAAAAATAAACCAAGGCGACGCCAGTTATGGTGTATTATTATTAAAAATTTAAGGAAGGTATAGTTCGGCCGTTGAGAGAATGCGTTCCTGATACGTCGCGATTGATTGAACTGACGACGACGTAACTTTGTAATGGCGTTGCAGTTACGATAAAAATATTATTGCTGGTTGTTTACCGTTTTAACAATTGATGAGCATTAAAACAACATTATTATATCAATAATCAATGAATGTTATAACTTTGTGCCAAACTGAGTGTCAAATAACTTGGTAAACAATATTTTTCTAAATCTATACTGCGCTATTACAAGGTCATGTCAGCGGCAGCGCTTTATATTTGTAGTGCTGTGCTAACAATAACAGGCAATAACAGTATCGTAATCTGTTCTTATACAGTTATACTTTATAAAATAATACGTTTTGTTTTTCTTTTTAAGAATTTGAAAATAATGGACTATAAGATAACTTTTATTAAATATAAAAATAAAACTACGACCAAACCGAACGCGCGAAAGAAAGTAGCATTTTTATATTTAGGTTGAAAATGGTAACCCCAAATGGCGTTATGGGCCGCCATTTTGTGACGCTAAAACAGTCGTCTGTTGTCGTTTCGTGCGCATAGATCACGTTCTTCAAGTGTTTTCGATCTGTTTTTATTTGATTACCCGGCTTTCGTTTAATGGACTGTTTCTGCTTTTCAAACTGACATCGGCGCTAAATCGGACTTCGATTGTGCTTTGTATTGCGTTCTTTTTACTTTTGGTGCATAATAATGCCTAAACGTGGACAAACATTGAAAAGTGGAGCCCGTGAGTTAATCATCAAGCTGCAAGATTACTTTGAGCGGGAGCGGCAAAATGGCGGACCCCTGTTACCTGTCGAACAAGTACAAGAACGTGTCTCTCAGGCGCTTGGAGTTAGCAAACGAACGATAACAAATATTAATAAAGAAAAGTTCGGCTCTACTGGCACGGAAGATAATATTTTACGTACTCCGAAGAAGAAACGTAGAACTAAACCCGTGACAGATATTGACACCTTTGACGCCGATGCAATCAGAAATCATATATATGGTTACTATTCCAGAAATGAATATCTCAACAGGAAGAAGCTTTTGGCATCGTTAAGAGAAGCTGGACTGTTTAGCGGGGGTAAAACTGCTTTAATCAAAAACTTAAAAGATATTGGTTTTTCGTATAAAACAACAGACAAAAGAAAAATTTTATTAGAACTATACGACATAATTTTAAAACGGATTTGTTTTTTGAGAGAAGCAAAAAATATTGATAACTGGGATAATGTCGTGTTCATTGACGAGACATGGCTAAACGCCAATCACACGGTTTCCCGTTCTTGGACGGATGATACACAAGCGTCGACGTCGAAAGTACCAATGGATAAGGGGGCCCGTCTGATAATATGCCACGCAGGTTCTACAAAATACGGCTTTGTGGAGAACGCGTTACTGGCATTTCAATCAAAAACCACAAATGACTACCACGATTAAATGAATGCCACTACATTTAAAGAGTGGTTCCAGAGCGTGCTTTTGCCCAGCCTACCAGAGCCTTCTGTAATATTCATGGATAATGCTTCACTTCACAAGTCCACTGCTGAACATAAGCCTCCCCAAAGGAATGCCACAAAGCACGGTCTTGAGCCACCTGCATCCATCGACTTCCTACATATCTTACCAGGTCATCACTCCATCTAGTGGGGGGACGCCCTACACTTCGTTTGCCGGTACGAGGCTGCCACTCGAGAAGCTTTTTTCGCCATCGATTATTGGTTCTTCGAGCTATATGGCCGGCCCGTTGCCACTTCAGCTTACTAATCCGTTGAGCTATGTCGGTCACTCTGGTTCTACTGCTGAAATCCTCATTTCTAAGTTTATCACGCAGAGAAACTCCAAGCATAGCCCTCTCCATAGCTCGCTGATTGACCTTGAGCTTCCGCATCCGGCCAGCGGTGAAGGACCACGACTCAGTTCCATATGTCATCACTGGCAACACGCATTGGTTGTACAGTCGAACTGGCAACATATAACGCACCCACCCTGACGACTGACGAGAAGATCCTGGAGCTGGAAGAAGAGATAGACAAGTTGCGCTGGAATATCATAGGATTATCCGAGGTTCGAAGAGAGGGGGAGGACACGGTAATCCTCCAACCCGGTAACTTGTTCTATCACCGGGAGGGCGACCATCTGTACCAAGGAGGTGTCGGATTTATCGTCCATAAGTCTCTCGTTAACAAAATTGTAAAGATTGGGAGTGTGTCGACGAGGGTTGCGTACCTTATTCTAAAAATCACAAAACGGTATTCGCTGAAGGTCATACAGGTTTACGCACCAACCTAGGCACATCCCGATGAGGAGGTGGAGGAAATGTATGAGGATATCTCTAGAGCCATGCATTCCTCCAAAACCCACTATACGGTGTTAATGGGAGACTTTAACGCAAAACTAGGCACAAGAGACAACGGTGAGCTGAAAGTAGAAAAATTCGGAATAGGGCAACGGAACCCAAGGGGCCAGCAGCTGGCCGACTTCATGGAGAAAGAGGGACTCTTTATAATGAACTTTTTCTTCCAGAAGCGGCCCCACAGGAAGTGGACCTGTTTGAGCCCCGACGGTTCGACAAAAAATGAGATTGATTTCATAATGATGACCAGACGACAACTGTTCAGTGATGTCTCAGTGATCGCGAGGGTGAAAACCAGCAGCGATCACCGAATGGTGAGTGGCACACTGAACCTAAACGTTAAGTTGGAGAGACCACGTCTAATGAAGTCAACGCTTCGTCCCCCTCGTGCTCTAATCCAAAGTCCCGAAACCTTTCAGCTCGAGCTACGAAACCGTTTTCAGTGCCTAGAAGATTGCAATGCAGTGGACGATATGAATGACAAGCTCGTAGAAACTGTCCATGCGGTTGGAGCTAAGTTTTGCAAGACCTGCCTCAGAAGAACAAAAAAACTCTCCGATCACACTCTTAATCTAAGTTTAGTTAGTTAGTTAGACGGGATATGAAGCTACAGTCTTCAGTAGATTTGATAGCATACAGGCAACTGAACAGACAGATCTCCAAATGCATGCGGCAGGACTTACGCAACTTTAATACTGCACGTATTGAAGAAGCGATCGAGCGGAACCAGGGCTCCAAAGTCTTTGCTAGAGATCTGTCTGCCAGAAAGAGCCAACTGTCGAAGCTGAAGACCGAGTATGGCAGCATCATTTCCGGGACACCTGAGATTTTGAGTGAGATTGAGAGGTTCTATTGGCAGCTGTACACATCATCGTTGGACCCAAACGCAAGTGTGAGTAACGATCAAAGAGCGAGTCTTAACCGACATTATTCCGATGATATCCCGGACGTCAGTCTGAGCGAGATTAGAATGGCTCTCCAGCACCTTAAAAACGGCAAGGCCCCAGGCGAGGATGGAATTACAGCGGAGCTTCTGAAAGCGGGTGGAAAACCGGTACTGGAAGTACTTCAGAAGCTCTTTAATTCCGTCCTTCATGGTGGCATTACACCGGAGGCGTGGAGCAGAAGTGCGGTGGTCTTGTTCTTCAAGAAAGGCGACATCGCTCTCTTTAATAGCTACAGACTGATTTCCCTTCTGAGCCGCGTCTACGTACTGTTTTCGAGAGTCATTACGAATCGTCTCGCGCGCAGATTTGACGACTTCCAGCCTCCCGAACAAGCCGGTTTCCGAAAAGGCTTTAGCACCATAGACCACATACAAACTCTTCGGCAAATTGTACAGAAGTCCAAGGAGTACAATTTACCCTTATGTCTGATGTATGTGGACTATGAGAAAGCCTTTGATTCCGTCGAAATTTGGGCGGTGCTGCAGTCCCTTCAACGGTGCCAAGTTGACTGTCGGTATATCGAAGTGCTGAAATGTTTGTACAGTAGGGCTACGATAGCTATCCGAGTACAGAACCAAAGTACGAAACCTATCCAATTGCAGAGAGGTGTAAGACAGGGTGACGTTATATCCCCGAAACTCTTCACCGCTGCATTGGAAGACGTTTTCAAGCTTCTGGACTGGAAAGGATACGGTATCAACATCAATGGCGAATACATCACTCACCTTCGATTTGCCGACGATATAGTCTTTATGGCAGAATCGCTGGAGGACCTAAGCACTATGCTCAATGACCTCAATAGTGTTTCCCAAGGGATAGGTCTTAACATGAACATGGACAAAACAAAGATCATGTTTAATGTCCATGTCATACCTATGCCGGTAGTTGTTGGGAGCACTAAGCTCGAAGTTGTTGACGAGTATGTTTACCTGAGACAAATAGCCCGACTAGGTAAGTCCAACTTCGACTGAGAGGTCAATCGATGGATTCAACTCGGTTGGGCAGCGTTCGGGAAATTACGGCACATCTTCTCGTCAGGTATACCTCAAAACTTGAAAACGAGACTGTACAACCAGTGCGTGTTGCCAGTGATGACATTATGTTCATAATGTTGTATTTTTCTGCGAAAAGTTACACCGTACACTTGTAGTTAATCTACCGTAATTTTATCTAGAAACACCGTATTTTTACCATTGCAACACGGTAACTCTCGATTTACATATGGAGGTACCTATGTGTATTCTGTGGGAGAGTCTCCACCTCCTAGCGGAGACGGCAGTGTCTCCGCTAGAAGTAAAAGTATTATGTGCACTTCCGACATCCGACAGTTTATGGCAGTTATTATAAGCTTATAATGATTCTAACACTATAAACCATTATAAGTTAGAATCAATCAGGGAGAGGAAAGTTGGTAGTAAAAATATGAAGTCTAAAATGTATGGAAACAGCCTCCCTCTTACGACGTTTTGCGAAAAAAGTTTAACGATATTTTATTAAAAATTAACGCTAAGCGTCAACAGGCTGGTATATTGGTATTCTGTGATCTGTGCTATTATAATAAACCGAATAAAAATACTCAAGACTTGGCCTAAAGGTCTAGATACCATGCCATAAACTCCAAAAATAATGTGCTCTGTGCTGAACAGTCAACACCAACAGCAGTGATGCCAAGTTAGGCGATTTTTCGCCTTTTAGGCTACCTTAAAGGGTGTCGGGGCGACCGAAAATTGCGATTGGCGACTGGTCGCAATTTAGGCTACTTCGGAAAAATACAAGGGCGATTTTCAGCTATATAACTCTCTCTTATTTGTAAGTAAGTCTATTAGCATAAATAATTTAAAAAAAAACACTTTTTTATTATCACACTGTTTTTGGCACAGAAATATCAAAGAAGACTAGATTTTAAGGTATCAATGCCTTAAGAAAATATCTTATACTTATTTATTATAATATGTATATAATTTTAAAATCTTTTTAATTGTAATTAAAACATTTCGCTTCAATTTTGTGAAATATTAATAATGATAAACAGATAAAACACATATTTTATATGTTGATATTTTCTTTCCCTTTTACGATAAACTGCTTTAAATTTTATCTTGTTAAAATCTATACAAATAAATTAAAAATGAAGTGTCTGTTTGTAATGTCAAAATCACAGCGTTTTACTTATTGCATATGAAAGTATAATCGGTACTTATAAGAAAATCAAACTTTTTAAAATTTTTATCTATCTGTATGTCCGTCTGTTTGTTTCGGCTAATCTCCGAAAGGGCTGGACCGGTTTTGACAGGACTTTCACTGAAAGATAGTTGATGTCATAAGGAGTAACTTAGGCTAATTTTATTTTAGAAAAATAATAAGGATTTCTTGCGAAAAAATTAAAACCCTAAATTACATGCGGGCGAAGTCACGAGGAACAGCTAGTTATAAATAAGGTTGATTAAGGTAGGTCTACGTTTAAAAATAGTCTTTATACTACCTGACAATTCAGCAAGCGGTTTTAGGCTACATTGCAGAGAAAACAAATTAGACGAATTTAGGCTACTTGGCGACAAATTTTCGGCGACTCCGACCGGTCTAGACTTGGCAACACTGACCAACAGCGCCATTTCCTGTATATGACTGTATTTCCGTATATACACTCTTATTAAGCATGGGCGTTTTCAGATTTTGGCTGCAACGGTTACATAACTGATATTTAGTTTTCATATCGTTATTGAAAACCGTTTTCAAATATCGATATCAGTAGTAATGGTTTACAACTCAAACATAACCTAAAATCAGGGGTATGAAAGTCCTCAGTAGCTTGCTTTACGTTGATACTAGTGCCATCTCACAGTAAAAGTACTATTTTTCCCGATGTTTTTACATAATCTATTAAAAGATGGCGCCACTGTGGGTATTTATTATTTATACCGAAGCCTAAATCATGCTAGCAAAGTTTTGAAATACGCCGGTATGTATATATAGAATAATTCTTTGTAAATTAAAGAAGCAATTCACACCATGGTTTTCTCATACATACATAATAAATATTTACTTGAATCAAATTAGTTAATATATAAATTTTAATTAAATTAAATTGATTGCCTTTTAATTTTATTGAAATACGAGTATATACGAAATAATACAGAACCTAGGTGATAGCGCCCTCTAGTGTAATTTTTATCAATTTATAATCCCTACGCCATCAATAAAAGCGCAGAAGAAACTTTCCTCGTTTCATCACCTAATTATTTTTCAGAGAGGCTCATCTGGTCTAATCTATGCCTGAAAACTGTATAACGAGTGCAACATTTATTTTACGAATTACTTCGATTATTTTACTTTAGAAGTCAGAGGCTCTAATATAATCTTAGATGAAATATTTACATATGTATGTTAATATATAATTTATGATTGTTATGAAGTAATATAGTATTATAAATGTCTAAAATTATCTACATTCTTTCTATTCTCATTTATGTCTAGAATGTTTATACCCATATTTTTTTAAAGTGAGACGTAGGATCAGAGTTTGATTTCGAAGTCTATAATTAAACTGTATTCATAAGTATACTTAACTAGGCTTAGGACTGACAGGAAAGTTTAAAACAAATGTACAAAATGCATACAAATATTACAAATAAATGTACAAACGCAACGTCAAAAATTAATAATTTTACAGATACTTTCATAGTGAACGGCACACGCCACCAATGTCAAGTGCGTAAATTGTTACGTTTGAAAAAAAAAATCAAATTCTAAACTTTCACATAAACAAAAGTTACCTAAACGAAATATAATGTGATGAAACAAAT
Organism: Parnassius glacialis; assembly: GCA_033319125.1. Taxonomy (NCBI): domain Eukaryota; kingdom Metazoa; phylum Arthropoda; class Insecta; order Lepidoptera; family Papilionidae; genus Parnassius; species Parnassius glacialis. The sequence continues at coordinate 6,431,727 of JAVANC010000029.1, read as the reverse complement.
CTAAGTCTAGTGCCTAATGTCCTAAAGATCATTTAAATCTGACAACTCTCAAAACTACACAAACTTAAAAAATTAGGCAATTTTAACCATTTAAAATTCGACCTTATTGTTAAGAATATTATAATTATATTTCATTACGTGCACCGTTTTATGATAACAACCAAAACATCGCAACAAAATCCATATTCGCTTCATCTCTTTCATACGTATTTATGATACTGTCGCTAGAACGAGAAACAACGAATATCAAAGGACATCGGTTAGTTTTGGTTTTGGGACGTTTTCGGTTTTTGGCATATCGTTACAGTTTGCGTTTTACGTTTCGTACGTTGGTTAGTTGATTTTGGGTTTTGGTTGGATATGTGATAACGGTTATGTTCTTAGGTTTATCGTTATGATATGATATTTGATAACATAACGTTATTAGTTACGTTTTGATATATCGGTCTCATGCCTAACTCTTATCTATGATGACAGTTACTATCACAGAACATATGTACCCTGACCCTGGTTACTATACTATTTGATACTATTTGAGATTGAGCGCCATTTTCTATGAGCGCCATCATCATTCCTGTATAGGACAATTACTATACGTATACTCTTTGGAATCAATTTAATTCACTACTTTACTATTAATACAATATAGCCCAAACTATAAGGCCCTAGCCTCATCTAATCTATTAAATAAAGTAAAATTAAGAAAAATCATGGACTGCGAGTACAATAAAGGTACCTTGGGTAGTATGCAAGTTTCTTTACGAATTAGACCTCTTTTTCTACAAGAAATAGAACGAGAATGTTATGTGTCTATCGAAGTGTTACGAGGGGAAACTCAAGTACAAATTAAGAATCTAGCTTTCACATACAATTATGTATTCCCACAACATATTACACAACAGGAGTTTTATGACACTGCAGTCAAAAGTCTCGTAGGAAAATTATTCCAAGGTAAATGGCACAGAGTTTTATGAATAGCAAAGAGAGTCATTGTTTATTAATTGAATAACAGACTATGAATTTTGTTTTGAATTGTAATGAATATGAGATTTGATTTGATCATTACGATTAAGATTTTTAAATTACACCCATTACAATAGTTATTTAGCCTAATATACTATGTACAATGTATGTTGACAATGTGTAAATATATTTGCAGGGTACAATGTGTCAATACTTGCCTATGGAGAAACTGGTTCAGGAAAGACATATACTGTGGGTACTAATTACTCAGGTCCTAAGAGGGACTCTACAAAGTTCGCTGTGGCCCATAGACTTCTATTAAGAATCCTAATTCTTTATATTTTAGTATATATTTATATATAAGAAAAAGTTTTTTCTACGGTATGTATTTTTGTACAAATTACTTTTTGTAATACATTTATTTTCGTAGATATTACATGATATAGATTTTTCTCCAGTGTCTATTTTCAAATGGTGTCTCTAAAAGAAAAACCTTTATCGTTGTCACTCATGAGTTATGACAACAAGATAGATCAAATTCACCTCATTGTGGTGAGTGACATAAGCTTATAAGTTTATGTGTGGGTGTGTGTATGTAGGTTAGCGTTAGAGGTGGAAAGAAACAACTGAAGGGTTAAGGAGACAAATGTGTTAACTAGCAAATAGTTCTAAACGAGTAATGAGCGTTTGAAAATAATAAATAATCAAATTAATTTAGTAATTAAATCTTATAGTTTTATAATAAAATATTAGTACCAATACTTAGATAACATTGATTATTATATATATTATATTAAAAAATAGGTTATTCTATGCAAATTTATTAAAAAGCAATGAAAATATGAACATACCATACAACTTTTGTTTACTATAAATCATATTAAGTTTTGTTAAGAAGAACTTAGGCTGTATGTGGGGAAAAAAATAAAATACCATTATTTATATGAAATAGTTTTATTATTAAAAAAATTCTAATGAATTTTATAATTTTTATAAGACTATTTATTAATTATTGAGAATTTAGAATACGAGGGTGGATTGAAAAGTACTCGGCCTAACACAGATCCATTCAATTCTAAAAATCAAATCTACACACATTATTTAGTTCAGTTCAGACTAGTTCATTGTGTGAAGTTCAAAACGTGTGCGATAATTAGTTGTGATTTTATAAATTTATTAACAAAGTAATCGGACATAATTTCCGCGAATGGAGCAAATCGAGCAGCGTGCCGTCATTAAGTACCTCCATAAGAAGGGGCTATCATCAAAAGCCATCCATGATGACATGGTCAGTACATTAGGCGATTGTGCTCTGTCATATTCATCCTTCAAAAAATGGATAGCAGAATTTAAGCGTGGTAGAGAGAGTGTGAAAGATGAACCCCGCTCTGGAAGGCCTTCGACGTCAACTACTGACGAAAATATTAAAAAAGTACTTGATTTAATAATGGGAGACCGCAGATTAAAAATTAGAGAGATAGCCGAGATTATAGGCATCTCTTATGAACGAACTCAAAACATCATTGTCAACGAGTTGGGTTTCCACAAGGTGTCTGCGAGGTGGGTTCCGCGACTGCTTTCAGTTGAACAAAAAAGGACGCGATTGACTATTTCACGCGACTGTTTGGAGTTATTTGAAGCCGATGCAGATGATTTTTTGAATCGTTTTGTTACTATAGACGAAACATGGGTTCATTACTGTACACCGGAAACAAAACAACAATCAAAACAGTGGAGAAGACCTGGTTCACCACCCCCTAAAAAGGCTAAGTCGATTTTGTCGGCAAATAAGGTGATGGCTTCAGTATTCTGGGACTCAAAAGGTGTGATTATGATTGATTATCTTGAAAGGGGTCAGACTATAAACTCTGATTACTACTGCACCTTACTACGTCGTTTACGAGAGCAAATAAAAGAAAAACGTCGAGGAATGCTCAGAAGAAAGTCCTGTTTCATCAAGATAACGCCCGTGTTCACACGTCAGTACAGTCAATGGCTGAAATTCACAACTGTGGCTTTGAACTGTTACCGCATCCGCCGTATTCAGCTGATCTGGCACCATCAGACTTCTTTCTGTTCCCTAACCTAAAAAAGCACTTGGGAGGTCAAAGATTTTCGACAAACGACGAGGTCAAAGCAGCTGTAGACGCATATTTTGACTCTAAGGAAGAATCATTTTTTTTCAACGGTCTAAATGCTTGGAATGGGAGGTGGCAAAAGTGTATTGAACTTGATGGTGATTATGTAGAAAAATAAAAATATAACTGATTTAGTATGTGTTTATTTTCTTCGTTAGGCCGAGTAGTTTTCAATCCACCCTCGTATTTATGTAAAACCACTGAGACTCCCGCTCAACATCTCAAGTAGTGTTCTTATATCACCAAGTTTTTCTTTTGAAATTTTACCCTTGTGATCATGTCACATCTAATGGACACTGTTGAGATAACATCATATTTTTTAGAAGAAAGACTTCCAGAAATGGTGTGTAGGGGTCATAGTTTGTCTTATGAAAATATCTGCGAAACTTTTCAATGTGAATCCACTTGACATTAAATTTTAAGTTGATTTTTTGTTTTAATGTATTTGAGTTAGGTATTACTATCTCCAAATCGTCTTTTAGTTTGTTAAAATCGTAAAAGTGGTGCTTCATATCTTCAATAACCGAATTTTATTTTAATGCCATTCTAATTCATCATCATCATTACAGGCATCCATAAGTCCACTGCTGAACATAGGCCTCCCCCAAGGAATGCCATTAAGCATGATCCTGACTCCTGAGCCACCTGCATCCATAGACTTCCTGTATGTCTTCATATCCTCATTTCTAAGTTTATCACGCAGAGAAACCCAGAGCACAGCCGTCTCCATAGCTCCCTGAGCGAACTTGAACTTCCTCATACAGCCAGCAGTGAATAACCATGTCTCAGTTCCATAAGTCATTACTAGCAACATGCACTGTTTTTATAGTCACGTTTTCAAGTTTTAAGGTATACCTGACGAGAAGGTGTGTCGTAATTTCCCGAACGCTGCCCAGTCGAGTTGAATCCGTCTTGACCTCGATCGAATTTGGACTTACCTAGTCGGACTATTTGTCCCAGTTAAACATACTCGTCAACAACTTCGAGCTTAGTGCTCCCAACAACTACCAGCACAGGTGTGACACGGACGTTATACATGATCTTTGTTTTGTCCATGTTCATCTTAAGATCTATCCATTGGGAGACATTATTGAGGTCATTGAGCATAGTGCTTAAGTCCTCCAGCGGTTCTGCCATAAGGACTATATCGTCGGCAAATCGAAGATAAGTGATGTACTCGCCATTCACGTTAATACCGTATCCTTTCCAGTCCAGTAGATTGAAAACGTCTTCCAATGCAGAGGTAAAGAGTTTCGGGGATATTGTCACCCTGTCTTATACCTCTCTGCAGTTGGATAGGTTTCGTACTCAGGTTACTATACTGTACTTTGATAGCCATCGTAGCCCTCCTGTACAAACACTTCAGCACTTCAAAGTACCGACAGTCAACTTGGCACCGCTGAAGGGACTGCAACACCGCCCAAATTTCGACGGCATTTTAACATTCTGATTATATTTCTGTAATTATTATTAGGAGTGAATATTTTTTAATTTCTTCTTAAAAGTTTTTCTTTGCGGCCACAATCTTTGTCACAATCTAAATTCTGTGAACTACTTCTGGAAATTTGTGTTCAATAGATGCAAACATTTTATGTGAAACCAACCATAAAAACAAATTATTCCATTTGAAATGAACTAAGTTTCGCATAATCAAAAATTGTACATTTGGAAATACACTGGTGATTAAAGATAAAACAACCGTTGTAAAAGAGGATTTGAAAAAAAAATGATTCTTTCTTACATTAGCAAACGTAAATAGCTTATAACACTTTTGTTAATTTTTTAAATATGAAATCGTGTTATCCTTACGAAGATGCAGAAGATTTCTTGATTGATAATCACCTTATGTTATTCAAAAAGTAGTAATGATAATGGATCTTTGAAAATATTTCTGCTGATAATACATTTGCAAATCTGAAATATATACTTGATTGGCAGTTAACACCTTTACTAGCGTCTGTAACTATGTAACGAATTAGAATTGACATATTTTAATTTCATGAATTGATTTACCATCAGTTAAAACCAATGTTCATACAAAAAAATCGGATTTTTTAATTTTGTCAGATAACACTTTTGTCCACTTAGCCCTTCAACTGTTCTCTATTGAGTCATAGGCGCAACTCTATTGTAATATCAGCATGTACAGTATACCCCCCTATTTTGAAATAAAAAATATTTACGAATTTTCAAAGTTGAAACATTCACAATAAATTGAATACAATAGCAATGGACATACAATGTATTTATAGCTTACACACTACATTTACATTACTGGAAGTGTTTATCAGTGTAGCTGGAGCTGTAACTTGAAGCTGATGAGGCATTCCTGTTATAATTTACTAATACATTGTAATAACATCGAATATATTTAGAACATAGACATGGATTGATTTTAAATTAAGATTTAAGTCACAATTTATAAACTACTTATTTGATATGATACTAATAAATTTTATGTTGATTACATAATTATCTGTTTTTATATCTTATTCTTTAAAAGTTAAATATTTATAACACAATCGTATGGAAATATTTAATTAGCGCTTTAATTATTATTGTTATTCATATTTTTATACATAGAAAAAAATAAATGAATGTAAAAACAATATTTTTGTTAAATTGTATATACTAAGTAAGGTAAGTCAGAGAGCCGGTGTGGATCTGAAATTATTCCTTTTTTTACAGAATGTGACAAACAAGCACACAGCTCACCTGTTGATATGTGAATGCTATGGTCCATATACATCTATTAAGAATCCTTATCCTCCATATTTTAGTATACATTTATATTCACAAATGTAACAAGAAAAGGTTTTTCTCCGGTATGTATTTTCATACAAATTACTTTTTGTAATACATTTATATTTGCAGATAATATCTTTAATATTATTACACAATAAAAGTTTTTCTCCAGTGTGTATTTTCAAATGTTGATATACAGTACAGTTTTCTTACAATGACTTTGTTTAATTAGTTATAAGGTGTTATATTGTTAAGTGAAATGTACCTTTATGATTGTATGAACTTCTTGTTAAATTCGATTATAAGTTAAAGACTTCTATGTATACAACTAGAGCGGCAATTCAGAACGTAAGCTATGTCACAGCTGTAGATCGCGACAGTTACTGCTTTTAGGCAAATATGTTACATTCTTATATCAAATCACGTTGACAAAGTGCGCACATAATTAAGACAGCGTTTTTGTCACATTAAACAACTTTCGCTGTTTACAAAACAAAGAACTAGTTTTCTCGCCCGTTCGCAGTCCACTAAAGGATTTACGGCTAATTGACCGTAACTTATGCACAATGTATGAAGGCCGCAGAACGGCAGAACCCGTCTAGTAGTTTATATAGAAGTCTTTGATATTAGCAGTATGTTGCTATGTCGCTCAAGATTTTCAATAATTGTTTTTATGATTAAATATATTTTAGATTAAAGTTAGTAAAAATTATTTTGCCTATATCCGCTCAATAAAATAAAATTGAATGTGTCTTACCTAGTTTCAAGAGCACCTCCGCCCTCAATTGCGTGCACTATCCCCGTCACCACTAATCCCAGCACCACTACTCCCAACACCACTACAATACGAAAGACACCACCGACGATAATATGACACGTGTTTCGCCTCTACAAAAGGCATCCTAAGGTGAAATAAACTGTATACTCTTGTATGCGCTTTTACAGCAAAATCCCAGAAAATGTACAAAATTAGTCAATAAACAAGTTTAAATGTTTTATTAAAGAAAAACTGTACAAATAGGGTTATTATAATATCAAAGAACCATGCTGGTTCTATTAAAATTCATTTAAAAATTGTACAAACAAAAATTAAAAAAAAAATGTAAAGTAAAATATGTTAAAAAAGTCCCGTTGGATTTCTTGCTGGTTCTTCCCAGGACAGAGGTTTCCGAACGAGTGGTAAATAAAAAATTACTTTCAATAAGTATTATGTTGTAATAATATGTATGACTACCTCGTTGGTCTAGTGGTTGTAGTAGTGCGACTACTGATCATGAGGTCTCGGGTTCGAATCCCGGGTCGGGCCAAAAATCAGTTATTGAGTTTTTCCATCAAGAAATTCTCAGTAGCTGCCCGGAGTCAGGGAGCTGGCGGTGTCTCACCCCCGTGCCTCGGAAAGCACGTTAAGCCGTTGGTCCTGCGCCTGATCTCTCCGGTTGTGTCTGTTTACTGTCCCATCGGACTATGAGCGCGAGGGAATAGAGAGTGCGCCTGTTCTTGCGCATACACTTGGGCACTATAATCTTGTCCCCGCTGATGACCAGTCCGTTGAGGCTGGCCGCCGTGACCGAAATTCGATCTGGAAGACATTATTATGTAATAATCTATATTGAATAAATATATTGTATTCTATTCACATTGAAAATCTCCATGCATTCTGGAGACAGGTCCAGAATGACAAGGCACAGGTCTAGAAATCGTTTCTTGTCGGTCTGGTGGTGCATTCTGTCCGGGAGATTTTGGGTCTTTTGGATATTGAATATCTAAAGCTCGAGACCGTCGACCTAGAATCTTGACGGTCATTCGAGCGACGCGCTCCTTCGCTCGAGCTCCTTGGGGAGTCCGCGGACGACCACGCGAAGGTTACGTTCCTCAGGGAGGGCGTAAGTGTGGAAACTAACTTGTTGGGCGCGCGGGTGATTTGTCACACTACGGAAATCCTCGTGTCTACGTAAATGCGGATGCCCTGAGCGGCGTTAGGTACCTTGAGTATATTTTCTTTGAGTTTAACCAATTGGAAAGGTTGATCCATTTGGTCTTGTCCTGTAATATGATGGGTGGCAGCCACTTTTCCCTACGTTCAGCATGGGACCCTTTCGCTGAGGGCTTAGTTGCGGGCGGGTAGGGTTCGCGCGCCGCAGGAGCTGTCTTTTTTGCTAGAGTGGCGTTGATGGACGAGGGCCTGAGTCAGGCTCGGCCGCCTTTTTTGGTTCTGCGCGTTTGCGCTTTTTGCCCTGGACGGGGTCGAAGCTTTCGTCTTCAAGCTTGGACGTGGCACGCGTCTCGGTCTCCATGTCGGAGCCCTAATCGGCGTCCGAGAAGATTGGAGAGTGGCCTCGGGTGGGCATCGCGGAAGGCGCGGGGGACGCAGCGTCTAAAGATGCCGGGGTTACGGGCTTACGGTAGCGAAGTAGGGTAAAAGGGGGTTGCCAATATAGATAATAGGCTCGGATTTCGTCGGGGAGGTGTGTGCCTACGATAAACACCTATGCACTTAGCATGTTGGTACGCTTGGGTGTGTATCTAGCTGTTGCTTGATGCAATAAGCAACACAAAAATTATAAACAAAGGCCGCCTTTGGGGCGGCTACTTACGGTTACCGAGAAGCCAGGAAGGAGAGTTACGCACAAAAAGAACTTTGCACTACAACAAACGTCCGATGCATTTCACAGTGAGACCGCTTTCTCTCGGGACAGTGTGCTTCGCGCACCACAACGAGAGAATCAATGCAGTAATCAAATACAGTGCACCAAGTAATGCAGCGCGAAGAGTGGAGTGACGAGTGTGAACTCAACCGACACGATAGGAGTCTACAGAACCCAACCGCAGAAGTGTGTCTGTGTGTCCGTCATGCGATCAATCACCATCTGACGTACACAGCCGCTTGCTATCTATACTATTACTATACGAGGGCGGCACTGAAAATTACGGGAATCAAGGAAGTGACACAACATTACTATTTAAAAATGTATTTATTGCTTTTCGAAGTATTCTCCGCGAAATTTGACACATTTTTCATACGATGGAACCAATAATTGAAGCAACCATTCCATTCGGAAGTTGGGGTCTCCAAAATGGCCGTTTTGTAGGCGTCCACAGCTTCTTCAGGTGATGAAAATCTCTGTCCACGCAATTTATTCTTTATTTTAGGGAAAGTATAGAAATCGTTAGGGCTTAGGTCGGGGCTGTACGGCGGATGGTCTATTAATTCTATGTTTTCTTGCTCTAAAAACTCTTTTGTTCTGTGTGCGGTGTGAGAACTCGCATTGTCGTGATGGAGGATGATGCGGCGATTGCAGTTCTCTTTACGGAGTTCAGAAACGACCTGTGGCAAACAAATGCTAGCATACCATTCTGCATTAAACGTTCTTTGTCCCTCAAGAGAAATAGTCGTAACATGGCCGGTTTTGGAGACAAACGTGGCCACCATTTTTTTTGCAACACTCCGTGAACGAACAATTTTCGTTGGCTTTAACTCATTTTCGAACACCCAAACTCGTGGCTGGTTTCTTGTTTCGGGTTCCTACGCGTATATCCAGGATTCGTCACCTGATACGATGTTGTATACAGCATTTGAGGATCCTGCGTTGAATCTTTCGAGAGTTCTGACGCACCAAGTAACGCGAGCCGCTTTTTGCTCTTCACAGAGCGAATGCGGTATCCATCGGGAAAACAACTTTTTTACACCTAATTGTTCATGCAAGATTATTTTTGTATTTGACTCATGCCAATGTCTAAAGTTGTCTGAATTTCGCGGTGTCACATGTCGATCTTCCTCAATCAGCTTACGCACAGCATCAACGTTTTCTTGGGTGACTGCAGTTTTTGGACGACCTTGACGGGGATCATCACTGAGTTTGACACGTCCACGTTGAAATTCAGCAAAATAGTGATAAATTGTGGTTTTGGATGGGGCTTCATCACCAAATGCGGATTTTTAAAACCAAGGAGTTTTCAATTAAAAAGATTTTAATATGACAGGAACAGTGGATATATTCCATTCCCGATACTTTCAGTGCAGCTTATGTAATATAATAAAGCGGAAGAGTTCTTTTTGTTTAAACACTCTAATCTCAGGAACTACTAGTGCGATTTGAAAAATTCTTCTTTTTTGTGTTTATTTTAAATATTTATAGCGAGATTGATGAGAAATAGTATAGGCTATCTAACATTAGGCTACCCCCTCTCAGCTAGCCTTAAATATTGATTTTTATTAAACATGTCAGAAGCAAAAACGCTCCCGAAATGATTTCATGTTTAAACTACTTAGTACCTAGATTGTTTTATTTATGTGATACGACATAATATGTAGGTGCCTATGGGCCACAAAATCCACTTACCATCAGGTGGACTCCATGCTCGCTTGCCACACTTATACTGTAAAAAAAACCGGCCAAGTGCGAGTCGGACTCGCGCACCGAGGGTTCCGAACAAATCCGTAGATATATAAGTTTAAAATTATTAAAAATAATTTTATTATATGATGTAACTAAAAATTTATGCTTTTCGCAATTTTTTCTTTATCTGTGCTATAAAAAGTTGCTTCGTACCAAATTTCAAGATTCTGAGTTCACGGGAAGTACCCTGTAGGTTTTGATTCCCTTACGAATGTCGAAAATTTGCGGCATGAACGGCTGTATCTTTTCATTGCGTGGGCTTAGAAGTTTGATTTTTTCACAGCTCCAAGGGACAGTAGACTTGAGTATTTGATATGAATTTCAGCTTGATACCTCCACGCGCTCCTGAGAAAAGGGGTCTTGACAGACAGACAGACGGACACCAAAGTAATCCTATAAGGGTTCCGTTTTTTCCTTTTGAGGTACGGAACCCTAAAAAACATCAGAGCGGGAACGTGAAAATAAGAAAACATTATTTTTGTTCGCAAACTGAAAAAATGGAACCAACCTTTTCCAGTCTGGTATCTTATCGCATTTTATCGGACACGGGAAGCCTAAAGACGAGATTTGAGATTTGTCTCTGGTTTTATATTGCACTATAGTCAGTACTCTTCAATTCCCAAACAACTACTTCTACAATTTTAAAACTATTTGATTACAAATAAAATACCGATATATAAACACAATTATTTATTTAGCGAATTTCTAGGTCAATAGTTAATATATGCAGTAGCAACACTTAAAACAATCTTAAGTCTTTGTACAAGGCAAACGTGTTAACAATATCGGATTGCGCTGGGGTAAACAAAATACAGCAAATTTGCTCGAACATCTCAAAGCTGCAAATTTTCGCAAAATTATTATGTACAAATTGATATTTTTATACTGTGTTCAGAATTAACATTTTTTAATGAAATACTGTGCAATCCGCGCTTTCTTTAATGACTGATTTTCTCGATAGATCTGTTTATTCGATATTAGTATAAGTATGTCACGGTAAAGTAACTGAATATTTTTAGTTTAAAATGAAGTCTTATTAGTAAAATGATACCAAAACTTTATATAATCGACAATTAATTATACATAAAGGTGTAAAATTATAATTTAACTAGACTTACGGGAATATTGTAAGGCAGTGATATTTTTTTTAATTCCGTTAGATTGTAAGATGCTCACTGATTAGTTCGTTTAGGAGTGTGCATTTTACAACACAGAGAGAGTAATTAGATACATAAACGGAGTTTAATAAAAGAGTTACTAAATAATCGACTTGATTCTGAAAATATGTCAATACGAAAATACTTATCCAAAAATATCAGCGACAGTAGGTTGAGATGCAGCCAGGTTTTAAGCCGTTATATACATTTTACAAATGACGGATGAGATAGAATTGACCAATCAAACCACAAACTCTGCTTTAATGTATCTAGGGTTATTATAATATCACTATAACGGCACCGTGACATTACAACACTGAAAAGAGTCTGTAAAATAGTATGAACTGGTAATTATGTATAATTATGTGATTAAAGTATCACGAATTGGATAATATCCCTGCGACATAATATTATTTAACTATCAATATAAATTATTGTCGCTCTGAAGAACCAATCTCAAATATATGGATATAATATAAAAACACGTTTTCACTTTCTGCCAAATTCGTTACAGAATATCAACTCTGACACTTAGCACTTTTACCAGTGTCAAATATAATTAAAAGCTTAAGACCAACGAAGAAAAAAAGACGGAGCGCTGCGTACATCACTGACACCAAAACCATACTCAACTTATTGTAACAACACGCGCATTCGTACACATGCATCTAAAATAATTTGCTACTTTTACGGTTTGATAAAGAAAGGAGAAAGATGTGGGCGTGAGTGCGCATGACGTTGAATATGGCTTTGGTAGCACTTGAAATGTACGCAGCGCTGCGTCTATTTTCTTTGTTGGTCTGAGATTATTATATGAAATCTGCTGATGTTCAAACGGACTTTTTAAAAATTGTAGCACGTGGGTATGTTACTAGAAAGAACAGTCGGAACAAGTTACAACACAATGCGTCAGTGGTTTAATTATTAATTTTTTGCACTTTATCTTTTTTTTTTAATCGGTTTTAGTTATATTTATAGTTTGTTTTATTCATTTCTAATGTAATTAATATAAAATATAACTAATAATACAGAAAGAAACCTTCAAGATTACATTTTCCTAAGAAATTATCGTCCCCGCTATGAAATCTGTCATAAAAAGTACTCTGTGATTATACCTCTCTGTAAAGTGGCGCCGCCCTGGTGGCAGAAAAAGTCGTAGATGCCCCTCCCTCCACGAGATGCCCTCATTTTAGTCTAGCTGCCAAAAAGTTCAGACAAAAGTCTAAGACCATACAGAATTTTTCACTTTCACTATAAATCAACATAATTATAATAGAAAATCACTTTTTAATTTTATATTTATGCGATAAATTCAGTACTTTTCACTCATATTTATATGAGCATATAAATGTTAATTTAATACCATATATTGGTTATGAATAATACGCAATTTTTTTTAAAACAGCTGTCTTTATAAGTATATAAAAATAAAAAGCAACATAATCTACATAAATATATTGACAATCGTATAAAATGGTTTCAATATAAATGTATTATTAATCTCGTAAGTACGTAGCGCGGTGTTTACTTTGAACGAAGTATAGAATACATTAACAAGGAATGCGTGCCGAAAACAATATAAAACACAATAATTGTCAATTACTTCTTTTTGCACCTTTCTACTTCACTCTCAAGAAACTCTTCAAACTGAAAATAATAAAATCGCTGGTGATTAAGTTTAATTATTATTTTATAATACTTTCCCATTGTGCGGGCCTACTACTAAATGAATACACTAATTTTGGTGCATAAAAAAACCATAAGTGAGGATATACATGTTTACAAAAAGATACGTTTACTAGGAATGAGATATACAACGTAAAAAAATTTAAGCTTATTTAGACGACACGCTGTAATACTGTATGGACCAGTATTATTTAGTAGAGCGAAGTTTTAATGTTACTAAAATGTTAATAGCTATTAAACTATAGAGCAATAATCCAGTAGACCCGATATAAGCCATATATACGAGAGCCGATTTTTTTAGTACATTGCTAAATTGCTACAATGAAGAAAGTGAAAAAACACACGATATAAAATTATAGTGATATATGCATATACATAATCCCAAACAGGTAACAGGATGCATGATTTTTTTGTAAGTCTACTGAATTACATTGTATCCGTTACATTAACAATTATATTCAGTAAACATTTTTTGCAAATATTACAGAGATATTGCACTTCTTTTTTAATTAATAAAAGACATTTTTTAATTAATTAAACCAAATAAGAGTCAGGAAATTATAGTTAAAATAACTACCAAATATTTTTATATAATAATTTATGTTAGGTTCACACAGTACTTTAGCGTGTCGTCAAATCTATATAAAAAATGCATCAGTTTGAGCTCGCTCATATCAAAACGAACGCCAGTCTTTCAGAGTAACTGTCGGTAGCGACACTATCAAAGTAGCGTAACAAAATTTATAACTGCCATTTCCTTACAGTTTTATTCCATTTTTTAGTTTTTTTTTAAAGTGCGAAATCTTCAATCACAATAATAAAGTACATTACCTATCACGACACAGATCGTTAGTCTTAGAGACAATCGAATGAAATTTACATGTAAGTAAAGTGAAGCTTTAGGAAAAAGTGAAAATGATAATAAATATTTATATTTAACTCGTTTGAGATTTCACACTTGCTTGCTTCCATTTAACATACAATCAAAATTCTAAAAATGCAAATGAAACTCTTTAATTTCCCATTAGTTATAAGTCAACTGTCCTTTAACAGATTAGAGGAGCAGTGAATTTGTATTGGAGCCCTAGTCTGCCTTCCTGGGCCGCCGTTTGCGCACCTCGCTCGGTTTGTCGTCGCCGGAGCCCTCGGCTTTCGGTTGTGACTCGTCCTCTGTCTGTGAAAACACAATCAAGAGTTTTTACGCCCATTAAAATAAATATTATATGTACGTAACTTTGCCTTAACAACTAAATTTAATTCCCCAAATACGATTGATTCATCACCATGTTTTCCTTTACTGACGAGAATATGGTTAGCACTAACAATTGTAAGTAACACTTTTAAACTCTGTGTAGTAAAAATGTTAGGCAAGTGCTCACTCACTCTGTCTGAGTAAGTTTCAATTTAAATTCTTATATCACAAAATTTGCACAAATAATAAAAAGTAACACTTGTTTCTTAATGTTATTATTTTCTTTATAAAAGATTAAGTGGCGATGTGCCGGCCATATAGCTCATAGAACTAACAACCGATGGGAAAGAAAAGTTCTCGAGTGACAGCCTCATAACCGTAAGCAAAGTGTAGGTTGGCCTCTCACTAGATGGAGTGACAACCTGGCCAGGAATGCAGGAAGATAGATGCAGGTGACTCAGGACCGTGCTATATGCCATTCCTTGGGGGCAGGCCTACGTTGAACTGTGGACTTATGATGAGCTGTAATGATAATGAAGAAGGGGTGAAACAAACAAGCACAGAGACCATGTGATGGTAAGTGGTTGTTGTGGCCTAGACATCTACATCTATCCTCGATTAAGAATCAAAATGCAGATGCGTGAGCAATAAGGTTGAATGAATGGTTCATTGCCAGTAAAAGGTCTCCGCTTATCTACACTCACTATACAAAACACAGCAGCACTGTTACATTCAATAAAATACCGTAATTTACGTAAAAATGTGTAGTGCTAAGTAGCAAAAAAAAAAAAAAAAGACAAACTAGTTGACTTAACTAACATTATTTGTTTATTATATTGACGGCGCCATGGCGCAGTGGCTTAGCAATGATTTGCTGCGCTGGGGGCCGCGGGTTCGAATCCCGCACGGAACAAGTATTTGTATGACCTACAAATAATTGTTCCGGGTCTGAATGTTTGTCCTTGTGCAATGTGTGTTTGTAAACTGCCTCTAAGAGAGGAGAAAATCCTAGTGTGGGGGTAACCTTTTTTTTTAAAATTTAATTATTTCTTAACAATGTTATGCAAGTACCCACCTTCACAACTATTTACGACAATCTATGATATAACAAACACTAAGCTGCTATTTTATAATAGTATTCTGTGAGAGAGTAGTGCTTCTCCATTCGTAATGCAATCATAGCGTAACTGCAGCATGCCTCTACCACATATAAATTTTTATTTTACTTTTCTCTACACCCACCATACGAAACACTGCAGCATTAGGTTGCTATTCTGTGAGAGTGTGGGTCTTCCCCGGTCGAGCCCGTTCGTGCTGCAGCCATGATATAGCTGCAGCTTGACTCTACCACAATAGTTTAATCAAATCAACTTACATCGCTAGGTGAGTTTTTCTCGGCATCGCTGTTCTGAGAGTCCTCGGCGTCGTCCACGATATCATCATTGATCAGCTCCTGCAAACAACAGGGATATTATATTGTGTAGATCCTGCGGGATAGATGGATCGGAAGGGACGACGAGAATTTTATTTCAATCCTGTAGAAAGCTATTAACTATCCTATCCGTGCCTGTTGTAATATATATACGACTAAAGTCTGGGCAACTTAGTCAGTAGCTACACATTTGAACAAGTATTTGTACAACCTAGAAATATATAGGGTCTGGATGCAAGTATTACGCCTCCATGATACTTTAGAAATTACTAGTCTGTGTAACTTTTTTAAATAAAGAAAAATGATCTCCTAGGTGACCTAGGTTTTGGTGATAGAGACCGGATTAGAAGCAGTACTTTGACCCAAAGTTTAAACAATTATTCTTATTATAGAATAGCTCAGAGGCTATGCTATGAACCTAGAACTTGAACAAGTTTGATGATCCATTAGGCATACCTGTTCATCATCGGACTTGTTGCCATTCTGCTGCTTGCGTCCGTCCGCTTCGGCCAGAGACACGGTCACTTTGTCGTGTCGACGCGGTGGGTACAGGAGATCAATCACGCATACCAGCATCTACAATTTTACAACAGTTATAATAACATGTTTAAAAATAATGAACATGTACAAACTACGAAGGTGCATACATATACAAATACATAATCGTATTAAAAAAAGGATTCTGAATGAAAGAAAGAAAATACATTCATAGTTCAGCATGACATAAGGGGCCATTCGATTACGGACAGATGATATATATGTATATAC
This sequence comes from Parnassius glacialis, assembly GCA_033319125.1. Classification (NCBI taxonomy): domain Eukaryota; kingdom Metazoa; phylum Arthropoda; class Insecta; order Lepidoptera; family Papilionidae; genus Parnassius; species Parnassius glacialis. Next base: position 6,415,249 of record JAVANC010000029.1, on the reverse strand, counting down.
AGTGTCATTTTTAATTTACTAAAGACCATTTTGGGAATATATTAGTTGCATCATTACAAAGAATTTAAGCGAGACCACTCTTTATAGAATATAATACATTAACGTAAAAACTATTTTTAAGTTTTTGTTGTCATGTCCGACTCCCCTTAAGTCCGTATTTTGTAGTACTTAAACAATTTCAGAATAAATCGTCAAAGAAAATGCCTTTTTTATTCACGGCAGGCTTCACTAACGTTACAGAAACAGAAACAGAAAAAAAATCGCACCATTTCGGTATACTCAACATTTGAGTATCGGTAATAACAAGGTAACATTCGCAAAATTAATCTCTAACAACGGAAGGAGAAACGTCGCGGGCGCACCAAAGGCGACTGACGAGCTGACGACACACGACGCAGGTAATTAGGTCAAGTTCAAAAGAGCAAGCGCCGCTTCCTACACCCCTCACACCTACCCCGCCACGCGCTTTGTTTTGTTAACTAGGACTATTAGCGTTTAGAAGGTCCAATTAAAATATTTTTATTTTTGTATGAAAATAAAAATTGAAGAAATATATATATTTTTTTCTTACAGATGTTGTTGTTATGATGTAAATAATATATTCCCAAAAGGTCTTCAGTAAATTAAATATTACCCTGTATATAGTGTCGACTATTTAATTATAATCCAAACCAAATACAGTTTTTTAAAATCCTGGATGTTTATTATTTTAGTATTATGATGTAACCGAGGTTGAAATTTTTTTTTTTATAGGATAAGGATGACAAACGAGCACACAGTCCACCTGATACTATGATAATATGACGGTACCTGATATATACTGATAATATGACGGTAAGTGGTTGCTGCGACCCATAGACATCTATATCTATCCTCGTTTGCGAATCAAAATGCAGATGCGTTGTCACCCGTGAGGACTAAGGTGGAATGACTCATTTCCAGTAATAAGGGCCTTCGGCCACCTGCACTCACCAAGCGAAACGCAGAGGTAAACCTCTACTTCACGCTGGTTTTCTGTGAGGTCGTGGTACCACCCCGGTTCGAGCCGGCCCATCCGTGCGACAGCAATTCTGCCGCGTGGCTCTACCACTGTTCAAAAAAATTGTAATGTAAAAAAAAATTCAAATAAATTGTAGGTTTTGTACAGTTAAGGCCTATATAACAATAAAACTGAATTCATTTCATCATCATTATTCATTTATAGTTTAAAATATCGCATATTCAACAAAAAATTGTGTTTAATAATTGTCACTTTACTTCCTTCAAAAAAATAAAGGCATAAGAAATATTAACTAAAAATCCCATTTTTACAAGACGGTTTGGTGGAGCATTTGTCCCTGGAAAAACAAGTATTTTATTTTTCTAATGTAATCAATATTATTTTTTCTCGAAATAAAAACATTAACAAATTCGATAACTAACGAACTCACCAAGCCAAGCAATGCTCCGATGAAAATAGTCGCCACGGCAAAGATAAGATACGATCCCCATGTGGGGAGTCCGTATGTTTCCATCAGCATATTGTGGACACTCTGAAAAACGGAAATAATCTTTATTAATAACAATTAGATGATGGCGACATACGACAGTGGAGTGTTAAGGGTAAGAAAGCTAGTATAATTGTAGCTTATCAAACATTATAAATTGATATAATTTTAACAAAAAAAAAACATACTAAAAACTACCTAACGCAATAATTAGGTAGGAAAGTAAAAGGCAATTTTGTTGAAAGTGTAAAACATAGATCAATATATCACAGACTAGCTTTTCGCCCAGCGGTGTAACCAGTGTTCATGTTATAACGTCTAATTTAACGAGGATAATATTGGTTTGTATGTTAAATTGAACCAATTTTACAGACTTTTTAAAAAGAAGAAAAAAAAAAGAGTATTTTTTTTATAGGATAAGGGTGACAAGCGAGCACACAGTCCACCTGATGGTAAGTGGTTGCTGCGGCCCATAGACATCTACATTTATCCTCTATTACAAATCAAAATGTAGATGCGTTGTCACCCGTGAGGACTAAGATGGAATGCCTCATTTCCAGTAAAAAGGGCCTCCGGCCACCTGCACTCACCAAGCGAAACGCAGAGGTAAACCTCTACTTCACACTGGTTTTCTGTGAGGTCGTGGTACCACCCCGGTTCGGGCCGGCCCATCCGTGCGACAGCAAAAGCTGCCACGTGGCTCTACCACTGTTTTTTTTTTATATCGTGTTTAATTTAACTTTTTAATTCCTGACGTTTCGTGTGCCTCATAGCATCCATGGTCAAGGATGGCACGATAAAATCCATAAAATTAGTTTCATTTAATGTGTAGTATTCGCGTAAATATAAAAAATCATGCTGTGTATGAATCAATGATGTTTCAATGGGCTTGTAGCCCATTGAAATATTATCTATGTATTGTGAAATATTATGTGTATTAATAATGGCACGACGAAAAAGTTGTCATTCTTTTTTTATCAAAGTTTTTTTTATGAAACTAAGTGACAAACGAGCTTACAGTCCCACCTAATGGCAGGCCTCTGTCACTCTTGCTACCTGCGTATTATAAATACCTACAATCGTGTGGAACCTCAGGTTACATACGCAGTCAGGGCTCGCGAGTATTAGGCGAGCGACGTACTAGTGAATTTCAAAGCTTTTTTAACACAGATCTTTTATACACTAGTATAAATATATTTTATTTATTGTTTAGCATCTATAATATAAAAATGTATCGCTGAATGTGTTACTAAGCGCAAATCTCGAGAGCAGCTGAACCGATTTCGCTAATTCTTTTTTTTACCTTACTTTATTCCTTGAAGTACAAAGATAACCATCTTACGGAGAGAAAAATTTAAAAAATTGCCTGAAAAAGTCTAAAAACAACACTTTTCTATATTCCCATATAAAAGATTCGTAATAATACTTAAGTCAATTTGAACTTTAATACCATACCATAAAGTTTAAGTGTTAGTGGAGGGGTTTCTGGAAGGCAAAACAATTGAGTGACGTTAGTATCGTATAAATATTAATGACAATATTTATCAATATTTATACACACTGGCAGATAGCTGATGTTATAAGGAGTAACTTGGGTTGCTTTTATTTTAGGGTTCCGCGAAAAATAAATCCACGCTTGCGAAGTCGCGGAAAAGTATTTATATAAATGATAAAATATTTGTAAAAGTTTTAGTGCAATTATTGATAATACATTCATTGACAATTTTGAAAACATAATAATGAAAAAAAAAACCAGCAAATAATTTACTACAATGATTAACGAATATTAATTTTATCACTCCATTTCAATGTTTTCCCTTCCAGTATTTACTTAAAATTATATGTCAAATTTAGAACTTTTTTCATGTAAGCTTATATGTTAGTATAAGTGTGTGTTAGTGTGTGTGTGTGTGTGTGTGAATGAGTGTATGTATGTGTACATGCGGGCGCGTGTCTGTGTGTGCGTGTGTGTATGTGTCGGTCACTTGCAGGCCCTACGGATAAGGTTCCTTGGGATCGGTATGAGTATTCCGCATACAGGTACCGACATTAAGTTTAACCGAATATTTTAACTAATTCTAAAGCAAAGAATACGTTGTCACCTTTGAGGATTAAGATGGAATGCCTCACAGCCTGTGATTATACCGGCTCTTGATACCTTTCAGAGTAGAACTCAGCAGTGGAGGCGCTGCTATCTAGTGGCAAACATAGGTGTGAGTATGGTACCCACACACCTACACTCGCCCGCATACACACATACATACACTCATTCACTCACCACGTGCACACATACAAGTTAGCATGCACAGACACACACACTAACATATATACACACTCACTAACGCACATTTATAGTAACATACACGCTTACATGAACATAGTTCATCACGCCACCAGAGCTGCAATTTAAATTTAAATTAAACCAAACCATTATGCACGTTAATCATTCTAACCTTCTAGATATAATATAGTTCACATAGTGTTAGTTAGCCAACCTTAAGGGAAGTAGTGAGTTGTTCTCAACACAAGTGTCTACAACTACTGAAAGGTAAAACACGACAACTCTCTGTGTTAAGACTTGAAAATAAAGGAATTTTTATTTATTTATTTGCTCGAAATTCTCTGCAGGCGTCAATTTACTGCAGTGGAGACTTACCATTAGCACAGAAAAATAATAGTACTACGTACAGAAGTTGCACTTCTTTCATGTTGACTGCTTGCAGACATTTTAATAGCCTACATAATTATTATTAAACAGATAAATCACGCACGTAAGCTAAATTAAACTATCGCTGCGCGTCAGTATCCATATGGCTTTGAATCTTTTCCCCTTCCCACGTCACGGGCCATATTTCGTGGTTACCTAGGGCTTTCAACAAATATGGTACAGACAACTAGCAGCAATACGAAAGGTCATTTACCTTAAAAACTACTGTGGAGTTGACAATCTATTATCTATCTCTTTCCAGTTTAGTTTTTTAAGAGTGTATTTGTCGTAACGTCTCATCTTCCCGGCAAAAACATGTTAGGGTCAAGACAGGTTCGCCAACATTCGGAATTCGCTCGTGGTGATACAAGTTATTTGTTAAAATTTTTGTTATTTTTTGTTGTTTATTTAATTATTGTTATTTTGTTTTGTTGATAATTGTTTTTTTATAGAGTGGTTAATGATGGAGTCACAATCAAAAACAGATAAATCAACAGATTTTACTTCTTCGAAAAAGAAAGGTCCAAAGGTATGTATAGGAATAGGATATATATGAATGTTGTTTAGTAGTTTTAATTAAAACTTCTTGGTTCAGAGTGTACTTTAAAGTTATGTTAAAAACCGCAACTGTACCAATATTTTTTGAGTTATATTCCTAATAATTTATATTGAAGTTGGTTGTACAATTTTTTTAATTTTAAATTATATCAGTCATCACTGACAGAACTTCTGTATGAATAATTAAACATTAAAATGGCTGTTTAAAGAAGCAATCAGACAATATAGTAAACCTGCAACTCACCCTCAAAGCCTGGCTGAGTTTGAAGAACTGGGCCACTAGGCTCATTTGCATCGAGTCCGGCGATTTCCAAGCGGAGATCGGTTCCACGCTCTTCCACTTTTCCTCTTCCACGTAGAACAGCATCGCGTCGGCATCACGTGGACCCTTGTACTGCCTGAATTCACCGTCTTTCACACTGAAAGTTAAAATAAGTTTTTTTGATCATTCAAAAAAGGCTAAGAAAACAAATTACACTTTCTCCACCCACTGATTGTAATTATAGCTGACTAGGAAATACGCAAAAGATCTTGTGACATCACAAACAGTGGCATACTAATGGAAAAAATTAAAAAAAAGAAAGGGCTCAACTTGTGATGTGTGTCAATGGTACTGTAGTTTCACACAGACTGGTTTCAGCCATTTCTGTCCTCTCCTTGTGACTGAGCATGCATGTATTACTTTAGTGTATACATATATCACAGTGGTAGAGTCATGCGGCAGCTTTTGCTGTCGCACGGATGGGCCGGCTCGAACCGGGGTGGTACCACGATCTCACAGAAAACCAGCGTGAAGTAGAGGTTTACCTCTGCGTTTCGCTTGGTGAGTGCAGGTGGCCGGAGGCCCTTTTTAATGGAAATGAGGCATTCCATCTTAGTCCTCACGGGTGACAACGTATCTACATTTTGAATTGTAATAGAGGATAGATGTAGATGTCTATGGGCCGCAGCAACCACTTACCGTCACCTTTATTTTATAAAAAAACTTACTGGAATATGGTCGGCAGGGCTGTGACGACGAATCGTCCGCTCAACCCTGGCGACTTGGTGACATCGACGGCAGCTGTCCGCATGGTCAGCGACTTGCGACCCGCACGGTTGCTCAGCTCCTTCCACGCCGGTGCTAACGCGTGACAAGCTGGGCACCATGGTGCGTAACTGAAACCATTTTATTCGTTAATCTTTCTCAATAGATAGGTAAATAAACAGTCAGTCTGAAGTATGAGGGTCTGTCTACACAGGTCTTTGCTAATGTCTGAGAGGGTAATAGAGAAGCAGGAAAGAATCCACGATGCTGCTTTGATCTACTATATTTTCCTTTACTGCCAAGCGCAATAAATCAACACTTGAAATTGAATGTGACATGTCATGGAATTACAGGAAGTACTTATCTGTGAGCTCAGAAAAAAACTAAATAGATTAAATTTTGAGTTTTTTTTAATGTTCTAGTTTGCTGTAAGTGTGTATTATTTTTTGTTTATTCCAGTGCATGTTGTAATCACCTATAATAGTTTGTAGCATTCAAAGTAATACTCTATCTACGTAAGTATGTAAATTATAATTTTAACAATGTGTTCAAACATTGGTGATGCTTTAATAAACAAAATAAAAATTTCCACGTCTCTTACGGATTTGGATTTTTTTTCTTTCTTCATTAGTTCTCAATTTAATTAGCTACCTAATCTCTTTGTCTAGTGTACCAGATGTAAAAAATTCCAAACATAATTAGGATGCCACACTTGTCTCCACTCAGGGTTTTTAGGTTGGACATATTTAGGATTTTTCTGCCATCTGGACCAAGCCTATGGGATTTCTGGTTATCCAGATTTTCTTATGTCACCACCACATGGCAAATAGTTTAGTTTTATTTTTGTAATTTGGATTCAAAATAGCTACATACAAATTAATAAATACATATCTTTTTTTTTTTAGATTAATGGCTGCCTGCTTTTTAAAGAACATCATTTCACATTGTCCACTATTTGATTTGACATTTTTAATCTGTTTTTGTTAATTACGTCCTTCAGACCACAAGACTAGCCATTTACACAGGACAGGATATTAGAGCATGAGTGTGTGCATAAACAAGCACAGGTGCATTCTCTATTCCCTTATGAGTCAGTCAGTTCAAAGAAACTGCAACACCAGAGAGATATCAGTCGCAGGACCAATGGCTTTATATGATTTCTGAAGAGGTGGAAAACCATCAACATCTTGGGTCCAGGGTCCTACTTAAAATTTCTTAATAGCAAAACCCAATAACTGATATTTTGGTCACATCCTTGATTTGATCTTGGGAGCTCATGATCAGTCAACCATTAAGAACAACAAGGCGGTCAAGTTTGTTATTAAAGTTATTAGTAAGAATGATAACTGTCATGTTATTCATAATAAGATAAATAAATAACAATTAAAAACATAATAAAAATTATCATGTTGAAGTTCATCGGTCAAATTTGTACATTTTTTAAAAAAAAAAATTATAGGAGCGGGCAAACGAGCATACGGCTCACCTAAGTCGTATCGGTCCGGAAAAATCGCCGGTGGTAAGCTATTCCACAGAGAGGCCGTACGCGGAACAAACTCCTAGTTAAACGTACAGTGGTGACCCGCCAAGCATCCAGATGATGTGGATGATATCGGGAGGTTTGCCGCAATGTGCGTTCGTGAAATTTGGCGGCTGGGATTAACCCGAACAATTCCTCAGAGCGCTCCCCGTGATAAATGCGAAAGAAAATGCAAAGGTATGCAACATATCTTCCCAGCAGTAGTGAATCGAGTCGATCGGAAAGAACTCGTTCGTCGACGATTCGAGCCACTCTGCGCTGGATGCGGGCAAGCGGAAGGAGCTGGCACTGGGGAGCCCCATCCAAGAGATGGGAACAACATTTCATGTGAGGCCGAACCTGCGCGTTGTAAAGTTGCAGGCGGTGTGCCGGCATGAAATACTGTCCCGCTCTGCTGAGCACACCAAGCTTTTTAGAGACCAATTTGGTCTTCTCTTCCAAGTGACCACGAAACTGCACGCCACTGGATATCGACGCTGGGGATTCCGATACTGGCTGAGGCAACAAGGGGAGTGCCTTGAAACTGAGGCGATACGATAAAGGGGTTCTTTTTAGCGGTAAACGCGCAAACTTGTGTCTTCTGAGGATTAAACTGGACTAGATTTAGTCGCCCTCAATCCGAGACTTTGTTCAGCAAAGACTCGACTTCAGACACAAGTTTGTTCCGGTACTCGGCGATGTTTTCCCGAGAAATATTGGCACGGCCACTGTATAGAACATCACCAGTGCTGTCATCCGCATACCAATGAATGTTACCAGTTTGCAACATATCATTGATATGCAGAAGAAACAGCGTTGGTGATAGCACGCAGTTTTGTGGAACACCAGCGTTAATATGCTTGTAGTCGGAGCATGCACCGTCTACAACGACTTTTATGCTCCGATCTGCAAGAAAGCCGGTGATCCAATTGCACAATTCCTCGAGAAGCCCATAGGAAGGGAGCTTCGAAAGAAGCGCTTTGTGCCAAACCCGATCGAAGGCCTTCGCAATGTCCAAACTAACGGCCAATGTCTCCCTTTTGGACTCTATTGCCTCCGCTCATCTATGAGGCAGGTAGACCGTATTAGCGGTCACTAAACAGTTGGTGATCCTCAAGGTACCGCATGAGCTGGCAGTTTATAATGGATTCCATTATTTTGGAGAACAAGGAGGTGATGGCGATATGCCCGTAGTTCGACCGCTCAGACCCGTCTGTCTGAGCGGTCGCCTTTTTTAGTAATCGGGTGGACAAAAGCCATCTTCCATGATTTCGGGACTATGACTAGTGAGTAGGAGTACCGGAAAGGACACGTTAGAACCGGTGTCAACTCTGGATGGGGGGATTCTGTCAGGCCGACTCGACTTGTGGATGTCCAGAGAGAGGAGTGCTTTGCAAACCGAGCGCTGTGAGAACCGCACATCCGGCATGGAGCACCCACACTGCGGGATCACCGCCGGTGTGTTCCCCTCGTCATCTAGTTGGACGCAAAGAAAGAGCTCAGCAGATCGGCTTTCTCCTTTGCGGCATGGGCCAGTGAGTCGTCCTCCTTGTGCAGAGATGGAAGAGATGGCTGACAGAAGTTCTCTTGGACAACCTTGGCGAGAGATCAGAATGCACGAGTTGCCGAAGGAAGGCGAACTAGTTTCTCGCCAATTCTGCCTATGTGCTCTGACTCTGCCTTGGCAATGACTCTTTTGAAGGACCTGGAGGCGGATTTATAGTTCTTTTTAAGGGCGTTGTTGTTTACACCCCGGGAAGTTGATGCATCAGCCCAGGCCGGGTAGCACTACTGCTTGTAGCGTGATGCTATTTTACAGGAGCGACTAAATCAGTGCTGGGCTATCCGATGGGCACCACAGAGGAAGGAATAAATAGATCCATACCCTGAAGTACCACATCAGCAAAAGAATTAGTAACAATTTTGGGTTCGTCCGGTGATAAGCATACCCGCCCCCAAGGGTTGGATGTATAGAAAGACCGCATCCCATCCCAATCGGCAGCCTGCAGAAAGCGCGATTTCAGCGTGAATGGCACCTCACTCCGGACTAGATAATGGTCCGAGGAGCCAAGAGGTGCGTCGACGGAGACCTGATATCTGTCCTGATGAGTGGTCAGCAGAAGGTCCAACAGGGAAGGTGCATGATCCTCCACATCTGGAATCCACGCAGGCGTAGTAACCACTTGTGTCAGACCATGTACTATTGCATCCTTATGTATTGAAGGGGTATTGGTATTCATTAAGTTAAAGTTTTTATTGAAATCCATTCTGAAGTTCTTTAAAAGGAATCAATGTTGACATTAGTCACCAAGTCTATAGGGAGGTGGAAAAACAACACCCACGCCTACGTATGAAATTAATAATAACATTTTGTGTGTAAAGAATGAACTTTTAACATGATGAAATCTAAAATAAATTTTTTGAAACCTTTTCAAAACAAACAATTTACTTATCATTCTTTTTAGATATAGACAAGCTGGTACCCAGCGAATTGCTGCCACAGAAAAAATAATTGAGAAAATAATTGTGGAAATATTGTTGTAATTTGGAACGGTTTGTTTAATTAGGAATGATAATAATATATTCATTGAAATTGAATGATATATGACTTTTTCAATAACTTTGACGGTATGACGCATGCACCACCTACTGTAAGTTAATTGAACTATGCCTATATAACCTTTGCACAAGTGCAAGCAATAAGTTGACAAAGTTGAACGGTATGGCAGTGCATAAAATATGAATAATAAATTTTTATATATTAGCTAAAATATAACACAGTGTCCAGACATCGCGGTAATATAATTCCCATTAATGTACTTAGATGTGCAACAGAGGACAAAAGGTAGCATATTTTTTTTTTAATTAAAATGATATCACTTAACATTCACATATAGGTGAATCACTTACTTGAAAAGTGATTCACCCATTCATTCTTTGTCTATTTATGAAATTCATTAAGTTTCAATTAGTTGAAAAATTAGACACGTTAGTAACACAAAAAGGGGAAAGAATTTAAATTTGTGGATTATATTTACTCAACTGTACATGGGTTCTATCCACCTATGAGTGTCTTAAGAGGTGACAGAGGAAAATTGAAACAGGAGATGGCCAGCAGCATCTTTCTGATCATAACTCTAAAAAATTTAAAATTAAAAATTTTGTAAAACCAACTGCAATATAAAATATTAAGTACTAGCTGTTCCTTGCGACTTCGCCCGCGTGTAATTTAGGGTTTTAATTTTTTTGTGAGGAACCCCAATTATTTTTCTAAATAAAAAGTAGCCTAAGTTACTTCTTATGACATCAGCTATCTGCCAGTGAAAGTCCCGTCAAAATCGGTCCAGCTGTTTCGGAGATTAGCCGGAACAAACAAACAGACAGACGGACAGACAGACAAAAATTTTAAAAAGTGTATTTTTGTTATAAGTACCGTTTATACTGTCATATGCATTTATTAAAACGTTGTAATTTTGACATTACAAACAGACACTTCAATTTTATTTATTTGTATAGATGTATAGATTCTATAGATAACTCAACACCTATTGGTCAGACCATAATCAAATTTATATGGGACCACTTGATAAGCACTAGCTTTTAAATAAAGAATCATCGAAATTGGTTCACCCAGAAAAAAGCTATGAGGTAACACACATAAAAAAAAGAAAAAAAAACTCCTTTTTGAAGTTGGTAGAAAACTGCAGTTGCTGACCCGCCTGCCAAATATGGCAACTATGGCATAACCCTAGTACCTAGTACCCTATGAGGTATTCTAAGGGGAAGGCCTATGTTCAGAAGTGTACTTTTACAGGCTGTGATAAATAGTAGATAGTTTATTAGAACTCTGAAAAAATATATAGCAGAATAGAATAGAATAATTTTTATTCAATATTGATTACAAGTAATTCTTATTGAGTAATTTTTTTACTTTACCACAGGTCCGGAAAAAAAACTTCTGTCCTGGGAAGAACCAGCAAGAGACCCAGTGGGACTTTTTTTAAATAAATTTTACAATATTAATGGCTACAAACTATTTACAAAATTTATTTTAGAAACAGTTTGGAAGCGACCACCTCATTCCCATGGATTATTATCAACCATGTATTCATTTGTATTCTAATAACCCTTTTTATACAGTTTTTGTTTAATTAAATATTTAAACTTGGTAATAGAGAGACCTTGTATATTTTCTGGGACTTTGTTGAAATAGCGTATACATTGCCCCAAGAATGAATTACTGACTCCATGGAGTCGAGAGACTGGTATCACTAGCTTGAAGCAGAGTTTTAAGTTTTAGCTAAAAGTCCTAATTTTACAGGTTGTCATAGAAGAATAAAAATTAAATAAATCAGGGGTTCCCAAAGTGTGCTTCTTAGTCTCTTAGGTGCCCTGGTTAGCTGAGACAGAATACTAAATCTGTAAGTGTACTGTGAACTGAAAAAGTTTGGGAACCCTTGAATTAAAAACTTATATTTTATCTCTTTATTGATATTTAATCCCTCACATAACCGGTATCTTAAGGAATGTTTTATATTCCTTCGTGATTCAAACTGGCATGCTTTAAGATCACCAAAAGATTTTAAATTGGAAAGTCCAGTACACTAAAGTAAACATCTGGATAAACTAATTACGGTTTGAGCTGTTTGTACGTGGAGTTCTCTACATTTATGAATATGACACATTGAATCCTTATCATTTAAAATACTAATAAAGAAATAATATCTTCCTTTCATTAGGAATGTGTTAGTATGAATGCTATATATTATATTATTTTTTATTAACATTTATATAGAATGTTTAATTAGGAATATTTAGTTTTGATTCATGTAATTAGAATTTACATTTTTTTATAAAATTTAGCCTTTGTATATTGTTGTAGATGTAGTGTGTTCCAATATACACTGTGACCACTGTAAGTTGTGACGTCAATTCAGTATACTGTGAAGCCATTCCGTTTTAGTTTACTATACTAGGTACTGTTTAAAACGGAATGCAGTCCAGTATATTGTCATTCCCATTTGATGACACTGTTTTCAAATGAAAAAATTTATCATGTACCATTTTTATGTTCAACAAGAAAAATTATTATTTGAATGTTGTTGCTTTTAAAAACTTAATATACAAGTCTATTTGAATAACTATATTAATTAATAATAATAATTTGTGGGAGCTCTTAAATCTTTAGGCACTGTTGTTTTTTGATCATGTGATCAAAATACTAAGAGCACCTTACCTCGAAAGCACCAGTGCAAAAATGGTGGCAATTTATGACATCCTATATTTCCCTAGGGTACTGCAGCAGTATACTGGCAGTCTATAATGGAACAAATTTTTCACCAGTGGGAGCACTAAGCAATGCTCACAATGTATATCAGAACACACGCTTAGTGTATAATGTTAATGTCATAACACAGTCCTGCCCATCCAAGTATTGTTAGGAAAAAAATCACTTTTGGGGATAAGAAAATGATTTTTACCAAGTTTTAATTTGTGTTAAGTTATACATTCTGCATCTATCAATAAATATTATTCATTCGGGTTTTCTTTAGGTGAAGAGGAAAAATACTAATTGAAGTCAACTGTTATATTATTATTGAAAATAAAGAATCCAACTGCAATTATGTATTTTTAATAAAATGTAAGCTGATCAGATGCACTTCAAGCAAGTATCGTAAGTTTTGCGAGCGTCATATTGGTGTTATTATCATAAAATGTAGCATATGAACCTATGATACTGCAAGAAGACAAATATAATGACACACCGCCGTTTCAATTCCGTAAAGCCGTTTAGACTACAGTAGGAGGAGCAGGAGGTTATTAGGAAACAGATAAACATGCACCTAATAGATCCTTCTTCTAAAAAAGCATGTTTTCTACGCAGTTTAATAAATAAAGCTGCACGAAGTCATAAAAAAATGGATCGATTTATTATCTCACAGCAATAGCTACATACTCGAAATAAATTGCTTATTTACAACTAAGACCACAATAGGCGAATGCGTCATAGTTCCAAAACGGTTCTTTTAGACCCTAGCGGCCTTGTAATGGTTATTGAACCCAAGGCGGATCCTACAATCCCTGATGCAAACAAATATGTATAGTAAATATATTTAAAAATATGTCATACAAATACTGTGATAATAAATAATCTATATTTCGTTAAAAAATTAAAAGCTTTAGACATAAAAAGAGTGACACGTTTTTGAAGTACGGCGAAGTGCCGGTAAGACCTTATCGCAGATAACTCACAATTCTACCATCCATTCTCCTTTAAGGATTTCTCTCCAATTATCTTCATTTAATTCACGAGTTGCACTCACATAACTTGAAAAGCAGCATAATATTATACAGAAATAAAGGAAAAAATTTAACAATCGCGATGACATGTTAACACGCGCCATATTTGATTTTGCTCTAATGTTGCAAGCAAACTATGTATAAATGTAATATTGTTTAATTAAAATTGTTACCAAAGAGTCACTAAGTTTTAATTGCCTACTTTCCAGTATTGTCCCTTAATCAATTATTGATTTTGTTTTTGTTGATATTGTACTGAATTCACCGAAATGGTTTATTCTTTTCAATTATGCATTGTCATTCATGCATTACCTTGAATCGTTATTAAAATTGTAGAATAAATGTATATTTTGCTTATGGCAATTCGAAAAGTGAAATGAAAGTTATATTTTTCCAACAGATGTCACTGACACTGTTCGTTATTTCTATCATAATGTGATACTTCGTTATTTATTTGTTAGATGGCATTAAAAAGTAATGAAATAAGTACGTAGCAAAATAACCATTTTGTATTTTCCTCTCATATTCTAAAATTTATTTACTTTGGCCATTGCATTATATGAATCAAATTTCTAAACAATTTAAATTAAATAAATTATTATTTTTTAATTTAAATTAATATAAATAGATATACATGGTAGAGTCACGCTGCAGTTATATTATGATGCCTTACACGGATTAACTCTATTTTGCCGTCCCCTTTAATATGCCGCTCCTAGCCATGACCCCGGCTCCTCCCTTGTTACGGCACGGATTTTCAGCCTGAAATTAAGCGGAGTGGTACCTATGTGTAGGTTGACCACTGTAGTTGTTTGCTCGACTTAAAATCTTTCTGTAAAAATAATTACTGACTTAAAAAGCAATCTGCGCAGGACAGGATTTTGGTGCTGAGCGTAGGCATATGTTTAGCAGCGGACTTTTGATTGAATGTAATGAGTAAAAAATTACAGAATAAGTTAATAAGTTGACTACAACGTCACCTGTCAACATGTCCCGTGTTAGAATCCCGAGTCGGACCAAAATTAAATATTGGGTTTTTCTGTGAAGAAATTCTTATTAGCAGCCCGAAGTCAGGAAGTTGTGTTTCATCTCAGTGCCTCGTTAAGCACGTAAATCCGTTGGTTCTTCGCCTAATTTCTCTGCAGTCGTGTCGGAATGCCGTTCTATCGCACTAGAATGTGAGTTGAGAATAGAGAGCGCACGTGTGCTTGCGCAAACTTTCGAGAACTATATGTATAATCTTGTCCTGAAGATGGCTAGTCTTCGATAAGACTTTGACATTATAACAGTGGTTATAATAATATCGTTTGAGAAGGGATCATCATTGCACGCCTCCCAATCACAACGCGCGAGCATGTGGGAGCGCTCTACTCTCGACATGCCACTATGTGACGATTTTTTTTAATAGAACAAAACTGACAAACGAGCACACAGTCCACCTGATGGTAATTGGTTGCAGTGGCCCATAGACATCTACATCTATTCTCATTTGCGAGTCAAAATGCAGAAGCGTTGTCAGCCTTGAGGACTAAGATAATAAAAATAATGCCTCTTTTCCAGTAAAAAGGGTCTCCGGTTCTCTACACTCACCATACGAAACACAGTAGAATTAAGCTGCTATTTTTACGCTGGTATTCTGTAAGAGCGTGGTCCTTCCCCGGTCGAGCCGACCCATTCGTGCTACAACTATATTTTAAATGTAGCTGCAGCTTGGCTCTACCACGTACAACACGTTTTGCAATATAAAATTAAAAAGGGTACATAGTGTAGTGTAGTTAAATATTATTAATACTGCTATCAGTTAGTCTGTGCAGTGTGCACGTCTTCACGTTTCAGAAAAATATACGCAACTAAATGAAATAAATATTTCTGAATAAGTTTCCATTTATCCTCAGGATGATCCCTATTGCTGGTTGTTGTCAGGTTCATAGACGCTTAAAAGTTTATTTTTTTCATCAAATTTAAATGAAGTTTTAATGAAATAAATAAAAACGCTCATGTTGAGGCGCGCTCTTTTGGATTTTCCAAACTTTATTATTTAATTTTTTTGAATTAAAACCTTTTTATTTAGATGACAATTTAGGGTTGACATAGAGTGGTTTTGTCTTATGCCACTGCATTTTAAAATACTACGAATCTTATTACATACTGTATACCTACTGGTTGAATTAAATATGGACTTTCCCTTAGTTTTATTTTTGGTTATCGGGTCAATAAAGTTTCACCTGTCGCGATATAATTATTCACCTGCTCTCGTTCAAGGTTCAAACAGTGTGCTGCCATAGATAATATAGGGCCTATTAAATCAATTGTAAACTATAATATTGTCAATATAATTAAATTGCCTTTTTTTAAATAGACATTTTGAGAACATTTTAACAATTTGAAAAAATACCAACATATTATATCCATTACAGTCTATAAGAGTTTACTGCTGAAAATAGCTCTCCCACATAGGAGGGGGGGGGGGGGGGGGGTTATATATCTGATAAGAGAATAACAGGCTAATAATAGAGGGGTTGGCAACTACAGTTTTTTACAATTTTGACTTGTTAATTGTTATCAGGAAGATCTGGCCCGTGACAGCTTAGTTCCATTCTATGCCATTTGGCGCTACCGTCGCTAGTTTATTATCTGTCTACGGACGCCATTTTAAAAAAACGCGATATTGTATTGTCAAAGCAAAGCAAATTGTCAAAATTATCGATATTAATTATTAATTGCCGCCAATATTTATCTAATTGTCGCCCGAGTTATGAGTTTAGTGCAAGTGTATTGAAGTGTATTTCCTCGCATTTATGTTGCGTTGAGATCTTGGACGCAAAGTTTCCTCCACTATTTGTGACAATAACAATATTCTGTTTTTGTGCTGGTCTAGTGCATATTGTATGGAATACGAAAAATGCTGTCTTGGTGCAGATTCCCTAACAACGATAATTTAAGAAACTTGTGGATGTATTTCATAGTATCCATAAGTCCCCAGATCATTGAACTTTCCAAAGAACAGTTTCTTGACAAGACAGAAAACTTCGATAGGTACTCTTATCCATGCTTGCTTACTAACGATTAAATAGCTCATGGTGTGCCTCTGTCAGCAACAGGCGAGTAATTTTATTACTTATCATGGTAGGTACTTAAATTTCGACTGCTGAAAGTTGTGATTTCTAAGAGGGTATCAAGTGGACTCCAGTAATGCAGTATTGAACCATACATTTTTATTAAAAAACATTGCATCACTTTGTGATTACTTCACCAGCCATTTTTAATTATCACTACATGGTATAAAGTGGCAGTCACTTAAAAAATTGTCTCTGTAACTATTGAAAGACAAAAAATTGTATAGCTGATTGCTTAAATCGTTATAAAAATATCACAAGAACAAACCTTGCAAAAAAAGCAACAATTTATTACAAATTTTCAAAGATGCTGCTCGAATATGGTTAAATTTTAGTTCTGTTTTAACAAATAATGATGTGATTGACATCTTCTAAATCTCAACACTTTTTACATTTATAAATTTTTCACAGTTATATTTTATTTCACTTTCCTTATTTTAAAAGGTTATTTAAATGTTCAAGATTTATTAAATCACTAATGTCCAAGATGATAGATCTGCTTTTCGGCTGGTACTGGAAGGCTGGAGCTCATACTATCTGAGAATCTCATTAAAGCATTCATACAAGCATCTTCAACTTAAAGTTGTGACTTGTCGTCATAGTGGAGGAACATAGGTAGTTGCAAGACTGAGCGAACAAGACTGTTTCAGAACCTTTTACTAGTAGGTATGAGTATTAAACAATTAAAATTATAGTTTAGAGGAAGTGGTAATGTGATGGGTATTAATTTTTTGTATAATTGGTATCTAAAACAAATGTTATTTGACTTCCCTCAATTTTATATATTGTTCTATTTTTACTTTATTGTTACAACTTATGGGGTATATCAATTAATTTGTTAACTCTGCTGATTTTAATAATTTTAACAATTCTTCAATATCTATAAGTAAAATTCCTAATTTGCTAAAGATTACAGAAGTTTCGATTTCATTCCATCTAGTGTAAAATGATTGGATATTGTGTAAAAATAAATTGTAAATATTAATAAAAGTACATATCATTAACTCTCAAATATATCAAGAATTAAAAAATTTAAATTACTGTCATTTCCAACACTGCATATTTATCAAGATGTAACATTTATAAAAACTAATTTGGAAATATTTAATGATTATTTAGTAATTGACAGTAAAATTATACAATTTCATCAGACAGCTTTATTTAGATAAAGCGTTTTTGGCACGCTGTTTAAAATCAACAATAAAGTTCCATCTATGTTTCACAAATGGAGAATATTCAGAAATTTAAAAATAATTTAAAACATATCTAAGAAATGTTATTACTCAATTAATTAATATTTAAGCAATGCATCAATAGGCACATTACAATGACATGTATCTTTTTCAAAGATGTTACCTGTAGTATATTACTTGTATTCACAAATAAAAATAAATTTGAATTTGAATCAATCGTGATAAAATTATTTCTTGTAAATGGTACTTATTTTAACAAGAGATTCTATTTATTTCATTAAGGTAATCTTGTTCACTAGTGTGTATCGACGAGTTTTTAAATTACCAATCTTATTTTCATACTTAATAGCATTTTTATAATCAAAGTTACCAGTAATAATCTTAATAATATATCTTATGGAGTTTAGAATGCCTTGTTTGACTCTAAATGAAGGTGATAACTGTTCAAATTGTTCAATACTGGAATTTATTTCAAATTCAGTTTGAAACATTATATAAATTGAATGTTTAGAGTTTTTTTTTGTCAATATAATTCTAACATGCTTATTTAAGTATTTAAGTTCATGTATCTATTAATATTAAATTCTAACTGCTCATGCGTAACATTTAAATCTGAAACCTTAATTATAATATACTTTTCATCACTTACACTAACATGGCCATCTCTAAGTATCATACCAATATTAACCCTTTCGCTGTCCCGTGCACTATATATAGGGCACTGCTATTGTCTTACTATTATGTCTGGAAAACAGACAGTGAAAGTGTTAATATTATAAGGCCATAGGAATTATTTTCTGCTCCATGTAATTGTCAATTTAATGTTGTGGTTAAATCTAATTAAAATTATTTGCAAAATGAATGGATATCTAAAACCTTCTGAATTATTATGCGTGGATTCTGAAGTTGGTTAACTATAATTTATTTTAATTTTTTTAAGTAGCTATTGAAACCACTAAGAATATTTTCTAATTCAGTTGCAGTTTGATCTAGAATCACCAGAATCTTAAAAAGAGATGCATCTTTTCCTATAATGTAATTGTTACACAATAAAATATATAGTATATTATTTGTATATATAATTTTGTTTATGTCATAAAAAATCTTATAATATATTCACATTTCTTAATAAATAAACTTGAAATACATTGATCACCATCAAACATGATGATCAAGCTTGTTAAATCCTTAGGTCTAATTTGAAGAAAGTGACATAGTCTTCCTTGTTCCATTTTTATTTAAAAAAAATTAATACATGTATATTTTTTTTATAGGGTAAGGGGACACAAGAGCACAGTTCACCTGATAGTAAGTGGTTGCTGTGGCCCATAGACATCTACATTTAGTCTACATTTTTCAGTAAAAAGGGTCTCTGGTTCTCTACACTCACCATACGAAACACAGCATTGTCAAGCTGCTATTTTACGCTGGTATTCTGTGAGAGCACAACTATACTACTAATATAGCTGCAGCATGGCTCTACCACGTTATACATACCACATATACAAAAATATTCTGTTAATTATTCTTTTCCTATAATTTTAGCACTTCTTAAGATTATATTTACTTACTATTATATACTTTGTTTTTATTTAATCCAATTTATTTTATTTATAATAACATTTACTTAATTAATAACTGTCAAGTTTTGTGCAGAAGTCAAATAACTTTCAACGATTTTAGTTCAAAAGTTACAACATAGAGCCATAAAGAAATAAGCACAGGAAATAACTAGAATGGGACAGGATAGTTAAAGCTTTACTTAAAGTCCGCTCACTGCCATGTCTACTCGTAGAGCTGCTCTTGTCTAGATAGGAAGGTTTCTTCAGCTCCTGATTTAATAAACTTATTTGGTTCGAGGATATCCGGAACTGTGGACAAGACCAACTTGAGTGTACTTGAACTCAGTTGTAAGCTGTGTGCTGGCTGCGCCATATAAGTTTCGGGAGTGGTGCTGAAGATTTTTAAAAACTACAAATATGTCTCGATGACATTTAATAACTATTATATTACAATAATGTATTAAAACTAATTCAGTGCAATACTGACTTCCTTAACTACGTGATTACATTACTACGATGAGAACTATAATGAATCTTATTCTAAATGCCAGGGCTTTTATAGGCTGGTCAAAATAAGTCAAACACATCAAAAGTTCTAAATAATAAATTAATATTTTTATGTTTATCATTCAGTAACAAAATATGATACTTAATTATTTTATTTATTTCATTACAGGTTACATTAGTGAAGAAAATAGTATCAAAGAAGAGAAACTTGGTTAATATTTTGACAAAGATTGCAACTAACACTTTAGATGACTCAGTTTCACAAAGACTTGTTAAAGCCCAATCGCTGTCAAGAAATAAACATCTATCGGAAATTTTGACAAAAAAATGGTATAAATTAATTTTTTTTTTACTAATATCTTTGCTAATACTAGGTAAACCAGGTATAGAAATACAATTAATTACTATATCAAATTAATATTTTGTACAGAGAAATCCTATACAGACGTAACTTAACTTTTCTAATTTAAATTGTACCTAGATCCGGGAGTTATTCAAAATGTAAAATGGTTTCCAAATTTTAGAAACAAAATTGTATTTCATTATGGAATATTCTAAACCACTTAAAATATACTATAAAATAATCTTTGACCTTAAAAAAAATGATATGTAATAAATCACATAATTTACTTTTCATTACACATTGAAATCAAAATAATCATGCTTAAATAATAAGGATATGAATATACAAGTAGCACCTGCTTTGTCTTAATAGTTTTCCATCTATAAAATGAGTAGTGGTAAAAGATTGAAGACTATAGTTATTATATTTATTATATTTTTAATTTTATGAAATTGCAATTTTAAATGAGAATTTAAGATTACTCATCTGACATTTCAAAATATGTATTATACAAAATATAATTTGCGTTTTATACAGTAATTATTTAATAGATACATCAAACATATATTTCACATTGTTTTCTATTGTTTTTTGGTTTCCTTGAAATTAACATTTTTCCTGTTTTGTTATAGATAAAACACAAAAAAATCAGTCCTCCTAAAACTGATCACTTGAATAAATTTTTCGATAATTTTTTAGGAACATAATTGATAATTATGTTCTTATTTGGTTTGCTCCATGGTTGGTTTGATAATGTTATTAAATTCCCTTCGTGAATACCACTGTGTACTTCAATTTATATTCTCTCAACCAATATTCTTTTTAACTTTTTGAGGAAAAAAAAGTAATCTCTGTCATCCATTTTTTAAGCGGTAGAGCTGTGCTGCAGCTATATTAGTGGTTTAGTTGTAGCATGAATGGTTCGGCATGACCAGGGAAGGACCACGCTGTCACAGAATACCAGCATAAAATAGCAGCTTAACGCTGTTGGGTTTCGTATGGTGAGTGTAGATAACCGGATACCCTTTTTACTGGAAATGAGGCATTCCACTTTAGTCCTCACATGCGAGAACGCATATGCATTTTGATTCGTAATCGAGGATAGATTAAATGTCTATTGGCCACAGCAACCACCTTCCATCGGGTGGACTGTGTGCTCATTTGTCACCCTTATATTATTAAAAAATCCTCTTTTCTCATCTCAAGTCTTCTTAGCTGTCTCTTTGCGTTATAATTTTATATGTTTTGCTTTATTTTTTAAATATTTATTTAAAACTTTTTATGGCTCTATGCAATATTTTCCTCATTTTGGTAATGTGTGTATTTATTAAGTCATATTTATTATGAGTTTATTACTATCGGTGGCTAGCTCGCCTGGCAAGGTCGCCATGTAATGACGTTATTAAATGAGACAACCTATATCTGCCAAGTGCTGTTTATTACTACATTAAATTTATAATTGGTATTACATTAGTGGATACCGTGAGCCACACTACAATTGTATAAAGGTTAACAAAGTCTGTTGTTGTAAGCAAATAAGTGTCTTTTGGCGAAAGACTTGCAGGTGCAATAACTGTAAAAGTAATTCAATTAAAAAGTACTTTTTTTTAGATGATTTTCACTATGCAAACTCTGGCGCAACAATGGCCTCAACAGCAGAAGTCGTTGAAATTTTCGACACACTGACAGCGTCAGTGGATAACCGGGTGGTGTGCAAAGAGGAAAGTTAAGACGAGTGATTAAACAAACTTCACAACTTCATACTTTTTGGATTGAAGCCATTAATAAATTAAAATAAAAATGGTTTTGTAGACTCCATTCTATATAATAGCAAACATGCTATACAAGAAGGAAAACCTCGACTTGTGCGCATACCATCCCGACAAGGATGGATAACTTGAAAGTTTTATAAGGGTCTACAAATTATTATTTGAACAGTATAATGTAGAATATTATTATCCATTAAATATTAACCAAGACCCTTTAGAACTTTATTTTTGGATGTATAATAGCTATAAAATATAGAAATGTTGACCTAGGTGCAAACATATTTATATATGCCTTTAAATATTTGATATTATCTAACATGGTTAGTCCACATTCTCTAATTGTGAAAAGGATTATGGAGACACATTATTAAATGTTAGTGTTGTCTCCTATCCCCTTCACCATCAAGTGCAAAAGAAAAATTGCTGGTGGGTGATGTAGTCATGGAAAAAATTATAGACCACTGCTCAGCTTACACTACTGAATACATTTTGTCAGAAAATATCGAAAGGTATTCGTTGTAAGGATTGCATCAAAACATTACCACTAATGAAAAATTACTTATCTTGTACAGGGATGGTACTCACTTTATTCATAAGTATTTGAATTATAGCTGTATTGGAAGTAATGTAAAATGTAGTTTGAAAAGTAAAATATTAAGCACTTTGAGGTTTTCCTGGCTTGTTTTGAAAAAGTTTTTATTAGGTTACATGGGCACAATTGGTGCAACAAATAATAAAATATAGGTGACATTCATGAAAAAATAAAAATATTAAAATTTTGGTGACTAAGCCTCACAAAGGCTTGCTTAATGTCCAATCTCTGTCGAAGTATAGAGAAGTTGAATGTTAAACAAATAACTTTATTATTAGTATAATTAAAACAATTAAAAAAAAACAAAATGGCCAGGTTTACCCTAGATGAAAAATGAATAGGATTTCTAATAATGAAACAAAACTCCAAACACTACAAACTTAAGGAAAAAATGTTTGTCTTGTCTAACAAACAAATGTTATATAGACCAAATAATAATTTAGCATATCCTAGCAAAAAGTTCGTTATCTTATACAGGGAAGGTACTCATTTATTCATAACTATTTGAATTATAGCTATTTTAAAATTAATATAAAAAGTAACTTGTAAAGTAAAATATTGAGCACTATGATTAAATATGATTCCCGTGGCTTAATTTATTTAATTTGATACTTGCTTTATATAATGTACAATAAATATTGCTATGTTTTCGTCAAATTGTACCTATAATTTAATCCTAAGATTATGTGTGTATGTATATGATGTTGGTGTGCTTGAATAAAAAATAAATGTTAATGTCTTATAAGTGTTTCATTAAATAATAGTATTCCTGTATAATTAATAGTATTCCTGTATAATGCACTTCTGTCGATATCGATAAAATAAGAACACCACTAAACATCGATATCGATGATTTGAAGGATGTGTGCTTGCAATCTCTAAGCTATTTTTTTTTATTTTTTTTTATTACTCATCTGTCAAAATGGGTGACTGCAGCGCCAAAACGCATAGTTGGGAAACTTGACTAAAAGTCACTGTCGTATCTGTAGCTTGCTACATATATATTTATCTATGAGGAAGATGCTGCTGCCCAATTTTATTATGCCCCGTTTTAATTTCCCCCTGGCTCCTCTTACGACACCCACGGGACGATATGGGGTAGTGGTTATCCGTACACCGCCACTACACGGTCACATATAAATTAGAAACAAAATAGTAACTTAGATGAGCTTTAAGCGACAGCAGAGTAATGGCGGACTGAAACCCAAAAGGCATAGATTCAAGTCATTCGCCTACTATCGTGAACCACTCGGATCGGTATTCAGGACACTCATTCGTTCTCAAAATTTGAGACTAGACCTCACTTTACTCAAATGTATAGTAAAGTATTACTAAATACTCAAGGTTGTTTCAGAATGCTTATATAGAATATAGAATATTTTATGCTTATGCCTGCAGTGATTATTAAGTGATTATTTAAAAAAAATCGCTCATGAAAATTGCCAAGAAGATCACGTGTCTTTCGATCAAGGGTTATTATTTATTAACCATCCAAATATGATATATCTAACTCAACTCAAATCTGATATTATGGTGAGTAGCGTCAAAGAATGAATGATGAATGACTGAATAATTGAATGAATGAATTCTTTATTTTGCTAAATATGGGTGATGCAGAATCACAGAACACTATTACTCCTAGCTATGGAGTGGAGAGTACAAGGAGAACCATCTTATAAGGGGCGAAAGTTGAAAAAGTGTCCTACTATTTACTGAAAATAAAGGTTCCAAAACCTGCCACAATAGCGCTGGCGTCTGAAAAACTACGATATGAAGATAGCTGTTGTGAAAGGAGTGAAGTCAGTTGAATTCAAATATTTTAAAAATTTCATGATTAGAGTAGTTAGTAAAACGCGAGTATACAAAATCTCAACTATTTACGTATCTAGTACAAAACTAAGCGGATTGGTCGGTCCTTGTTTATTTCTCCATCTTATTCTAATTAATTTTGGCCCTTTTTTTACATTTATGCATGCTACTGCAGCGCTACCCTTATTGGACACGTTTTTAGGAACTTTTTAATATATAGAGATGGTCCTCCTTCTCTCTACACTCCATACTCCTAGCGGAGTAAGCGAGTGTACAGAATGTGACAAATATATACTATAGATTCCACCATATTTTACCAGAAGGCATGCAAAAAATATATTTTTTTTATCAATTTACGTAGATATGTCATTCATAACACAATATCACATTAGATTAACAAAAATAAAAAAGTCTCTTCAAATTACATGTGAGTCTAATAAGTCAATCGGTACATTATTATCACTATTACTTAATTATTATAAGCCATTGTCAAATTAATTACATTAATAATAATACAATTTATAAATAAATATTCATGT
Source organism: Parnassius glacialis (assembly GCA_033319125.1). NCBI lineage: Eukaryota > Metazoa > Arthropoda > Insecta > Lepidoptera > Papilionidae > Parnassius > Parnassius glacialis. The sequence continues at coordinate 6,390,221 of JAVANC010000029.1, read as the reverse complement.
GACAAACGCACAAATTTTAACATAACATTTCGTCCATTAAAAATTCGTTAATATTATAGTACGCCTTGTCTGCTAAAAAGTTTCGTAGCCTTGTCTTAAATAAACCTAGCAAGCTACCAGCATAGCAAAGTGGCGAAGCAATCAGCTTTGTAGCGGTTTCTAACGGTTGCCGTTGAGCAATCAGTTTCAAAATAGGAGGTTCAGATGCCTGGGTGATCAGTAATCGATTGCTGAAAACAGAATTTGAAAAGTCGAAACCGTTCTCGAGATAATCGTGGGACAGACGGACAGACGGACAGACATCGTGAAATCAATAAGTGTCTTCGCAAGCTTCGCCACTTAATAATGAAGTGTTGAGATCCCTCCAACACTTGGGTAATTTGTTGTAAACAGCCGACCCCATACAGCAGACACTGTTGCGTATTGGTGCTGTTAAAGAAAGGTTCGAGACATTTGGTACTCCGACCGTCAGTAGCGATTACTTGAAACTTCCCTAGAATACATGACAGTGAAGGAGAATGAGAAGTGCAATTTGACTAAATATATATTTTTTTTTATAAAACTTAAGTGTCAAGTTACACTACAGAAATCCATAGACACCTGCAACCAACTTCTAACAATGAAGGTTACAGATTTTTATACGTGGTAGAGCCATGCTGCATCTATATCTATACAAATAAATAAAATTGAAGTGTCTGTTTGTAATGTCGAAATAACAGCTTTTTACTATATGCATATGAAAGTATATACGGTACTTATAACAAAAACACGATTTTTAACATTTTTGTCTGTCTGTCTGTCTGTTCTGTTCCGGCTAATCTCCGAAACGGCTGCACCGATTTTGACCGGACTTTCACTGGCAGATATCTGATGTTATAAGAAGTAATTTAGGCTACTTTTATTTTAGAAAAAGAATTAGGGTTCTGTGCAAAAAATTAAAACCCATGAAATCCAACCGTAATAAATTACGCACGGGCGAAGTCGCGGGGAACAGCTAGTTAGTAGTATAGTTGTAGTACGAATGGGTCGGCTCGACCGGGGAAGGACCACGCTCTCGCAGAATACCAGCGTAAAATAGCAGCTTAACGCTGTTGTGTTTCGTATGGTGAGTGTAGAGAACCGGAGACCCTTATTAATGGAAAAGAAGCATTTCATCTTAGTCCTCACGGGTGACAACGCATCTGCATTTTTATTCGCAAACGAGGATAATTAATGTAGATGTCTATGGGCAACAGCAACCACTTACCATCAGGTGGACTGTGTGCTCGTTTGTCACCCTATCCTATAAAAAAAGATGCGCTGTCACCTTTGAGGAATAAGAAGGAATGACTCACAGCCTGTATACTGCTTCTCTATACTCTTCAGGCCGGAACAAATCAGTGCAAGAATTATTTGGCGGCAAAAATATGAAAGGTGGCGATAACTTCCTTGTGGAATCGACTACCACCAGAGATTTTTCCGAACCGACACGTCTTAGGGACCTACAAGAAAAGAGCGTACCTACTCCTTTTTAAAAGGGCCGGCAACGCATCTGCAGTTCCCCTGGTATTGCAGTTGTTCATCGGCGGCGGTAATCACTTACCATCAGGTGAGCCGTATGCTCGTTTGCCCCCTCTCCTATAAAAGAAACAGATGTACTGGTAAGCAGAAAAGGGGTCGCAATAAAACTATAAAGATCATAGATTATTTATAAGCAAGCTATGAATAGAATAGAATCATTTTTATTCAATATTGATTACATGTAATTCTTGATGAAAGTCATTTTTAACTTTTACCATTGGTTCGAGAAAATACCTCTGTCCTGGGAAGAACCAGCAAGAAACTCAATGGGACTTTTTTTAAAAGCATAATTTACATTATAATATTTATACAATTGTTATGAAACTAGCGATCCGCCCCGGCTTCGCACGGGTTATTTTTTCTGTTTAGCAACAGCGCCACCTACTGGGTCTAGCTCGCAACACAAAGGTCAAGTGAGCTCGGCCATCGCAACCGCTTCCGTAGATAGATAATAGATGGCGCTAGTATATAAGTGAGCTCGGCCACGGTCATTATTGCTTTGTAAGAGAGTAGATAGCATTTACAAACAGTATATGGCGATCAACTCATTTCCAGGGGTTATTATCAATCATGTTGAGCTCGTTAGTAGTATAATAAACCTTTCTAAACAATTTTTGCTTAATATTTTTTTTTATAGGATAGGGTGACAAACGAGCACACAGTCCACCTGATGGTAAGTGGTTGCTGCGGCCCATAGACATCTACATCTATCCTCTATTACAAATCAAAATGCAGATGCGTTGTCACGCGTGAGGACTAAGATGGAATGCCTCATTTCCAGTAAAAAGGGCCTCCGGCCACCTGCCCTCACCAAGCGAAACGCAGAGGTAAACCTCTACTTCACGCTGGTTTTCTGTGAGGTCGTGGTAATACCACCCCGGTTCGAGCCGGCCCATCCGTGCGACAGCAAAAGCTGCCGCGTGGCTCTACCACTGTTAAAATAATTATTTAATAAATTTTTAATAAATCCTTTAGATAGATAAGGTCTGCACATTTTCTGGGACTTTGTATGCTTAAATACTCTACAAAAACCTTTAGATAGATAAGGTCTGCACATTTTCTTTGACATTGACTTTGTATGCTTAAATACTCTACAATATATACTATTATAGAAATATTATTAAATAAAACTAATTTTACGGATTTTATCGCGTTTAATTTAAAGTTTTTAATTCTCGTCGTTTCGGGCATTGAGTTATACAAGTGTAACATATAAATCAATGGTTTCGGATGCTTTACAACACCTATGGTCACGGGCACGTGGGGACTGAGGTATTTGATGTCCCAATGTTATAGTTAACTTTCAGTTTTTGAATATTAATTTTTGGTCCGATCTACGCGGAATGAGTTATAGTTTGAAGTATCGTGTATCTTGAAGTTTTGCAGTGGTATTCTTGGATTTGGATTTAATTTTATTAATTATAGGATCCCAAGCAGATGGTAACACACCCATCAATCTTCTCTATTGAAATTAGGATTTTTTTTTAATTTCAATAGTTCCGCGTATCATCCTTGGTAGGAATCGGCATTCTTTTGCGATGATTTGTGGCCTATCCAATATGATGTAATGGCGGGGACGATCTTGACCATGTTCACACACTGCAGACTTCCCAGAGCGTCGGTGCTTCACGTCAGCTATATGTTCTTTCACGCGGGTTTTTAAAGATCTTTTTGTTTGTCTTATGTAAGAGAGACCGTGTTTTGGTCGGATATGTGGTAGTTATAAAAGCTCCTGTTTAAATTTTTCATTAAGTTAATTTAGCCGGAAATAATTCTCTTTGTTTTTCTACAAACGAAACAAAACGTTATTTTGAAGGCTCATTTAAAAATAGTGCCTTGCACACAAGTAGCGGCATCCGTCGGTGTAGTTTGCAGTTGAGGGGCTTCGCCCCACCGGGCTTCGTCTACTATCGACCGAGGTCGCGGGTTCGAGTAGTCGCGTGTCGCTTTTTGTCTATTACAACCTTTAATTGAATTAACAAAAAGGCTTCGTTGCGCTGTCAGGCAGTCTTCATCTCGAATTATGTAGGTAATGGGCGTAGTTTACTTCGTTATAACTTATTACGTATGAAATACGATGAATGCAATTAGAATTTTTGTTAGTCCATTTATAAATGTGTGTTGGCGGCGTATGGATATCCATTACTCCATTCAGTCCCTTGGGCGTTGTAAGAGGCATTACATAACATAAACTTTCACGCCTGTTACCCAAAGGGGGTAGGCGGAGATTACGGACTTTTATTTAGCACGATCGTGACACACTTCTCGCTCGCTTCTTTCGCATTCACATTTTTAACGCATACATGCTCGTTAAATACACTCTTTACTTGGCCCATCGTCAATATGTCGGCAATTAAGTAGATACATTTCTGTCTAAAGCGTCACTTTTCACGCTTTGTCACTCTCTCCTCGTTCAATCTTTCTACTCGTACACACCACCAAAGCATTCGTTTCTTAATAGTCACTTCACTTTCTTGCAAAGTACACTTTTTTATTGAATAAGGGTGACAAACGAGCACACAGTCTACCTGATGATAAGTGGTTGCTGTGGCCCATAGACATCTACATCTATCTTCGTTTGTGAATTAAAATGCAGATGCGTTACCAGCCGTGAGGACTAAGATGGAATGCCTTTTTTCCAGTAAAATGGGTCTCCGATTCTCTGCACTCACCATACGAAACACAGCAATATTAAGCTGCTATTTTACGCTGGTATTCTGTCAGAGCGTGGACTTTCCCCGGTCGAGCGGACCCATTGGTGCTACAACTATACTATTAATATAGCTGCAGCATGGTTCTACCACGTTAAACTTATCTTTTATCTCACAATTTCGCACCCTATCATTTAGTCAGCCCTAATATACTTCTAAATGACCGCTTTTCTACAGCATTAATTTTCCTCTCATTATTCTTCTGCCACACCCAATTTTCACTATCATACCACAGTCTATCTTTTTAGACTGACCATACATTAAGGTAGGGACTAACACAGCGTTGTGAATTTCCATACGAACTTTTCTTGATACATTCTGCCTTCACATAATAGAGTGAAGAGCCCCATTTAATCTGTGCCCTGTGTTAACTTGTCGTACTCTACCCTCGTTATATCTGAATAAATAACCATCTCTTCTAAACACACATCCTAAATACACAGATTCATTCACTTGCTCAGCCAAATACTTAAACGATCACGTGGTTTTTGATAGCCATTTCTTAAGATAAGCCCGTGCACTATACCATCTGCATCACCACTTTCCATAAGGTGGGATATCAGTCGAGCTCTGGGTTAGAATAGTTTAAAAAAGCGAGGGTTCCGAACAAATCCGTAAGTGTATAAGTTTAAAATTATTTTTATCATATGATGTAACTAAAAATTTATGCTTTTCGCAATTTTTCCTTTATCTGTGCTATAAAACATTCCTTGGTACCAAATTTCAAGATTCTGAGTTCACGGGAAGTAGGTACCCTGTAGGTTTTGATTCCCTTGCGAATGTCGAAAATTTGCGGCATAAACGGTTGTATCTTTTGATTGCGTCGGCTTAGAAGTTTGAGTTTTTCACAGCTACAAGGGACAGTAGAATTGAGTATTTGATTTCAGCTTGATACCTCCACGCGTTCCTGAGAAAAAGGGTTTTGACAGACAGACAGACGGACAACAAAGTGATCCTATAAGGGTTCCGTTTTTTCCTTTTGAGGTATGGAACCCTAAAAAGGTGATGATAATAACCATCCCGCTTACGGCAGACGTAAAATACGTAGACCAAAGGTGTTTGGTAATGCGATTTTTAATTCGCTAAGCGTGGGCATTAAGTCAAATCTTCCTATAATGAGAACGTTCATAAAAAGTCGAAAGTCAAGAAAACGACCGATTAGTGGAGGAACCACATAGGCAATGTTGGTTGGCGATTGAATGCGAGATGCCGAAGGGGATCCATTCCAGCGGTTAAATAAAAGGAGATATTTGCAATAAATACCTACACGTATATAAATTAAGGCTATAACAACATGTCAAGACAGTATATTAATAATAATATATTTAATATATAATAATAATATTTCCAAAAGGAACTGTATCCACGACTGGTCGTCGCTGCTGGTGATTTTGATTGTTTTATAATGATAAGGGTGACAAGCGAGCACACATTCCACCTGATGGTAAGTGGTTCCTGTGGCCCATAGACATCTACATCTATCCTCAACTACGAATCAAAATGCAGATGCGTTGTCAGCCGTGAGGACTAAGATGGAATGCCCTTTTTCCAGTAAAAAGGGTCTCCGGTTCTCTACACTCACCATACAAAACGCAGCAGCATTAAGCCGCTATTTTACGCCGGTATTCTGTGAGAGCGTGGTCCTTCCCCGGTTGAGCCGAACCATTCGTGCTACAACTATACTATTAATATAGCTGCAGCGTGGCTTTACCACGTTAAAAATTTGCTGGTTCTTTTCCCGCTCAAAGGCATTGCCATTTAGCGAGGAAACGCAGCCAGCGTTCTTGGCACGATACCACGGCAACCAGGATTGTATGACAATTTAAATTATTAGTTTTTTATTACAGTTTTTTTTTTATATTGTGTGTAACCTTTTAGGTAGATTTAATTTTATACTATGTTTTAACAATGTAAATAAACACTAGATCAGTTTTTGTTAGGACTAAAAAGTTCAAGCGAAATGTAGATAGATAAAGTAAATTTGTCCGAAATTTTAACCAGCCGTTGTATGTTGATTGGTGTGTATATTTTAATGTAGATATATTAGACGACCCACGGTTACGCTCGCTGAAGTATAAGTGCAGTCTGCTTTAGCTAGATTAGACACATTCCCATTTTATGTGGGATAACATAATAGACAGAGCTTAAGCTGTAACCCTTGGTTTAGTGAAGCAAATAACTATAACTTAGTAATGTTTTTACTGGAACATGTTTTTTTTTCTAAAATATACATAGTTTCATATCCATTTTTTTACATGGGGAAACACCGAGGCGGGTACCTCCACATAGGTACCCGCCTCGGGGTGGCAAGGACGGATTATGTCGGACTCGCACCGACTAAAACCCCATGGTGTTCCATCTTCGCCGCATATTAGCAGGGCCACGGGAACATTTTCGCACACACCGTGGCACCCTCAGCGCTGGCCGCCCCATGTCAGCCCCTCGTGGGGTAGGACTACTTCTCCCCATACTGCTTCTCTGGCAAGGCGCACCAGGAACACAAGGCAAGCCTTCCTCCACGGCCTCCAACTCTACTTGCGTATATTGCGATTTTCCTGGTCATGAGGTCAGGAAAATTGAGCGCGCGGTAGCACCAGCTTTCCCGATGCCAGTGGCTGATCTTATCAAGTTCAAGTTTAGGCCGCGGAGGGTAGGGAGAGCGACGCCTCGCAATACCGACACTCCTCTCCCTCTGCGGCCCCTCCACCACCGCATCAGCGGTGCGGCCTCGCCAGAGTCCCGGAGGATAGAGCGAGCGCATCGCCATACCAACACTCCTCTTCCCCCGTGACTCCATCTCGGCTGCAGCGGTAGGGGAAGAGGGCACTCCTGTCGTCGCAACCCACCAACATACATCCGAAGTGGGCTCGCCAAGCCCAGTCGGAGTGGACATAACCGCCAATCTTAACACAAGTAGGTATTTTAAGTTTACCAGGAGTGGTTAAAGTGAATATTTACCAACGAATCGAAAGAAACCATTGTCACAGAACAGTGATTTCCACCTATAATGTTACAAAAACTGGCTTACTGTGAGTTGAACCTTTGCTTACTTGTGTTAAAATAGTAAGCAATTATTAATATTTTTTTATAGGATAGGGTGACAAACGAGCACACAGTCCATCTGATGGTAAGTGGTTGTTGTGGCCCATTGACATCTATACATCTATCCTCGTTTGCGTATCAAAATGCAGATGCGTTGTCACCCGTGAGGACTAAGATGGAATGACTCTTTTCCAGTAAAAAGGGTCTCCGGTTCTCTATACTCACCATACAAAACACAGCAGTGTTAAGCTGCTATTTGACGCTGGTATTCTGTGAGAGCGTGGTCCTTCTCCGGTCGAGCCGACCCATTCGTGCTACAACTATACTACTAATATAGCTGCAGCATGGCCGTGTGGTGAGTGTAGAGAACCGAAGACCCTTTTTACTGGAAACGAGGCATTCCATCTTAGTCCGCACGGGTGACGACGCATCTGCATTTTGATTCGCAAACGAGGATAGATGTAGATGTCTATGGGCCACAGCAACCACTTACCATCAGGTGGACTGTGTGCTCTCTTGTCACCCTTATCCTATAAAAAATTGTGTGTTATAAGGGCTACATGGTAGAGCCACGTTGTGGTTAAATTATAGTTGCGGCATAATGGATCATTTGACCCATGAAGGACAACGTAAAATAGCAGATTAATACTGTTGCGTTTCGTATGGTGATTGTGGAGAACAGGAGATCCTTTTTACTCGAAACGATACTATAGTATTCTTAATCTTTAGATGTTTGTACAAATAGAGAAACATTAATTATACATACTTAAATACAAAATTAGGAGGATAAAACGAGTACACAGTACCTCTGATGGTAGATGAATGCTTCGGCTCATACGACTACATCAATCCTCGATTAAGAATCAAAATTCCAACTTATTTATATTTTGAATCTTAATCGATGATTTTTGTAGGTAATTGGTATATAGGTACTTATGTGCAATCTATTTGTACGAACGGGCTTAACGTGGAAACAATTGAATATTTGTACAAAATCATCCTGTGACCAAATTACATTTTTATTTTTTTTACTAAGATTTTAGGCTCGGATGCTTGTCCTTTAAACCATGTCTTCATTTCATTCGGGATCTTCGTGTTTATAGATTTTATATTGTGTTTTAATGTAATTATATCACAGATAACCTGTCTAAATTTATCCAATAATTTATGTCACAATTATGTAGTTGAAGTCGCACGGGCACTGCTAGTGCTGTACATTAAATGTAATTATACTATTTAGAAAATTCTACATCCTTTATTACGTTTCTATTTACAAGTTAGTATTACAATTTTTCACAGACGTCACAAACAAATCAAATTATTTCTAGAGTTACTAAGGTTACGAACATTATACAAATATCCCAACAACCAAAGCATGATTCAGCACAGATATTTAAATAAATAAAAAGATATCGATCAGATTCGTGTGACAGTTGTCAAATATCAAAATATTTTACGCGCGCTTTTTGTGTAATATGTCACGGTGGTGTCTATTTTTAGGGTTGTTCAAACAAGAATCAATCAAATAATATAGAAGAATATTGTATATGTTAAAAGTATGTATATATTTTACATTTTAATAATAAGGATTAATACATTTTTAAATGTTTGCTATTCCTCCCGGTTAGTGCACTCGGATGCACTAAGAGGATAATGTAGCAGTGTTAAAAGGAGGTCCGAGACGTTTATAGGCTATTTTTAAACTTTTTTAATTAGACAAGCTTAAAATACATATCCTCGTGTCGATTCGTACCAGTCGCAAGCGTCGAAGGAAAAGAGAAGTAGAAGAAGAAGGAATGAAACATGTATTGCAAACTATTTCTATGTTTTGTCATAGGCAAAATTAAGGTTATAGTGGCTACAGCCTATATTATATTTAACAGTGGTAGAGCCACGCGCGGCAGCTTCTGCTGTCGCACGGATGGGCCGGCTCGAACCGGGGTGGTACCACGACCTCACAGAATACCAGCGTGAAGTAGAGGTTTACCTCTGCGTTTCGCTTGGTGAGTGCAGGTGGCCGGAGGCCCTTTTTACTGGAAATGAGGCATTCCATCTTAGTCCTCACGGGTGACAACGCATCTACATTTTGATTTGTAATAGAGGATAGATGTAGATGTCTATGGGCCGCAGCAACCGCTTACCATCAGGTGGACTGTGTGCTCGTTTGTCATCCATATTCTATAAAAAAAAAATGCGAGTACGTCCGACACGTAGTGGGCGTGTGGTTTCCTTCCATTTCGTAATAGAGATAGAAAGAGTAATTTTTTAATTTCTATGACACTCAGGTTTCTTTACCCTCTTTTATTTTATTACCGAACGCGTGCTAAATTTACACTTGAAAATAAAACTGTCATTAATGATTTAAGCTGACATAACTGACCCATGAACTACATAAAGAGAATAAATGATCTTTGAGATATTATGTACTGAGTAAACCTTATACTTTAATGTAAATGACGATGTAGTCTAGAAATGGATTTCATTCGATGCTTCTTTACTTATTGAATACCAGATTAAATTTTTATTAAAACCTAGTCTAGTTGATTTACAAATAAAACGAACTTTCAATTAGTAACCAAATGTTTTTTTTTCTGAGAAATATAATTTATTTTTCTACTTCATCAGTTTTCTAGCGTTTCCCAAAGCCTCTTACGAGCTTTCGACACCCAAGTGACGAAAAAGGGCGATGGATTTTGTTACTCAACTCACGGCATAAACTCTCAGAAATTTTGCCAGCGTGAAATAGCAGCATAATGCTGCTGTTTTTCGGATTATAAGTGAGAACCGAAGACACTCTTTATTGGAAACGAGGCATATGAAATGCCTCGTTTCCTTAGCCCTTGAGGGTGACAAGACATTTATCTACATTTTGATTTTTAATCGACTATAGATGTAGGTTTACATATGAGCTACAGCATCCACGTATCATCAGGTGGACAGAGACAGACTTATTCTATAAAAAAACAGACTGACAAAACACGGCGGCATTAAATAGCCGTGCGATGTTTCTGTTACGGAATATTAAAAAAACAGAAAACATTTACTTTAATATTTTAAATTAAATTATTTTAAAAATAATAGAGATATTAAAAACGCATCCCTAGCTTGTATTGCCCTACTTTCAGTTCAAAATTCGATCGCGCCGCCATGTCTGTCGCGTTTGGTTTTTTTTTTTAATTTTCAACCATCGGACACCGAATGGAAGCCTCAAGTTGTTTATTTTCGTAAGAATAATAGCATTGTTTGTGGACAAGATGGTCTGTATCTAGATCAATGACGTGGAATTTGGGAGCGTTTGTTGGTCGGTTTTTGTGCATGACTTTGCTTTTACGTGCACTTTTACGGTTGCATTGTTTGCCCGCTGAGAATTGATTTAATGATAACATGTTTCTATTGTTCAAAAAATAAAAATAAATATGTTTATTCTGAAAACATTACGTAAATTTTTGTATTGCCTCGTTGTTTTTTCCCGCCTGGTACACCTAATTGACGACCCAGTATTTAGCAGCAGTTGCCTAGCGTTTGGTTTTTGGAGATGAAGCGATGCTGCTACGGGTTTTAGGCTTTTAGCCCGTGCCGAACGAATACTTGCATTTATATCTCTTTTTCCTCATTACTCTGTAAGATTACTTACTACTACATTACTACCTACTTGACTCGGATCTCTCCTACTATAGCCTTGGTAGCAAGATTCAATTAATTGTTAATGCTAGGAGAAAACTATAAGAACTAATGACTTATCGTTAAGAGATAATAATATGTCATTTCTTTTAGCCGCCCAGCTTTGTTTGTCGTAAACACAACTGTTGATGGTGTTGATGCTGATGAGGTTCCGGTTGTTTGAGTTTTTCTATCAAGAAATTCTCAGTATCTGCCCATACTCAGGAAGGTGGTGGTGTTTCACCCCGTGCCTCGGAAAACACGTTAATCCGTTAGTCCTGCGCCTGATTTTTCTCCGGTTTACCGTTTCCTCGGATGAGAGTGAGGGCATAGAGAGTGTACCTGTGCTTGCGAATACACTAATGCACTATAATCCTGTCGTACGCAGATCGCTATTCTAAGTTGAGGCTGGCCGCCCTGACCGAAATTCGATCTGGAGGATATTAATTATAGTTTTCTTTGAGCGTTAACGATTGTAGAAAGTCAGATACGCTGAATTAGAAATAGAAATAGAAAATATATTTACTTAACCAAAAAAGACATTACATAATTAAACAATACACTGGGGTTTCTGCACTAAGCTGTAGGCTTGTATCGCAGGAACCAAGAATATTGACTGACAGCGTTTACACCGATTAATACATAAGACTCCGATTAAGTTAAAATAATGCTAAAATGTTAGCATTAATTAATGTATGAAAGAAAAAAATTGCTAATTTACTCTAAGAATGTATGTATGTGTGTGTGTGCCCGCGTGCGTGTTCGCACACGTGTATGTGTGAGTGAGTGTAAGTATACGCGTAGATATTAACTCTTAATTTGGTCAAGGTATTTCATATCTTGCATAAATCTGAATACCTCCCCATCTATCGTAGTCTACAATATTTTTCAGGTATTTTCGACCTTCTCGAAAGTACACATTTTACAATAACCGCAAGACAAAATAAGGGGATGATTATCTTACGTTAAGTAGGTACTATCACATGACAAAGTAATGATGTAGGTTTATGATCTTGTGCAGTTTATATACGTAAGAAACCTCAACAACACAAGTATTCAATTCAATTAGTTATTAACAGTGGAAGAGCCACGCGGCAGCTTTTGCTGTCGCACGGATGGGCCGGCTCGAACCGGGGTGGTACCACGACCTCACAGAAAACCAGCGTGAAGTAGAGGTTTACCGCTGCGTTTCGCTTGGTGAGTGCAGGTGGCCGGAGGCCCTTTTTACTGGAAATGAGGCATTCCATCTTAGTCCTCACGGGTGACAACGCATCTACATTTTGATTTGTAATAGAGGATAGATGTAGATGTCTATGGGCCGCAGCAACCACTTACCATCAGGTGGACTGTGTGCTCGTTTGTCACCCTTATCCTATAAAAAAAAATTCAATTTATCATATAACAGAAATTTAAATGGACACTGAGCAGCACTTTTATTATTGTTCCAGCAGGAATAGGTAGGTTCGATCGCTATACGTCTGAGTCAGGACCAACGAATACCATCAATGACGACGACAAGTGGTCAATAATCCAAACTTGTCGCAAAAATCTGTTTTCTACAGACTATAAACAGGAGGAGGTACTCAATTCGACTGTATATGTGTGTTCCTCATAACTGTTTTCTGAGTGAACCGATTTCGATGATTCTTTTTTATTTGAAAGCTGGTGTTTCTCATGTCGTCCCATATAAATTTAATCAAGGTCTGACCAATAGTTTATGAGTTATACCTACTTATTAATTTAAAATGGAATCGGTTGCACAAAATTTAAAATTTAAAATTATTGTACCAACATTCTTTTTTTGTAATATTTCCATATCTCAGTTTAGTTTCTTTATTTTTATAAAATCGAAGTGACAAATGAACTTAATTGAAGGCGACCTCTACTGCAGCTCATGGACAACTGCAGTGTATCATTAATATATTGTTACATTACATAAACTTGCTTATAGCTTCTTTCTGTAGAGCTGTTATAGCTTAGGTGCTAAGTGATCGCCGTAAATTTCATCTCTACTAGGACCAACGAAATTGTTAATTGCAATTTTGAACGCTGATTTACCATGCGCTCAACGGTGGAGGAAAATATGCTGAGGAAACCCCGAGGAAATGTGAAGTCCACCAACACACACGTAGATCGCAGCGCTGATAGATAACAAATCGCGGCACGTAAGTCTAGCGCTGAACAAAACGTGGAGGGAACGCGTACGAATTGAATTGCACGAATGCGACTGAAGAGCCAATCAGCGCGTGCGAACGATACGCACGAACCAATCAGCGCGGTTTACATATGCGCAATAACGGTCATCGTTAGAATTTCGTGTTGCTACTTATACTAGTGGCTTTATAACCCTCTCAAAAATGAGTAGACGCCTCTGCCCATCAGTAGTGGTACGTAAACATAGGTGTTGTTTTACTTTCATCATCACAATAATCATTACATCCCGTCACAAGTCCACTGCTCAACATAGGCCTTATCCAAGGAACGAAAAGTTGATTTGGAAACTTCTCTTAAAAACAACGTCGTTGGTATAAAGTTATATATATTTATGTATTTACAGTAAAAATTTGTTAAGTGGGGCCTGCATAAGTGACAAAACCTCCATAGCTGGAACTCATGCTTAGGTCCCGACACTTTAGCACTGATTTACCTCTGTTAGTGGGACAAAACAAACCTCTATATCTGGGATTAGTTCTTTCGATTTTATCTTCATAATTACCTCTTAATTGAGACAGCGAGTGTATTTTACCACTTTTACGGAGACTATATTTTAAGGATTAGTTCTTTCTGTTTTATTCGTCATAATTGCCTTTATAATTGGGGCAGCTTGTATATTTTACCTCTTTTAGTGAGACTATATTTTGTGTACCGTTTTATTTACTAATTCTTATTCTACCCGCGATTTCCGCACATGGCTAATTGTGTAAAAGTGACCTCCAGTTTTAGTTTGGTTTTGCTATCATCCGGATGTTTATGTATTATATTTACAAAATACGTTATTTTATTTAATAATCACACCTCTATAACTGAAATAATCTTTATTCTCACCTCTAATAAACGAACCCTCTGTAAATGAGGCAGATATTTATTTATACCTGGATATCTGAGACACTGAGTAAGTGGAATACCTCTTTAAGTGAGACAAATTTGCTGGTCCCTTATGGTGGTATATGTATGTATATGTATGTAATAAATAATCTTAAAGGGTAATTGTATATAACAATTACCCCTTTCTTTATTACATAGATTATTAGGTATTTGTTTATATCCATATGTATTTGTGTAATTTATAAGCATTATTGTAATAAGTAGAATTTCTTATATTTAGTTATATAAGTCACCTGCCACTAATTTATCACCACGCCATGGGTTAACTGGCAGAGAATGCTAACTTTGTAACCTTTATGAAGAAGAACCTGTATAAAGCTTTTTAAATAAAAAATAAAAGATGCCACAAAAAAAGATGTATTTATACGTGGTAGAGCCATGCTGCAGCTATATTAGTAGTATAGTTGTAGCACGAATGGGTCGGCTCGACCGGGGTAGGACCACGCTCTCACAGAATACCAGCGTAAAATAGCAGCTTAACACTGCTGTGTTTCGAAGGGTGAGTGTAGAGAACCGGAAACCCTTTATACTGGAAAAGAGGCATTCCATCTGAGTACTCACGGGTGAAAACGCACCTGCATTTTGATTCGCAAACGAGGATGGATGTAGATGTCTTTGGGCCACAGCAATCACTTACCATCAGGTGGACTGTGTGCTCGTTTGTCACCCTATCCTATAAAAAAAGCATGGTCTTGAATCATTTTCTTCTCTAACCATGGTGTACCCCCACTCACACTCCACCTTACTTCACTTTTATACTATTAGCACAGAATGAATAATAGTTAAAAGAACTATTAGGTATATAACTTATTAAAATAAAATTTCATGACTAAACGTGGGTGGTGGCGATAATCCAACATCGATAGTTCACACAAGAAAATCAGTTATCGGAATATAGCTTTTTTTATTTAGTAGAAACTAATCTATGAACGTGTTTGTACGGCGCATAATTAATAATGAAATTCAACCTTTATAGTTATCGGAAAATATGAATCATGAATAGGGTTTCAATGTTTTTCTTAAGAATTTTGGAGACAATATTTTTAGACATTATTTTCAATTGACGTAATATGTTTCTTATTAACTACACTTATAAAATGTTTTGAGGTGACTATTCTATAAAAAAAAGTTATGAGAGATCCCTCTGGCATTTCACATAGATACCTCTTATGACACTATCATGACCAAGGGGTGATGAATGGACTCTTAAGCCGTCACCATATCACAAAATAATCACCTTGCCCAATCTGAAATGGGCACAATGATAGTAAAATTCAGTAAAATGTTTAAATCTGGCTGCAAACGTGTAACTAGGCGGCGCTGTGGTCAAGTAACTCTATATTATTATGGATCAAAATGAATTTAGGTGTGTATTTTTTACATGTTAGAGCCATGCTGCAGCTATATTGTGGTTGCAGCACGGATGGGTCGGCTCCACCGGGGTAGAACCACGCTCCCACAGAATACCAACGTAAAATAGCAGCTCAGTGCTGCTGTGTTTAATATGGTGAGTGTACAAAAACGGAGACCCTTTTTACTGGAAACGAGGCATTCCATCGCAGTCCGCAGGGGTGACAATGCATCTGCATTTTGATTCTTAATTGAGGATAAATATAATACAGCATCCACTTATCATCAGGCAGGACTGTATGCTCGTTTGTCACCCCTTATTCTATAAAAAAATAATCACAAAATCTGGACCCAATAGACGGCGTGAAATTAAAGATTTATATTTAGAATACGGAGTTAATTTGATGTAAAAGTCATCGCGCCTATTGCCGGAAAGAGCAGCATCGGAATCTTTTTTATTTACACGCCTACTGAAAAGTGTTCTAGGTCTGGATGTTAGTCTATATATAATACTAGCTGACCAGGCAGACGTTGTTCTGCCCTTTCCGACGACCCTTCCTATGAAAAATCCTTAAATTCGCATTAAAAAAATATTGAAGGTCGCTTATCGGAATAAAAAGTATCCTATCTCTCAAGTTGGACAAAACTGCATACATTGTACAAAATTTCATTGAAATTAGTTCAATAGTTTAGGAGTTCATCGCGGACAAACATTGTGACACTTAATTTTTATATATAGAGATTGGTATGTATGACGCATTCGTCATATCGGACAAATTCCTAGTGTAATGATAACGTTAAAAAATCGATTTAATGGATAATTCAGATTAGAGAACTGTGTGCTTGTTATTTCAGTTATTGTAAAACAGTTAAACACATAAGGCTTTATTTCTAGTTACAGTTCTCACCTATCAATAATTTATATTATTATCTATATTATAAATTTTTACACAGGGTTATTTTGCGATAATCGGCCAAATTTGCAGAGAATGGTGAAGAAAAATTAATTTAAAAAATCTCAATCATTCTGTCTTTTTTATCTTTTAAATTCGAAATACTTGGTAATGCCTAATTTTTACTGACTTTACTGCGCACGCACTTTCGTAAGGGTCGATCGGTAGGCAAAAACGTTGTTGCCCATAAATCACATTCAATTTGGGATAATTTCAAATAAAATTAGAAGCCTTATTTATTCGTATTTTCAAAAACTGCAATAACGGTATATTATTATTTTGAAATATTTTAACTTAAGGTTAAACTTAACTTAACTTAAGGTTACTCTTTGAAAAATAACCTTTCATATTTTTAAATTTATGATATCTGTGGAAATATTATTAGAAATATATTTTATTTTAAAATCATAAATCAAACGGGAGGATAATGGGGGTTTTGTTCATCGTTCACCGTAAAAATTATTTCCACAGATAACTAGAGACATGTGTGAAGAGGAATGAATTCTTATCTATTCTGTTTTTTTTTCTATAGGATAAGGGTGACAAACGAGCAAATAGTCCACCTGATGGTAAGTGGTTGCTGCGGCCCATAGACTTCTACATTTATTCTCGATTACGAATCAAAATGCAGATGCGTTGGCACCCGTGAGGACTAAGATGTATGCTTCGTTTTCAGTAAAAAGGGTCGCCGGTTCTCTACACTCACCATATGAAACACAGCAGTATTATGCTGCTATTTTACGCTGGTATTCTATGAGAGCGTGGTCCTTCCCCGGTCGAGCCGATCCAATATTGCTACAACTATACCTACTACTAATATAGCTGCAGCATGGCTCTACCACGTAAAAATGACTATATACTACTACAAACTAATATTTTATTTTTATTTATTTTTTAGGATTGTCTGTGATAACGCGTAAGAGTTTGTATCGTAGTTAAAGATTAAGGCATCGCAACTTTGAAGCGGCGACATAGTTTCAAATCGAACTGTCACATCTTAACAGAAATACGACACACTTGTCAAATATGTATTTTTTATTCAGCCCGCGATGGCACAGACCCGAGATTTTCGGTTACAGTTGTCAAATTAGACGCCGTGTGTTCGATATTTAACACTTTGACACTGGCAGCTAATCCTCAAGAATTATTTTTCTTTTTTCACGACGATCAAGTGTCATGGCCGCCACGAAATAATCCTTTTAAACGTGGGCTCTCAGTAAATAACCTGCATCGTATTTCTCTACTGAGCTCGGTCGTAGCGCAGTAAAAAAAATGAAATTGGAGTTCTCAAAATTGTGTGCTAATTATGACTCGGTTCGGATAATAAATAGTACCTTTATGGATTATCTTTAAAAATACAGGTAAATGATCATAACCACATAATACATAATATT
This sequence comes from Parnassius glacialis, assembly GCA_033319125.1. NCBI lineage: Eukaryota > Metazoa > Arthropoda > Insecta > Lepidoptera > Papilionidae > Parnassius > Parnassius glacialis. The sequence goes on along the minus strand of JAVANC010000029.1, from coordinate 6,372,446 downwards.
TTACCTGTGCAACCCTACGCAGTATTAACAACCAGAAAGTGAAAGGGAATACTCAAGATAATTTTTTTTAATGTTATTTACAATACAAATAAGGCTTATTACCTTATCACCTGTAATGGCAGCCGTTTTGTAATTAATAATAGATATTCTACTGGATATTTGACTTAAAACATTACTGGCTGGTGAAAAAAGTTAAACTTTATTTAATTAATATCCGTTTCCTAAACATTCAAAATTAACTGCGCTTGTGAACTTGATTATATTATAAACTTTTAATTGAGGATATCCGCAGTAGAACCACAGTATATTATTTATAACTGGCTTTACGGCTCTGGGTTCTAGCCCTTCTCAGCCTGAAGTTACAATGTATAATTATCCTTCATAGTACACTGCTTCACAATATGTTTTTATTGTGCAGCCCTTGGGAGATTTTGATGGCAACTTAAGCCAGCAGACAGCTGATAGTTGGCGATGGTATCTCAAGGCGCCTAAGCAGTCAGACACTTGTTTCACCGTTCCCACTAATAGTTCACAGTTTTCAGACACTTAATACACAAAATCGCATCACTTTTATATATCAAAATCCACTTCAAACCATTATTTCAACAATAATACAGAAGCAGCAAACCGCTGCCGGTCAAGTTCCTGCCAAAACTCCTAGAACCACAGTAACCGAAATAGCCCTACGGATCAGTAGGCTGAAGTGGCAAGGGGCTGGCCATATAGCTCGATGAACCGACAACTAATGGGGAAGCAAGGTTTTCGAGCGATAGTCTTATACAGGTAAGCAAAGTGTAGGGTGTCCCCCAACAAGATGGAGTGACGACCTGGTAAGAGATGCAGGAAGTCAATGGATGCAAGTGGTTCAAGACCGTGCTTTATGGCAATCCTTGTTCAGCTGTGGACTTGTGTAGGGGTGTGATAATGATGATGATAATACTGTAACTGTTGCGGACAGCTAGAGACCCGCCGCCCCGTCGCCCCTTCATACCCCGTTGCGCCCCGCACACCCCGCGCACCGGAGCCGGTACCTGTACATATTAGCATAGTTAACAATAGTGCCAACCATTGTAAATAATTGAATATAGTATAGTTCTACAGTACCATATTTTCTTCACGCAGTCCCCTAGCATAGTTAACCTCAGATCAGTCAGTCAACATAATCAATACAGTCCACTAGCTACAGTAATAAATAAATACAGTCCACTTCGATCCCTTATAGTAACTATTGTGTCCGTTTCGTCACCTTGTAGGTACTATTAAAATTAATTGTCTGCTGGGTTGAAATACAAAATACAGAGACTTGTATTGCGGTTGAGTTGTTGTTAAAATCTCTCAAAAACTTCGCAACATAACATACCTACCTACCAACAAAACATAGTAATAACTTTTTGGTGAATAAAAGTTAAATGGCTGGCTTTGCTTTTAAATTATTAAAAAATATGTAATCAACTGTTTGAATCCTCGAATATATAAACCAAAATACTACATACGCAATTGGAATTCAAGTTCCGTGGTGGGTTAAACGCGGCAGAAACACCGCGTAATATCTACTGCTGAATAACGAACTGTTCCGTTCCGATGGATATTTCGATATTTCGATTGCGAAATGAGCCTCGACGAACAGTACTACGCAATACCACATAGTACTATACTATCGTAGATTTATATATATCATCATCATCATTACAGCCCTTCACAAGTCCACTGCAGAACATAGGCCTCCCCCAAGGAATGCCACAAAGCACGGCCCTGAGCCACCTGCATCCATCGACTTCCTGCATGTCTTACCAGGTCGTCACTCCATCTCGTGGTGGGTCGCCCTACACTTCGCCTACCGGTACGAGGCTGCCACTCAAGAACCTTTCTTCCCCATCGGTTGTCGGTTCTTCGAGCTATATGGCCGGCCCACTGCCACTTCAGCTTACTAATCCGTTGGGCTATGTCGGTTACTCTGATTCTACTGCGGATATCCTCATTTCTAAGTTTATCACGCAGAGAAACTCCGAGCATAGCCCTCTCCATAGCTCGCTGAGCGACCTTCAGCTTCCTCATACGGCCAGTAGTGAAGGACCACGTCTCAGTTCCGTAAGTCATCACTGGCAACACGCACTGGTTGTACAATCTCGTTTTAAGGTTTTGAGGTATGTCTGACGAGAAGATGTGTCGTAGCTTCCCGAACGCTGCCCAGCCGAGTTGAATCCGTCGATTGACCTCTCGGTCGAAGTTGGACTTACCTAGTCGGACTATTTGTCCCAGGTAAACATACTCATATATATGAGATATTATATATTCTGTAACACTAAACTAACGTCATATAAATATGTCTCTTTCAAACTATACCAGTAATATAAAGAATTATTTGTAATTTTTCCTACTTATAAACAATGCGTTCTAATGCACTACTAGTACATTATAACTCAATGCTTATAAATGTCTAATTTATGTTTATATTGTGTGGGGAGTGGTGCCATATGCTGAAACACAAGTTTTGGTCTAGTTCGGCAATGAATGCTATTTTTGTATTTGATATAATATATATCGAAATACATATCATTAATTTATTTATGTAATATAATTTAAATATTACACGATCATTTATTTCGGCACCATCTACGATGTCGCTAATAACGGTCATTAACACACAATGAACAATATTCAACTTTATAATAAGGCCGTGACAGTGTGCGATGGTGACGTAGAAGACTCCGTCACCCCAATTGGTAACGTGGGTGTAGTAAGAGTAGACTATGGGAAAAGGTGATAAACCTTTTAAATAGATGGCTTGCAGAATGTGAAGACTGCAGTCAATGCCTGCTCGGGAGCGAATGAATGGGGTACATGAGGACGATGACGAAGGTTTGAAGTTGTAGTTTCCGAAGGTTGTTGCTTGGCTGCGTGTTCATATCACGTCGGGGTCACCACTGTGGCCCTTAGAAGGAAAAGGGGAGATCTCCCGTCGGACAAGGTGTTTAGCCCGGGGAGCGGCCAACGCTCCGAGTGGTAGTAAGCAAAAAGTATCGGGAATGGAACATTTCCACTGTTCCTGTCATATTAAAATATTTTTAATTGAAAACTCCTTGGTTTTAAAAATCGAATACCATTTATTTATTTAGAAAAAGATTCTCGGTCTTTTCACAAGGTTTTGTCAAACTTGTTTAGTCGTTGAGAAAATGGAATTGACTCGAGAAAATTCAACAGCGATGATTTATTATGACTTTCGAAGTGGTTTAACACAAAAACAGTGTGTTGACTGGATGATTTCTGCATTCGGTGATGAAGCCCCATCCAAAACCACAATTTATCGCTGATTTGCTGAATTTCAACGTGAACGTGTCAAGCTCAGTGATGATCCTCGTCAAGGTCGTCCAAAAACTGCAGTCACCCAAGAAAACCTTGATGTTGTGCGTAAGCTGATTGAGGAAGATCGACATGTGATATACCGCGAAATTCAGGCAACTTTAGACATTGGCATGAGTTAAATACAAATAATCTTGCATGAACAATTAGGTGTAAAAAAGTTGTTTTCCCGATGGATACCGCATTCGCTCTGTGAAGAGCAAAAAGCGGCACACGTTACTTGATGCGTCAGAACTCTCGAAAGATTCCACGCAGGATCCTCAAATGCTGTATACAATATCGTATCAGGTGACGAATTCTGGATATACGCGTACGAACCCGAAACAAAAAACCAGTCACGAGTTTGGGTGTTCGAAAATGAGTTAAAGCCAACAAAAATTGTTCGTTCACGGAGTGTTGCAAAAAAAAAATGGTGGCCACGTTTGTCTCCAAAACCGGCCATGTTACGACTATTCCTCTTGAGGAACAAAGAACGGTTAATGCAGAATGGTATGCTAGCATTTGTTTGCCACACGTCGTTTCTGAACTCCGTAAAGAGAACTGCAACCGCCGCATCATCCTCCATCACGACAATGCGAGTTCTCACACCGCACACAGAACAAAAGAGTTTTTAGAGCAAGAAAACATAGAATTATTAGACCATCCGCCGTACAGCCCCGACCTAAGCCCTAATGATTTCTATACTTTCCCTAAAATAAAGAATAAATTGCGTGGACAGAGATTTTCATCACCTGAAGAAGCTGTGGACGCCTACAAAACGGCCAATTGGTTCCATCGTATGGAAAAATGTGTCAAATTTCGCGGAGAATACTTCGAAAAGCAACAAATACATTTTTAAAGAGTAATGTTGTGTCACTTCCTTGATTCCCGAAATTTTCAGTGCCGCCCTCGTAAGTAGAGCAAATTGAGAGCAATTCTCTAAACATAATTTAAAATTAAAAATTTTATACAGCCAACTTCAATGTAAGTTATTAAGAATAACTCAACTATTGGTCTGACCTTGATCAAATGCACATGGGACCACACGAGAAGTATCACCCAGTAAAAAGTTATGAGGTATCACACATATTAAAACATATAGTCGAATTGAGTACCGTCTCCTTTTTGGAAGTCGGCAGAAAATATGTTTAAAGAATTGCTCTCAAAGGGCTCTATTAAGTAAAAAACAAAAATGCATTTTTTCAATATTTATAATAATTAATAATATAAAAATAGTCCGACTAGGTGAGTCTAACTTCGACCGAGAGGTCGATCGACGGATTCAACTCGGCTGGGCAGCGTTCAGGAGATTACGACACATCTTCTCGTCAGACATACCTCAAAACTAGATTGTACAATCATAGCGTGTTGCCACTGATACATACATACATACATATAATCACGCCTCTTTCCCGTAGGGATAGACAGAGACCACTTCTTTCCACTTGCTACGATCCTTACATACTTGGTTCGCTTCGTCCACTTTCATATGTTGCCAGTGATGAACTTTGAAATGTATGGTTAAAGTGATCTAATATATAAAAAAAAAATTTGTTTGTTTGTATTTTATGCGCTGCCCTACCGTACATCAGATTACTGCAAAACTTTGTCAATATATTGCATGCACTTTCGCGAAGATTATAGGCATAGTACAATTAAGTTACAGTAGGTGGCGCGCGTATCGCACCGAAAATTTTATTTGTAGGTGATATATTATAATACAACTTAAATGAATGTATTACATATCATTCCTAATTAAAGAATATAAGTCTTCCAAATTTAAAACTTTTTTCCACAAAATTTTCTTTTGTGACAGCAATGCGTCGAGTAACAGCTAGTATTAAAATATTTTTTATTCGTGGTAGAGCACGTGCAGCTATATAGTTGTAGCACGAATGTGTCGGCTCGACCGGGAAAGGACCGAGCTCTCACAATACCAGCGAAAAATAACAGTTCATTGCTGATGTGTTTCGTAGGATAAGTGTAGAGAAATGGAGACTTTTTTTACTGGAAACGAGACATTCCGTCTTTGTCCTCAGAGGTGACAACGCATCTGCATTTTGATTTGGAAGATAGATGTAGATGTCTATGGACCACAGCACCATTTACCATCAGGTGGACTGTTTCACTCTTATCCTATTAAAAATGCCAATTAAGACTTAATAATATTTTGCTAATTAACGTTCATGCAACTTGTATTTTATTATATTTGAAATAAATACAGATAATTATTGATAAAAATAAGGTAGAGTCATCTCTGGGTCTATTGTGGTGTAGGCTCGGGTGACGAGACTAGACATCCGCGGCGAATAGAAGAAAGGCTCCCCAAGTAGCTCATTGTAAAATTTTACGTCATATCATTGATGGTCGATAAATGGGTGTGTTAGTGTTGTGTAATATTCCTGGTCTTGAGACCAAAGAAAAATGTAACAAGATCCTAAAACAATATGTTATTATATAATAAATCATATCAGTATATGATTTTTTACATTACAAATAAAAGGAGTTTTGCTTTTTTACCCAACGTTATAACTGTCCTATGTAGCTAAAAGTTATTAATTATCCTAAATCACTAAAAAAATCAGTCTTTATGCACTATCATCTCTAACTAATATTTTAAGTTAATAGTGTATTATGAGTACAACAATTTTTTTTACCAGTCAAGATAATAAATGAACATACGTCTGATGGTACATGGAAGCTGTGGAGACCCATGCATCTATCATCGATGAAAGGCCGAAATGTAGATGCTGTTACCCTTGAGGACAAGACTTAGAAGACTTACCTAGACTTGAGGCTTAGTTTTTTTTATAGGATAGGGTGACAAACGAGCACACAGTCCACCTGATGGTAAGTGGTTGCTGTGGCCCATAGACATCTACATCTATCTTCGATTATGAATCAAAATGCAGATGCGTTGTCACCCGTGAGGACTAAGATGGAATGCCTCGTTTCCAGTAAAAAGGGTCTCCAGTTCTCTACACTCACCATACGAAACACAGCAGCGTTAAGCTGCTATTTTACGCTGGTATTCTCTGAGAGCGTGGTCCTTCCTTGGTCGAGCCGACCCATTCGTGCTACAACCATACTATAGCTGCGGCATGGCTCTACCACGTATAATATATATAAGTAATAGTTACCGATAGTTTATACTCACTATACGAAATGCAGCAGCTTCTATACTACAATATTATTATATTATATAATTATTCTGTAACAGTGGTCTTTCCACGGCCGAGCTAACTGACACATTCGTGCTACATTCATTCATTCATATTAGACTGGCGTTTGGCTCTATCACATCACTATTAATATCATTCACACGATATCACGACAGGTGGCGGCACTTGTTCGCATTTCACAGCACTTGTGACAGTTGAATCGATCAAATCGCGCCTTTTGTCAAATCGAACTCCCTTAGAATCGAATGTAGAAATATTTTGTAGGCGTTACATACCCTAGTTCCGCCATAATCGTGGGTCTTAAAATGCGGATTAAAATATTAATTATAAAAGCAACGTTTTAACTCAAAAGCTTACACAACGGCTTTATAAATAAAAAAAATAGTTTAGTATCCATGTTATAGCTAAGGTTTTAAATGAAGTAGGATCGGATTTTAAAAATTCTTGATTATCGAAAATAAAATATCGAAAATCATTAATATTATGCCGTAGTAGCTCAGATGGATAGCGCTTGCTGTAAATTTCACTGTACGCGAGCAACCCGGGTTCGATCCCCGCCGGCACCAATGAAATTGTTAATTGCAATTTTAAGTGCTGATTTACCTCGAGCTCGGCGGTGAAGGAAAACATCGTGAGGAAACCTGCATGTCTGAGAAAGAAGCAAAAAAAATGTTATAAGATCCTTGCCGGCACCAATGAAATTATTTAAGTGTTGATTTACCACGTGCTCGACGGCGAAGTAAAACATTGTGAGACAGCTTGCATGCCAGAGAAAGAAAAATATTTCTATTATCTTAGAATTTATTATTCTAAGTCTATTATGAAGTTCGTGAACACACATGTGCGTGCGCAACGGGTTGGACACTTCCTTGCCCTAAAACTCTATCAAAGATACGGCGTCTAGTAGTGGGACGTATATAGGTTGTAACTTTTCTTTTCTATAATTGCTCAGCACTGCTACTATTAATTGCTTTGAACATTGCCGTATAGTGTCTGCGTGAGATATTCCACTACCCCATGTCATCCCGTGGCTGCTGTAAGAGGCGACAGAGGGAAAGTGAAAGAGGAGATGTGCTGCAACATAAAGATGCTACGCAATCTATAGAAAAGGTAGAGCAGTGGACGGGCTATAATGTATAAATGAATTATTACATTACTGTTCTGCTATAAAATTTTACTCAACACCTAAACAGTTTTTACGTGGTAGAGCCATGCTGCAGCTATATTAATAGTATAGTTGTAGCACGAATGGGTCGACTCGATCGGGGAAGGACCACGCTCTCACAGAACACCAGCGTAAAATAGCAGCTTAATGCTGCTGTGTTTCGTATATTGAGTGTAGAGAACCGGAGACCTATTTTGCTGGAAAAGAGGCATTCTATCTTAGCCCTCACGGATGACAACGCATCTGCATGTTAATTCGCAAACGAAGGTAGATGTATATGTCTATGGGCCACAGCAACCACTTACCATCATTCTATAAAATAATTTAAAATAAAAAATTTTGTACAGCCGACTTCAATATAAGCGACTTCAATATAGGTTATTTAAGAATAACTCAATAACCATTGGTCTGACCTTGATCAAATTCATATGGGACCACACGAGAACTATCAGCTTTCATATAAAAAAGGAATCATCGAAATCGGTTCGCCCAGTACAAAGTTATGAGGTAACACACATAAAAAAAACATACACTCGAATTGAGTACCGTCTCCTTTTTGGAAGTCGGCAGAAAAATATAGTTGCTCTCATCCCACTCCTAGCACAGGCAAACCCTAACATAAAAAATATTAATTTTTTATAGAATAAGGGTAACAAACAAGCGCACTGTGCACCTGATAGTACGTGGATGCTGTGGCTTGTGGACATTTACATTTATCGGAATAAAAATGCATATGTGTTGTCGACCCTGACGACTATGATGGAATGCCTCGTTTCCAGTAAAAAGGGTCTCCGGTTCTCTACACTCAATACACGAAACACAGCAGCATTAAGCTGCTATTTTACGCTGGTACCCCGGCCGAGCCGACCCATTCGTGCTACAACCATAATATTGGTGCAGCTTGGCTGTACCACGTATATATTATGGTTTGTTTAAATTTACATTTTAATGATGTTTTGCTCAACGATCTCCATTTTATTTTACCACGATTTTCTGTATGCATGGTCGAGACGAATTTAGTAATTGATTTTAACTAACTTACTTATGACGGGATACTTTTTATACTTTTTAGTCCGTCTTAAAAACCGGGTATATTAAAAATAAAAACCGGTCAAGTGTGAGTCGGACTCGCGCACCGAGGGTTCCGGAAAAATCCGTAGTTATATAAGTTTAAAATTATTAAAAATATTTTTATTATATGATGTAACAAAAAATTTATGATTTTCGCAATTTTTCCTTTATCTGTGCTATAATACGGTGCGTCGTAACAAATTTCAAGATTCTGAGTTCACGGGAAGTACCCTGTAGGCTTTGATTCCCTTGCGAATGTCGAAAATTTGTGGCATAAACGGTTGTATCTTTTGATCGTTAGGTTAGAAGTTTAATTTTTTCATAGCTCCAAGGGACAGCAGACTTGAGTATTTGATATGAATTTTAGCGTGATACCTCCCCTCCACACGTTCCTGAGAAAAGGGTCTTGACAGACAGACAGACGAACAACAAAGTCATCCTATAAGGGTTCCGTTTTTTCCTTTTGGGGTACGGAACCCTAAAAAATATCGAATAATTTATTTTCCTATTTTCCATTTAAAGATATTTAATTAGAGTTTTCTTCTGTATTGCGGAGGTTCTTATATACATAAATTGGACAACTATCCAATCCGGAAAACTTATTTCAGGCCGTAAAAGTAATAGATTCGTGCGGGATTCGAACGTGTATCCCCGTAGTCAAAAGCTCCGAGCCCCCAAATATATTGGTACAATGCCACATTTAACGCGTGGTAATTAAAATTGCTTATAATAGTTTCTAATTTTTATTTTTTAGTTGTCTTGATTTACCGTGTAGTGGCTGTGGAAGAATATCCAATACTCCATATCATCCCGTGGGTGTCGTTAGAGACGACAGAAGGAAACAAATCAGGAGATAGGCAGCAACGTGTTCCTAATAACGACTAAAAATAATAAACTGCGGTTGCCAACCCGCTTGCCAAGCGTGGCAATTATGGCAAATATACCTCTATGACCTATGAGATATGAGACAATCTATGGGGAGGCCTATGTTAAGCAGATGTGGATGGATGTATAGAAGATAATATAACAGGAGCACATGACCCAGTAAGAGGTGAAATTTTCAAATCAACGGTAACATTACAACAATGACAAATATCCCCCTTATGAGGCAATATATGGGGGAGGCCTGTGTTCAGCAGTGGACTTTAATAGGCTGTAATGGATGGATGTATAGAAGATAATATACCAGGAGCACATGACCCAATAAGAGGTGAAATTTTCAAATCAACGGTAACATTACAACAATGACAAATATCCCCTCTATGAGACAATATATTGGGGAGGCCTATGTTCAGCTGTGGACTTTAATAGGCTGTAATGGATGGATGTATAGAAGATAATCTACCAGGAGCACATGACCCAGTGAGAGGTGAAATTTTCAAATCAACAGCAACATTACAACAATGGCAAATATACTCTCTATGAAGCAATCTATGGGGGAGGCCTATGTTTAGCAGTGGACCTTAATAGTCTGTAACGGTAACGATAACGGTTAGGTGTCCAAACAACGAAACTGCAATAATTTTCTCTCTAACCTTGAAGTCCTATAGTCCCGATGATCCCACAAAATCATGGTGTCACTGGTTATAATTTTTTATCCGGAATTTGGACCTTGATTCAGTGTGGGCACATTTAAAATGCGTTTGTCGTGTAATCCTCGAGGGATATGGATTATTATATTTTTTATATCAATTATTTTTTAAACATTGGGTCGCGGCGACCCGGCGTGGGACATGCTGAGATGCTGCCTGAGTACTTACACGCATTATTGATTTTGTGCGTCATTGTCAACGGACTTTTTTTCACGAAGAAAACCTTATTGCGTCACAAATTTAAAAACTTAAAAAATGCTACACATATTTTAAGAAACTTTTTGTCTAAATTCTTATCTTTATATATATAATTCTTCTGTCCGTGTGTCTGTGACTGAACTCCTGCTAAGCGGCTGGCCCGATTTTAATGAAATTTTGTGTTTGTTTTTGGCCGAGTTCCAGAAATTACGCGTGCGAAGCCGGGGCGGCGCGCTAGTTTATTAGAATTATATTTAATTAATTTTAACGAGCTCGAATTTTCAGTTTGACTCTCTTGTTTTTATTTATTTATTTATTTATCTTCACGCACGATCCCTGACGGGGTAGCCAGAGAGAACAGATCGCCAAGTGTCACGATCCTTACATACCTCTTTCGCTTCTTTCAGATTCATTATCTTCTTCATACATGCACGTCTAGGTATCCGAGTCCTCTTGACCCTCCCCTCTTCGAGCAGTTTGCTCACATGGTCTTCGAAAGTTAGTCTCGGTCTACCTCGACACCTTTTAATATTAACTTTCGCGCTATATATTTTCTTCACCATTCGGTCTTCACTCATTCGCTCAACGTGCCCAAACCAAAGAAGCACGCCCTTATCAATTTTTGTGATAAGGTCATCTTTCAAACCTGCCATATTGCGAATCTCTTCGTTTCGCTTTCGGTCGGCCATGGTAACGCCGCACATTTTACGAAGAGATCGCATCTCCACTGCATTCAACTTGCTTTTATGCTTCTTCTTGCACACCCAGGTTTCGCTGCCATATAACAAAGTCGGTACCAACACTGCGTTATGTATTGCAAGGCGTGCACTCTTCACTACGCCTTGCCTTTTGACTAACGCAGTCAGGGCACCATTGACTTTGTTCCCGGCAGCGACACGCCTGTCCACATCTAAATCACATCTTCCATCCCGGCTAAAAGCACTCCCCAAGTATACAATTTCATTTACCTGTTCTAGACATTCCTGATTTACCCATATTTCACACTTCGTTCTCTCTTCGTCCCTTTCAAATACCAGAACCTTAGTTTTATTAGCATTCAAACGGAGACCTTTAATTTCACATTCCTCTTTCATACACGTGACTAATGCCTGCAGTTCTGCCTCTGATGGTGCAATAAGCACTGCATCATCAGCATACAGCAGACAATTTACTTTTATGTCACCCAATTTCACACCCAAACAGCTATCTTTCAGCTTCTGTAAACAGCTGTCGAGATACAGTATGAACAGCCAGGAAGACATGACACAACCCTGTTTCACGCCCGTTTGGACGCTAAACATGGGTGACAGGTCATGCCCTACCCGCACACAGGCTTTACAGTTACAGTAAAGTGACTGCACAGCCCTTAGCACTCGACCATCCACACCGTACCCCGGCAACAGTTCCCACATTTTCTTCCTTACAACCTTATCAAATGCTTTCTCAAGATCCACAAAAGCACAGAAAATCTTCTGGTTAGCAGCCAGAAGCTTTTCCGTGATCATGCGTAGAGAAAACATTTGATCCGTGCATCCTCTTCCAGGTCTAAATCCGCATTGTGCCTCCCATAGAAATCTTTCCGATTTCTCTTGCATCCTACGTGTCAAAACCTTCGAGTAAACTTTACTTGCTAAACTGGTCAAGCTGATCGCCCGATAGCACCCGCAGTCAAAATGTGAACCTTTACCTTTATATAAAGGCACAATGACTGCGGATCGCCAATCATCCGGGACATCCCCCGTCCGCCAGCACAAATTGCACAGCAGATAAAAGCTGTCCCAGACGCGAGGCCCACCATACTTGACCATTTCAGCAGTAACTCTGTCTAGTCCCGCAGCCTTACCACATTTCAAACTTCGAATCGCACGTTCAATCTCTTTCATACTGATGACCTCAGTGTCATCGAGGTCCAGGTCTGGCGTACCAGTCACGGCGTCATCCCCGGATCCCTCACTAAGATCATCACACGCATACATTTCTCTATAAAATTCGCTCCATCGCTGCATGACGTCCGATTTTTCTGTGAGGACGTCATTAGTTCTCGAAAGCACTTTGTTCATTCTTAAGGCCGTCGCACCACTTCGGGTCCTTCCAACCTCTTTCCAGAAGAGTTTGGAGTTCTCCTTAAAGTTGTGCGACAACCTTTCGTCCGCTTCCATTCTACACCTTTCACGCATTTCCTCAATCAATGCTTTCGTGTGAACTTTCTGCAGCTTATATCTTTCTTTCATCTTCTCTCTCATATCCTTATCATTACTAGAGGCCAAGTAGTCTAACCATGCTTTCTTCTTCTTCTCTACTGCTTCTTTCACTTCATCATTCCACCATGCATCTCTTCTTTTACTACTGCCTCTTTTTATTGTTCCACACACTTCTTCCGCTGCACTTACCATTCCATCCCTAAGGTTTTGCCATGTTCTTTCGACACATTCATTTCTGCCATCGATGGCGTCAAGCTTTTCGGCTACCCTCGCATGATATTTGTCCCTAGTATCCGCTTCCTGAAGCTTCCAGCTTCGGATGCGACAGACCGACTGTGGTTCTGTTACCGCCGTCCGGTAGCGCCAACCCGCGAACAGACCCCTAAATCTAGTAATCACTAGATAGTGATCCGTTCCCAGGTCAGCACCCCTGAACACTCGCGTATCCATCACCTGTTTTCGCAGTCGGTCATCCACCAGAAACAAATCGATCATACTTCTCTCATTCTTTCTTTCTCTAGTATACATATGGATTTTCTTGTGATTAAACATAGTGTTTGTCACAAGAAGACCCTTTTCCTTGCATACCGCCAGTATAAGCTTGCCAGCATCATTAACCCTTTTATCGCCAAACTTTCCAAGCACCGACTCGTACCCTGGTCGAGCGGTACCAACCCATCCATTCAAATCACCACACACAACAATTCTTTCGTTTCCCCTAGCCAAATCTAGAACTTCTCTTACATTCTCCCAAAACTCCTCCAGCTCAGCCCTGGACGACGAAGCTACCGGCGCATAAACAGCCATAAGGAATAACTTCGTCAGTCCCAATTTAAAGCGAACCCAGAGAAGTCTTGAGTTCACAACCTTATATTCAGTCATAACATCGACCAACCGAGACGACAGCAGCACCCCCACTCCCTGGCGGGCGCTCTCGCTCTCCGGGACTCCGGACCATAGAGCTAACGCCCCGCCAGGGAGCTCTTCAGTACCACTGCCCTTCCGTTTGGTCTCCGACATACACACGACATCTAATTCTCTTTCTTTCATTATTTCAATCAACTCATTCATCTTATCTTTCATGCCTCCTCTAACATTTCACGTGCCAACTCTGCACTCTGTCCTCCACCTTCCGCCGTGTCGGGCTGTGCGTGACGGGTGGCGGTCCCCATCGCCGCTTTGCGCGCTGCATTCCACACCAACGGGGACTAGGTGGTGTGCGTCGCCTTGGGGGGACGCCCTAACCCTCGTTGGCATGGGTGCGCAGCTGAGTAGAATTGCAGCCCTGAAAAGGGCTGGCAGGGGTCGCGACGAGCACGCTTCTACAATGACCCCCTATTTTTATTAAATAAAATATTTATATATTTATCAGTCTATCAAAAGTATACTACTGAATATAGGCCTCCCCTTATATTGGGGGAATTTTGTCATTGTTGCCACAAATGACAGGCGGGTTAGCAACCGAAGTTATTAATTTTCTAGTAGTTATTAGAAAGACGGTGCTGCCCGTCGATGCCCGACGATCTGGGTTATAGTGCATATCCTTATAACAACACTGTACGGTCGAAATCTTATTTCTTTATTTCATTTTAGATTGAAATCTAATCTATTTTGTTAATAATACGTTTTCTCTATTTTCTAATTTCTCCTATATCGTGTTTTTTTTATAGAATAAGGGTAACAAACGAGCACACAGTCCACCTGATGGTAAGTGGTTGCTGTGACCCATAGACATCTACATCTATCCTCAATAAATAATCAAAATGCAGATGCGTAGTTACTTGTGAGGACTAAGATGGAACGCCTCTTTTCCAGTAAAAAGGGTTTCCGGTTCTCTACATTCACCATACGAAACATAGCAGTGTCAAGTTGCCATTTTACGCTGGTATTCTGTGAGAGCGTGGTCCTTCACCGGTCGAGCCGAGCCATTCGTGCTACAATTATACTACTAATATAGCTGCAGCATGGCTCTACAATGTAGAAAGTAGATTATATATGTACATAAATTGAATAATGGCAAAAGTCCATACTCGGAAGAATTTGTAGTAGGTCATACAATTATGGTTTAAAACCCTATCAGAAATGAGAGGAGGCCTGTGCCCAGCAGTGGGACGTAAATAGGCTGCAACTTTACTTTCCTTAGTTTACATACAATTATGACTTCTTCTTGTATATCATTTCGATAAGTAATTAGAAATTGAAACAGACAGTCTAACTTATTTTTAATGAGCGGACAATAGCAATACTTAATCCTATACTTTGAATAACTTAATATAGTTTAGCATAATATAGATTAAAATAATATGTTTTCGAAAACGATTCGAACGATTTGGATGAACGTTTTTTTTTTATTGGATATGGGTGACAAGTGAGTATACAGTCCACCTGATGGTAAGTTGATGCTGTGCCCCAAAGACATCTACATCCATCCTCGATTACGAATCAAAATGCAAATTCGTTGTTACCCGTGAGGACTAAGATGGAATGCCTCGTTTCCAGTAAAAAAGGTCTCAGTTCTTTA
Source organism: Parnassius glacialis (assembly GCA_033319125.1). NCBI lineage: Eukaryota > Metazoa > Arthropoda > Insecta > Lepidoptera > Papilionidae > Parnassius > Parnassius glacialis. The sequence goes on along the minus strand of JAVANC010000029.1, from coordinate 6,357,177 downwards.
CACTCACCATATGAAACACAGCAGCGTTAACCTGCTATTATATGCTGGTATTTTGTGAGAGAGTGGTTCTTCCCCGGTCGAGCTTATTAATTCATGCTTCAACTAAACCATTAACATAGCTGCAGAATGACTTTACCACGTACCACCCATATAGAAATGCAGCACCAGAAGAACTGCAGGTGCGTTGCTGGCCTTTTAAAGGGAGTGGGCTCTTTTTTTAAAGTCGCTAAGTCGTATCTGTCCGGACATAGCCGATTCCATAAAGAAGTTGTGCAAGAAAACTTCTGGTAAATCGTATAGAGGTGGGCCAAGCATCCGGATGGTGTGGATGGTATGGCGAAGGTGGAATTTGGTGCCTGGAATTAATCCGAGCACTGTCTGTGGTAAATGATATAGAACATGCAAAAGGATGTAGCGTCAGTTTGTTAAGCTGGTCAGAAAGAACTCAGTCATCGATGACTAGGGCCGCTCTTCACTGGATGCGGTCATGTTGAAGGAGGTGGCATTCTGGCTCCGGCCCAGAGATGTTCAATGTGTAAAGTTGCAAGCGGTGTGCCAGCATGAAATATTGTCGCTTTCTACTGAGCATGTCAAACTTTTTATACGACAATTTGACTTCTCTTCCAAATGACCGTGGAACTGTAGGTCACTCGATATGCCGACACAGCTGCTGAGGCAACCAGGAGCACTTCCCTCCCTTGCGTATTTTTCTAAACGACTTCAAAAAGGAGGAGGTACTCAATTCGACTGTATGTTCTTCTTTTTATGTGTGTTACCTTAAAATTTTTTTTTATTTGAAAGTTGGTGTTTCTCATGTGGTCCCATATAAATTTGATCAAGGTCTGACCAAACTTTTTTGATTTATTCTTAATAATTTATATTGATGTCGGTTGTACAACATTTTTAATTATTTATTGAAGTATTTTGTTTATAACTGTTTATAGCTCTGTGTTCTAGCCCTTCTGAGTCTGAGTTACATATATAATTATCTTTCATAGTACACTGCTTCACAATACGTTGATGCGTCATATTGTGCAGCCCTTGGGAGATTTTGACAGCAACTTAAGCCAGCAGACAGCTGACAGCTGGCGACGGTATCTCAGACAGACACCTTATCTTGAGAATCACATCACCATCACAGCACTTGTTCACTGTTTTCACTAATAGTTCACATGCGCAGACATATCATATGCAAAATTGCATCACTTTTACATATCAAATTTCACTTCAAACTATTATTTAAACAATAATACAGGAGCAGCAATCCGCCACCGGTCAAGTTCCCGCCAAAAAAAACCTCATTGAAGTAATATATAGCAATACATGGCACATAATAAGTAATAGTACTACGTGCCCATGGGCTCTTTAATTAGTCTAAGCCACAAAAAGGTACTCTGTACCTTTCACGCGCTCCGCACTGGCACTGCCGCATATAATTGTTCGCGATGTCTGTTCTAGTACGTAGTACATATTACTTCGTGGTGTTTTTTTTTGTGGGAACCTGTGTCTTCGGAGGATTAAACTGGACTAGATTAACCTCCCCCTACCTTCTAGATTTTCTTTAACAAAGATTCATATTTAGAGACAAGTTTGTTCCGCCGTGTATAAAACATCGCCAGTAATATTGTCTGCATAACAATGAATGTTACTATTTATTAGTATGTAACGTAGCATTTATATGTAGAAGAAATAGAGTAGGTGTTGGCACACAGCCTTGCAGGACACCAGCATTCAAAGGCTTGGACATCTGCTGTATACGTATATATCTAATATCACTATCTATTGGAAGCTATGAGATCTTTAGCTATATATTCTACTGCACAGATAGTAAACTATTGGAATTACATTGTGCATTTCATAGTTCCTATAAACGGGATTAACTGTTTCAATTGTGAAATCAGTCGGCTATTCAAAGACTTATGAAAGGACATTTAAACCAAAGCTGTTCAAGCTGTGTAGGTGCCCAAGACAGACAATTCTAATGATCATGTATCTCATTGTACTCGCCTAGGGTTACCCCCACCTTCCTATGGTAATGTGGAGTAGCTACGTAACTAAGGGCTTCGGGACAAAAATGAGATTGGGGCCCTATTTAAACTAAACTAAATACTTTGAAGGTGCAAAAATACTTTATCTTTATTCTTTAATTCCTTATCGCACACTGCACTTACTACTAAGTATTACTTATGTTTTTTTTTCTAGGATAAGGGTGATAAACGAGCACACAGTACAATTTTCCACTATTTCTGGCATATGTGGACTATGAGAAAGCCTTTGATTCTGTCGAAATTTGGGTGGTCCCTTCAGCGGTGCCAAGTTGACTGTCGGTATATCGAAGTGCTGAAGTGTGTGTACAGTAGGGCTACGATGGCTATTCGAGTACAGAACCAGAGTACGAAACCTATCCAACTGCAGAGAGGTGTAAGACAGGGTGACGTTATATCGCCGAAACTCTTGACGCAAATGCTGCATTGGAAGACGTTTTCAAGTTTCTAGACTGGAAAGGATACGGTATTAGCATCAACGGCAAGTACATCACTTACTTTCGATTTGCCAACAATATAGTCCTTATGGCAGAATCGCTGGAGGACCTAAGCACTATGCTCAATGACCAATAATGCCTCCCAACGGATAGGTTTTAAGATGAACATGGACAAAACGAAGATCATGTATAACGTCCATGTCACACCTATGCCGGTAGTTGTTAGGAGCACTAAGGTCGAAGTTGTTGACAAAGTTTCAGGAACGCACATCGCATCAAAATTCACGATACAATCCTCACCATCTGAATGACTGGCGATCTACGACTGTGCGTTTTACTAGGAGTTTTTTTCCTCGTACAACTTCTCTGTGGAATTGTTTACTATCGGCGATTTTTCCGGACCAGCGACTTAGGGGCCTTCAAGAAAAGAGCTTACACCTTTCTAAAAGGCCGGCAACGCATCTGCAATTCCCCTGGTGTTGCGGTTGTTCATGGGTGGCGGTAGTCATTTACCATCATATGAGCCGAATGCTCGTTTGCCCCCTCTCCTATAAAAAGAATATGTTTACCTCGGACAAATAGTCCGACTAGGTAAGTCCAACTTCGACTGAGAGGTCAATCGACTCAATTCGGCTGGGCAGTGTGCGGGAAGTTACGGCACATCTTCTTGTCAGGTGTAAATACCTCAAAACTTGAAGACGAGACTGTACAATCAGTACGTGATGCCAGTGATGATCTATGGAACTGAGATGTGGTCCTTCACTGCTGGCCGGATGAGGAAGCTCAAGGTCACTCAGCGAGCTATGGAGAAAGCTATGCTTGGAGTTTCCCTGCGTGATATACTTAGAAATGAGGATATCCGCAGTAGAACCAGAGTGACCGACATAGCCCAACGGATTAGTAAGCTGAATTGGCAAAGGGCCGGCCATATAGCTCGAAGAACCGACAACCGATGGGGAAAAAAGGTTCTCGAGTGGCAACCTCGTACCGGCGGAAGAAGGGTAGGGCGTCCCCCCACTATATGGAGTAACGACTTGGTAAGACATGCAGTAAGTCGATGGATGCAGGTGGCTCGGGACCGTGCTTTGTGGCATTCCTTAGGGGAGGTCTATGTTCAGCAGTGGGCTTGTGAAAGGCTGTAATGATGATAATGATGATGAAATTTAGAGAAAAAGGTGAACCTAAGTGTGCATAATAGGGAATGAAGTTTTTTCTATTTAGACACCTTTAATATTGTGATATTCCTCAGTCAACTCAAAAGGGTAACAACTAAAAAGAATAAACCTAGCAAGCGAACAGCATAGCAAAGTGGCGAAGCAATCAGCTTTGTAGCGGTTTCTAACGGTTGTCGTTGAGCAATCAGTTTCAAAATAGGAGGTTCAGATGCCTGGGTGATCAGTAATCGATTGCTGAAAACAGAATTTGAAAATTCGAAACCGTTCTCGAGATAATCGTGGGACAGACGGACAGACGGACAGACATCGTGAAATCAATAAACCTAGCAAGCTAACAGCATAGCAAAGTGGCGAAGCAATCAGCTTTGTAGCGGTTTCTAACGGTTGCCGTTGAGCAATCAGTTTCAAAATAGGAGCTTCAGGTGCCTGGGTGATCAGTAATCGATTGCTGAAAACAGAATTTGAAAATTCGAAACCGTTCTCGAGATAATCGTGGGACAGACGGACAGACGGACAGACATCGTGAAATCAATAAGTGTCTTCGCAAGCTTCGCCACTTAATAAAATGAGAACATCATCAATGTAGTCGAAGTCAATTAAATTTTTCTTTTCTTGAGGATAGGGTGACAAACGAGCACACAGTCCACCAGATGGTAAGTGGTTGCTGAGTTGGTGTGACCCATAGACACATCTATCTTCAATAAAGAATCAAAATGCAGATGCGTTGTCAATCGTCAGGGCTAAGATGGAATGCCTCTTTTCCAGTAAAAAAAGGTCTCCGGTTCTCTACATTCACCATACAAAACACATTAATGTTAGGCTGCTATTTTACGCTGGTATTCTGTGAGTAAAAAGAATCATCAAAATCGGTTCACCTAGAAAAACGTTCTGATGTAACATAAAAAAATACGGTTGAATTGAGTACCTCCTACTTTTTTAAGTCAGTTGATAAAATAGAAAAAACTGTGGTAAGTAGATATCCTAATATCTCTTCGCTGACGCTGAATATCGCATTCTAAGTCGGAGCTTTAATTTTAGTGTAAAACAGTGTCTTTAACACCGCCTTCAGAATGTGAAATTATTTCATTATTTTTGGTTATTCGAAGTCTGCTTTTACTATCTATTAAAATGTTATTTTTATACCGTCCAAAACTATGTGATCGTTGAGACACTTTCGGATTAAACATATGTCTTTGGATTTCAATTCAATTGAATCTATGTTTAATATAAAATTTAAATTAAGAACGTAAAATATAGTAAACGAAAGCGAAACGAAGAGATTCGCAATATGGCAGGTTTGAAAGATGACCTTATCACAAAAATTGATAAGGGCGTGCTTCGATGGTTTGGGCACGTTGAGCGAATGAGTGAAGACCGAATGGTGAAGAAAATATATAGCGCGAAAGTTAATATTAAAAGGTGTCGAGGTAGACCGAGACTAACTTTCGAAGACCATGTGAGCAAACTGCTCGAAGAGGGGAGGGTCAAGAGGACTCGGATACCTAGACGTGCATGTATGAAGAAGATAATGAATCTGAAAGAAGCGAAAGAGGTATGTAAGGATCGTGACACTTGGCGATCTGTTCTCTCTGGCTACCCCGTCAGGGATTGTGCGTGATGATAAGTAAGTAAGTAAAATATAGTCTGTTTTTCACGTTTTTGTTTTCTTGACTTTTGACAACACAATTGCAGGCTCAACGCCTCTCTAGTATATAATATGCAGCAATATGCAGTAATCGATGCTCAACGACTCTTTCTGCATTTAATTTTTGGTACGTGGTAGAGCCAAGCTGCAGCTATATTTAAAATATAGTTGTAGCACGAATGGGTCGGATCGACCGGGGAAGGACAGCGTAAAATAGCAGCTTAATAACTGCTGTGTTTCGTATGGTGAGTGTAGAGAACCGGAGACCCTTTTTACTGGAAAAGAGGCATTCCACCTTAGTCCTCAAGGCTGACAACGCATCTGCATTTTGACTCGAAAATGAGGATAGATGTAGATGTGTGATGTAGATCAGGTGGACTGTATGCTCGTTTGTCAGTTTTTGTTCTATAAAAAAACGTATGTCTGTTATATTAAAAATGAATATACAAAGTGTTATAAAGTGCCAACAAATTGGTTTTTATTCTAATACATAATTTTAGAATAAGAAATAGTCAACAATCTACATACGTGAAAAATTGTTATATAATGATGTCTGAGAAGATACGTCTGTGACAGATAGGCAGAATAAAATAGAATAAGTTTTATGCAACATAGATTACAAGTATTTATTAAAAGCCATTTAAATTTAAATAAACTTTTACCACTGGGTCGGAAAAAACCTGTGCCCTGGAAAAGCCACAAAGATAATATAATATCTTGCGTCTTTGAGTAAATAAAAAAATTATAATATATATTAAGCGCTGTTATTTTAACAGTACGCGAGCAACCCGGGTTCGATTTCTGTCGGCACCAAAGAAATTGTTAATTTCAATTTTAAGTACTGATTTAGCATGTGCTCGACAATGAAGAAATACATCGTGAGGAAATATGCATGTCTAAGAAAAATAATGCTGGAGCTGCTTGCAGGCGAACTGTAAGTTCGTTTGTCACTTCATTTTTATTTCAAACTAGCTGTACCCCGCGGTTTCTCCCGCGTATATCACGCATTCACCTATGTTCATCAGGGATAATGTAGGATTCTAATGGTAAAAGAATTTTTCAAATCGGTCCAGTAGTTTCGGAGCCTATTCAATTCAAACAAACAAACAAATAAATAAACAAATCTTTCCTCTTTATATTATTATTAGTGTAGAAAAAAAACCTAATAAAATTGTAAGTTGATGGTTAACTTGTCAAATGATTCTTTTCTTGAGATGGAGTATATTTTGTTGATCGATGCTAAAAATATAATACTTTTCTAGTAAATCGCTAACAGGTGGCGGTAGTGGATTTTATCCTTGAATTAATAATGATTTCTTGGAATTAGGGTGTCAGAGACACGAGATTGTCGCGATATAATTAGACCGGAAACTAACAATTTATGATTTCGCACAATTTTTAACAAACATTTGACCGAGTTCATGAGCCATCGATGATGTGACGCAGCTACCAGCTTAATCAAAAGATTTACCGCTAATCATAATTTTGTATTTTTTTATTTTGTAAATTGTCTTTTAAATTTCACATTTCAATACGGCCTGTCATATTTTCGCTACCGTGGTCATTAAAAGGTTGTTTAAAAAAACGTGGGAATTCGTCTATGGCTCGCAGCAATCCCTTGTCCGATTGACGCATAGAATTCAGTTCCGTTTCGTATGAATGAACTTTTGTTGTTTTTTTTTCACGTTGCATCTTTGTATGCACAGGTGTATTTGTAATTTAACGATGCCCATCCATCAGTTTGTTTGTATAGTCGGCACTATAGTGTAGTAGTTTACAGTAACAAGAGTAATCCGTACGTGAAAATGACATAACTTTTTTTAGTTTGTAATTTCGGTTGAAAGGTCAGAATGTGCACGTAGATCCAATATAGCTTAAAAAGAGGTAATTTCGCGAGGTGTAAAAGGTAGAGATTATTATGACACCTGGTGACTAAATTAATAATAATAAAAATGGTGATTTATTCGGAAATAAAACGTGGTAAGACTAAAAATTTGTTTAACCGAATTTAATATAGATTATTAAGGATAACTCAAAAACTACTGGTCAGACCGTGATTAAATTTATATGGGACCCCATCAGAAGCACCACCTTTCAAATAAAAAAGAGTCATCAAATTCGATTCACTTAGAAAACGTGTCCATCTAAAAGAGTTACGAGGTAAGTGAGGTAATATAGATAAAAAAAATATCATTGAATTGAGTACCTTCTCCTTTTTGAAGTCGGTAGAAATATCTTTGAGAAATACACCTTGCTATACAACAGAGGCGTAATAGAAAAAAATATGTAAGAATTGCCTTTTTTCAAAAATAAAATGAGGTTCTTGGTAGGTAAATAACAGTGGTAGAGCCACGCGGCAGCTTTTGCTGTCGCACGGATGGGCCGGCTCGAACCGGGGAGGTACCACGACCTCACAGAAAACCAGCGTGAAGTAGAGGTTTACCTCTGCGTTTCGCTTGGTGAGTGCAGGTGGCCGGAGGCCCTTTTTACTGGAAATGAGGCATTCCATCTTAGTCCTCACGGGTGACAACGCATCTACATTTTGATTTGTAATAGAGGATAGATGTAGATGTCTATGGGCCGCAGCAACCACTTACCATCAGGTGGACTGTGTGCTCGTTTGTCACCCTTATCCTATAAAAAAAAAGGTACATCTGTTTTTTACGATAGTTAATTTCTAATTCTTTTGTATGACTTCTGCGAATTGTGAACGCCATATTGTATCTCAGCGGTGGTGATTACAGCATATTTTACCTCCTATGAGACACTAATATCCAGCGGTAAAGCAGTAATATGTATTTGCGATCAATCATTAGCAATTATGCATTTACTAACCGTAAGGTGACCTTGAATTTTTGAATTAGACCGTGAATTACGTATTAGGGGTTGTAAGAATAACCACTATCCCATATCATCCCGTGAGTGTTGTACGATGCGACGGAGGGAAACTGAAACAGGAGATGGGTAGCAGTGTCTTCCTGATATCAACTCAAAATTATAAAAAAAAAACTGCGGTTGCCAACCTGACGAAATCCTCTCTCTGAGCCAATTTATGAGGAACATCGATATATATGTACTACGCACTAGATTTCGCATTCCGAACATTGACTATGTTCAACTGAACTGTACTGCAATCCGTACACTAGAATAAATATTGCGTAATTTTTTTTATTACATAGTTATATACAATATTAAAAACTATAATAATAATAAAAAAAGCTAAAACTAGAAACTTAATTATCACATAGTCCTACTCCCCGCGGTATCGTGCCAAGAACGCTGGCTGCGTTTCCCCGCTGAATGGCTATACTTAGCCTTTGAGCCAAAAAAGAACCAGCCTTCGTATCACCAGCAGCAACGACCAGCCGCGGATGGAGTTCCTTTAGGAACCTCACCGCACGTGAACCCCACGGACCGATAGTCTCTACAGCAAATGGCACAAATATGTAAAATTAAATATGCATGAATTGAACATTGTGAATTCCATAAGATAATTATTATTACATTTTATTTAGAAATATGTTTGTTTAGATTAAAATAAGAGTATTTTATATTAAATCCTAATATACATTTTTATTAAATTCTTATATTTATTTTATATTAATATCTTATTTTATATTAAATTAATGTCTTCGCGCATACGCGACTCTACTATCTCCCGTGCATGCGCGAAGACATAGAGTAGCGCACAATTTTTGTTTGGAATAGCTTCTCTAGTACGTAGTACATATAACTCAATGATGAGGAAGGTTTATGATCAGCTATATTTATAGTTTTTTATAGGCTGCATTGGTAATGGTAATAAAGTGGTAATTACTTACAGTGTAATAAACGTTCTATTGCAATACCTGCAATATCTTTCTAATCTGTTCTTGATTGTGATAAATGATACAATCATCTTATTAAAGTGCATTGTGATTACCGCATATGTATTTCGTTATACCGGAGAGTATCACCGAGTGTCACATTTTTATATTTTTATAAATCCAAAAAGTAATTTTTCCCTTTCATTATTACGGCTACCTCGCATGAAGTTGCTTCTAAATATACGGAGCGTTGGCGGCAAAATCACAGTAGGTAGGTCCGCCATCTTTTATCAAATGTTTATAAGGATAATGCATACTTGTACTTATTTGACTTGGAACCTTTTAGCTGGCTGGAATACTTTATTTTAATCTTCATTTGTTTTAGGCAAGCAGTGGAGATTTTACACCATTTTAAAAATTTTACTAAGTTATGAAATAATTGAATTAACTAATAAAAATCTGACATCTGTGCTATTAACTTTAGCTAATTTACAGTCCATTATTGGGCAGTCTCTTTTTTGCTATCTTTCGTCATCTGGATTATATTATCTATCAGAAATAGATGCAAACTAAAGCTAGCCTTAGCTCGGACAATCCGAATCCAATCGGAACGCGCGGTGTACCTAACCATAAACAACTTATTTTTTTATTCCTCCCGTGCTCGAGCCTGTCCCGCCTTTTGTATCTGTATCCTGCTCTTTTCAGTCGGACCTTTTTAAGGAAGAAATTTATTATGTATGCTTTCCGCCATGACCAGTAGCAGCTTTTAATTGTGAATTATGGGGTTATTTTTATACTTTTTGTTACATCGTTTCCTGGCCGTTCGGAAGGTCACCTTTGTATTTCTGTAGATCTGGAATATTTATCTCTTATAGGTTTTTTGGTGATTGGATTAGATACAGATTCCTTTCGTGAGTAATCGGACGGAACCGTATTTTAATGTATTTAGACACAATAAAACGGAAGATCTTCCGAAACGTGGGGCATTACATTTTTAATGAGACCAATTTTTTTTTGGCATTTGATAAACGTCGTCTGGTCCTGCGTCTATTTCCGATGTAAATTTATTTAAAAATAATTTATATGCACAGAGCGAGTCCGTAAACGATGATGAATAGATAATTAAATTAAAAAAATAAACAAATTTAAATTACTTTGTGTTTTTTTTATAATTTCAAGTACATTGCACGCCTCACAACGTGCTCTACTCTCGATAATATTATGTGGCCATACCTCAATGAGGGCATCCATGACTTTTTCTGCCACCAGGGCGGCGCCACTTTACAGTGAGGTAAAATATTTGACAGATTTCATAGCGGGGACTATAATTTCTTAGGAAAATGTTATCTTTAAGGTTTCTTTCTGTATTATTAGTTATATTTTATATTAATTACATTAGAAATGAGCAAATCAAACTATAAATATAACTAAAAGCCCATTTTTTAAAAAAAAAGTTCTAAAGTGCAAAAAATTAAAAATCTAACCACTGACGCATTGTGTTGGGTATTAATATAATACTCTAGATAATGATAAACTATTATTTAAAACTAATTTCTCAATTAACTGACATTGTGTAGCAAAAAACTTTACCTCAGTCGTAACTAGCGACATCTGGTGAGTGGAAGATTATTAGCCCTCATTTCGCTACATAAAATCGTTCTTATACTTTTAGCTACACATCAAATCCATATTATTATTAACGTTACAATAACTACAGACATTGAGTTATAAGATTCAAAAAATGTAATTGAAAAAATATATGTACTGCCGTCCGTTGGTCTGTGCGTCGGTGAGTCTTCTCGCTTAATAGAAATGTAAACAATAGATTAAATTTTTTAATATTCTTTGGGGGAGGCCTATGTTCAGTAGTGGACTTGTGAAGGGCTGTAATGATGATGGTGGTGATGAATGTAAAATTTAAATGTATGGATGAATGGGTCTTGATCATATGTTACATCAGTGATATTTCACACCAACACTTTTTATTCTTGCATGGTATGAAACACACAAAAACCTATATTTTAATATATCATAATAATATGTAACCCGTACATCTATACACATATAAATAAAATTTAAGTCCATCCATCCATCCATTACAGCCTATAAAACTGCTGAACATGTACCTCTTCCATAGATTATGGAGGATTTTACCATAGTTGGCTAGGTTGGCAACCGTAGTTTTTTTTATTTGGAATTGGTTATCATGAAGATGTTGTTGCTTATATCATAGTTTGTTTCCCTCTGTCACCTCTTACGGCACCCACGGGATGATATGAATTAGAGGATATTATCGACTTCAAACAGGAGACGGTACTCAATTCGATTGTATGTTTTTTTTTTATGTGTGTTATATATATATGTTTTACTGGATGAACAGATTTAGATGATTCTTTTTTTATTTGAAAGTTGGTGCTTCACATGTGGTTCCACATAAATTGATCAAAGTCTGACCAATATTTATTGAGTTATTCTTAATAATTTATATTGTAGTCGGTTGTACAAATTTTAAATTTAAATTATTACACCATCTCTTATCATATTAAAGAAATAAGTAATGTAGGAATAGTAATGTAAATATAATATAATATTGCTGTTAATTTAGGTCTCGACGTGGTGCAAAATAAAATTTAACATCTATTTAATATATTTAATATAAATAAATAAAAAAATCTGAATTTTAGCTAAGAATTTGTAACCTCCCGCTGTTATTTAAACCGTCGATATATTGTGTTAATTTCAATGTTGGCGTACGCGATGTCTCGAGACATCCCAATTAAATACTATTTTGTGAATCTACACCTGGCTTTAACAAAGGATTGATGTAAAAAATTCAACAAATCTTTTCGAGCGAAAATCATCATCAATGGAGAGCGTTCCTTAATTCAGCGAGTGTCAAACTGTAGGTCATTTTATATATAGATATACTGAGAGAACTTCTGTGTTTCTTTATATTTATGAGAAATAAACGACTATAAACCTCTTTACTTTATTATATATTATAATCTAAATAATAAGTTACATATTTTTTTTATAGAATAATGCTGGTTGCTGTGGCCCATAGACATGTACATATATCTTCGTTTAAGAATCAAAACGCAGATGCGTTTTCACCCCTGAGGACTAAGATGAAATGCTTCGTTTTCAGTAAAAAGGGTTCTCGGTTCTCTATACTCACCATATGAAACACAGGAGCATCAAGCTGCTATTTCAATATGTCTCGATCAAGAAAAAAACACGCTTTTACAAAATACCAGATCAATGCTGATGTGATTCGCGTGGTAAGTGACGAGAACCGCAGATCCTTTTTACTACTAACGAGTCATTCTATCCTGGTACCCAGGAGTGACAACACATTTTCGTTTTGATTCTTCATTAAAGTCAAAGTCATTCAAAATTGGTTTTTACAACACGCCATCGCTTCATTCACTGCGGGAAGAATTTGTGAGACAAAGCGGCAAGAAACTCATAAATAGAATATTTTTCTCCCAACAGTTATATTTAAACCTCATTAAATATATGCATCAATTAAAAAAAATCTATAGAATTTCATTTTGTCCATGCGTTCTTATTTTTTAAGTCATGTAATTTATATTAATTTTTTTTTCATAAGGCTGCTTTTACATGCGCGTTGAGTTTAGGCAAATTAGTAATAACTGAAGATAGTTTTAGGTTTGTAGGTGTCTCTTAAGATGAAAAGAAAAACATAATTTTTTGAGCTAGTTTATGATGCTTTTGCTTTTGAAAATGAAAATAAAATGTTAAGAAATACATAGTCAAAGAAAAATACTCTTGAATCGAAATTAAAATTGTATTACTAAATCTGAATATGACTTTTGCTGTTTCTTGGAAGCCATTAAATGGTGGTATTTGGTATTGTTCTCAGTGGGCTATGCGACACCTGCGGGAGGGCAGTAAGGGATTAATTTTCTTCTCCCACAAACTGGCATATTATTTACGTAAATACAAAAATTCTTAAGTGGCAATCACCATACTATTTTACCGGATAATCATGGATATCGTAGTACATAAAGTTCCTATAGCATGTTTGTCACTGAACTCCTCCTAAACGGCTGGATCGATTTTGATATTTTTTGCGTGTGTGTGTGTTTGAGTGTGTAGTTAGATTTACCCTACCTAGTTGGTTTAGATTCACAATCGGACCCGATAGGTAGAGCCGTTATCGAGATCCAGAAACCACCCGTGCGAAGCCGGGGCAGATTGCAAGGGTAATGTAAATTAACTTTGGGAACCACTGCCTTAATCTTCTGAGGTTTTTTCGCGATCAAAAATTTAATTTTTTTAATGGCGATGCGGGGGTCTTTACTTTAGCCGACCTTTTGCCAATCTTTTTTATCGCAGTAACGTCAATTATAGGTCGCAGGTTTATACGATTTTGAAATTTACTGATCAACATTTAGGGATCATTTTTAAAAAATGTGTACTTTTTGTCAGCGAAACTAACTGAAATTAATATTTTTGTAATCTGTGGAAATACAGTAGGCGTGGCACGATTTAAAACAAATTAGCTTATTCTATTAATTTGTAGTGTCTTTTCTTAACAAAAATACTATATACAACTTCCAACATACAACTTTGTACACCAATATGCCGAAACAAGACCACTTTTCGACTCTTAAACGATGGTCTCTTTGTTTTTTATAGGATTGGGTGGCAAACGAGCAGATAGTCCACCTGATGGTAAGTGGTTGCTATGGCCCATAGACATCTACATTTATCCACAATAAAGAATCTAAATGCAGATGTGTCGTCACCTGTGAGGACTAAGATGGAAGGCCTCTTTTGCAGTAAAATGGGTCTCTGATTCTCTATACTCACCATACGAAACACAGCAGTGTCAATATACCTAGTCAGGTCATAAATTCTGTCACATTTTTAATATAAAATAATTGAAACAAGTTTATTCATTATGTAACCATTTATATACCAAAATGAACTTAACAAAACATAGATTCTTATGACACTAAAGTTTATTCAAAATGACCTCCGTGATTTTGAATACAGGCCTTCAATCTGCGCGGCCAGTCGTCTATCGCAGCACGAACGAGGTCCATGTCAATATCGGCGGCTGCGTTAATCAAGGATGTCTTGAGTGACTCTAAATTGGGATGAGACTTTGAGCACGCCTTTTCCTCCAAGTGTTTCCATATCTTGTAATCTAACGGATTCAAATCAGGACTGGAGGAGGGCCAGTCTTCGTGCCGGATGAAGTCGATTTCACGCGCCGCCAGCCAGTCTTGTGTGCTCTTCGCTCTATGAGCTGGCGCCGAATCTTGTTGGAATACCCAGTGCCTGTTATTGAACATGGTATGAGAAACAGGTTCTACAAGATTCGTCAGGACTGTATTTTGATACACAACTGCATTCGTTTTTACACCTTTCTCACAAAAATGTACCTCTTTTTTTTTGCGGATGGAAAATCATCTAATGACGCCTTTCGCTCTGGGTGGAGCGGAAGGGAGTGTCAGACTTTTACTGACTAAAAACCATCCGTGTTCCTTCAGTGCCCTTACGTTCCGGAGCCGCGGTATCTCTTTCGAACAGCCCGCAGCCCCGGCAGGCGTCGGCCCTTGCGGGCCTTCACGCTGCTGACAGCTCTTTGAGGTGCGCGTGGAACAAAACGCGCCGTCGACACGGCCTGTCGTCGTTAGACGGACGGACGGCGAGCTACCCATTGCTCGTCGTCCACAGGCCCGCGCCTACGGTGGCCAGGGGCCACGACGTAGCCCCCGACGCCCGGGGCGTCTCCCGCGGCGGCCGGGAAGGAAAGCTGCTGCTCTCTCCTTCTCCCGCTCCGCCACCTCCTTCGCTAGCATCACTGCTTCGCAGAAGGTGGTGACGGCATCCCATTCCGTCTCGCTCCGGACCATGGCTTCGACCAGGGCCGGACGCGAGAGGTCGCCGCCGCCTATCGCCGCTACAAGGACACGGCGGTGCTCCGCCCAAGCAGGGCACACCTCCACGGTGTGCTCCACCGTGTCCTCCGGTCGATCCTCGAAGTGGGAGCACCCGGGCGTTTCCTCCCGCCCGATTCGGTGCAGGAACCTCCCGAACACACCGTGTCCGGTGAGGACCTGCGTCAGGCGGAAGGTGAAGACACCGTGGCGTCTCTCAAGCCACTCCTCAAAGAGGGGTCTTATCGCCGCTATAGTGGCGTGCCCAGTACGGGGTTGCGACAGTCGCTCTCTCCATGTCGCCATGAGATCATGCCGGAAGTCTGTCCGCTGCGCGACAACTTGCCGCGGCAGCGGGGTTTCCCCCAGGCATAGTGCCTCCGCGCGCCATTTGTGCAGGCGCGCGAGGACTATCGCCTCCAGATCCTATGGCGGCAATCCGGCAAGGAGGCTCGCCGCCTCGCGGGAGATCGTGCGGTAGCCGAGAACCATTTTTACGGCAACCACCCTTTGGGGCGCGTTCAGGTGGTGGACGGCAAGCCGCGCCAAACCACGCGCCCACACCGGGGCCCCGTAAAGGGCCATGGACCGCACGATCCCCGCGTAGAGCCTCCGGTAGGAGGCGTTTGGCCCTCCCAGGTTCGGCAGGAGCCGCCTGTAGGCAGCCCCGGTCCGTTCCAGTTTGGGAGCCAAACGTCGGAAGTGCTCAACGAAGTTCCATCGGCCGTTGAGGACGAGTCCTAGGTACTTCAACGTCGACTCGACGCCGATGGATACCCCTCCTACCATCACTGAGGATCCCGGTGGTGGCCTGTTCCGAGGACCATGGAAGTGCATGGCCTCGGACTTGTGGAGAGCCACCTCGAGACCCAGTTGCCGGATCCTCTCAACGACTATCGCAACCCCGCGTGTCATAGTTTCCGCAAAAATGTACCTCTGTAAGCCCCAATAAGAAACTCCCAACCATACCATGAGCGAGGATGGAAAATGACCTCGTTGGACACGCGGAATACGGTTGCTCGCTTCTTCACTACTGTGTGCGTACACCTTATTATTTTGTTTGTTGTAGCTCTCTTCTACGGTAAAAATTTTTTCATCCGAAAAAAGAATTTCGCTATATTTTTTTCCCGCGTACCGCTTCAAAAAAGCGCGGCATCTCTTCAGTCTCAGGTCCATTAGACGAGCATTCAAACGATATCCTGTTTTTCTTCGACATGCCCGAAGCCCTAAGTCTTCATTTAACACCCTTTTCACCGTGGTTCTGCTTGACTCCATCTGAAGGGCCAACAGATCTGCTTACGTTTGGGATTTCTTTGAATTCGGGCCTTCACAGCTTTTATCACTGCTGGAGTCCTAACAGACCAGACCAGACGCGAATTATCATAAAGTAGTGGATAATTTTGCACTGTTTCTATTAAAATCTCAGAATTTAGCACCATTTTTCACGCGCTACACGCGGTCTGTTGTAAAAATTTGCAACTGGCCGCGCTGCGGCCACCAACTGACCGCGTACTCGCTAACACACACGCGTTAGCAGATGGGGCGGAGCATGCGGCCGCGGCCAGCCGCTGGTAGGCCGCGCGATGGCCGCACGAGTTTGCAGACTCACTTATATTGCAAGCGAATACAACTGGCCGCAACCGCGGCCGCCACCGCAAGCCGCTTCTGTGTGGGAGACGCTTTAAGCGTCCACTCCATATTTAAAAATGAGTAAAATTCTAAAAAGTATACAGTTTTATTTTCATGAACAATTCGAAATTCGAATTCAATAAACTTTTTTGTGGCCAGCATTCTAAAAGAAAAGTTTTTACTGTGTTACAATACTTATGACCTGACTGTGTATATAATATATTCTGTGAGAGCGTGGTCCTCCCCCGGTCGAGCCTACCTATTCGTGCTACAACTATGCTACTAATATAGCTGTAGCATGGCTCTACCACGTATTAAGTTCTTCATTCTTCAGTAAGCGCATAGCCTTTTTTAAGAGTAAAGTAGCAATAAAGGTAAAACTCGACATTCTTCCTTCATTTTTCATTAATGTGGTTAATATACGTGGTAATCATTTAAGCAGATTCAGCAGGTTCGTTTTATGTCGATCAGTTTTTTTTTATAGAAATAGGGTGACAAACGAGCACACAGTCCACCTGATGGTAAGTGGTTGCTGTGGCCCATAGACATCTACATCTATTCTCGTTTCCGAATCAAAATGCAGATGCGTTGTCAGCCTTGAGGACTAAGATGGAATTCCTTTTTTCTAGTAAAAAGGGTCTCCGGTCCTCTACACTCACCATACGAAACAAAGCAGCATTAAGCTGCTATTTTACGCTGGTATTCTGTGAGAGCGTGATCCTTTCCCGGTCGAGCCGACCCATTCGTGCTATACAACTATATTATAAATATAGCTGCAGCTTGGCTCTACCACGTGAGAAAGTTAAAGCCAATCGATCGACATCGATCGAAGTCGATCAATGGCATCGATCGACGATCGATCGATTAGTGTGGTAACACCCTAAAGAAGAACTCTCTTGTCGCTTTGACAATATACATAAACGTAGCTATGTAATTAAAAAAAGTAAATTGCAGAAATAAAATCTTTTTCTAACTGGAAAATTATTTGACAGGTTTTCAGACATAGAGCCTCCGGGCTTGACTCGAGATTACCGCCGTCTTGTAAGGAAATATCGGCTTAATGTGCCATCCGAAATACGAGGACGCTCGAGTAGCTCGATATGAATATGTCTAAGCGGTCGCCCGTTTCAATGCTGACCGAATGGAGTGTCTCGATTGCCCTTAGATTAAAAATCGCATAAGTGCAAGTTGTACATAATAAGTTACGTGTGCTATCAGCCACCTAAACTACGATGTTGTTCGCCATAATTGATCTGTCTCATGCGAATGAAATATTTAACTTGGATTGTTGTTGTGTACAATGATGTTTTTTTTTGATTATTTAGCAATAACCGACCAAATTTGCAGAGAACGTTCAGAATAAGTTATATAGGCAAATGGTGAAGAAAAATTTACAAAGAAAAATTCTCATAAAATGTGTCCTATTAAATTCAAGATGTGTGGTAATTAATTATTTTAACTGATTGTTATTCATAAATATCTAACGCCTACAATTTTACTACGCACGCGCACATTCCTAAGGATCGCTCGATCGGCAAAAACGTGAATTTAACACATAGAGGAGCGCGCGTACGCGTAGTTGTTGCCCATAACTCACATTCGATTTGGAATAATTTCAAATAAAAGTAGAAGCCTTATTTACTCGCATTTTCAAAAACTGCAATAACGGTATATCATTATTTATATATTTGAACTTAAGTTTAAAATTTGATTACTCTTTGTAAGATTACTCTGTATAGTTGGTTATTTTTGTTAACGACAATTTACGTAAGATATATTATTCATAGTGAGAGATAATCTATGTATTAATTAGAAACAATTTTGGTATGAGAATCTCAAAAATTATTAATTTATGTGAGCAAACCGTGCAGTCTACTATACCGTACCTTCTCGAAAACCAAAACAGGAGATGAGTAGCAGCATCCTTCTAATAATAACTGCGCTGTCAACTATAGAAAATTCGGGAATTTTGGGAAATATTCGGGAGGCTTATATTATGTTCAACTGTGCTTTTGACGGGCTAATGAATGAATGATGTCGTGAAAACTGTTTCCAATTTTTTTTAATAAAATTAAATTGACCAAAGAACTTACAGTTCAGCTGATGGTAAGTGGATATTGCAGTCATCTGTAGGCAACTACAAAGAAAGAAGTCTTTTTTTTAAAGGATAAGGGTGACAAACGAGCACACAGTCCACCTGATGGTAAGTGGTTGCTGTGGCCCATAGACATCTACATCTATCCTCACCCATGAGGGTTAAGATGGAATGCCTCTTTTCCAGTAAAAAGGGTCTCCGGTTCTCTACACTTACCATACGAAACACAGCAGCGTTTAGGTGCTATTTTATGCTGGTGATCTGTGGGAGCGTGGTCCTTCCTCGGTCGAGCCGTTTCATCATCATTCGAACCATTCGTGCTACAACTACACTACTAATATAGCTGCAGCATGGCTCTACCACGTATTTTTTAAGTCTACAGGCCGACCACAGGTGCTTTGTCACCTCTGAGGACTAAGATGAATTTTCTCTAAGCCTGTAATGACACTAGCTCTCTACACCCTTTAGACCTGAACACAATAGTGCAATAACTGCTATTTGGTGCCAGAAATAGACAAGAGGGTGGAATCTATCCAGACGGATTCTCATTAGACATAATGGGAGTTTTAACCATTAAGTTATATGTACTACGTACTAGAGAAGCTATTCCAAACAAAAATTGTGCGCTACTCTATGTCTTCGCGCATGCGCGGGAGATAGTAGAGTCGCGCATGCGCATAGACTTTAATTTAATATAAAATATATATAGGAATTTAATATAAAATACATACTCTTATTTTAATCTAAACAAACATTTCTAAACAAAATGTAATAATAATTATCCTAAGAAATTCACAAATCTTCAATTTACGCAATATTTAGTTTAGTCTACGGATTGCAGTACAGTTCAGTTGAACATAGTCAATGTTCGGAATGTAAAATCTAGTGCGTAGTATATATATATATATATATATATCGATGGTCTTAACACGTAGAATTAAGCATACAATTTCTGGTTACTTAAAACCACATTAATTATTACAAATACTAGGGGTAGAATTAAAAACATCGTAGTTTTCTACTTCATCATACATTTTATTTGTCAAAAATATGGCGGGTTTGAGCATAGACAATTGAATGTGGAGCGCGTCGCGCACGCGGCGGCACGCGGCGGAAAAGTGGCGCGCAAATTGAGTGCTCCAATTACGGTGTCGGGTTGTTTGATGCGTTTACACAGCGTGTTACTATTTTTTGTGATGATATTTGAACATAATTTAACTATTTATTTTATTAGATAGAATAAAGTTGACAAACGAGCACACAATCTAACTTATGGTAAGAGGATCTGTGGCCCATAGACATCTACATTTTTATCCTCGATTAAGAATCAAAATGCAGATGCGTTGTCACCCGTGAGGACTATGATGGATTACCTCGTTTCCAGTAAAATGAGTTATCTAAACTCACCATATGAAACACAGCAGTGCTAAGCTGCTATTTTACGTTGATATTCTGTGAGAGCGTGGTCCTTCTCCGGTCGAGCCGACCCATTCGTGCTACATATACAGCTGTAGCTTGGTGGTATATTATCTATTGTTCATTACATCCTATTAAAACTGCTCGACTGCTGAACATAAGCCTCCCACATAGATTGCTTCTTAAGGGTGATGTTACTATAGTAGCCACGATTGGCGGGCGGATTGGCAATTTTATAATTTTGTAATTGGTGGTATTGAGTTATTATGATGAAGATGCTGCTGCCCATCTCCTTTTTCAATTTTGCTCTGTCGCCTCTTATGACAGCCTCGGGACGATATGAGGCCGTGTATATTCTAAAACCGCCACTACACGTTTTCTAAATTGAGTGTATAGGCTATTCTATTTAGATACATTTGACATTGACCGTACGTGCTAAATTTACATTATTATTAATGCATTAATGTGAAAGCTTAATAAATATTTTTTGAGATAATTAATAGAATCAGGCGTTACTTTGCGGAAATCTATTATATTAAAGTTTTTAAAAAGTTACTTCGCGTACATCCACTCGAAAAAATAAAATGATGTGTCTTAACTAGTTTGAAGAGCACCTCCCGCTTTCCCTCAATTGCGTGCACTATCCCCGTCACCACTAATCCCAGCACCACTACACCCAACACCACTACACTATGTATGGATGTACGCGAGGTAACATTTTAAAAACTTAAAAATATTTTTTGCTATTAATTTATCTATTAGTATTCTTTAGTTAGAAAAAAGAAAGTAAATAAAAGTAACATGCTGTATACGGTCAACAATTCCTCTTGCCTTATTTACAATGGGCACGCGCACTTATAATGGAGTCCTGAAATCGAACGAATCAAGAGGATTGGCGGCTAATCGTCGACTTTGGCGCGAAAATATCCGAAGTGGCTGAAAACAGCCTCTTGACCTCGTTAGTGTAATCGAATTAGTTTGGGATTATCGTATGAAATTGCAATTTTTGTATGCAGCTTTTGTATGTCACGTACCAGCAATAATAGTTTGTAAGGTTTACAAGTTAAAAAATGTTTAAATTTTTCGAAAGTCAATTGCAGTCCGTGGAAGTCCACTGCTGAACGTAAGTCTATCCTAAAGATGGAAGACCCTGGGGATCCAAATTTAAGCGCATACCTAATTATGGCTAATCTGTTTCTTGTTATAGGCAAAAAAAAATTTTAAAACACAATGCCATATTAAATATTACATATTTGAATATACATAAGCACAGCTTGCTTATGTACTAAGTATTAGATTTATAAGAAATTACAAATTAGTTGATACAAAGTTTCGTACATGTTAGATTTGTTTTTTTATAGGAGATGGGGCAAACGAGCATGCGGCTCACCTGATGGTAAGTGACTACCGCCGCCCATGAACAACTGGGGAATTGTAGATGCGTTGCCGGCCTTTTAAAAATTAGTAGAATCTTTTCTTGAAGGTACCTAAGTCGTATCGGTTAGGAAAAATCGCTGGTGGTAATCGATTCCACAAGGAAGTTGTGCGAGGAAGAAAACTTCTTCTAGTGGTGGCCCGCTAATCATCTAAATGGTATGGATGGTATCGCGTGTTTTGTCGCGATGTGCGATGGTAAAATTGAGTGGCTGGAATTAGACCAAACAATTCCTCAGAACACTCCCCGTGGCAGAGTCGATAAAATACGCAGAGAGAGTAAGAAGAGAGAGTAAGTGTAACTTATACTTAAGCGCGTTTAAGAAATAAATTACAATGATTTTATAGAATGAGAGTGACTAAGCATCCAGCTGATGGCAGGTAAGTGAATGTTGTGACCCATACACATCTACAATTGTCCTGAAGGCCTGAAAGCTATAGAATCAAAATACAGTTGACTTTTCACCGCTGCGGACTAAGATGGAATGCCTCGTTTCCAGTAAAAAGGATCTTTGGTTCTCTACACTCACCATACGAAACACATACCTTCCTGGTCGACCAGACCCATTCGTGCTACAACTATAAAGTTGCTGCAGTATGGCTCTACCACATAAGTTGCCACACGACAAACTTAATTTAAAATATAATTTAGCCTTTGCTTCCCAATATTTCCATAACTTCCCCATATTTAAGATCATCATTATTACATTCCTTCATAAGTCCATCGCTGAACATAGGACTCCCAAAGAAATACCACAAAATACGGTCCCGAGCCAACTGGATTTTTTTTAATACGTTACCTCCACATTAGGATCCTGTATCGCGGAGGCGGTTTACGTACACAGATTTCACAAGGACAAATAACCAGACCAAGAACAATTATTTGTAGGCCATACAAATAATTGTTTCGTGCAGGATTCGAACCTGCGGCCCTTAGCGCTGCAACTCATTGCTAAGCCACTGCGCCACGGAGCCGTCATTTGATTTCTTGGATGTTGCATGTCCTACCAGGTTGCATTGTCTATTGAGAAGCCGCCCTACATGAATAAAATCTTGTTGCCTAAATTTCACTTTGCTATATTATTTTAGACTTTATTTTTGTGTAATAATTTGTATACTCTTTTGACATTTTAATTTTTAATATTTATAATGATTGACATGATGATAGTAATTTTGAATGATGACATGATGATTGTAATTTTAATTTAATTTAATTTAATTTAATAATACATAATTAAATAGTGATTGTAATTTTAATCTAATTTAATTAAATTGAATAATAATTCATAGTTAATTTAATTTAATTGAATAATACATAATTAACTTCTTTGCTTGAAATTATTATTGTAATTTTAACTTTTTTAATTTATATTTATTTGGTTTTATTTAATCTATGTACATAATGAATTATTTTTATTTAAATAATAATTTTCGCATGCCAGATGTGGTAAACATGTGGACCTTGTAAAATATGCAACTATGTGTCACCTCTGATGTACCATGTTTAAGCGAATAAATGATATTATTATTATTATTATTATTTGGGGTATCTATAAAGTTTTCTCATCTGGTTAGGCAATATAAATATATAATTGTAAATAAACATGGTAAACGTACTTAAATATCAATAAAATAAAATAAATACATAAAAATACATAAATATATAAAAACCCAACCAGATGGAAGCCCTCGGCAGAGGAGACCAGACGGCCGAGGGTTAGGGGGAAAGGGAAAGAAATCGGCGGACGATGCCGGCGGTATCGAGGAGCACCGCCTTCTGCATTTGAGCTTGGAGCGGTCCGTCACGGAGTCCCAGTCGTCTCAGATGACCCGAGAGGCTGACTGGAATTAACCCATTCGCAGAGACGACTACAGGTATAATTTCGGCCGGCAATCCACCCCACATGTCGGTCACCTCGTGAGCCAGGTCCAGATATTTAGTCAGCTTATCTGTTTCGGCTTTCACGAGGTTCTCGTCATAAGGAATGGTAATGTCGACCAAAAATATCCTTGACTGTGCCCGGTCCATCAGCACAATATCAGGCTTATTCGCAAGAAACCTTAATCAAATGCATATGGGACCACATGTAAAGCATCAGCTTTTGAAATAAAAGAAGAATCATCGAAATCGGTTCATCCAGTAAAAAGTTATGAGGTAACACACATAAAAACATACAGTCGAATGGACTACCGTCTCCTTTTTGAAGTCGGTAGAAAGATAGAATAATTTAAAATTAAAAATTTTGTACAGCCGACTTCAATATAAGCGACTTCAATATAGGTTATTTAGGAATAACTCCATAACCATTGGTCTGACCTTGATCAAATTCATATGGGACCACACGAAAACTATCAGCTTTCATATAAAAAAAGAATCATCGAAATCGGTTCGCCTAGTACAAAGTTATGAGGTAACACACATAAAAAAAGAAAAAAAAAACATACACTCGAATTGAGTACCGTCTCCTTTTTGGAAGTCGGCAGAAAAGAATGTTAATGTCCTCTAGACCGAATTTCGGTCATGGTAACGGAGGCTAGCGATCTGCGCAAAAGGGATTATAGTGCCCGAGTGCGCGAGTGCGAATGCGCAAGCACAGGTGCACTTCCTATTCCCTCACTCATATTTCGATAGTAATAAAATCTTTTCGTGACCGCCTACTTCCTTCCGGCCTGCTACTGAGAATGTCTTGACAGTAAATCCCAAAAATAATTTTGGTCCGTCCCTGTATTCGAACCCGGTGCTTATGATCACTAGAGCAGCGAGGCACTCAAAAAGGATGAAACATCAGTGTGTTTGCAGCAGCATCCCATATTACAAAGCACCCGAATTTTTATACATCTGCATTTGCGTCTTTATCGACAAAATCAAAAACACTTAAGCAGAAGCGGATATATGCAGCAAATTAATCAGGTCTAACGAGACGGATATACAAAGGCATTCTTCCCATAAAACAGGCCTGCCTTGTGAAATCTTTGTTTTTTTTATATCTGGCTTTACGGCTATAGGTTCTAGCCCTTCTAAGCCTGAAGTTACAATGTATAATTATCCTTCATAGTAGGTACACTGCTTCACAATATGTTGATGCGTCACATTGTACAGCCCTTGGGAGAGTTGGATAGCAACTTGAGCCAGCAGACAGCTGACAGTTGGCGATGGTATCTCAAGGCGCCTAAGCAGACAGACACCTTATCTTGAGAATCACATCACCATCAGAGAACTTGTTTCACCGTTTCCACTAATAATAGTTCACATGCTTAGACACTTAATACACAAAATCGCACCATTTTTGTATATCAAATTCCACTTCATACCATTATTTAAGCAATAATACAGGAGCAGCATTCCGCCGCCGGTCAAGTTCCCGCCAAAACCTCTGAAATCTTGGGCTTACAGGTCGCAGGTCAATGACCTAATATGTAATAATTAAAACAAAATGGATGCAGATATCTGCTCCAACCCTATTAACCCATTACCTGTCCCGTGTATATAGTATATAGATCATTGCTATTGCCTTACCATTATGTCTGAAAATCGGACAGTGAAAGTGTTAAAAAAAGGCACGTTTAGC
The DNA here is from genome assembly GCA_033319125.1 of Parnassius glacialis. NCBI lineage: Eukaryota > Metazoa > Arthropoda > Insecta > Lepidoptera > Papilionidae > Parnassius > Parnassius glacialis. The sequence goes on along the minus strand of JAVANC010000029.1, from coordinate 6,332,011 downwards.
GCTTATTCATTAAATTATGAACCACTAGTTCATAATTTAATGAATAAGCGCTAAACGTGCCTTTTTTTGCTTGTATCTAATTGAGAGAGGATTTTATGGCTCATTGTGATAACTCAGGGGCTATCTATATAACTATCGCTGTAAATTTCACAGTATGCGAGCAACCCGGTCTCGATCCCCTGTTGAAATTTTTAAAGTTCGGATTGAAATTGTTAATGGCAATTTTAAGTGTTGAAAACATCGTGAGGAAACCGGCATGTCTGAGAAATAAGAAAAAAATATTTCGAAGACATATGAAGTTCGCCAACACGTATTAGGGCAGCGCGGCGGACATTTCCTTGCCCTAAAACCCTCTCAGAAATGAGAGGAGGCCTGTGCCCAGCTTTGGGACGTATACAGGTTGTAACTTTAACTTTAACGTCTTAAAGGTATATTATTTAATCTCTATTTAATTTAAAATATTCTGTTCTTATAACTGAATGGTACTAATAATTTAAAAATGTCCTATATTAATTTTAACAAAAAACCGTCAATGAAATGCTTTGTAAGTATACAAGATTCCCTTTAGTACCGCGTTGAGAAAGATAATTCGTTTCTTGCTTACACCAAAAATTTCTTACACAGATAAAAGGGACGGCAAATTGAAAAGTCGAATTCCGTAATCGAATAGCATTTATTCGCTCAATAGCTACCTACATCAAAGAATTTCTCGAATTAATTCGATAAATCGTTTAAAAATTACCGAACGAGCAGAATTGGCACCTCTCTATGTATTACACGGAAATGTCATTTGCCAATTTGTTTTTGATGTTTGGAAAAATAATGTCTTCTGACTTTTTATTATTCGAAAAAGACGGTTCATACCAACGAGTATAGTATAGTATACGTGTTCCTATTATGACTTAATATATAAAAAAAACTATATAACCCTCTCGGTATAGAGTAATGGTGTTTAGTGATATACTAAACGATAAAAGTTATAAATGATGGTTTTCTAAAATTAAAAATTGTAATATACATATATTTTCGACAGGATTAATCTAGAAAACAACCAAACACAGTGAGGATCGAAAATTATAGGTAAAGAGAGAGTTCTTATGTATAAATCTGGGATACCTATGCACTGGCGATGTACTGACCATAGACCAACAAAGAAAAATAGAGCTAGCTAGCTCAAGCGTTACGTAACTTTCAGTGGCGCCACAGAATACATAATAGTACAGTGACGCCGAAACCATGTTCAAGTTTTAGAGGCACACTTCTTTCTTCGTCCGTTCGTTCTTTAACAGCTGGTAAACTGCTGGACGCACACATTTGCACCTAAAACCATGTTGTTGGTTGAAAACGATAGTTGCTATTGTTGGCACGCGGGTTGATATCCGCTTTTGTTTAATTTTCTTTAGCATTAGGAATACCACTTCCTGGTTTGTTTCTCTGTGTCGCCTTTTACGACACCCATGGAACGGTATAGAGTAGTGGATGTTCTTACACCAATACTGTACGGTTTACTCAAAGTACACTAGGAAATACCCCAGTTAATTTTTCACGCGAATCTTGGGTAATTAATTATAAATTTTTTAAGGTAATGAATTTCCGGTAATTCGTACCTTTTTTTCCGCAAATATAAAAAATAAATCAATTATGATTTGAGATTTTTTTAATAGAATAATGGTGACAAACGAGCACACAGTTCACCTGTTAGTAAGTGGATGCAGTGGCCTATAGATATATTCTCGATTAAGAATCAAAATGCAGCTGCGTCACCACCCATGAGGACTAAGGGTGTTACCACACCAATCGATCGATCGTTCATTAATGGTACTATGGATTAGTCAACGTCGACCGATAGTTTCTACCACACCGATCGATCGATGGTAGAATTGATTAGTCTACGTCGATCGAGCTGTATAATTATTCGAGAACCCGCCCCGTTCCACTGACCGCTATTTAAAATGTCGACTAGATGAATTTAAGCATCTCTGGCCTTAAAAACAGTCGCATCCACAGTCTTCTGCATTTGCGTCTCCGTAATAATAGTACGAGCAAGAGCGTACTGGCCGACAATAACGCGTCTCCTTTGAATATATTTTGATAGATACTGATGATGAGCCCACCACCACTAATTGTTGATCGACGTTGATCGATGATTGAACAACGTTTTATCAATCAGTATCCGTCGATCAGCTAAAGCTACCACACCAATCGATCGACATCAATTGACGATCGATTGATTGGTGTAGTAACACCATAAGACGGAGTGCCTCGTTTTCAGTGCAGAGGGTTTCCGTATCTCTACACTGAACATACGAAACACAGGAGTATAGATCTGCTACTATACGCATGTAATCTGTGAGAGCGTGGTCCCTCCCGGTCGAGCCAACCTATTCGTGCTACAACCATAATATTACTGCAGCGTGTCTCTATCACGTATATCTGTCTGCTATAAATAATTAGGTACCATACTTTAGAAGTGATTAGTATACTTATATAAAGATAAAAAGTTAAGTAAAGTTACAACCTATATACGTCCGGCACAGGTCTTCTCTCATTTCTGAGCACATAGCAATGAGGGTATCCACGACTTTTTCTGCCACCAGGGCGGCGCCATTTTACAGTGAGGTAAAATATTTGACAGATTTCATAGAGGGGACTATAATTTCTTAGTAAAATGTAATCTTTAAGGTTTCTTTCTGTCTTATTAGTTATATTTTGTATTAATTACATTAGAAATGAGCAAATCAAACTATAAATATAACTAAAAGCCCATTTTTTTAAAAAAGAGTTCTAAAGTGCAAAAAATTAAAAAACAAACCACTGACGCATTGTGTTGTGTATTAATATAATATTTTAGATAATGATAAACTATTATTTAGAACTAATTTCTCAATTAACTGACATTGTGTAGCATAAAACTTTACCTCAGTCGTAACTAGCGACATCTGGTGAGTGGAAGATTATTAGCCCTCATTAACAATTTCATTGGTGCCGGCGGGGGGATCAAACTGTGAAATTTACAGCGAGCGCTAAGCACCTGAACTACCAGGGCTCTAAAGATGGATAGGTACTTATGTATTGAAATTGCAAACATTTTGTAGGTTTGATTGTCGAGTGTAATAAGAAATTGAATTTTGTATTTTCAAAAGGAATCCTCCGTTCGCTCGGCAAAGCATCTCAATTCGATTTGGCGCCATTTTAGAAGCCGCGTCCGAAACGTAAATTTATTGCGTTACTCTCGCTCGAATTTGCAATTTTTGCCGGGTTATTTTCTCTTTTGATCTTATAAATTTTTAAAAGGTTAGATACTATTGTGTTTTATGTTTGTTTCTGCATGCCTAGTATAATTTTAGTATTCGGTTTGAGATTGCTCCTTCCGAGATCTGATCTGAGATAGATTTGAGACACGATTCGTTGTCAACCCTTAAGACTAATGCAGGACGCGTCGTCAACGCCTTTAATTCATCGTCATATACCTTAGTATCTGGGCTTTCTCGTGACGTTTCTTTCAAGTTGAAGTTTCCACTACAAACGCGAATAAATCAAAAACCACCATCTATTTCTAACTCTTTTAAATTCTTCCCTCCTAAAATGACTTGTAGAGACAATATAGAGTAAACCCTACGGAACCTTTGAAGTAAAAGTTAGACTGATAAATACTGTGGGACTATCATGAAATACTTTACGCTGTCAAAATCCATAAGCAGTTGGGAGTTGCTAAACTAGTAAATATGTGGTGTGAGACATTAATTTATTCTTAGTTCCCTGAAGTGGCAACGGATTTATAGTCTGTTCTGCGTAGTTGGTTGCTGGCGTCCATGGGTAGCAGTAGACACTTACAGTCACGTTAACTGTATTTGTTTGTCCGTAAATTGGTATAATTAGGCAAAAAACCGATTTTATGACAATTTTCCACCTGTTAATTTTGATTATTGATTGATTAACGTTACTGTCACTTTTCTACCGAACTACTCTTCAACTACTTCTACATTTCAAAAAGGAGAAGGTACTTAATTCAATGTATGTTTTTTTTATGTATGTTACCTTATTACTTTTTTCTGGGTGAACCGATTTCGATTATTCTTTTTTTTTATTTGAAAGCTGATGCTTTACATGTGGTCCCATATAAATTTGATTAAGGTGTGACCAATAGTTTTTGAGTTATTCTTAATAATTTATTTTAGAGTCGGTTGCACAAAATTTTTAATTTTAAATTATTCTAAACCACTTGACGTAGATATTCATCGCTTAACCTTTTTGATTATAAAATTTTAAAAAGCTTGTCCTTCTGCCGCCTACAAATATTAATTACACAGCGTAACAAAGAGCATGTAAGTGCTAACAGGGTATCATGGCGGGGCAGTTAATAAACTCGACCGCGTGTGGCCACTTCGCTGCCTCTTAAAACTAATTCAAACAAATGTTGTGCCATTTTTAAAACGCGCATTCGTCGTAGAATGTGGCGTTTTAGAGTTATTTGTTTTGTAATTTTGTTATACTAAACAACTAATATGAGGAATTCATTTTAAAATATTTTTCGTATAGTCTTCTGGGTAGATACCACATTTTCTGCCGACTTCCAAAACGGAGACGGCACTCAATTCGACTGTATGTTTTTATTTTTATTTTTATGTGTGTTACTTCATAACTTTTTACTGGGTGAACCGATTTCGATGATTCTTTTTTTATTTGAAAGCTGGTACTTCTCGTGTAGTCTCATATGAATTTGATCAAGGTCAGACCAATAGTTTTTGAGTTATTCTTAATAACTTATATTGAAGTCGGCTGTGCAAAATTTTTAATTTTTAATTATTACCTATTTACGTCGTCAAATAGCAGTGCTGGCAATGCTGTGTATGGGTTTGTTTTCGGTCTGCAGGGTATGAGAACCAATATGATTACAGTCAGTTAGTCATTTTATCTAAGTTTCAAGTTGACTTCAGGTGTCTATGGTCTATAGTACCCACGTACCGTCAAGAAGGCTGTGAGTTCGTTTGTCACTTCTATTTAAAATAAAAGCCGGTTAAGTACGAGTCGAACTCGCGCATGAAGTGTTCTGTACCAACGTAAAATACGTTTCTAGTAGGGGAGTCTCTTTAATTTTTAATTTATTTTTATTTATATCTGTTGTTATAACAGCAACAGACACACATTTTGTGAGAATTTCAACTGTCAACCTATTACAGATCATGGGATACAGCCCGCTGACAGACAGACGGATGTACAGCGGAGGCTTAGTAATAGGGTTCCGTTGGTTACTCTTTAGGTACGGAACCCTAAAAAAGGCACGTAGAGTATCCAGACTCAATGATAAATCATTTATGCTTTTGTGAATTCGCTTCAGGTGTATTTCGAATATTCTTGGGATATATTCTATACTCTCGACATGGCCATGTGAATGAATGAAGAACGTTTGACGAAAAAGGTGTATATGACGAATGTGAATGAAAGTGTTGGAAGGGGTAGACCTAGGCAGACGTTTCTATATCAAATCAGGGACGTCTTGAAAAAAGGCCAGGTCAAGAGTACCCTAAATCGAAGAGCATGTATGAAGGGGATAATGAAAGTGGACGAAGCGAAACAAGTATGTAAGGATCGTGCAAGTGGAAAGAAGTGGTCTCTGCCTACCCCCATGGAAAACAGGCGTGATTATGTATGTATGTATATTCTATAGATACACAAAAGTGGTAAGATAGTAACGGCTAAACCATCGATAAAACCTTACATATTTGCATTAAACTTGTAATTCTATGTCCATCAGGGATGATTTCACCCACCGCATCAATCGAAAACTCATAACCGTCTGATGAATTAGTAAAATGAATAATAAATCCCCGGGCTACAATGGCGGTATTAGGCGAAGTATAAGAAGCGATCGTAATTTACAAGGGGTGCGTTCAGTAACACAATCCGTGCACGTCAACTATATTATTTATGGAATCTTTAACATGTAAGGGCCGTGGAGGGCTCTCTAGCCCCCGCTTCAACGCAACTACAACGGACATTTGGCACAAGGAAGTGTTTCTTCTGCCTCGGTGCGCGACGAGAGCGATTTGGGTCTTTTTTCGATACGCGAACGAAATTGCTTTGGGGGTAACAAGTGTATTGTGTTTTGTATCGCGACGCGTTGAATAACTTTATTATTTTTGTGAATACAATACTATATAAAGATATTTTTAGGTTTACAGTTGAACGTAGGCCTTACCATTGGCTTCAATCGACATTGTATTGCTAGCTATGTCACAGTATTTTGTAGTAGTTAGGAGTTTTCACGTGGTTAAGTCCCGCTGCAGCGTGTTAATTAATACTGCAGCTCGAAATGGTCGTTTCGACCGAGGATGGACCACGCTCTCACTGAATACGATCGTAAAACAGCTTAATGCTGCTGTTTTTATGGTGAATGTTGAGCACCGAAGATTCTTTTTATTGGTAAAGAGACATAAATCTTAGTTATATTAGTCCTCAGTGATTCTAACGCTAGTATTCTGTGAGAGCATAATTTAGACCTAGCTTAGAGCCATGCTGCAGCTATATTAGCAGTAAAGTTGTAACACGAATGGTTCGGTTCGATTGTAGTTGTACCACGCTCCCATAGACTACCAGCGTAAAATAGCAGCTTACTGCTGCTGTGTTTCGTATGCTGAGTGCAGAGAACCGGAGACCCTTCTTACTGGAAACGAGGCAATCCATCTTAGTCCTCACGGGTGACAACGCATCTGCAATTTGATTCGTAATCGAGGATAGATGTAGATGTCTATGGGTCACAGTAACCACTTACCATCAGGTGTTTATCCTATAAAAAAAAGGATTCATAATCGAGGGTAGGTATAGATCTCTATAGGCCACAGCGTTCAATTTCCATAAGATGAAGTTGTTGCTCGTTTATCATCAGCCAAATTTTTCTGTCTGAAAGTTATACGAGAACACCTTAAATTAAGTCTTTATTACATTTAGTTTACACTGTGTATAGAAAAACTCTATTTTACTTCATATTTATTTACATTAAACTAAATTTGCCACTTATGTTTATTTTATGACTAGCTTTCCGTCCTGGCGTCGCTCGGGTGATTTCCTGATCTCGACAACAGTGCCACTTACCGAGAACAATTGTGAATCGAAACCAACCAAGAACCCAGTCGAATTTCTTCAGAATCGGTCGAGTCAGTTTTGAATTTTAGTGAGACTAATGGACAGTAATTGATTTTTATTAGTTTGATCAATAAGTTATCGGAATAAAACAAATCAGTGAGTTATAGAAATGCGTTCTACTTTTTTCGTTAGTAGCCAAAGCCAGAAAAAAACTAAATTAAAAACTATACCTACCCAATTTTTTTTAAACGTCACATTTGGCGGGAATTTGTTCCGTATGAAAAATGGAGAAACTCGAACTTCGTGCGGTTACTAAATATTTCTGCCTAAAATAATTTTCTACAAAATTGTTTTTGAAATACTGCTGTCTATTTTGGTAAACAATGCTACGTCTTATTCTACAGCGGCATACTAGTCGGCTCAATTTAAATGCGGCAGAACCGTCTGCAATGATGACACTTCTCCAGGCAGCCAACAACGACTGCAAAAAAAAAAACGTTAAAAAATCGAAGAAATTGTTAAGATAGAGTGACGTGTGACCATCTGTTATTTAGCTGAGATTCTGAAAGATTCAGAATCTCAGCTAAATAACAGATGGTTTGGGATAATTCAGTTTATTTTAACTAATACCTTAAAGTTAAAAAAGGTGGAAGCACGCTGTGTTCCTAGAAAGTTAACAGACTCCCAAAAGAAAGCAAGAGTTGCCATTTCGAAGCTAAATTTAGCAAAGATTGAAGAAGGTCTAGATTGTTCTTGCGCTTGTTTCGTAACCGTAGATGAAATGTGAGTACACCATTTTCACCCGGAGACAAAAAATTCAAAAGATTCAAGGCGTCTGCGTCCGCTGGAAAAATAATGGCCTCTGTCTACTGTGATGCGGAAGGTGTAATAATAAGCGATTAGAGACAATAATCGGAGATAGTTTCGCATCATTAATTAAAAAACTACGCGAAGAACCAAAGAATAATCGTTGAGGAAAATTGCGTGCTGGAGTGGTTTTCATCATGATAATGACCCTACCCATCGATCTGATGTTGCAGACACTGCCATCCGAACCACTACCAATTTCAGTTGATGCAGCACCTAGCATATTCTCCGAACCTAGCTCCGAGTGATTTTCACCTTTTTTCTCACCTGAAAAAGCACATGCGTTTTTTTTATAGGATCAGGGTGACAAACGAGCACACAGTCCACCTGATGGTAAGTGGTTCCTGCGGCCCATAGACATCTACATCTATCCTCTATTACAAATCAAAATGCAGATGCGATCACCGAATATGAGGACTAAGATGGAATGCCTCATTTCCAGTAAAAAGGGCCTCCGGTTCTCTACACTCACCATACGAAACACAGCAGTGTTAAGCTGCTATTTTACGCTGGTATTCTGTGAGAGCGTCGTCCTTCCACAGTCGAGCCCATCCATTCGTGCTACAACTATACTACTAATATAGCTGCAGCGTGGCTCTACCATGTATAAAAAAACACCACGTGGTGTAAAATTTGAATGCGACGATGAGGTGATGTGTGCTTCCTTCCTTTTTCCTCCAGTCCCATTTCGAGTCCCAGGATCAAGCCTTTTTTCCAAGGGCTTTTTTACAACCAACTTGCAAAGCGCTATTTAAGGTGTATTAGCCTAAAAGCGAATACGTTGAGAAATAAATACAATTTATATACAAATATTTTACATTGCGTTTGTAAAAAATTATTGATCAACCTGGTATAAATAGATATTACTAACGTTGGTAATTTTGTAGAACTAGGTATCTATTTAAATTCTTCCGAAAATTACTTGTTGAGACACTTTGTGGTAAAACGCTGTGATTTTTATTGAATACTCGACGCTGTCAGAATCCGTAAGTAATTGGTAGTTGCTAAATTAGAAAAAAAAACAAGCAATTACATAGTGTATGGTGTCACAGGAAATTTTTTAACTATTAAAGATTACATTTTAAAATAAATATATATTATATATTTTGTAAAATATATACTTTGTATGGGAAATATTCATATCTTATATTAGTTCGATCTCTGCAGTTGTTTTTTTTTTCATATTAATTTGCTTGTTGATTACTTATATTTTAGTCGTATGTAACAAATACCGATATTGTCTATAGAGTAGGCATTTCTATGTCTATGTAACGTGGCCTGGAGGCTGTGCACGTCCCATATTATATAAATATAATAGGTATATGTAGAGGGAGATATCGAGTGAGAGTGGTAGAACGCTCTTGTAATGTATATTGTTGATGGCTTATTCTGCAATAATTTGATGAAATGAAATCGATCAATTCGACGGACGATCGGATTTTCTACCGACTTCAAGAAGGAGACGGTACTCAATTTGACTGTATGTTTTTTTATGTGTGTTACCTCATACCTTTTTACTGGGTGAACCGATTTCAATGATTTTTTTTATTTGAAAGCTGGTGCTTCATGTGGTTCAAATTTGATTATGGTCTGACCAATAGTTTTTGAGTTATGCTTAATAATTTATATAGAAGTCGGTTGTACAAAATTTTAAATTATATCTTGACGTGTTAGACGTTCTTCGAAGCATACAACATATACGCATTTCTCATGAAGCATTCTGCAGCGGTATTTTCTAATTATGATGGAAATCGTGGTTCGAATGATTTTGACGTTTGACGTTTAAACTCGTTTTATTGTGTAAATATATCAGTATCGATTATAATCGAAGTCTATTTTAAATGAGTGTACGTACAGTACAGTGTAATACGTACAGTGTTATAATAATGAAAAAATATATTTCAATATAATAAGCTACAGAAGAGATGATACAACCCAAGAGATGTGCTGTAACGTTTTCCTAATAACTCCTGATAATAAAAAGTTGCGGTTGCCAACCCACTTGCCAACAGGGACAATATGGCAAATATCCATGCATGATTTAATTTGTTTTTAATTAGATTTGCTTAGACCGTAATTTATAACCTAGACTCATGGTCTCATATTAAAAACACGCCAATAATGCATGTCAATTTGCCTTACTTGGGTACAGATCAGACTGTAAATACAAGAAATGTATGTCTTACCTACGTGTGTGCCAAAATTTATTTTATTATATTGAATAAGCACACAAACAGACTTCAGAGTAGATAAATAAAATTCTAAAAGCAAAAGTAAAATGCTATTGATCTAAACTACAATTCAACAGAGTGTTTTTTTAATATCGAGCGTGCGTAAGAGCATGAGGCTCATCTGATAGTAAGTGTCGATCACCGCCTATGAGCAACTACAACACTAGGGGAATTACAGGCGCGTTACATCGCGAAAATTAACACTATAAAAAGTAAAATGTTACAAAAATACATAAATAGTTAAATTTCAGAATTGTTTCGGTCATTTCTTGGTGAATACGGCCCCAAGAATAAATGAATATAGGTATTTCCATAAAGAAAAAAAAAATCAATAATTTTCAACTCGGAACTGTATCCACCAAGCCGGCTATGTGTAGCCGTTAGACTTACTTACGCTTAAGAGTGTTGCCCTACTTTCTTCAAAATAAAATAATTTTTTTTTGTGCCGTGGCGTTTGAACGCTACTCTTTAAACGAGCGTAGCAGGTGTCTAGGTCTTAGATAATATTAGTAATTATTTAAATAAAACTAGTTTTACGGATTTTATCGCGTATATTAACTTATTTTATATTTCCGATGTTTCGAGCACTTTACAGCTCCCATGGTCACGGTGCTGTAAAATGCTCGAAACGTCGGGAATATAAAATAAGTTAATATACGCGATAAAATCCGTAAAATTAATTTTATTTCAATGTGTAGTGTTCGCGTAAATATAAGAAACCATTAGATATTATGTTTAAATTTCCTTCGTTTTCATAAAATTACAATAGATTTAAAAAAGACTATTTAATTCTTAACTTTATTGCAGAATGTAACTCCTTACGCGCAGCAGCCGTCGGGAAGAGAGGGCGCGGCGTGCGGGCCGAAGATAAGCGGCTTAGCTCCGCACCCGAGCAAGATAGTACTAGCAACCACACCAATGAGAAAGAAAGAGAAGGCGATACATCTCTATATACAGCTGCCAACGCTACTGCGTACGTCCGGGCACAAGTTCGCGTCTACAAAATGGCGTATGTCGCTTTGCTATTGTTTTCTAAACTAAATTTAAAGATAACTTGCTTTAAAGACGGTAATACATTAAGCATTTGCTGCGCTTTACACAACCGCTGTTGTGGCGTTAAAATAAAAATACATTTTCCAGGGAATATCTACGATGCTACAAGTAAAGTTTGCGCTGAGCGTTGTAGCTGTGTAGGTACGTATAGCGCACAATTTACCGTCGCGTCTAAACAGCTAATTTCGAGAGAACTCTAACCGAGTTTTCTGGTGTCTTTTTATTTTTTCCTCTTTTTTTTTTAATAATGGCGACCGTTTTGTAATGTCACTTTAATGTTTGCAGAAATGGAATGTCATACGCTGCAGTTGTCATCTTGGCAATATCTCACACAATTCTTTTTATCCCAATGAAAGGACTGACGTAATTTAAAAATATTTAAAAAAAAACTATTTTTTTTTATTTTTCTGTTTGCTTGTACATTACCTGCCTTACTGTACCCCGAAAAATACGAATTTTGGAAGGAATGTTGAAGACATTATTAATTATTATACAATGTTGGTACTCTTGTGTATTAAGTTAAAAAGTACAACAAGCGCACATTGATGGTCATCAATACTCGATACTAGTTAATTAAATTGATGTTAAAAAAGTAAAGTAAAGTTACAGACTATATACGTCCCACTGCTGGGCACAGGCCTCCTCTCATTTCCGAGAGGGTTTTAGGCCAAGGAAGTGTCCGCCGCGCTGCCCCAATGCGTGTTGGCGAACTTCACATGTCTTCGAAATATTTTTTGTCTTATTTTTCAGACATGCAGGTGTCCTCACGATGTTTTCCTTCGAGCACGTGGTAAATCAGCACTAAAAATTGCAAATGAACAAAATTGATGTAATTAAGGTTAATTAATAATCTTCACGCTTGGTAGGCTGACTGGCTACCGTGACTGCCTCGTTGATCTAATAATCAAAAGCGCGACTACTGATTATGAAGCCCCGGGTTCGAATCCCGGATAGGTCATAATAAGGTATCGGATTATTCTGTTAAGAAATTCGCAGTAATAGATTGGAGTCAAAAATTTGGCGGTGTTTTACCGCCGTGCCTCGGACGCAACGGAGAGTCGTTGGTTCTGTGCCTCATCTCTCTCCGGTCATGTCATGTCATGTCCCGTACTGTCGGACTATGAGAGTGACTAGAGAGTGCACCATGCGCACACTTGTGCACTGCAGCACGTGAGGGTAATATTTTTTTTTATATGATAAGGGTGACAAACGAGCACACATTCCACCTGATGGTAAGTGGTAAGCCCATAGACATCTACATCTATCCTCTATTACAAATCAAAATGTAGATGCGTTGTCACTCGTGAGGACTAAGATGGAATGCCTCATTTCCAGTAAAAAGGGCCTCCGGCCACCTGCACTCACCAAGCGAAACGCAGAGGTAAACCTCTACTTCACGCTGGTTTTCTGTGAGGTCGTGGTACCACCTCGGTTCGAGCCGGCCCATCCGTGCGACAGCAAAAGCTGCCGCGTGGCTCTACCACTGTTAAAAATTTAAATATGGTTATTTTCTTATACTAACTCAAAAACTACAGCCTAGTTTGCATAGACTATGGCTCTGTGATACAATAGCTCTTCATCAGTCAATCAAATAATAAAAGGTCAAAAGGGCGCTGCGTTATCGACGCCATTTTGTCAATTGACATTATAAGTAGTAAATATTTTAGTCAATTTTAGTACTGTGTAGTGCAGTTAGTTTTTTTTTCAAGGTGATCTTTCGAAGTGTTCCTAATTATTTCCAAAGCATGTTTGACAATTTTGTCTTAATATCTATATTAATTATAGTATATCGGCTTTGTGTTTTTGTCTCTGAACTTCTCCTAGTTTTGGTTTTATAGGGCGCCATATTACCCTCACGTACCTTATAATACTGTCCTAAGCAGAAGGCTGGTTTTTGAGACTGGAGGCTATAGACCGAAATTCGGTCTGGAGGACATCACTGACTATCATAATACCAGAAATCTCTCATTTTTGGAGCTGCTGTCTGTCGCTGGTCTGGGTATTTATTTGGTAATCCACAAATTGTTGTTTTTAAAGGACACTGTATTATAGCTCAGCTTCAATCTAATCGCATTGACATCGGGTAAGGACCACGCCTGCACTGAAAATGCCAGCGAGAAATAGCAGCAAAATGCCATTGTATTCCGTATGGTCTTACGTCTTCTGTATGGCTATGGTCTTTTTACGTGGTAGATAGAGCCATGCTGCAGCTATATTGTGGTTGTAGCACGAATGGGTCGGCTCGACCTGGAGAACACGCTCTCATAGAATACCAGCGTAAAATAGCAGCTTAATGCTGCTGTGTTTCGTATGGTGAGTGTAGAGAACCGGAGACCCTTTTTACTGGAAGTGAGGCATTCCATCTTAGTCGTCAAGGTTGACAACACATATGAATTTTTATTCTGATAAATGTAAATGTCTATTGGCCACAGCATCCACTTACCATCAGGTGGACCGTGTACTCGTTTGTCACGCTTAATCTAAAAAAAATGATGAGTCATGAGAAATTCAAGAATATAATGTTTCAAAAAAATAGAGGACAAGTTTGTGTTATGATCCACCACCACTTAATAGAAAGATTTTTTTTTATAGGATAAGGGTGACAAACGAGCACACAGTCCACCTGATGGTAAGTGGATGCTGCGGCCCATAGTCATCTACATCTATCCTCGTTTGCGAATCAAAATGCAGATGCGTTGTCACCCGTGAGCACTAAGATGGAATGCCTCATTTCCAGTAAAAAGGGCCTCCGGCCACCTGCACTCACCAAGCGAAACGCAGAGGTAAACCTCTACTTCACGCTGGTATTCTGTGAGGTCGTGGTACCACCCCGGTTCGAGCCGGCCCATCCGTGCGACAGCAAAAGCTGCCGCGTGGCTCTACCACTGTTAAAAGAAGAAGAAGAATGAAGAATGTTCAAGTTTAAAGAAAAAACGGTTGGGTTTTAATGGAATATTTGAAATTGCATTTATGGGTGCATTGGTGTACGATCATTCATACCTTGATAAACCTCTCCACTGTCAAATCATCTTGAATGAATTAAAGTGAGGGATTTACTTCTACTACTATCTACTATTCATTTATCCTCGATCCATTACTTAAGATTAATTTGTATAGTAACATCTTAATCTTATCATTATTGGTTTTAGGTGTCTCCGGAGCAAACCAATACTGTAGAAAAACTAACGAGAAGTCACAATGAAAACAAAATCTGGCATACAGAAAGGGCACTACGTGTCACTGCGTCACATGTTGGGAAATATGTAAATTCACTGATAAAAAAAATAAAATATGCAGAGGGCTTAGTATTTCATATAACTTTAAAAAATTAAGCTGTTCAGTGGGTAAAATCCAAAGAAAATTTAGTTATTCAGTGTTATGAGGCCATATCGGGGAAAGTTGTGACACATAGCGGTTTAATTATTTCTTGTGAACACCCCCTCATTGGATCATCTCCAGATGGAATAATAGATAACGATACAGTACGAGAAGTAAAATGTCCCTATTCAATAAAAAATTATTTGATAACACCTAAAAATTATCCGCACATAAGTAATAACGAGCTACACCTTGATGAGAACAGTAATTATTTTTATCAGATATAAACCCAGTTACTTGTCTGCAGGAAGTCAGTTTGCGATTTTTTCATATGGACTAATTGTGATTAAAAAAAAGTTGTGGTGCACAGGAATGACAATATTATTAACAACGTTATGATCCCCAAGACAACAGAATTTTATTTCACTTCTATGTTACCTCTTATTGTCAAAAAAAAAAAATATGGTATAGATTAGGCAAAAAATATTAAATAGATTTTATTAATTTACTTTTTTCATTTTTATTTAACTTTATACCTACTTTATTTTATTTACTATTAATTTAATTAATTTTTCATTTTTATTTAAAATATTGTTAGGAATATGATAAACAGTGTATTAATCAAAACCATTTTTTCTTTTAACATGGAACTCTCAACCTTTGGAATGTTAAATTAAAAGAAGTTAGTTTTTTTTAAAGTGTATTTTAACAGTATAATATTTAAACATAAAATTTTCCAACATAAAAGAAACAAAATAATCCTGCTACCTAGAGGTACTAAAGTGGATGTGAATTTACAAGAAAAAAGTTTATATGTCTTGCTCAAACCTATTACTCTTTCTACATTTATTCTATTTGAGGATATTTTTTTGGATCTTTGTATTTGGTGTGATTCAAACTGTCCATTAGTTTTATTTAAAAATTCAGGCGTGTTTACTGTAACGTTTTATGACACACAAGGTGTTGTACCTATATTAAATACTATGTCACCAGTAATAATATCTCCTTTCTGCAACAAATCTACTAATCCACATTTTTCAAATAATTGTCTGTTACTAATAGACCCACCATATGCATCCGAAACAAATGTTACACATCCAGTTGCAGAAACACCAACAAGTACTTTAAGAGTGCTGGTTGATTTATAATTTGTGTAATTTTTTGTGCATAAAAGTTTAAATAAATAAATAATTTAGATTTCTATCTAAGCCATAATAATAATTATTTAAGATTTCTATGGTGTCTATGTTAGCGCTAAATTTTTCGCGTCAGTGAAATGTGGTCCCTGATTTCATGGACTTAAATAGCTTAAAAGTGACGTTCTCTTAGCCAATTTTAAGCACAGATGCTATTGCTAATAATTCTGTTTTTTTTTTATAGAATAAAGGTGACAAAGGTAAATGGATGACCATAGACATGTATATCTATCCTCGATTACGAATCAAAATGCAGACGCGTTGTCACCCGTGAGGATTAAGATGGAATGCCTCGTTTCCAGTGAAAAGGGTCTCCGGTTCTCTACTCTCACCATACGAAACACAGCAGCGTTGAGCTACTGTTTGATCACTATATAGTTTAAATATAAATAACGCCGCATTTATAGATCGCATCCAAGCGAAGACACGGCGGGTTGCTTGATTATTATAATACTCAGTTTGTCAAAAAATAATAAATAAAACGGAGTGAGCCGCTATCATTAGTTACTTCTTCTTTCACTTATATAATTCTTTTTATTTAACTGCAGTGACTTGCGGACTTATGGTTCATGGCATTCCTTGGGGGAGGCCTATGTTCAGCAGTGGACTTGTGAAGGGCTGTAATGATGATGATGATGATGAATAGCGAACTTACAGTTCACCTGATAGTGGCTACTGCAGACTGCAGCCCATGGTCACCTGCATCCAAATTTAAATCAAGAAGGTTGCAGATGCGTTGTCACCAGCGCCGGACTTAACTTTTTGGTGCCCTAGAATTTTATAACAACCTACTTGGTACCCGGCGCATTGCTACCACAGAAGAAATAATTTTCACTGTAGTTTACTTGTAGTTTCACAATAAGTTTCACTCAGCTGTTCACCGCGACTTCGCCTGCGTGGAATTTGCTACCATTGGATTTCATGGGTTTTAATTATTATATATTATACGTGGTAGAGCCATGCTGCAGCTATATTGTGCTTGCAGCCCGAACGGGGTAGGACCACGCTCTCACAAAATGCCAGTATAAATTAGCAGCTTAATTCTACTGTGTTTGTGAGACCCTTTTAACTGGAAACGAGGCATTCCATCTTAGTCCTCAGGGGTAACAACGCATCTGCATTTTATGCAAAACTATGCCTATAACTTTCGCGCAAGTGCAAGCGATAAGTTGACAAAGTTTTACCGCTATCTGATGAACGGTATGGCAGCGCATAAAATACTAACAAACAAACATTCATTTTTATATATTAGACTGTGCTCTCGTTTTTCATTTTATATTGTTTTTCTTTTGAAGTAAAATAGTTAAAAGTTTTAAGATATACATTAATGACTGTCACACTGTTTCCTTGACGTTTTAATAGCGATATCCCTGTTAAAACGCCTATATTTTCATTTTTAATTATATTTTTAAGCATCTTAACTAAAACCTGAGAGTAGTATTTGAGGCGGTTTGAAAGTGGAATTAGTCACGGAAAATAGGCTAGCGTGATATGGGCGTATATTCTTCAGAGAGTAGCCAAATTTTAAACTCAAGTTCAAATATACTCGTATAAATAATGATATACCGTTATTGCAGTTTTTGAAAATACGAGTAAATAAGGCTTCTACTTTTATTTGTAATTATCTGAAACTAAATGTGATTTATGGGCAACAACGGCTTTGCCTACCGATCGACCCTAACGAATGTGTGCGTGCGCAGTAAAATCAGTTAAAATAATACATGTACCGTACAGTATTTTGAATTTAAGAGATAAAAAGAACAGAATGTTTAAGATTTTTTTTTTAAATAAAATTTTCTTCACCATTTGTCTATGTTACTTATTTTGAACGTTCTCTGCAAATTTAGCCGGTTATTGCAACATAGCCATGTATAACAAGAATAATGTTGGTAATAAAAAAGTGGATGGAGCTAGGAGTAGTGGGAGGCCTAAGAAAAGATATAACTATGGATTGTGAAGATGGATGGAGGATGGATATCTGTAAAGGTAGTCCACCTGAAGGTAAGTAGATACTGTGACCCATAGACATTTACATTTATCTTCAATTAAGAATCAAAATGAAGATGCGTTGTCACGCCTGAGGACTAAGATGGAATGCCTCGTTTTGAGTATAAGGGTCTACGGTTCTCTACACTCACCATACGAAACACAGCAGTTTTAAGCTGCTATTTTACGCTGGTGTTCTGTGAGAGCGTGCTCCTACCCCGGTCGAGCCGACCCATTCATGCTACAACCATAACAGCTGCAGCGTGGCTCTACCACGTATAAATATGGAAATCAATTCTTTAGGAGTAAAGTCCGAAAAAACAGAATAGAATAAAAATACGATTTTCTTCGCATTAAAGGGTGTATTGCGTGTTATTACTAAAGAGGTTTTAAGGTTTGCGTTAAACCTATTAGCCGCTAATTGATTGAGAAAAAACAAAAAGATTATAGTGAACATTAAACATAGAGGCGGAAAATAGGTGAGTGCGAGTGGTTGTGGGTAACACGATAGGTCGACGCCTGAAGCCGTATGCTTAGGCGAGACTCCGTTAGGGTAGACACGCTTTTTAGAAATATGGGACATCCTAAACTAAATTAAAGAGTGTTCGAGAGTTGATATATAAGCAAACAACCAATCAATATCATTTATTGGCAGCACTTACCAAAATTATTTATTGCGACGAAAGTGTCAACTGAGAAAGATTTGGGTAAATTTAATGTAGTGTGGTCTACGCGATACAGGCTTGCCTAGTGCGAAGACTACAGTGCGCGTGTAACCCGATCTCGAAGCACGTGTTCGGCGACGAAGGAAAATATCGTGAGGAACATGAATGACTGAGAAATAAAAAATCGAAGAATGTGCAGTCCGCCAATACGCATTAGGGCAGCACGGGCGCTTCCTTGCCCTAAAACGTCTACTACTGTCTCTATCAACTGGATTTCTATTCCGATTCTTTTTTTAAAAAACGTGAACCCTATACTAAGATTTTCTCTTGTAACGTGGAGGTAGTTTACAAACAAAAATTGCACAAGGACAAACATCCATACCCGGAAGAATTATTTGTAGGCCATACAAATGCTTGTTCCGTGCGGGATTCGAACCCGCGGCCCCCAGCGCAGCAACATATCGCTAAGGCACTGCACCACGGAGCCGTCAAATTCTGACAGCGCCATGTTTATATTTATCAGTGGAAGAATTTTTTTTATAGGATAATGGTGACAAGCGAGCATACAGTCCATAGACATCTACTTCTATTCAATACAAAATCAAAATGCAGATGCGTTGTCACTCGTGAGGACTAAGATGGAATGCCTATTTTCCAGTAAAAAGGGTCTCCGGTTCTCTACACTCACCATATGACACACAGCAGAATTAAGCTGCTATTTTACGCTGATAATATTTGACAGCGTGGTACTTCCTCGGTCGAGCCGATCTATCCGTGCTAAAACTATACAATTAATATAGCTGCAGCGTGGCTCTACCACGTTTAAAGATGTCTGCATATAGCACTTTTTATTTATTGAGAATTACCATTACCATAACAGCCTATAAAAGTCCACTACTAATCATAAGCCTCCCCCATAGATCATCTCATACGGGGGATAATTGGTGTAGTTGCTTGATAAGCTGGTTCGGAACCGCAGTTTTTTCATTTTTTTTATTCTTTCATATTGTTATCATAAGATGCCCTGTTGCCTCTTACGACACCCACAGAACGATACGGGCAAGCGGATATTCTTACATCGTCTCTACATAGTTCAGAATATTTAACTTGAACTGTACATTCAAAACTTTAAAATAATCCGGACTGTCCGGATAATACCGAACAGGTGGGAATAGCACGCGACCCCGGCGACCCGGCGTCCGCGCGGGACATTTGATACTGAAACTGTCTCACAGGACATATTCCATTGTAACTAACGTATTCTTTATAAATAAAGTGATAATAATGCCTACTTCTTGTCAGTAGGGAAAAGGTGTTTTTTTGGGTGTCTATGGTAGCTAAAATAGAGACAGAAAATAGATAGTATAGATGAAAACTTGCATGCTATGATATCTTTAGTTAAAGATTTAGGTTTCATTAAAAAAAAAACTTAATTTGTTTACACAGTTAAAGTTACAGCCTATATACGTTTCACTGCTGGGCACAGGCCTCCTCTCATTTTAGAGTGGGTTTCCCAACTTCAGATGTCTTGGAATTTTTTTTACTAATTCCTGAGTCATGCAGGTCCTCACGACGTTTTCCTTCACTGCCGAGCACGTGGTAAATTAGCACTTAAAATTGAAACTAACAATTTCATTGGTGCCGGCGGAGATCGAACCCGGGTTGTTCGCATTTGTTTGGAAAATCGAAAAGTGCACGTCTCATGAGCATTTTTTTTCTCATCTTAAATTTAAATCTATGAGTCTCATAACAACCAGCAATAGGGATCATCCATCCTGATGAAAAATGGAATTATTAGTAAACAAATTAATAAAAAAAATATGCTGACTTTATAATTTAATATATCTAGTCTTCAAAACATCTTTTTTTAGTGTCTAAATTGAGCAATATCACATAGCGGCATGTCTCGTTCGGGCGTTGTGCAACAGTCGCAGCAATGGCGTAATTTCTATGACTTTTAGAAAATGCTTTGTATTGTGCCAATTTTGACTTATTGCAGAAACATATATACGAGTAGGTTTTTTTTTATTTTTTTATAGGATAAGGGTGACAAACGAGCACACAGTCCACCTGATGGTAAGTGGTTGCTGCGGCCCATAGACATCTACATCTATCCTCTATTACAATTCAAAATGTAGATGCGTTGTTGTAAGGACTAAGATGGAATGCCTCATTTCTAGTAAAAAGGGCCTCCGGCCACCTGCACTCACCAAGCGAAACGCAGAGGTAAACCTCTACTTCACGCTGGTATTCTGTGAGATCGTGGTACCACCCCAGTTCGAGCCGGCCCATCCGTGCGACAGCAAAAGCTGCCGCGTGGCCCTACCACTGTTTACTAGGTTTTGGGGGAATAACCTTTGGAAGCAAAGATTCAAGTAGCTGTACCGTACCTGCCTCGGCATAACGAATGCTGCTTCCGCAACAAGCATCCGGAGGCTGTTGTGGCATTTCAGTGGCATATATATGTTACCGCAACGTTGTTAAGTAGCTTCGAACGTTGTCATTAAAATTTCAACCATAATTTCCTAATATTAAGTTACATTTTTATAATACTAAAGTGACAAGCGAACTTACAGTACTACACATGAGTTGTTACCGCACCGTTGTTTAAGTAGCTTCGAACATTGTCATTAAAATTTCAACTATAATGTCATAATTTTAAGTTACATTTTTTATAATACTAAAGTGACAAGTGAACATACAGTACTACACATGATTGTGAGTTGCTATTGCAGTCCGTGGACATCAGCAGTCAAACAAAGAAGACTATAGATGAGTTGACACTTCGGAGTCTCTTCTGTCACCAAGCGGCAGTGTGTGCACTGTTCTGTGTGTTACTGTAAGTAGAGAACGTATGGAACGTCCCGCATCGGGGATCTGCACGGGATAAGTGTTTGTGAAGATTAAGATGCGATAACAGCTTGTTTTTTATAGATTAAGGTTTACTAATGTGCACACAATCCATCTGATGGTGTGTAAATGCTGTAGCCCATAGACATAATCTTCAACTAAGAATCAAAATGCAGATGCGTTGTTACCCTTGATTACTATGAACTTTTTTTTTATATGATAAGGGTGACAAACGAGCACACAGTCCACCTGATGGTAAGTGGTTGCTGCGGCCCATAGACATCTACATCTATTCTCTATTACAAATCAAAATGTAGATGCGTTGTCACTCGTGAGGACTAAGATGGAATGCCTCATTTCCAGTAAAAAGGGCCTCCGGCCACCTGCACTCACCAAGCGAAACGCAGAGGTAAACCTCTACTTCACTTTTTCTGTGAGGTCGTGGTACCACCCCGGTTCGAGTCGGCCCATCCGTGCGACAGCAAAAGCTGCCGCGTGGCTCTACCACTGTTCTACACTGTTACCACGTGTGAACTAGGATGGAATGTCTCATTTCCAGTAATACGGGACTCCGGTTCTCTACACTCACTATGCGATCCACAGTAGCATTAAGCTGCTATTTTACGCTGGTATTCTGTGAGAGCGTGGTCCTTCCCCGGTCGAGCCGACCCATTCGTGCTACAATCATAATGCAGCTGCAGTGTGGCTTACCACGTAAGCTTGTTTATTTGATTACTATTCTCCGTTTAAAAATGCCTTGTCGAGCCGTTAGTGGTCATTATTTCCCCGCTATCTTCAAACAGTAAACTAATGCTGCGCATAATTGTTTTCCAAGTTGGCAGAATTTTCTAAATCGTTACGCGCAGCAGATGGACGACTACAGCACTTTTCTTGCGCTTAAGGGCGGATTCGACCAAATTTAGTATAAGTCTTATCCTGAGAATAAAACCACTAATTACTCTCTAGTTACAAAACTTTCGTTTTACCAAATCTTATCCCAGATATAACTATCTACCCGAGAGTAAATTCCTATACCGCCAAAATTCATGGAGTAATCAAGTTATGCCAGAGTATTTTAATGGCGATCGCTACATTTTAACAGCTGTTTTCGTATCCTTTGTTGAAAAAGTAGAATATTTTATCGTTGTGCATTTATAATTACTTGTATTTTTGTGATAATTGTAGGGATTATTTTTTTAAATAATGTAACGTTTACGAAATATGATCGAAGATTCTGCCCAATTTTTGCTTCATCGTAACCCCGTCTGTTTTATTTTTATTTTCAATGACACGATAATGTTTTCCTAATAGTTCTAACAACAAATTCTTTTTCGAAGGAACCAATTTGGGCTACGTTTTTTTCTGCAGACATTTTATTTCAAAAGATAAGAATAAGATTAGAAGAATAATCAACTGACAACTCAATTGGTGTTAATATTCTAGTGTTCAGTGACAGTTGATACTATTATAATCCGTCAAAACTAAGTGGGTAGAAAATCTTGCATTGTTGTATGTAAACAATTGTATTTCGATTTTAGTTGGCTTACATGTTCATTCATTTTTCATTCTCCAACTCTAGAGTTACAATACCCAGTATTAGCTACTCTACGTTTGGAAAAATGCAAACGAAGTTATGTTTTTTTTGGAGTTTTTGGCCTGGTATCTAGACCTTTAGGCCAAGTCTTGAGTAATTTTTTTTCGGTTTATTATAATTTCCCCAAGCCTTGTCTTTATGTATTATTATCCCTCTTAGTTCACTGCTTCACAATATGTTGATACGTCACATTGTGCAGCCGTTGGGAGATTTTGACGGCAACTTGAGCCAGCAGGCAGCTGACAGTTGGTGATGGCATCTAAAGGCGCCTATGCAAACAGCTTATCTTGAGAATCCATCACCATCAGAGCACTTGTTTCACCGTTTCCACTAATAGTTCACATGCGTAGACAGTTAATACATAAAATCGCAAGACTTTTACATATCAAAATCCACTTCAAACTATTATTTAAAATATACAGGAGCAGCAAACCGCCGCCGATCAAGTTCCCGCCAAGACTCCCAAACGAAGTTATCTGAGAGTAAGAGCATAGAGTAAAATTATTCTAGGGTTAGTTACTCTGGAGTAACATGGTATTTGGTCGAATCCACCCTAAGAGGTTCGGAGGTTCAAACTCGACTGAATGATTTTTTTAATGTATCTTACACGATATCTTCATATATTCAGACCCGATTTTAGATATTATTTTCATATGAAATGGGTTATACTTCAGATTCCAATATATATTTGGAGAAAAAATTCCACCACTAAGAGTGGCAAAATAAAGGATGAAATTTTTAATGTTTTTAATTCACACAACATTGGAATTGGGATATTCCTTAAAAATTAAAAGATAAAGTTAGAGCCTATATACGTCCCACTGCTGGGCACAGGCCCCCTCTCATTTCTTAGAGAGTTTTAGGGCAAGGAAGTGTCCGCCGCGCTGCTCCAATATGTGTTGGCGAACTTCACATGTCTTCGAAATATTTTATTTTTCTTATTTCTCAGACATGCAGGTTTCCTCACGATGTTTTCCTTCACCACCGAGCGCGTGGTAAATCAGCACTTAAAATTGCAATCAACAATATCATTGGTGCCGACGGGGATCGAACCCGGGTAGCTCGCGTACTGTGAAACTTACAGCGGGCACTAATCATCTGAGCTACCACGGCTCATATATTATATTCCTTAATCCACTCAAAAGTGTTAAATAATATTTTTTAACAAAGAGTAAAAGCCTACTTAAAATAACGAGTAAAGAACTTGGAGTTGCAGCATGGCTCGAAAATAACTTATTTTACGTCACACTGCAGCTTCATTTTTACGTGGTAGACCATGCTGCAGCTATATTAGTAGTAAAGTTGTAGCACGAATGTGTCGGCTCGACCGGGGAAGGGCCGCGCTCTCACAGAATACCAGCGTAAAATCGCAGCATAACGCTGTTTCGTATGGTGAGTGTAGAGAACCGGAGACCCATTTTACTGGAACATAGGCATTCTATCTTAGTACTCACGGCTGACAACGCATCTGCAGTTTGATTCTTTATTGAGGACAGATGTAGATGTCTATGGGTCACAGCAACCACTTACCATCAGGTGGGTTGTGTGCTCGTTTGTCATCCTATCCTATAAAAAATTATAATCCGGAGTCTGACGCAATCCATAAGGCATTACAATAAGGGGTATCAAGGTATTTCATCTTAGTGCTCGGAAGTGACAACGCATCTGCATTTAGATACTTAATCGATGATAATATCAATTGCTAAGCGCTACATTCACTTACCATCAGGAGAATTAAGTTTGATTTTTAACTTATAAAAAAAAAATAATTCAATTGGTTTAGCTACGAGGCTTCTACGTCGTAGCTAGATATTTAGACTATGGTATTTGGTGAAACGTAAATATAACGTAATACCAGTCTTTCGTTTAATGAGTATCTAGAACGACTGCTTCGTTGATCTAGTGATTGTAAACACGATTGCTGGTCATGAGGTCACGGGTTGGGATCCCGGGCCGGGCCAAAAATATCAGTTAATGAGTTTTTCCGTCAAGATATCCTCAGTAGCCCAGAGTCAGGAAGTTGGCGAGGTTTCTACCCCGTGTCTCGGAAAGCACGTAAAGCCGTTGGTCCTGCACCTAATCTCCCTCCCGTCGTGTCAGTTTACCGTCCCATCGGTCTATGAGGGTGACGGAATACCCTCACTCCGGTATCGCACCGGACCGGCACAGCACTTAGGATCAGGTGGAACGTATGCTAGTTTGTCACACTTATTGTATAAAAAATGTTCTCTTAATTAAGTTAGACCAAGGTAACAACTGCAGAATGTTTACAATAACTATTGACATCTACTGCGCGGATGTTATATGGATGCCTCCTTACAAAACCGCGAACTACGCAACATTGTTTCTACGAGGCAATTTTGCTGACTTGATGGGAAACTCGGTCGCCGTCGACTCGCAATGACGCACGCGGTTTCAACCCACATAGCACCTTACCAGAAACCTAATGCATTCTCACTACCTATTTCATTCTACTGACTTGATAGGAAATGTGGCTGCCGTGGAAACTCCACGATGCCACATCACTTCGTTTCAAGCATTGAACAAGTATAGACTTAATTAGTATTAGTTCTTTTATTTGTAATCTACGGTAATCTATATAATACATACATAATATATAAACTTGGTGACAGAAATAACGTCATACCAACTCAGACGGACTCCAAGGTGTCAACTCATCTATAGTCTTCTTTGTTTGACTGCTGATGTCCACGGACTGCAATAGCAACTCACGCTTGTCACCCAGAGGGGTAGGCAGAGACTACGGACTTCCATTTGGCGCGCTCCTGACACACCTCTCTCACCTCATTTACATCCATATATCTACTCATACACGCTCGTCGGTTAAGAGTACTCCTAATCTGGCCTATTTTCATTGTATCGCCGATTTAATTCATATACCTTCGTCTAGGGCGTTCCTTCCCGACCCTGCCGTTCACTTCAGCAACATAAATTTTCTATGTCACTCGTTCCTCGTTCATTCTTTCTACATGACCAAACCACCGAAGCATTCCTTTCTTAATCCTGGTCACAACGTCATCTTGCAAACCACACGCTTCTCTTATCACACAATTTCTCACTGTGTCATTCAGATTCAGCCCTAGTATACTCCTTAATGACCGCATTTCTACAGCATTTATTCTACTCTCATGCTTTTTCTGCCAGACCCATCTTTCACTACCATACATTAAAGTAGGGACTAACACAGCATTATGAATTGCCATACGTGCCTTATTTCACACATTCTGACTCCTCATAATAGCGTGTAGAGCCCCATTCGCTCTATCCTGCGTTAACTCGTCGTTCTATATCCTTATCATATCTACCATCCCTGCTAAATAAACATCCCAAATATACAAACTCATCCACTTGCTCAATCAACTCCCCTTCTATTCTTATTTCACATAACGTTTTACTTTCTTCTCTTTCAAAAACCATAACTTTCGTGTTACTTGCGTTCACTTAATAATAGTTCTTTGAAATTAAATTTAAAAAGTAATTTGGGTTTTCTGGGTCCTCCGGCGGCTACATGCATACTTCGGGACATAATATAGTGACGTTAGTGTACACGTATCTAGTAATGCTTATCCCTCATCCGCTTAAGGAGATATCAATATTATATGCAAGCAGAGCATCAATGTTGTGTCAACGACTTTTCGGGAGTAGCTTGACCGCGGTTATATTGTTCCCTTGAAGTGGATTTTGATTGGTTAAAGTAGTGTTTTTTTTTAGAATAAGGCTGACAAACGAGCACACAGTCTACCTGATGGTAAGTGGATGCTGTGGCCCATAGACATCAATTAAGAATCAAAATGCAGATGTGCTGCCACTCGTGAGGACTAAGATAGAGTGCCTCTTTACCAGTAGAAAGGGTCTCCGGTTCTCTACACTCACCATACGAAACACACCAGTGTTAAGCTGCTATTTTACGCTGGTATTCTGTGAGAGCGTGGCCGACCCATACGCGCTACAACTATACTACTAATATAGCTGCAGCATGGCTCTACCACGTATATGGTATTTTATGTAATTAAAGTCTCCGTACCTAGCATTTATACAGAGCTAAATAGTTTAACCAATTGAACTCTTATTAGAAAACTAGCTGCTCCCAGCGACTTCTCCCGCGTGGAATTTATAACGATTTATTACGATAGTTTTTCTTTTTCTAAATTAAAAGTAACCTAAGTTACTCCTTATAACATCAGCTATCTGGCAGTGAGAGTCATAATCGGTCCAGCCGTTTCAGAGATTAGCGGGGACAAACAGACAGACGGTCAGACAGACAAACATTTTTAAAATTTTTTTTTGTTATAAGTACCGTATATATAATACCTTCATATACATTTAGGGAATTCACCCCTTGTTTCTGAAGGAATGCGCAGTAGAGCTCACGATACCTTTACATATTATTTTTAATAGATCATTATCTGAAGGTATATTTCCGAAACTTTGGAAGGATGCAATAATTATACCATTACATAAATTAAGCGATAAAAGTAATATCTGCAACTACAGACCTATTAGTATTCTTCCAGTTTTAGGTAAAGTTTTTGAATCGTTAATTTGTCCTTATTTGACTTGGCATATAAAACTTATTATAGCTGATCAACAACACGGATTTTTTAAAAAAACGCTCTACTACATCCAATCTTATTACATTTGTTGATAGAACACTTACTAGAATGAGCTCAGGGAATGAAGTAGATTGTATTTATAATGACTTTAATAAAGCCTTTGACACAGTAAATCATTCAGTTCTAATCAACAAACTACACATATTATTTGGCATACATGGATGCTTATTAGATTGGTTTGCTTCATATCTCACAGATCGAACACAAAGAGTAGTCATTAGCGGTTTTTTTTCTAGAGAAATTATCCCAACTTCTGGAGTTCCACAAGGCTCGCACCTTGGCCCATTACTTTTTATTATGTTTATCGATGATATTAAGCATTGTATCCGTAACTCCAAATTTGAATTATACGCAGATGACCTAAAGATATCCAAAATTGTGAATAATAACACAGACCAAATTCAATTTCAAGAGGATATAGATAGAATTACAGAATGGTCCCGGCAAAATAAAATGTCTCTTAATACAAATAAATGCTATCACATTCAATTCTCTCGAAAATTTAACAAATATAATAGTAGTTACAATATGAATGGTGTAGATTTAGCGAAAGTAGATGAAGTGAAGGACTTAGGCATTGCTATTGACTCTCAGATGCGATTCACTAACCACATTAACAATACCATACACAAATCGTTAAGAATGTTAGCTTTTATTTTCAGAAACACCAAAGATTTTAAGTCGGTTTTACCGTTAAAAATTCTTTATTTTGCACTGGTTTGCAGTCATGTTGATTATTGTTCAGTCGTATGGTACCCGTCTTATCAAAATAATATTCAGCGTATAGAAAGAATCCAAAAAAGATTTTTAAATAAAATATCTTATGTAAGTGGCGTTCATCGTACAATTCGCAGATACTCTGAAAGATTAGCGCATTTCTAAATTTTATCATTAGAGCAGCGAAAGAATTTGCTATCTATAAGCCTTTTACATAAACTACTTAATAATAAAGTGGATTGTCCATCCCTCCTATCACAAATTTACTTGAAGGTGCCCAGAGTTTCAGCAAGGTTGTGTAATTTTAGTCCCTTTAGTGTAAATTTCAATAGCAAAAATTATGGTAACAACTCTCCTCTATGTTCTATGATGAGAAAGTACAATGATATATTCGGTAAATGTAATATAGATCTCTTTAGTGATAGTCTGGGTTCCTTAAAAAAGAAAATATACCTATACTACACTCAAACTGAAAATTAAAACTTTAAATTATACAATGTTAAGCTCTCTACCAAATTATAATTTTACCTGTATTGCATAGAAGTCTTTGTGTTTATATCATATTTTATTATATGTTAATTTCAAAACTAATTTTAAGTTTCATGTTGAAGTGTTGTGCATACCTTTAAGTTAAATACATATATAGTATAATTTTGTTTATAACTGCAATTGTTTAATAATACTGTTTTGTAAGTGTTTAGTTGGTAAGCCTAAATAAATAAATAAATAAATAAATTTAATAAAAAGCTGTTATTTTGACATTACAAACAGACACTTCAATTTAATTTATTTGTATAGATTAGTCTATTTATTATATAATTCCCTCTGTTACCCTTTTACGAAAATCACATTATGATTTGGGTAGGGGAAATTCTTACACCGCCACTTTACAACAAATCGGGAGATGGGCGCCAGCGTCTTCCTAATAACGACTAAAAATTAAAAACTACGGTTGCTGACCCGCTTGCGAAGCGTGGCAATAATGGATGGATGTATAGAAAGATAATCTACCAGGAGCACATGACCCACTGAGAGGTGAAATTTTCAAATCAGCAGTAACATTGCAACTATGGCAAATATCTCCCCTATGAGGCAATCTATGGCGGAGGCCTGTGTTCATCAGCTGTGGACTTTAATAGGCTGTAATGGATGGATGTATAGAAGATAATCTACCAGGAGCACATGACCCACTGACAGGTGAAATTTTCAAATCAACAGTAACATTGCAACTATGGCAAATATCTCCCCTATGAGGCAATCTATGAGGAGGCCTGTGTTCAGCAGAGGACTTTAATAGGCTGTAATGGATGGATGTATAGAAGATAATCTACCAGGAGCACATGACCCACTGAGAGGTGAAATTTTCAAATCAACAGTAACACTATGGCAAATATCTCCCCTATGAGGCAATCTATGGGAAGGCCTGTGTTCAGCAGAGGACTTTAATAGGCTGTAACGGTAACGGTAACGATAATTATTTGATTCATCTAACATATTAACCTAATTTGGAATAAAACAATGTTAAAACAAATTTAATTTAGAGAGATAACACTATGTGGGGGTTAAATAAAACAAATATTTGTATTTTGTATGCATATATTCGGATTCAATAATTCAATAGCTATCAATTAATATTTAATACAATTTAACTTAAAAAAAATACACTGACTTTTCATCGAACGCATATAGTAACAGTGATCGTACTTAATAGTAACTAACTTAGCTATGTCCAAGCTTAAAATTACTATAAATTACAAATTTCATTACATTTCAATCATTCTACATTTCATAAAATTAAATAATTAAACTAATAATCTCTTTGTAAGTACACAAATGAAATCGACGTTTTAATTCGATATTCCACTTTTTTTTAATAATCTATTGCTCTTAAACCCATTTCTTTCTACCGTTTAAACTGTATTAACAATCTCTGTGAATAGTTCCGTTAATTCCATTTTATTACTATTAATAAAAGGAGAAAAACTGACAAATATTGGACCAATGAACAGCCAAAGAATTCCGCGGCTCCTATTGGTCGCAAACACTAAACCGCCCAATTTGATTTTAAAATTTCATTCGATCATAATTTATTTATACAACTGTACATTTAGCATCGTAACGAAAAAAGAAACTGGGAATTTCATGATCACAGTGTCTTCACTGGCTAAAATTAATTATAACATCGTAATCTTATTAACTAGACAGTATAAGTCACATATACAAATGTAGCACACACATTTACAAATTGTTTTTACCGAAAATCAAATATTTAAACACATAAAATATGTACATTCGTAAAAACTATGTTTTCGCGTTTCCAGCGAACGTCGTGAATAGGGATCGATTTTCACTAGTAGCGTGCAAATATGGTGGTACTGGTTTTGCCTTAAATAATTAAATAAAAAAAAATAGTCCATGGCGTCGATTTTAACTTATAATACTTGGTAAATATTAAATGCAATCGATATTGATATTAGGCATCCGTTATGTCAATGTTGACGCACGATTGTCTTGAAATATGTAATAACAATTAAGATATAATGATTATATCTTTTCTTGTTTCATATACATATAAATATGTCCATATCTTTTGTTTGTTGTTAATGGCAGCATGGCCAGGCTTTAAATAAAAATAAAACCTATAATATACTTACCTTGACGCCAAAATTTAATACTTATTAGTTTGATACAGCGATAACTTATGCGGTGAAAGGATCCTCGATTATTTTAAAGTTAATTTTAAATATAATAAGTGATATGGCTTGGGGAATTTACAAGAATTAGGAAGCGATACCAACAAAATAGTCTCTATACATCTACAATATAAAATATGGCGAAGTTATACAATTCGTTTCGAAAGTAGGCCATTAAATTGATACAAATAAATTTCGTTGATTTTCGTTTGTTAGTTTAAAAAGAAAACAGTCTAGTTTAGTGAATTATAAATTAAAAATTCAGACGAACCTAGAGTTCACACTGTTTTTCTGTTTTTTTTTTGTATACCATAAAGTATAAAAATCTATTGCCAGTGAAAAAAAAATACTTAAAAGGCTTTTACTGAGTTGTTAATATCTCAAAGTACGAGAATGATTTCAAGCTTCGTCTGAAAATTTAATTTAAAATATTCCAAGATCAAAACATATATTTTAATATAATTCATTTTAAAATTTATTGAATCTTAAATGGATTCGTTAGCTCTGTGTAGTCAAATAAAGCTATGATATGTATTTACATCGAATTTTAAATCGATTTTCAAATTCATTTTACATTTTATCGCTAAGAATTTTAGAAGCCTACGCAACGTTAAATGTCCAAAAGTATTTGAAAATCGAATGAAATTCGAAAGATAAAGATGATAATTATTTCTAACAAGGTATGGATGTAGTATTTTGACAATATCATTTTTAAAGTGCAAGAGCAAAGGAATCCATAATAAATCAGCCAATGTCATCGCACACCCAAGAGAAATTTTACAACATATTTACAACTCTAAATAGAAGACTAGAAACACTACACCATGTTTATTCCGTACTTTTCAGGCGCGAAGTAAGTGTTGCCAGAGTTGGAAAAGTTCGTAATTTGCGACGCTTGGAGCATGCTCAGGTGTGGAGAATTTTGGGTTTGGTTCTCCGGGGACTCTGGACCGGAGGAGAGGATGTTGTGGTGGGAGGGCCACGCGGCCGGCGGGGAGGGGTTCCCGAAGGAGACTTGATTGTATAGCTGATTGCCGTTCGCAGTCAGATTGTGTCCGTGATGGCTGCCGTGTGATTGGTTCACCGATGACCCGTTGAAGTATTCCATCTGGCATAAATAAAACTGGTTATAGCTATAATGAGTTTGGAAACTATTAAATATAATACCTACCATGTTTGTATAAATTTTTATATATTGGCAACACAGTTCTACAGTCTACAGAATGTTTGTTATACAGGTGTTTTCCAAGCAAGAGTGAATAAGCTTATATCTAACTAAGCCATTGCTGCGTCGTCGGCTACAGCATCACTTATCATCAGTTGGGATAGTAGTCTACTAGATGTTCTCTGTCTATGAGTCCGTCTGGACAGATACCACCTTTTCCTTAATATAGGTAAAAAATCAAATTGTGTTAAAAACTCGAAAAATTTCATCTAGTTACTAGATTTCAATTAAAGATTTCAGATACAATTATTTAAAGACTAGCACGAAACTATTTAATTGCTATATTGGTATTTGGTTTTTAGTGTTAATCACAAGAGTGTGAATGAGGGCTAATAATTTTCTGCTTACCAGATGTCGCTAGTTGACACTGAGGTAAAGTTTTTTGTTACACAATGTCATTTAATAGAGAAGTTGGTTTTTAATAAAAGTTTATCAGTTTCTAGAGTATTATATAATTAATACACAAATCAATGCGTCAGTGGTTTGCTCATTTTTAACTTTTTTTTTAATTTTTCCACTTTTATGAATATCTGTGGTTTGGTTTATTTATTTTTAATTTAATTAATATAAAATATAGCCAATAGTACAGAAAGAAACCTAGCCTAACCTAACCTTTACATTTTCCGAACAAATTAACTTCCCCGCTATGAAATCTGTCAAATGTTATACCTCACTTTCTAGTGGCGCCGCCCTGGTGGCAGAAAAAATCGTTGATGCCCTCCTTGATGTTAATCTTAATTATTGCGTAAACTTAAACGTCATTGAGCAATTCCATGGTAGCTCAGGGGATTAACGATTGTAGTAAATTTGTCAGTAGGTACATGTATGTGAACAACTCAGGCCGGCGGAGAGGCTTAAAGAGGTTGCAATTTTGTGCTGATTTTCCATGCGACGGGAAAAATCGTGAGGGAATTTGCATGACTGAGGAATTCAAAACATTTCAATGATATCCATCCATATCTTTAGGGCAGCGCTGCGACTTCTTTCCTGCTTTGAAATCTTCCTACGAAATCCATTCTCTCAGAAATGAGAGAGTAGAGTAGAGGAGGTCTGTGTCCAGGGATGGAACTACTAAGTACCTATATACTTTACTACTTTTACGTTTTTATAGAATAAGGGTGATAAACGAGCACAGTCCACCTGAGGGTAAGAGGATACTGTGGCCCATAGACATCTACATTACAACCATAATATAGCTGCAGCACGGCTCTACCACGTAAAGACGTACACGTACTTGAATTAATATAGAATAAATATAAAAAAAGTTTACATATTATAATTAATAATTTTGTAATTTCTCACCTGACTGGGATAGTATGGCGAATTATACGCGCTTTGACCGTATCCCTGGTGGTGGTGCGACGTAGAGTAACTTCGGATGTAGTCCGAACTACCCGGCCAATGGAAACTGTTGTAGGAATCTGGATGGTACACATTGCCTGGTCCGTTGATGCTTTGGGGGGTAATAGGAGGGGAGGGGGTGGTCATTATCGAGGAATTGGAGCCTAGTGGAGTCAGATTCCCCGTCAAGCGGGAACTATACTGGTCCTTGACTAAATTGCTCCCGAAAGACTTCTCGGAGTAGTCCACTTTGCTGTTGTAATCCAGTCTTTTGGGACTACTGTAAAGTTCTTGCTTCGGGGTCACTCCATAGCCGTGAACGTTTGAAATAGTTTCTGATGGTGAGGAATCTTTACCGCTAAGCCTCAGGGCTTCGGAGTTGTACTGGTGGGTGATGGAGAGGTTGTTTTTTGTTAGGGGTGATGAGTCGTAACTGGCAGCGGATTCTTTCTTACAGATCACGTTTATAGGGGGACTGACTGAGGTGGTGGGGGTTATTGGTAAGTTGGGGGATGATGTGGTTATACTGGATGAGTTTTGGGTTGTTGTGTTGGATGAGTTGGTCATTGTTTTTGAGGTGGGGGCTTTCGAAGTGCTGTTAGATGAACCCTTCAGGTTGCTGCTTGAGGACAGCGAGGTTTTCGAACTGGATGATGATTTGCTGGATATCTGGGTGTTGGACTGCTGTTGCAGCTGTTGTCGGCATTTCGCTCTTCGGTTTTTGAACCACACCTGGTGGAAAACAAAGAATATTAAATAAAATATTTTACAATAAAGATACTATACAAGTAAACAATAGAGATCTCTTGGTGTAAGAGAACGTTTTTAGGGTTCCGTACCCGAAGGGTAACCAACGGGACTGTATTACGAGTATAAGCCTCCGCTGTCCGTCCGTCTGTCTGTCAGCGGGCTGTATCTCATGATCCGTAATAGGTAGACAGTTGAAATTTTCACAGAAAGTGTATTTCTGTTGCCGCTATAACAAAATAATAAAAAATTAAATTAATTAAACATTAAAGGGGGCTTTCCTATTAGAAACGTGTATTACGATGGTACGGAACCCTTCATGCGCGAGTCCGACTCGCACTTAGCTGGTTTTATTAGATTTGCAGTGAAATTGTGTAACTCCGATGGAGAACAACAGTAACTGCGTTTTTTTAAAGAATAAGGTTAACGTACGAGCACACAGTCCACCTGATGGTAAGTGGATGCTGCGGCCCATGGACGAACTATCCTCGATCAAGAATCAAAATGTAGATGTGTTGTCACCCTTGTGACTATGATGACTTACTGGTTAAAGTCTCCAGTTCTCTACACTCACCATACGAAACACAGCAACATTAAGCTGCTATTTTACGCTGGTATTCTGTAAGCGCGTGGTCCCGGATGTTATAATGTTCTTTTCATTATGATAATTTTTTGTGATAATTTTTTTTTATATATTCTCTTAGAGATTATGTAAAATAAACATGCGTGTAGTTAACACGGAGTAGAAGCTAAACCTTCAGAATTTTTTTTATTTAATAAATTTGTTAATTTATTTAACTGTTTATTTTAATAGTTAAAAGTTATATTAACCATCTTTAAATCACCGCGCAAAGAGGAAACCGAGATAATAAGAAACACTGTACACTATATTCTATTTTATTCTCTCGCAGGCTAAATCCTATAGATATATATGTTAGTGTTTTTATAGTGTTGCTTATTAGTGTTACGAGTATCAAATTTTAAATCACAAGCGTCTTAAACTCAAGTTCGCAAAACGAAGAAGTCGGGCTCTATAATCAAAACCACGAGTTTTGGTCAACTTTTTTTTTTCTTTTAAACCTGTGATTTATATTTATGATCTAATGCTTTAGCCGTGTCGATGTAGTGAGAGGCAACGGAGGGAAATTAAACAGTTGTGGTGTGTCTTTTTTTTATAGGATAAGGGTGACAAACGAGCACACAGTCTACCTGATGGTAAGTGGTTGCTGCGGCCCATAGACATCTACATCTATCCTATATTACAAATCAAAATGTAGATGCGTTGTCACCCGTGAGGACTAAGATGGAATGCCTCATTTCCAGTAAAAAGGGCCTCCGGCCACCTGCACTCACCAAGCGAAACGCAGAGGTAAAGGTAAGGTAACGTGTTACGTGTCTAACTGATAATAACTGAAAAATTATAAACTCAGTTTGCCAAGCCGCTCGCAAAACATGGAGACTGTGGCAAATACAATGATCCAATCTATAAGGAAGGCTAAATTCATCAGTGGACTTTTGACAGGCTGTATGTAATAAAAACAATGTTTCTTTGTGTTGAAAATTAAAAAAAAAAATTCTATACTCTACTACCTTAAATCTACGCATCGTGAAACAGACGCCAGATGGCTCCGTAATACAAATTACAAGCGATTATGAGTATTATAGTATTGTGGACGGTGCGTAGTGCACAGCGTGCGTATCAATTATTACCCCGTCGACGTTTGCTTGTTGGCTTACGAGTGCGATATATTTGTTGGTGATTTGGGGTTGAGTTAGGACGTTACACGGAGATTCTTGCGCGGTTATTTTTGTAAATGGAACAACCTAAGTTTTTATTGCTACGTTCACAATTATATTACAATCATATTTTTATTATTAATACTAGCTGTGTAATTTAGGGTTTTAATTATGTTGCGCGGAACCCTAATTCTTTTTCTAAAATATAAATAGCCTAAGTTACTCCTTATAACACCAGCTATCTGCCAATGAAAGTCCCGTCGAAATCGGTCCAGCCGTTTCGGAGATTAGCCGGAACAAATAAACAGACACAGACAGACAGACAGACAGACAAAAATTTAAAAAATTGTGTTTTTGTTATAAGTACCGTATATACTTACATATGCATTTAGTAAAAAGCTGGTATTTTAACATTACAAACAGACACTTCAATTTTATTTATTTGTATAGATATAATACTCGTACAATCAAATACATCAAAATAGTTATGTTATTTTTTTTATTTATCCATGAAGATGCCCATAATGATATTAGCTTGTAAATAAGAAGTAGGTGTAGATTTATTTATACATAGCGTCATTCCTGTAATCTACCAGGAGGTAGGCATCAAAATGAATATGTTTGACACTTAATTTTTTATATACATATAACTTTTTGTGTCCAATAATTTAAACAAAGAATATGTACAATTGAGGGCAAATAATAAACCGCTCACCAGATGTCGCTAGTTGACACTGAGGTGAAGTTTTTTGTTACACAATGTCATTTGATTGAGAAGTTAGTTTTTAATAAAAGTTATCAGTTTCTAGAGTATTATATTAATACACAAAACAATGCCTCAGTGATGAGCGCTTAATTTTTTTGCACGTTTTTAAATCTTATTTTATTTTTTTTACTTTTATGACTATCTGTGGTTTAGTTTATTTATTTTTAATGTAATTAATATAAAATATACCTAATAGTAAAGAAACATTAACCTTTACATTTTTGAATTTTTTCAAACATTTTTTTCAAGAAGTGAGCGAACGAGCGAATCACTGCGATTATATACTCTTTGGTGATCGAGCGTAGAAAAAAAAATAGAAAAAGTAAACGCATTCAAATTCATTGTTTCCTATAACTAATTCGCGTGATACGGCATCTGTTACAATATACCCATTGACGGGAGTTGCTCTTTTTCATAAAACATATTAAGTCATTTATTCATGGCGCACAATGCGAAAGGGGGTTCGCAGTAGGGGGTATAATCCGGTACGGGTGCACTGTGGCACGGAGCTTCCACATACGTCGGCGGGAAAGATCTCTTGCTCTCTATGAGGCTGCTACGTAACATAGATTTGAAAGAACTGCGTTATGAACCAAATTTATTTTCACAGTTTAGTTATAGATCGTATTTTGACGTATTTAGTACGTGGTAGAGCGATGCAGAAGCTGTACTGCATCTGTGGCTGAGGCTGAAATGGGTCTGTGTGACCGGGGAAGGACAACACTTTGAAAAGCATCAACACTCCAAGCCGCAAGCTTGAAATAGCTGAATATACTATTGTGCGTTTTCGTTCCGTGCAACAAGGGATAACAACTTTATATAATTAATAGTATTTTCAAGGTAAAAATAATAAAATCAGTAAGATTAAAGTTAATATTTTATTATATTTGATGCTTTAAGCTTTGTTAACTATCTCGTATGTTCAATCAATCAATTCTTTCTTTTTTCTTTTTTAAAAAACGTTACCCCCCACACTAGGATTTTCTCCTGTATCGTGGAGGCAGTTTACAAACACAAATTGCACAAGGACAAACATCCAGACCCGGAACAATTATTTGTAGGCCTTACAAATACTTGTTCCGTGCGGGATTCGAACCCGCGCCCCCCAGCGCAGCAACTCATTGCTAAACCACTGCGCCACGGAGCCGTCAATCAATATATTCTTTATTGTACACCAATACACATTAGAAAGAGACAAAATGAAATATATATATATGATGAAAATGAAAGTAAAATTTCAATGCATAATATTTACAAAATATTTGAAATTTTGTATCTTTTACCCTTTACTGATTAAATCTCAATATTTAATTCCTTCTTTATTGCATGCGAACATAATATTGTATGTAAGAAAAAAAAAGATAAGAAATAAATTAACACTAGCGTAACGTCTTTTAACGTTATCTGTTGCAACCATCAGAATAATTTCATCAAAAGCACCTCTTTAAGATTATCAGATCTCTCTCTTCACAAAGAAAATTATGAAGGGACTCCGCTATAAGATCACCGCAACAGATAAACGTAAAAATAAAATAAAAGCAAACGCTACATTTAGCATTCTAATTAGCGGTTTATTGCACTATGAAATAAGTTAAATGATAACATTTTTCGCAACATGAATTTTTAAATTTGGAAGACGGATATGGCTGATGTTAATAAATTAATTTTTACGTTGAGTTGTACGTCATTTGCACATCAAATAACGCACTGATAAGAGTGAAACGCACTTTGATCATGGAGCAGAACGAAAAGTAAGCAAAATTGGCGGTTAAAATCTGAACGAAAAAAAGTTATGAAGGTGAAACCAGTACTTATTGAAGATTTGTTCAAAGAAAATTTAAAACAAAAACAAAAGCTACCAAGCTGCGGTTCGTAAAGAATCAATTACATACTAAATTAACGATCGTTAGATTCAAAGGGACTTGAAGATTATTTAATGCATTTATATCAAAAATTGCCGAAACATGTTCAAAGGATTTCTTTTCGTATTGGATAATGCCCTGTCAAATAATGGAGTGGATTGGATGATTCGATTTTCGAATTCCAATTTTCGAATGCGTAGGTAATTCGATTGCGCGAGCTAATGCTTTACTCGTGTCGGTTATAAAATGAAAGTTCCAAGGAATCGATTTGGGATCGATGTTCAGTCATCTGTCTAACTTCGACAGAGGTAGATCTTTAAAATTTTCTTAACTTTATATATTTAAATAGCGTGTGTTACTGTTTAATAAAACAAGGCATGTTTTCCCGATTTCTTACGTAAGCTTTCTTTTTTACGTGCGATGTACGTACGTACGATGTTTTTGTTTTATAGAATTAGGGTGACAAACGAGCACACAGTCCACCTGATGGTAAGTGGTTGCTGTGGCCCATAGACATCTACATCTATCCTCGATTACGAATCAAAATGCAGATGCGTCGTCACCCGTGAGGACTAAGATGGAATGCCTCGGTTCCAGTAAAAAGAGTCTCCGGTTCTCTACACTCACCATACGAAACACAGCAGCGTTGCGCTGCTATTTTACGCTAGTATTCATTGACAGCGTGGTCCTTCCCCGGTCGAGCCGACCCATTCGTGTTACAACCATACAACTAAGATAGCTGCAGCATAGCTCTACCACGAAAAATTGTACGTCTTTACGCGTTTCACCCAGAAAGTTAGGCAGCTATTACAGACTTCTATTTGGCACTATCCTGACATACCTCTCTCGCTTCTGTCACATCCATATATCTGGACATACATGCTCTTAGGTTAAGAGCAGTCTCAATTTGGTCTATATTCAATGTATCGCAAATTTGGTCAATAAACTTCCGTCTAGTGTCCCCACCGGCTTTGTCTTTGTCTCACTTTCTCTCATTCATTATTTAAAAAAAAACATGCGTGAGTGTCGTGGAACAACACTCTGTTGGAACGAAGTTCCTTATTACATATTTATAAACGTATTATGTTATTACTTACTTATCTTCACGCACAATCCCTGACGGGGTAGCCAGAGAGAACAGATCGCCAAGTGTCACGATCCTTACATACCTCTTTCGCTTCTTTCAGATTCATAATCTTCTTCATACATGCACGTCTAGGTATCCGAGTACTCTTGACCCTCCCCTCTTCGAGCAGTTTGCTCACATGGTCTTCGAAAGTTAGTCTCGGTCTACCTCGACACCTTTTAATATTAACTTTCGCGCTATATATTTTCTTCACCATTCGGTCTTCACTCATTTGCTCAACGTGCCCAAACCATCGAAGCACGCCCTTATCAATTTTTGTGATAAGGTCATCTTTCAAACCTGCCATATTGCGAATCTCTTCGTTTCGCTTTCGGTCGGCCATGGTAACGCCGCACATTTTACGAAGAGATCGCATCTCCACTGCATTCAACTTGCTTTTATGCTTCTTCTGGCATACCCAGGTTTCGCTGCCATATAACAAAGTCGGTACCAACACTGCGTTATGTATTGCAAGGCGTGCACTCTTCGCTACGCCTTGCCTTTTGACTAACGCAGTCAGGGCACCATTGACTTTGTTCCCGGCAGCGACACGCCTGTCCACATCTAAATCACATCTTCCATCCCGGCTAAAAGCACTCAAAGTATTATGTTATTGATTAACAAATACAAATAAATGTATTACTAGCGTCTATTCAAATGAAGTGTCATTTAAAATAAAATACACTATGACATGACACAAGGGGTAGTGACGAAAAATCTTACACTTATTGTCGCCTAGCTCCCATCCGCCAAACCCGTACCGACCGATAAAGAACTTCGTTCCAATAAATGCATATTATTATACAATATTTACGTAAATATTACGCGTTAAAATCTCATATTGAATACGGGTTGAACCTGACGGTGCGATTTACACTTGGAACCGCTCTATAAATAATTTACGGTCATTAATCAATCCTTTGTTCTCATATTATCTCGTTGTCGATTGAATATTTTAAATAGAGGCAAATAGAACTTACAATTTTGTCGATTTGCCGAGATTTATAGACGGTAGTTTGTAGATTTAAGCCTGTTAAGAAACTATGTGCGTTCGATACATATATTAACATAGTTCTGTGATTTATTACCTATAGTATAATTTCATAATTCATAATTATTTATTTGCTTAGAATGTAGGTAGATGTAACAAAAGTATTATTAAAGCATAAAGTACCGATACATTCTGCCTTATCAAGGCGTGCAAATTTTAATTGAATACTTATAAGTTGCAATACATTTTCTTTACAATAATTATTGATGAATTTTAATCTAGTATAATTATGTCCTAATAGTACTAATAAAAAATGTCCAATTAATAATAAAATAAATGTCAAAAGAATAATTACGAAGTACAATATCACACAATCATTTACAAAAATGTCAAAATACTAATGTTAACATGTAAAAACAGTAAAATCAACCAACCAATAATTATTCTATCGAAGTCTTATTTTATTAACTCACAGCAAAAAATTCAAGCAATTTAGATACGGATATTAAATACGTAATTTGTTTTGATTTTTATGATCAATTCAATTTATTTGCTTATTTCTCAGTACATTCAGCCAGCAATAATATGTAATTGTAATAAGTATCTCGAAAATGGCATTTTGTATTTGGATAATGTGTACTTAAAAACAAGTTTTACTAGATATTATAGAGATTTTTTAATTTTTCTGAAAAATTTGACATGTACGTACAAAATATATGTAGGTACGTCAAAATGTCTTGTATGTTTGATGATGTGGTTTGTTTTCGATAATAATAAAATAAAAATAAAATTCCAAAGCATAATGATAGGCATTCCATCTTAGTTCTCACTGACAACGCACCTGCAGATTTTTATTTATAAAATTAGCTGTTCCTTGCGACTTTATGAATTTCGTATTTTTTTTTGCGCGGAACCCTAATTCTTTTTCTAAAACAACAATAGCATAAGATACTCCTTATAACATCAGCTACCTGCCAGTAAAAGTCACGTCAAAATCGGTCCAGCCCTTCCGGAGATTAGCCGGAAAAACAGAAAGACAAACATACAGAAAGACAGATAGACAAAAATTTAAAAAATCGTGTTTTTGTTATAAGTACCGTATATACTTTCATATGCATATTATTTGTATAGATTATTAGACATTGTTTAGAAATAAAAATGGAAATCACTGGTCAACACTATTTGAGATTTTAAACTATGAAAAACAACATCAGCTGGTCACTCTAACATAGGAATAGGGATAGATTCATCGTTACCTTTTACTTTTGAATCCGATCTGTATTGTTAACTGGTTATTCCACAATATTTCGAAGATTAAAAGGTCTCTTACGACACCTACGGGAGATGAACCTGTATTTATTGTCTTGTACATGTCTTTTATAGGATATGGAGACAAACGAGCTCACAGTCCACCTGATGGAGTGAGTGCTGTGACCCATAGACATCTACATCTATCCTCAATAAAGAATTAAAATGCAGATGCGTCGTCACCCGTGAAGACTAAGGTTCTCTACACTCACCATGCGAAACACAGCATTAAGCTGCTATTTTAAGCTGGTATTCTATGAGAGCGTGGTCCTTCCCCGGTCGAGCCGACCCATTCGTGCTACAACTATACTACTAATATGGCTGCAGCCTGGCTCTACCACGTATGAAAAAAAATCCCATAAAGTCCACCTAGACATGCCGTGACTGGACATCACATCCTGTCATAAGCGTGTTTGTTGTTGGGACTGCTCCGTCCGTCTAGAGGTAGTAGAAGAGATTGCCGATTATGATCACGAAGTCCTGGGTTAAAATCCCGGGTCAGGCCAAAAACAGTTATTAGGTTTTTCTGTCAAAAAATTCTGAGTAACAGCCCGGATCAAGAAGTTGACGGTGTTTCACAACCGTGGCAGTGCCAGACGTGTAAAGTCCTTGGTCCTGCGCCTGATTCTCTCCGGTCGTGACGGATTACCGTCCAATCAGACTATGGGAGTGAGGGAATAGAGTGCACCTGTCCTCGCGCATACTCTCGTGCACTGTAATCATGTCCTGCATAGATGGCTAGTCTCCGTTAAGATTGGCCACCGTGACCAAAATTCCGTCTGGAGGATATTATGTTTCATCATCATCATCATCATCATTACAGCCCTTCGCAGGTCCACTGCTGAACATAGACATCCCCCAAAGAATGCCACAAAGCACGGTCCTGAGCCACCTGCATCCATCGACTATTAGTTATATATCTATATATTATGTTTGTTAGTTCTTAATTATAACTCTTAATCTTAACATATTTTACCTGCACCCTAGACTCAGGTAGGTTAATTTTCAAGGCGACCTCCTCTCTCATGAAGATATCAGGGTACCTCGTCTTGCCGAAAAGCGCTTCTAGAACGTCTAACTGGGCTCTCGTGAATGTGGTACGCTCGCGTCGCTGCTTTCGTGGGTTCACACCTGGGAACAAAGAGAAAAATAGCTCTTATTTCTATAGTGACAAGGCTGTTTTTTTCATCAAGTTCTATACAGCGAGAAGACAGTCAAAGTTATTGGTACTATTCCTAGTCTAGTTACATTCTATCAAAAGTCCACTTCTGAACAGAGTGCCTCCCCCATAGTCTCATAGGGGGATATTTGCCACAAGATGTTGCCACAAGTCGCAGGCGGCGCGGCAACCGCAGTTTTTTTTATTTTTAGTTGGTATTAGGAAGACGCTGCTACCCATCTTCTCGTTTGTTTCTCTCTACCGCCTCTTCCAGCACCAAAGAGACGATATGGGGTAGCGAATATTCTTACACCGCATCTACACGGTAAGTGTCACCATCATTCAATCCTTTACAAATCTACTGTTAAACATAGGAGGGAACACAAGCGCGAAGTTCACTTACCTAGGAGCACACATAGAAAATAACGCAATATTGAATATTGCAGACGCCGATATCACGTTCTTTTAAGACTTGCACACTCTTCGATCAACATTTGCAACGAATAATATATTAGGCCACGCCGAATATCGAATATTCTCAGGGACTTTCTGGTCGAATAACCGAATATTAGATAAAAGTATTCGGTCGAGAAGTAAGTATGTAGTGTTTATTAAAAGCGTCTTTTCTCTAAAGTTGGAATGATCTACGAGAAGAAATTGAGCATGAAAATGCAGAAAAAATTGTCTTGCACTTCTAAATATTAATTACGGTAATTCAAGCGCATATTATTTTTGTTAATTTTTATATTACGGAAGTTGATTATGTACCTATGATTACTTTAATGATTACAAGAAAAATTCATTATTATAAAATAAATCGATATTTTCGTTTTACCAATTATCTGACTACAACAAAGCCTCTTACTTATGTATTCGGTATTCGACCGAATAGGATAAAAGTAGCCGACTAGGCCGAATACCGAATAATAACCGAATATTCGTTGCATGTCTAGTTATTTTATCTGTCTGCTACTGTAGGTGAACCCTGCTCTTGTGTGCGTGTTTTACGAGACATTTGAATGAAGTTTCCGCTATTTCACCGTTTCATTAGCGTTGGAAGTAGTTTGAATTGGTTTGGCCGTACATCAACGTGTAATACGGAAATTAAAATGTTAATAGAAGTCGATCTGGTGCCGACCGGTCGCTATAGACGTAGGTTTTTGTTTTACGTCCATTTAGGTGGAGAGGAGCGGCGCTGACATGTCACCTGTCGGTTTGAATTTATCGATTATTCGATTCGATAGCTAGCGATTTTAGATAGCGATATACTAATTGAGTAGATATTAAATTGTATCCATGCGTTATTTATAATTTGAATTATTAAGATAATATGTAAAATATTATTAAGGCATACAT
This sequence comes from Parnassius glacialis, assembly GCA_033319125.1. NCBI lineage: Eukaryota > Metazoa > Arthropoda > Insecta > Lepidoptera > Papilionidae > Parnassius > Parnassius glacialis. The sequence goes on along the minus strand of JAVANC010000029.1, from coordinate 6,287,506 downwards.
TTAAGTGCACTGCTGGATATTTAAAAATGCACCATCGTAATCGGGAATACATTTGTTGAACATGACGCCCATACTCATAACGGAAGGCATGTTATATCATTGTAAAATAGCAGCGTAACGTTACAATTTGTACGTGGTAGAGCCATGCTGTAGCTATATTAGTAATATAGTTGTAGCACGAATGGGTCGGTTCGACCGGGGAGGGACCACGCTCTCACAGAATACCAGCGTAAAATAGCAGCTTAAGACTGCTGTGTTTCGTATGGTGAGTGTAGAGAACCGGATACCCTTTTTACTGGAAAAGAGGTATTCCATCTTAGTCCTCACGGGTGACAACGCATCTGCATTTTGTTTCGCAGACGAGGATAGATGTAGATGTCTATGGGCCACAGAAACCACTTACCATCATCAGGTGGACTGTGTGCTCGTTTGTTATCCCTATCCTATAAAAATCCTATAAAAAAAAAACTATGTTCCATATGGGCGAGAACCGGAGACACTTTTTACTGGTGACGAGATCTTCCATCTCAGTACTTAGGAGTGACAATGCTTCATCATTTTTATTCGTAATCGAGTGTCTGTAAGCCACAGTACCCACTTACCATCAGGTAGTTTTACTAGGATATAAGTAGGTACTATCAGAAACAGTAGCAGTTTGGAGTGGTAGCCTCATAGCGGTAAGCGACATGTTTAGAAATTTAGGAAGTCGACGAATGGAGGTGGTAGTAATTGTAATTATTATGGTAATTCTATTCTATTCTACAACCTGTGTTTTTATTGTACCTAGTCAGGTCATAAATTCTGTCACATGTTTAATATAAAATAATTGAAACAAGTTTATTCATTATGTAACCATTTATATACCAAAATGAACTTAACAAAACATAGATTCTTATGACACTAAAGTTTATTCAAAATGACCTCCGTGATTTTGAATACAGGCCTTCAATCTGCGCGGCCAGTCGTCTATCGCAGCACGAACGAGGTCCATGTCAATATCGGCGGCTGCCTTCATCAAGGATGTCTTGAGTGACTCCAAATTGGGATGAGGCTTTGAGCACGCCTTTTCCTCCAAGTATTGCCATATCTTGTAATCTAACGGATTCAAATCTGGACTGGAGGAGGGCCAGTCTTCGTGCCGGATGAAGTCGATTTCACGCGCCGCCAGCCAGTCTTGTGTGCTCTTCGCTCTATGAGCTGGCGCCGAATCTTGTTGGAATACCCAGTGCCTGATATTGAAACCATGGTATGAGAAACAGGTTCCACAAGGTTCGTCAGGACTGTATTTTGATACACAACTGCATTCGTTTTTACACCTTTTTCACAAAAATGTACCTCTGTTAAGCCCCAATAAGAAACTCCCAACCATACCATGAGCGAGGATGGAAAATGACCTCGTTGGACACGCGGAATACGGTTTCTCGCTTCTTCACTACTGTGTGCGTACACCTTATCATTTTGTTTGTTGTAGCTCTCTTCTACGGTAAAAATTTTTTATCCGAAAAAAGAATTTCCCGATATTTTGTTCCCGCGTACCGCTTCAACAAAGCGCGACATCTATTCAGTCTCAGGTCCATTAGACGAGCATTCAAACGATGTCCTGTTTTTCTTCGATATGCCCGAAGCCCTAAGTGTTCATTTAACACCTCCTTTTCACCGTGGTTCTGCTTAACCCCATCTGAAGGGCCAACAGTTTCTGCTTACGTTTGGGATTTCTTTAAATTCGCGTCTTCTCAGCTTTTGTCACTGCTGGAGTCCTAACAGACCGAGGGCGACCACTTCTTGACCTGTCATCTACACTAGAGTCTTCATTGTGTCGTTTGATGGTACGATAAACGAATCTTTTGATTATATTCAAATTTTTCAGTATGTCAAAAATTTGAATTGGCGCGTAACCGCAACGATGCAACGCAATAACTGCAACACGGTCTTCTTTAAGCGTCCACTCCATATTTAAAAATTAGTAAAATTCTAAAAAGTATACAGTTTTATTTTCATGAACAATTCGAAATTCGAATTCAATAAACTTTTTTTGTGGCCAGCATTCTAAAAGAATTGTTTTTACTGTGTGACAATACTTATGACCTGACTGTATATAATGTTATTTAGGAAAAAAATCCTGCAAGGTTTCGTGATGGTTCTTCTCAGGATAGAGCATTTTTCTTAACCAGTGGGAAAAGCAAACAATCACTCCTTAAGAATCATTCGAAATCTACATTTAATAAAAAAATTGTCTATTCTATTCTTAGGATCGCTTTTTGTGATATTCTTTGGGGGAGGCCTTTGTTCAGCTGTGAACTTGTGAAGGGCTGTAATGAGGTATTGCATCTTGGCGCAAAAAAGTTACTACATCATATAATAATTGGACTATTGCGTTTGGTTCTTATTTTTTCTCTTTTTTCTATAGAGTAAGGGTTACAAACATGCACACAGTCCACCGTATGGTAAGCGGATGCTGTGGTCTATAGAGATGTACATCCATCCACGACTAAGAATCAAAATACAGATGCTTTGAGGATCAAGATGGAATACCTCGTTTCCAGTAAAAAGGTCTTCGATATTTCGACATTCAGCATACAAACTTTCGCTTTGTATCTTCCCCTGGTATTCTGTGAGAGCGTAGTCCTTCCTCGGTTGAGCCAACCCATTTGTATTACCATCACCATTATTTTTATAGGATAAGGGTGACAAGCGAGCACACGGTCCTGATATCAACATCTATCTTCGACTACGAATCAAACTGCAGATGCGTTGTCAGCCGTGAGAACTAAGATGGAATGCCTCGTTTCCAGTAAAAAGGTCTTATGTAGCTGCAGCGGGACTCTACCACGTATAGCTTGTAAGGGTTAATTTAAAAAGAGGCCGTACGAACAAATTTATTCAGTCTAATATCACAGCTAGAATATCACATCATCGGCATCTCCCTTTAAAAACATAAAAAATTGTGCATTTACAGTTGTCTCGCGTATAACGACCGATAGCACCGGTTCAACACATAACAGCACCAAACGCATAAATTTCTCGGAATCTTAATATATGTACTAATCACGTTATGCTAATGCGGTGTGAACGCGGCTTCCGTGCTACGGACTTTTGATTTGACTATGATCAAACAGCGGTTCTCAAACTGTAAGGCATACTATTTCTATTTATTTCGAATGGTAAAAGTAAATTAAGCTGCAGCCTATACACGTACACAAGTGATTTCTTATATTTACGCGAACACTACACATTTAAATAAAATTAGTTTTGCGGATTTCATCGCGTATATTTACTCGAAACGTCGGGAATATAAAATAAAATAAGTTAATATACGCGGTTAAATCCGTAAAACTAGTTTTATTTAAACATATACAAACGGCAGTGGGAACCATGAAAAAGGAAAGGGAAACGTCGACAAACTCACCCTGAAGAAAGTACGAGCGTAAAACAGCAACATAATATTGCTGCGTTTCGCAGGGTGAGTGCAGAGAACCTTACAACCTTTTTACAGGTAACAAGACATTCCATCTTAGTCCTCAAGGATTACAAAGCATTTTCCTTCGTTTGTCATTCTTACGTCTAAATAGAATGAGGAATATTTTCTCGTTTCGAAATTTCGTAGTACCACATCCTAAACCATACACACTAATCTGCTGTTAAAATAGTACAGATAAAGAAAATATGTAAGTTGACAACAATGTACATGTATATGTATATGAAACGGTAACGCACACTACATACCTAATTATCTTAGGAATAGTATACCGTACACGATCATCGCGATAAAATAGCTAAACCTGTTTGTCGTCATGTCGCTAATACAATGAATAGGTTGTTTGTTGTTATCACCCTTGATTTACCAATTTTACAATAAAATTAAAGCCTATTATACGTCCCACTGCTGGGTACAGACCTCCTCTCATTTCTGAGACGGCGAGGTCTTCGTGTTGGCGAACTTGACATGTATTCAAAATATTTTTTTTCTTATTTATCAGACATGCAGGTTTTCTCAAGATGTTTTACTTTGCCGAACACGTGGAAAATCAGCACTTAAAATTGAAATTAATAATTTCAGTGGTGCCGGCGGGGATCGAACCTGTGTTGCTAACGTACTGAAATTTACAGCGAGCGTTAACTTTCGTTTATCTACTCATGTGGCGCTAATTATTTGAGCTACCACGGCTAAATTTTACGATGGTAGTTATTAAAAATAATAATATATTTACTGCCAGCACCAATGTTAACCGTTTTGTGGTTTAATGGTGCTGTATAGTAACTATACACTGTAGTGATATGTTTTCATCATCATCATCATTACAGCCTTTCATAAGTCCACTGCTGAACATAGGCCTCCCTCAAGGAATGCCACAAAGCACGGTCCTGAGCCGCCTGCATCCATCGACTTTCTGCATGTCTTACCAGGTCGTCACTCCATCTCGTGGGGGGCCGCCCTACACTTCGCCTACAGGTACGAGGCTGCCACTCAAGAACCTTTCTTCCCCATCGGTTGTCGGTTCTTCTAGCTATATGGCCGGCCCACTGCCACTTCAGCTTACTAATCCGTTGGGCTATGTCGGTTACTCCGGTTCTACTGCGGATATCCTCATTCCTACGTTTATCACGCAGAGAAACTCCGTGCCGTGTAGTGGCGGTCGAGTGCCGTGTAATGGCGGTCGAGAATATCCACTACCCCATATCTTCCCGTGGGTGTCGTAAAAGACGACAAAGGGAAACAAGCAGGATATCGGCAGCAGCATCTTCCTGATAATAGTCAAAATTACAATAAAAAAAAACTGCGGTTGCCAACCCTCTCGCCAAGCGTGGCAACTATGGCAAATACCCCCCTATAAAGTGATATGTTTTATGTATCATTAAATAAATAAACAAAAAGTTGAGACAAAATCAAACTTACACACATTAATAACGCACATGGTTTGAATAAGCCTAGGGTTGTCATTAGTATAGAAAAGACCAGGCATTTCAGTTTTTAGCCAACGTTTACTAAAACTCACCACAGTAAAGTTTGGAATCCGCTGTCCTAATTAACATACGACAGAAATTTGATTGAAAAAAATCTCATTTGAATTTTGTGGCTTCGCGTCTTGTGCTGTTAGGTGTTATGCTCGTGTAAATTGAATAAAATAATTTACGTGTAATGATTAGCGCTCACTGAAGCTTCGATATAAAATTAATTAGCCGTGATAGATTAGAATGTATATTTTTTTATAAAATTGTAATAACAAACGAACTTACTTTAGTCTACCTTTTTTTTATAGAATTAGGGTGACAAAGGAGCACACAGTCCACCTAGTGGTAAGAATAAGTGGTAAGTGAATACTGTGCTACATAGACTTCTACGTTATTACTCAATTAAGAATCAAAATGCAGATGCGTTATCACTACTGAGGACTAAAATGGAATGCCTCGTTTCCAGTAAAACGGTTTCTGGTTCTCCACAGTCACCATACGAAACACAGCAGCATTAAGCTGCTATTTTACGTTGGTGTTCTGTGAGAGCGTGGAACCCCAGTCGAGCCGACCCATTCGTGCTACAACCATAACATAGCTGCAGCGTAGCTCTATCACGTAAAAACCTGATAGTAAGTGGCTATACGGATATCTATCTACTACCAACTACCAACTTCAAATGTAGAACTCTACAGATGCATTGTCACCTCTGGGGACTAAGATGGAATGCCTCACATTTTGTAATTATACATCTATACACACGTCACGACTGTAATGCCGACAGGATAGGCAGAGTCTAATGTTTAGACAAAATATTGTAATATTTAGTAATAAGTTAATCGGTGACTAGCCTATCGCCTACACAAATACAAACGCAATATCCCATTCGTAACCTTTTATGACATGCTAGGCAAGTAAAGAGTTGGCACTATCTTTTTATTTTAATAAATCCCACATAGACACGGTCCTTATAAGTTCCATACCAACATGGAACAAATAAGAACGGTCATCTGTGACCCAGACCCGACAGAAACGAAACAAATCTTAGTTTTTTTGTTATTTTTTATACAGTTATATTATATCTTTTTTATATTCGAAATCAATGGCTAACACCAAAATATTGCCTTATGTTTTTGTTCAGGCGATACACAAAAAAAATACAAAATACCTATTTATCTACAAAATTCGTAAATGTATGTAACTAAATGATGATACAATAGCTATGGGATGTATCTAGGTGACCTGGAGATACAGCTGGATTATGTAATTTTTAAACTTCTAGTACAACAATCAACTTGAATTCATTAAATTATCACGTGAGGTTAGCACGGTCGTACTGCAGTGAGCATTTGAAAACCACGGGTATGCAACCACATCCGGCATCAATAGAGGGCAGAAACAATAATACTTTAATCAGGTGCAGAATTCATTCACGACACGTTACGACAAAAATATATTATACTTATATTATATTTGGTATAAACGCAATAACAGAATATTACTGCTCGTGCTACCATGGTAAAAGGACATTGGGAAGTTGCTCACACCTCATTAGTGTTGTCTATTACTTAGGGTGGGCTAGACATCGAGATCACTTTAACCACCCCGTATAGGGTATGAATTATGTTTTAAGGGACATAGAAATTCAATAAAACTTTATTTCGACATATTGGTTTTATTTATTTTTGTTATAGATCATGGAAATCCAATGATAGGTACCTAAATCTCTGATGTGCAATGAATCATCGAAAACAACGATTTTAATGAATCCTAAGTTAATTGTTGTACTAGGAGTTCAAAAATTATATAATCCAGCTGTATCTCCTAGGTGTATCACCTAGGTATATCCCATAGCTATTTTATCGTCATTTAGTTACATACATTTACAAATTTTGTAGATAAATAGGCATTTTGTATTTTTTAGAGGACCGCTTGAACAAAAACATAAGGCAATACATTGGTGTTAGCCATTGATTTCGAATATAAAAAAATATATAATTTAACTATATAAAAATAACAAAAAAACTGAGATATGTCTCGTTTCTGTCGGGTCTGGGTTTTTTTCTATGGGGCGTGACCGTTCTTCTTTAACATGCTTAGTAATTATACTGCCTTCTAAACCCCGGGAAAACATCGGTGAACGTACTGCTGTTTGGCTGCAAAAATATTTAGAAATAGGAGAGTGGCACCTAACCATTCGGACTCCTGGGCAGAAGATGAGTTCTACAAAATAATTTGGATAAGCGCTCATCTTAATTTCAAAGTACGCGAGCCATTCGAGTTAGTTCCTCGCCGCACCCACGATACTATTGATAGCAATTTTAAATACTGAGTTACACGCGCTCGGTAGGGAAGGTAACATCGTAAGAGACGTTGAAGAAAGCCATAAAGGAGAAAAGAAGGGGAAAATTGACCAAAAGGATCCTTCTTCTGCACGACGACGCGCCTGTTCACAAATGCCATGTTGCGATGGCTGCCCTGCAGAAGGTGGGCTTCGAAATTTTGCCACACCCACCCTATAGTCCTGCCCTGGCCCCCAGTGATTATTATATTTCCTTAAAAAAAAGGACTTCGTGGGAAAAAGTTTTTAAGTGATGAAGAAGTGAAGGAAGCAGCTTCGGCGTATTTTTTAGACAAAGACAAATTATTTTTTGAGGGTATACATAAGTTAATTAAAAGATCAGAAAAATGTATTAGGGTAGCAGGTGAATATATTGAAAAGGAAAAATAAATTTGGATTTTTAATTCCACTCCTTACCCCCCATTCCGCGAACTTTAAAACGCACCATAGTATGTGAAAGAAATTAAATTATTTCCAGGACGTCTCAAGTCAACCAGCGCGAATCGGGATAGCGCGGCTCCTACTCATAAAATCCTTCAAGAAATGAGCGAAGGCTGTGTTCAATAGTGGAACGTAGTACTTATATAGGATGTTACTTGCTTTCAACTTATGTCCGCTTTTTTACATGATATGCGAATAACCCTTTTTTTAACACGTTTTTATTAGCTTTGCGTGTATTTATTTGTCTAATTATCTATGGAACGGAATCCTTTAGTGCAATTTTCAACAATTTGTAGACGGTCGATTAAATTAAAAATTCGCACTCGTATTAAGGAGCGATGACAAATATATTTATATAAAAACTTTATCCTAGTATCCCGATCAGGATCACCAGAATAATTTTCTCTAGAATCATCACAGATCTTGATCAATACGTGTTTTTAGAATTTTCTTGAATTTTAATATTATTAAATAAATAGTCGAAGAAAAGCATCAGCCAGTTTCAACAGTAAACTTAACTTTAAATGGACATTTGTCTTCTGACTAACTTAGAGGAATTCGAGCATCATAAATCACACAATGAAATGGAAAACAAACAAACATGAAAGCGGGTCATGTTAACCACGTACTCAAGTGTAATCCCCATACAAATTAGAGGGTACTTACCAACGTGTCATTACTCAAATCTAGAAACACAATGGTTGAATTGATGTTAAATATCATGTATTTTACCGTGTATGAAATAAGAAAGAAAATTCGGTGATAGATTACTTGACAAGTTCAAAAGATGTTCCAAACACTATGGTCAGGCAGACAGCGTGTCGGAAAGCGCGCGCTCATGTCTACCATGAACTGCATGAACAATTAAATAACGCACAGACAAATTGCTGTATTTATCAATTAAGGAATGCTATACTTAACAGGCACGTAAGAATGCATTTAAATACCACTTTAATATAAAAACAAAAAAAATAGTAGAACCTGTAACTATTAGATTTAGGAAGTTTTGGCGGAAACTTGACCGCTGACGGATTGCTGCTCCTGTTGTATCTTTTAAATAATAGTTTGAAATGTTATTATTACACGTAAATGTAGTGCCTTTTTGTTTATTTAATGTCTATGTAAGTGAACTGTTATTGGAATACGATGTAAGAAGTATTTCGATGGCGATAAAGATAAGTTTATACACTTAGTGGCTTTGCGATGTTATCGTCATTAACTGTTCACTGGATAAAGCTGTCATCAAAATCGCACAATAATTTCACAATGTGACGCATCAGCATACTGTAGTTTTTTGAGCAAAACAAAAAACAGATTAGGCTGCATGTTTTAAGACCTTTGTCTGCCTTACTGGTGAATTGAACCAACAACGATATCTATGGTTAAGAAAGTTTTGGCGGGATCTTGATCGCCAGCGGAATGCTGCCCTGTGTTTTAGGGTTTAAAAATTGGTTTTAAGTGAATTTTGAGGAGTCACAATGGTGCAATTTAGTATATTAAATATGGGAATGATGTAATAAGTATTTCTATGGTGATATAAACCTCCGTTTTTTGTTCTCTGAGGGGTCTTGAGATATTCAATCTGTCTCATCGGCATACTGTGAAGAGTTTTGTGAACAAAATACAAATTAGACTAGGTTATATGCTCTACGAGTTTTGCCGAATTGGCGGATCGTAACAAAAACAACTATCTATGGTTTAGATTTTGATTTAATACAGGCTAATATTTTCCGCTCACCAGATGTCGCTTGTTGGAACTGAGGTAAAAGTTATTTGTAGTGTCACCATTAGCGTTTTAAATAAAAGGTTTTCGGTTTCTAGTGTATATACCACCTATATATACACAAAACAATGTCTTAGTGATTGCTCTTAACTTTATTGCAAATTTTTCTCTCTCTTTAATTAATGATAAAGAATTTAAATATAAATATAGTAAAGGTAATAACCCTATAATGGCCTTAAAACGCAATTATCTTTGCCATAAAAAATAAAATATTTACGCACGTTTGCGAAAAAGAAAAACATTTTAAAAAATTGGTTACATTAAAAAAACAATATTAATCGGTTTTTATACACATATCACATAGGCAGTACCTTAAGGTTCAATCCCTGAATAATTGTTTTATAGTGATGGCTTCATTGAGTTATAATATGTACTACGTACTAGAGAAGCCATTTCAAAGAAAAACTGTGTCCTACTCTATGTCTTCGCGCAAGCGCGGGAGTAGTAGTCGCGCATGCGCGAAGACTTTTATTTGATATAAGATATTAATATAAAATAAATATAAGAATTTAATATAAAATATCTTAATTTAATCTAAAAAAACATGTTATATTTCTAAATAAAATGTAATAATAATTATTTTATGGAATTCACAAATCTTCAATTTACGCAATATTTAGTTTGTACGGATTGCACTACAGTTCAGTTGAACATAGTCAATGTTCGGAATGGCTTCTCTAGTACGTAGTACATATAACTCAATGGATGGCTTAAAATAAATCAAGTATGTTCAATAATGACGCCTAGAAGGACAGAAAACAGTTTTCGATCTTATTTTCATGAGTTTTCTATTATTACTAGATACATTCACCTCGCTGTCAAGCGTGGAATATAAAGATGAGGCAGCGTGTATTTAATCATAATGACATTATGATGAAGATATGATAGATCATAGAGTAACTTAGGCTATTCTAGTTTTTGAAAAAGAACTAGGTTTCTGCGCAAAAATTTAAAACCCATGAATCCAATCGTAATAAATCCCACGCATGCGAAGTTTGTATTAAATATAATATGATAATATGATTAGGCGAAAGTCTTCTTTTGTGTTCTATTCCTTAATATATCTGTAATAGCCTCCTGCTCATGGCCTCACAAAGAAATATTTGATATAATTTCGTAAGTGGATTGGCGACTGAATACCATATGTATTACACCTTAACGTTGCTACACTCCGTTGGTTTGCATATTTTACGATATAATTTGTCGTACAGATTTTTTTTTATAGAATAAGAGTGACCAACGAGCACATAGTCCATCTGATGGTAAGTAGTGGCTGTGGCCCATAGACATCTACATTTATCCTCGATTAAGAATCAAAATGCAGATGCGTTGTCACCCGTGAGGACTAAGATGTAATGCCTCGTTTTCAGTAAAAACGGTCTCCAGATCTCTACACTCACCATACGAAACAGCAGCGTTAAGCTGCTATTTCGCGCTCGTATTCTGTGAGAGTGTGGTCCTACCCCGTTCAAGCTGACTCGTATGTGCTACAACCATAATATAGCTGCAGCATGACTCTACCAAGTTGAAATGATGGTCTGCCATCTATCTGATCACAAGGTTGTTTTGCTCTTTTCTCACTACTACTACTACTACTACTATACAATTTCACCTACGGACGAAATAGGCGTATAAATTAACTTAAGCAGCATCCATATAAAAATTCTAATTTGTAAAAAAAAATATTATTAAAAAACACAAACAACAGTTCGAAACTCAGCTGGGGCGCAAATTGTTATTAGACTATTCAATCGCGCGTTCGTTCACGGATTAAAAATAAAAATAATACATCGTTCATTCGAAACTAGATGCAGACCGTCCCCATTCAGTCGGCTATTCCAAACAAACATTTCATACGAAAACTGTCACATTACCCTGCCATAGAAAAGTGGAAATAAATAGACATTCATCCATCTCTTTCTAGTTTAGTAAACAGACGCGTGGCAGACAGGGACGGATATGTTTCGATTGTTATAGTTGACAATGGGGGCTCGAGCGCTAATCCTCATGACATGGCGGCCTTTTTTTAGAGTTAGCGATATTATCTTCACGGTTGATTTCTGATAGGGCTACTGCATAGGGTTGCTGCATTTTAAAATTTTACCGGACTGTCCGAAGAGAAAAGAAATATTAAAACCTAGCGTATTTTAATCAACTTCCAAGACAAAATATAATGGATATCACGTACGTGTTACATTTCCTAACACTTCTTGAACTAACCGATGTTAAAGGCGACGTAACAGGCAACACCAATAATAACAACAGCTTACACAAGACTATCTCCTTTATTATACCAAGAAGTAGTTTTGAACGTTTCACGTAATTTATTCGGAACTTTCATATCCCTTAAAATTGTCCAATATTTTACTCAAAACACTTGGCAGCCCTATAGCGTATAAGGCTTGTTTATGGTCGCTTGTCTATGACTGCTAATGGTAGATTCGTGTTCAGATCTCGTTACGGTGTATCGATAAAATTTGAAAGGTGCGGTTTAGATTTTCTATTATAATCTCCTGCGCTGGAACAGGACTTACTTTCTTACCTCCTATTTAGATATATGTATATATTTTAGCTTTGAATATATTTTGTGAACGACGGAAGAACAATTTGACTAAGACAATGCAATCATCATCATTACAGACAATCACAAATATAGTGCTGAAATCAAGTCACAAGACAAGCTCACAAATTGTCACAAAAAATGGTAACCTAAGCGTCTGCACAATCTACTCCCTGTATGTCTTTTTGGGATAATATTTTATCAAGTCTGTAAAAATTGCTATATCATACCAGACCACTTTTTTATAGGATAAGGGTGACAAGCGAACACACAGTCCACCTGATGGTAAGTGGTTGCTGTGGCCCATAGACATCTAGAGCTATCTTCGATTACGTATTAAAATGCAGATGCGTTGTCACCCGTGAGAACTAAATTGGAATGTCTCGTTTCCGGGAAAAAGGATCTCCGGTTCTCTACACTCACCATACGAAACACAGCAGTGTTAAGCTGCTATTTTACGCTGGTATTCTGTGAGAGCGTGGTCCTTCCCCGGTCAAGTCGATCCATTCGTGCTATTATACTACTAATATAGCTGCAGCATGGCTCAGCCACGTGTGCCATACAATATTATACTGAGAAAAGTTAAAGAAATTGTGTTATTACCCCAAAAATGTTTTCGTTTTACCACGTTTTTTTAAATCACTTTCTTGTTTGTCTGTCCGTCAGTCGTTTCGAGTGGAATCTTGTAACTCAAATTTCAAGCTCTTCCCGATGAGCTAGACTTGAAATTTTGAACAAAGACAATTTAGGAATACGAATGAACAAAAAACCTGGTATATTATATATTTTTATACAAAATTAAAAATATCACTTGTTTACTTTAAAACCAGACATCACTGAATATATTTAAAAAAAAATCCTACAGCTTATTCTCTCTTACTTTATCTAATGTTTTACTTTAAATCTTTAATTGTTATTAACCTATATGGATCATGATGTCCGAAATAAACGTTTATTAATATTATTTATCTAAGGAAAATTTTAAAGTTTCCGTTGGGTATTAATAAGTAATAGGTAATAAGTAATAGGTAGCAACAGTGGTAGAGCCACGCGGCAGCTTTTGCTGTCGCACGGATGGGCCGGCTCGAACCGGAGTGGTACCACGACCTCACAGAACACCAGCGTGAAGTAGAGGTTTACCTCTGCGTTTCGCTTGGTGAGTGCAGGTGGCCGGAGGCCCTTTTTACTGGAAATGAGGCATTCCATCTTAGTCCTCACGGGTGACAACGCATCTGCATTTTGATTTGTAATAGAAGATAGATGTAGATCTCTATGGGCCGCAGCAACCACTTACCATCAGGTGGACTGTGTGCTCGTTTGTCACCCAAATTCTATAAAAAAAAAAACTTTCAAACCTACTGGTATCTATCACAAAATGTAAGTACTTTAAAATATTTCTTAATTTAATGTTAACTTTATTAACGCTAGACGGCACGCGTCAAAGTCATCAACAAACCACAACCCAACAAACGTACGCGGGTACCGTACATATTATTTTTCCGTTTTTCACGCTCTTTGACCCCGGGACGTCCCGACGTCCCTAGAGCATCTCTTTTAATGATGTGTAAAGTATTTTAGGGGAGAGATACAGCTGCGTACAAATAAAAGAGGCGAATAAACCATAACGCAATGTAACAAAATCTATTATGCATACATAGCAGCGGACGCCATTTTCTTCAGACACAGCGAGAACGTCAACTGTCAAATTGACAGTTCCGAGGGGCGGATAGGGTGCGCGCAGTTCAGTGGTGGTGTTGTTTTAAAATCACACTGTTTTACAAAGTAATGGTTTTGAAACTCTGCCTTAGATTAATCTATTGTTTAATACATTTAGGTAACACTACTAACTTTTAAATTTCAATGAGAATGAGAGTTAATATTAAAAATATTTCTATTAATAAAATTATAAATATTTTATACATAGTTTTCATTCAATTGTCAAAGGAGCTAACAGACCAATTTATACATCAAGACGTCTATAATATGTAGAGTATTTGTACGTGGTAGAGCCTTGCTGCAGCTATCTTAGTAGTATAGTTGTAGCACGAATGGATCAGATCTATCGGGGAAGGACCACGCTCTCACAGAATACCAGCGTAAAATAGCAGCTTAACACTGCTGTGATTCGTATGGCGAGTGTAGAGAACCCGAGACCCCTTTTTACTGGAAACGAGGCATTCCATTTTAGTCCTCACGTGTGACAACGCATCTGCATCTTGATTCGTATTAAAGATGTAGATGTTTATGAGCCACAGCAACCACTTACCATCAGGTGGACTGTGTGCTGGCTTGTCAATTGTATTCTATAAAAAAAGCTGATACAGCTCATTGCAAACTAAGGTGCGTTGTAATTCCTTAGGAATAAGTCGCAACGCTTCATAGTATGTGACTACTTTATTTTATTTTATTTAGATAATCATATTGCATCGGTTTTGTCGTATTCACAATCCATATAGAGATTACCTACACAATATTTTATCAACTCATCATCAAGCGTGCGTGTGTGCTTGAGGAAGTGTATATACTTACATACCAAATCACTTATACATCAAATCGTAACACTACCTGTCTTATGACAGCAATAATTAAAAATTAAAAATTTTGTACAGCCGACTTCAATATAAGCGACTTCAATATAGGTTATTTAAGAATAACTCAATAACAATTGGTCTGACCGTGATCAAATTCATATGGGACCACACGAGAACTATCAGCTTTCATATAAAAAAAGAATTATCGAAATCGGTTCGCCCAGTACAAAGTTATGAGGTAACACACATAAAAAAAAACATACACCCGAATTGAGTACCGTCTCCTTTTTGGAAGTCGGCAGAAAATTGGGTGGTTCAAAACATACGGATTCCAAGGCTTTCTTTGTAAAATTATGTATCAAATATATTATATTCGTATATACTTTCCTTATATGATGCGTGAAAATGTTCGGTGTTTTGAATGATATAAGGGCCCAAAGCTATAAATCATGTTAACACATAAATTGTATTGCCACCACCGCCCTGGGGGTTGAACACGACAAGTTGTGACAGATTACTGTTAGTGGAAACTCGGCGAGAGCTTCAGGCGATTTTCGCTCTTATTCATATAGCGCAGAAGTTTAAAATATACATTGTTCGGAAACGTATGCAATGAGTTATTTTATTAGCATGATAATGTTGGCAGGCCTGCGCCAGGGGCGCGTTAACTGAATTGTTAGAAAATTGAAATTTATCTAATAAATTATTGGCTATTTGTTACAGTGTGAACAAGGGGTGGCAAATATCGTGGAAATTTCTTACAATAGTGGGAACTAATGATACTAATGTACAGTGATCGTGGTAGATAGAAAACGAAGCGGTATGAAGAGTTGGTTAGGTTCAATATGTTGTATTGTGAATTATAAATAAGTATAAATTTAATAAAGTTAAATTAGACAGTAAAGTAAAGTAACAACCTATATACGATTTCTTATATTTACGCGAACACTACACATTAAATTAAACTAATTTTTACGGATTACGGATACGGAGGGACCTCTCCGTGACTATGGGTACTATAAAGCACCCGAAACGTCGAGAATTAAAAAGTTAAATTAAACGCGATAGAATCCGTAAAAATTAGTTTCATTTAACCTATATACGTCCCAAAGCTGGGCAAGGGCCTACTCTCACTTCTAAGAGGGTTTTTAGGGCAAGGAAGGAAGGAAGTGTCCACCGGCCTGCACCAATGCGTGTTGGCGGACTTCACATGTCTTCGAAATATATTTTATTTTCAGAACTGCCAGTTTCCTCACGATGTTTTCCTTCACTACACAGCACGTGGTAAATAAGCACTTAATGCCGGCGGGGATCGAACCCGGGTTGCTCGCGTACTGCGAAATTTACAGCGAGCGCTAACCCACTGAACTATCACGGATAAATAAGACAGTGCTATTATGTACTACCCCCCATATTATATAATAGCAGCGCCGTAACCCATTTCTAAGCCACAGTTCACGGAGCCGTCTAACTGACTGATAATGGGAATGGAATTTTACGGTATGTAAATGCTCTGAAGATGTATGTTTACATGTGTGGTTAATACGGCTGCTAATGAACAAACTCAATGGTTACAACAGTAATTAACTGAATTACTGAAAAGAGAATAAAATTCGTCGTTGACACCGCAAAGGGGCCTCAATTTTTCAAAAAAATTATAGGAGAGCATGAAAACATTTATTATTCCCCGATTACTAGCTTTTATTCTTCAGAAAATGATGTATATTAGACTTAATAGAAAACTACAAATAGGATTAATTTACTAAACGACAAATATTCCAGTGCAACATTTTATATGGCCCACGCCCATCTGCGAGCTGTTACGGGTTGACGACGATGGTGATGATTATTATATTATTATTCCTATGCATAAATATTTTTCTTAATTTCTTTTGACTCTTAGTAACTTAGAGCGTAACTAATATAAAATTCAATTTGAAACTTAAGTGGGTAAGTACAGTAGGCGCTTTTTTCTCCTAGCAACACTTAATCATCTGCTAATGGGCCCTCCGGGCAGTCCGGAGAATCAAACCGGGCCCCTAAATTGCGTTTATCTTCCCCGGCCACACAGCCCGCAAGTTTACGCTACTACTCCAATGATAAGTTAATCCTCTCCGAGACGACGGTACAAGCTGTCTCTTTCCCGCAATCAGGGGTTAACAACATTTTGTTGAATTAGAGAGTCTAGATTTAGCAAAACTAGATTTAAAGGAGTTTAAGTTTTTTTATATTAAGGTTATGTTTTCTTAGTCGAATGTACGGGTTGTGTAGTGATTTAGTTCTGGTCATGGCCTTTGTTTGGGCCCAGCTAGAGCTAGAAATTAGTGAAAAAACGTAATATGTTGGTGTATTCTTATATCTGGCTGGGGTAGGTTAGAAATTATAGAATACGAGTGACGATACGCTTGCACACACATTCGTGGTACTATAATATCTCGAATCGACATAGCAGTAATTTATTGATGGGGCAATATTACAAATGCTTTTACTATAACATCCCAGTAAATACACATTTATCTATCGCCAAGATCTATTAAACTATATAAATATCCAAGGGCTATTAAACCCCCAGAAATGACGTAATTAAACTGTTATGAGCCATGGTAGCTCAGATGGTTAGCGCTCGCTGGAAGCTTCATAGTACTCGAGCAACCCGGGTTCGATCCCCGTCGGCACCAATGGAATTGTTAATTGCAATTTTATGTGCTGATTTACCACGTGCTCGGCGGTGAAGGAAAACATCGTGGGGAACCTGCATGTCTAAAAAATAAAATATTTCGAAAACATGTGAAGTTCGCCAACACGCATTGGGGCAGCGCGATGGACACTTCCTTGCCCTAAAACCCTCTCAGAAATGAGAGGAGGCCTGTGCCCAGCAGTGGGACGTAAATAGGCTGCAACTTTACTTTACTTTAAACTGTTATTGTTCTATAAAACGCTCCGCTTAGGTGTTTTGGGACCCAATCCACTACCCTATAATATTATCCTATTAAGTGGTGACAGAGGAAAGTTAAACAGGAGATAGGTTGCAGCATCTTCCAACTCAAAATAATAAAAAAAACTGCGGTCACCAACGGTCAACATGCCAATCGTGGCAACTACGGTAATTTTTTTTAAAAATTTTTTTCTTGTTTTAAAAATATCCCCTGTATGTGGCAATCTATGAAGGAGGACTATGTTAAGTGAACTTTTGTAAAAGTCAAACAAGTAAAACTTTTGGAAAAGGCTGTAATGAATGAATGAATAAATTACATATAAGGTTCTGAATAAATTGCATTATATCTATACAAATAAATAACATTAAAGTGTCTGTTTGTAATGTTAAAATAACAGATTTTTACTAAATTCACATATAAGTATATACGGTACTTAACAAAAACATTTTTTTTTAATTTTATGTCTGTGTCTGTTTGTTCCGGCTAATCTCCGAAATGGCTTTCTTTCTTTTTTTTGACGAGACTTTCACCAGCAGATAGCTGATGTATTAAGTAGTAACTTAGGCTAATTTTATTTCAGAAAAAGAATTGGGGTACCGCGCAAAAAATATTAAAACCCTGGAACAGCTAGTAATGAATAAATTTGAAATTTGTCCATACTTTTATTTTGTTATCTATTTCAGAATCGCTCGTATATATATATATCCATATTACAATGCAATGATATAGAAAAAAAAATGTATATATATGATATTGTCTATGACTCGAAGCGATTATAGAGTCATTTATCAGCGGTCCTCCCGCACGTGGCACGCACGCGTCCCGACTATCTGTTTGCGCAGCAATTCACACTACAAATTAAGTTTCCTATAGCGTTTTTGTAGACATAAAATAAAGAGTATGTTACGTAAACACATTATTTCAGTTATCAGACTGCCTAAGGATGGCTAATAATCTTTCACTCACCAGATGTCGCTAGTTGTGACTGAGGTAAAGTTTTTTGTTACACAGTGTCAGTTAATTGAGAAAGTAGTTTTAAATAATAGTTTATCATTATAATAGAGTATTATATTAATATACAACACAAAGCGTCAGTGGTTTGATTTTTAATTTTTTGCACTTTATAACTCGTTTTTTAATTTTTCTACTTTTAGTTATATTTATAGCTTGCATTATTCATTTCTAATCTAATTATTATAAAATGTAACTAATAATACGGAAAGAAACCCCTAAGAAATTATCGTCCCTGCTATGAAATCTGTCAGATATTTTACCTCACTGTAAAGTGGCGACGCCTGGTGGCAGAAAAAGTCGTGGATGCCCTCATTGGTGTAGTGGTCGTGAACGCAATTGCTGATGATGAGGTCCCGAGTTCGATTCCCGGGTCGGTCCAAAATTACTTGGGATTTTTCTGTTAAGAAATCCTCAGTTGCGGCCCGGAGTCAGGAATTTACCCCCATGCCTCGGAGAACACGTAAAGACGCCGGTCCTCCGCCTGATAACTCTCCGGTCTTGTCGGATTACCGTTCCATCGGAGTATGAGAGTGAGGGAATAGAGATTGCACCTGTGCTTGCGCATACACTTGGGCACTATAATCCTGCGCAGATGGTTAGTATCTATCGAGAATAGCAGCCGTGACCGAAATTTGGCTTGGATGTTATTATTATTATTATTTTAGTTTTATAGCTGATTGATATAGTATTATAGACGATTTTCAACGTGGAAGAGCTATGCTGCAGCTATATTGTGGTTGTAGCACGAATGGGTCGGCTCGACCTGGAGAACACGCTCTCACAGAATACCAGCGTAAAATAGTAGCTTAATACTGCTGTATTTAAGTATAGTAAGTGTAGAGAACCGAGAACCTTTTTTCCTGGAAACGAGGCATTCCATCTCAGTCCTCAAGGGTGACAGTGCATCTCCATTTTGATATTTAATTGAGGATAAATGTAGACATTTATGGACTACAGCATCTACTCACCATCAGGTGGACTGTGTGCTCGTTTGTCACTCCATTCTAATGCCTCCTCCACACTACTCGCGAAGTTACTCCGATGAAGTGCTCGTCAAAGTTAATCGCAGTACAAAGAACTCGTGCAGCTTCGCGAAGGGCTTAGTCGCCTTGAGTCGCCCGTACCCTAATAACATGCATATCATACAAGAAGTAGCTGCTGCAGGTAATTGACAATGCGCTAACTGGCATACGCTGAGTAGTGTAGTGAGACGCTCCACGAAGCGTTACACGTAAGTTCGGGGCACCTCGCGAAGTCCTTTGACTCGGGCGCAAAAAACCGACAGCGATCGGAAGTGGCCCGAAGATAAGCGAAGTTGCACGAGGCTAATCGAAGTACCTCTCTACACAATAATTGTCCTCGCCCAACTTCGATCAACTTCGCAAATAGTGTAGAGAGGCCATATAA
Organism: Parnassius glacialis; assembly: GCA_033319125.1. Taxonomy (NCBI): domain Eukaryota; kingdom Metazoa; phylum Arthropoda; class Insecta; order Lepidoptera; family Papilionidae; genus Parnassius; species Parnassius glacialis. The sequence goes on along the minus strand of JAVANC010000029.1, from coordinate 6,267,543 downwards.
AAAAGTGTAGATTGTCAACGAATTGAGTATTGTGTCGAAATAGTATGTTGTTGTTGGGTGGTGGGTAATCTGGTACGTACGTATTCGGGCGGAGGGGAGGTGGCCTCGGTTCCCTAAAAAAAATTCTAGCCCCAACGGTTCGCGCTCTACGTAATGTTTTATAAAATTTCGAAAATTCGTACTTCTTTTTTTACTATTCTTTTTGTACTTTTTTTTGGATTTTTTTCTTTTAATGTGTTCCCTAACAATGATGCTCCTAAATTACCCTTAAAAGTTTTCAACTCCTATGGGTAGTATTTTACAAGACGGCACTAAACATAAGTTTAAATTTTTTACTTTACTTATCTGCTAAGTTTGAGCACCTGTGGTGAAAAAAAAACTTACGGGATGTGTGGCCAACCATTTAAAAAAATTGCCTACATCATGAGGATTCTAAAACATTAGCATACTATGTACTTAATATCATTACTTACTGAGCTATAGCCGTCAATGTGTAAAAGTAGGCAAAATTACAAAATTATTGGCAGATAATTTTTTTAACATTGCATGTCTTTATTAGGTAAAAGTACATCTGTCGCCCTTGAAAATTTTACTTTACTACTTGGTTGCCTTGTTTATATATAATTAAAATTGTAATGACTGTCTGTAATATCGATTTTTTTATAGGATAGGGTGACAAACGAGCACACAGTCCACCTCATTGTAAGTGGTATCTGTGGCCTATAGACATCTACATCTATCCTCGTTTACGAATCAAAATGCAGATGCGTTGTCACCCGTGAGGACTAAGATGGAATGCCTCTTTCCTAGTAAAACGGGTCTCCGGTTCTCTACACTCACCATACGAAACACAGGACTGTTAAGCTTCTATTTTAGGCTGGTATTCTGTGAGAGCGTGGTCGTTCCACGGTTGAGCCGACCCATTCATGCTACAACTATACTATTAATATAGCATGACTTTACCACGTTTTAAATAACCTTATATTGAGCTGAGTGTGTTAAGACATAAATAAACATTTTTTTTGTCGTCAGTATATCGTGGTTAAATCATCGTAATGGTTGTACTGACTGTAAAGAAACTTTGCGAGCAGATAGAGAGAAATGCCAGGAGTGAAATAATAAATGATGCATAAGCATTATGATAGCACAGTTATGACTTGAAGTCCCATATGTAAAAGCCAAAGTAAGGTCTATGAAATAAAGCAAATATGTGGAAGGTCTCAAAAATGTAAAAGCATTATGTTGATAGAAATGGGACTTGAAAAGGATTATTACAGTGGCGTGTAGATCGCTTCACAGCGTCCGAGACCGAGGTAAACTTAGATTTGCTAACCGATGTATCCTAGGCATACTCGTCCCATATTAGTGCCGGTGGTATGCAATAAAACTTTAAGAATATATTTGAAAAAAAAAACGAAGAAGTGTTAAAATAAATGGTCTTTGATTAACTTATTCCAAATAACACCATATTAATAGATCCTACACAGTTGAAGGTAGGGCGAGTCTCTAGTATACATATAATATTTATTTCTACAGAAACTTACCTCCATTTTAGTTGTTGTGGGAGACAGGAGCGTAAACTAGGTTACTCTGTGCTTTGGGTCTCTTGACTCATCCTATTGGCTTTATTAAAATTCAAAGATAATATAAAAATAACCGGCCAAGTGCGAGTCGGACTCGCGCATGAAGGGTTCCGTGCCATCGTACAAGAGTAATACTATGTAGGTACTTTTGAGAACGAAGTCACTTATCGCACGGTACGAATTTGACGGATGGGGGCTAGGCGAGAAAAAGTTTAAGATTTTTCCGTCACGACCCCCTTTCCATAGTGCGAGCGAGATGGAATAATATCCATCTCCCTCGCACTTTTTCCTATCTTGCCATGAAAGAAATATAATTTTAAATGCCGCCTCATTTTAATAGGCGCTATTAATTAATTTATTTGTTAATCAATAATATAATACGTTTATCAATAATAATATACTGCGAAAGGAACTTCGTTTCCACAAAGTGTTCCATGACACTCACGCATGTTTTTTATTTTTATTCTTTGTTGTTATGGCGGCAGAAAGACGCATTCTGGGAAAATTTCAACTGTCTACCTATTACGAATCATGAGATACAGCCCGCTGACACACACACGGACGGACGGACAACGGAGTTTTGAGTTCCGTACCCTAAACTCTGAAAATTACTTGACCATTGTACGTGTAGAGCGAATAAGATTTAAATCCCTGAAATGTATTATATCTTCGAAATAATACATTTCGAGGTCCTCACGATGTCTTTTTTTCACCGTGGTTACTCAGTACTTAAAATTGCAATTAACAATTTGATCGGTTTCAGCGGGGATCGAACCTGAATTGTTCGCATACTGTGAAATGTATGGCAATCGCTTAGCTTCCGAGCTACGGCACTTATAATAAACATGTTAAATTAAAGTGTTACTCATTGAAATAAAAGGATTAAACCCATTCGGTGATCTCACCACTGTAGCACCTCTTGGCCACGCGCCTGTATTTAATTATTTATTAAAAGCATTAGAGCGCACGTGCCGGTGCGGGTGAGTCTCACGGCAGTCAAGTGTTTACTGTACATGCCTCGTTGATGAATCGATTTGTGGGTGAGCCTTACTACCCTGTGTTGGTGGTGAGTTGCCAGCATGTCCTTCCATCCGATAACCAGGTGGTAGAGCCATTTAACAAAATAAAGTCTATACAGATAAGATTCTTAAAGATATTAGTTGATCCTAAAACCAAAAATGCTATTGATAAAAATTATGAAACGTTATTTAAAATTTGGAAAATTCTTCCTATAGACAAGAAAGTAAAATCCATCATCATATTAGAACAGCATGGTATGGTAACATTTAAGAAATCTAAGACATATATAATGCCGAAGCGCCAAGTTACGCAAAGAAGGAAATATCTCATACCTAGGGTTGAAAATTACTTTGGACGACGTACAAGGCAATGGATAACTCCGACCTTGTGTAATGAGGTGGCGGGTATTTATGACGAAAGCGTAACTAAGTCGCAGCTCAAAACAATCTTGAGGAAACATTACCTGTCGTTGTGTCCTTAGTAGTGAATGTTTCTTTAATTATGTATGTGTTAATTTAAGTATTTATAAGTATTTTATATTGTTATTAAGGAGTGTGAAACGATTAACTGTTGCGTTGCCGACAAACTGGTTTACAGTTTGGCAAAATTTAAAATATAAATAATGTAACACTCTTTCTCAGAATAAATTAAAAAAAATCGTAGTTATAATATGGTTGTAGCACGAATAGGTCGGCTCGACCGGGAAAGAACCACGCTCTCACAGAACACCGGCGTAAAGTGCCATAGTCGCGCCGAACATGCGCTCGAATTAATCTATTCGTATTTATCATAGATGGCGGTGGTGTTAGTAAAAATTGTCAATTCACTTCACATTGAAAAGGAAAGGGTCATTAGTTCAATAAAGTCTTCGCCTATCCGCGCCCGCTGTTGCACCGTGTTATGCTCTTACCGCTTTATCAATTTAATTAGTTTAAAATTTTATAATCGCTAGTGGTTTTCGGCTATACACTATCATAGATATACAGTAACACATACAACATTACACATCACAATATTTAGAATTAACGCCGATTAGTGATTGTGAGTACGAGCTTCTCGTTAAGTAAATTTAATCCCTCTAATTTAAGATACATATATTCTCCCACGCAATCAAGTATTTAACGGCCACAAGGTGATATCTCGTGCCCGGCTTAATTATGGCAGTTAAATACAGCTGTGTTTCGAGTGAGTGTAGCGAACCAGAGCCCCTTTTTTTCTGGAAACGAGGCATTTTATCTTAGTTCTCAGAGGTGGCGACGCTTCTGGACTGGACTGTGTGCTGGTTGGTCACAATTAATTTATAAAAATATAGGCTTTAATTAAGTCAGTGCGCTTCACCATCTTCGGCTGCATCACAACTTACCATCAGATGGGATAGTATTCAAGCGGTGGCTTACAATAGAAAAAAAACTATTTAAAAAAAAAAGAAGGAAAACCCATCCGTCGTCTCACCAACTCTATTTCATCCGTGTGTCGTAAGAAACTTCTATGGGAATTCTCAGAAAGACCGCTTGGATTCCGATAGATTGCGTTATAACCATTATATTTACGCCAGACGTGATTTCCACAGATCAACGACGGACAGTAGCGTTAAAGGGGCGAGACACCTGGTATTGCGATCTGTATTCTGTGATGTAAGTGCTGTTATAAGTAGTGGCACGAAAGTCTAGCGGTGACCGTTAATGCGCACAACTCGCGCTGATTGGCTCGTGCGTAACGTTCGCACGCGCTGATTGGCTCACCAGTCACATTCGTGCAATTCAATTCGGGCGCGTCCCCTTTAAGTTTCGTTCAGCGCTAGACTTACGTGCCGCGACTTCTAACCCATTTGGCCTTTACAGCTATATCTGACTCGGGCTCGCGACCTGTAAGGCCCATATATCGCAAGATATATGTACTGTAATGTCAATCCATAACGATTATAACAAATATTCAGATATCCCATGTCCTTGCGACGGAAGTAAATTTGTACAAATCATATTTGTCTTTAATGTGTAATTGCGATTGACTGTCTCAGACGATACATCCAAGACTTTCTTCAATCTTATCGTGAACGTCACATTGACAAGTTTTTTTTAAAGAAAAGTGGACAAAACGATACTTTCGTGAATATAAAAACGTCCTTTGTAACCCAAAACCGCACACGGCATTTCAAACAAAAATTATCACGAGGGTCCTTCCTACCCCGAGGTGCACTCACAAAAAGAAAACAAACAAATAGTAAAACAGCTTCGCAAACATGAAGTGTTGACTCTACAATTAGCGGACCAAGTGAAACACTTTCCAGCTCCAGTGTAGGGGCGTAAAGGCCCCCAGGCGTTTTTCTTGGCATGTTTCGTGAGAACTATTTGAGGAAAAATCGAAAATAACTTCGAATTTAGAAACCATGTCTATTTTCATGATCATCATTACAATCTATCGCTAGCCCACTGATAAACATAGGCCTCCCTAATCATTAGCAATTATTACAAAGCAAGTAATTTACTTCAGAAGTCCTTATGTAATTCTTGTAAATAACATTTCAAAAAGAATTGTTCTGAGGGGTCTACAAAGGTGACATTTGATTATCTCTTGCATTGGTTTGGTACGTGACAGATTAAAATATTTTATAAACTTCATTCTCCAGTTTTACACCTTTAGGGGTAGAGATTTTTCTCCAAATGTATATGGGAACATCCGAAAGTATAACCTATTTAAGAAGTACCGTGTAGCAAACATACAACAAAAAGAGGGGACAAACAAACTTAACGTTTTATTGAAGGCTTAAGTATCGTCTTAGTAACAACTGTCTTTACTACTTTCTTTACGTGAAGAGCCACGCTGCAGCTACATTACTGGTAGGTATAGCTGTAGCACGGGTCGGCTCGACCAGTGAAGGACCACGCTGTCACAGAATACCAGCGTAAAATTGCAGCTTAACGCTGTTGTGTTTCCTATAGTGAGCGTAGAGAACCGGAGACCTTTTTTATTGGAAGCGAGGCATGCCACTTTAGTCCTCACTGGTGACAACGCATCTGCATTTTGATTCGTAATCGAGGATAGATAGATGTAGATGTCTATGGATCACAGCAATCACTTACCATCAGGTGGACTGTGTGCTCGTTTGTCACCCTTATCCTATAAAAATAAAATGACAGTAAATAATTGTGCCTAGGTTTGCCACAAGTTACAATATTAATCAAATTAAACAGGTAACGGCTTTTAAATCTGCATCTCTTTTGATCGACATATCTATGTCAATGCACCCAAAGTTTGCGCTATTTATAAGAGTTTCTGACTTATACGAGAGAGATATCTAATGAGAGCCACTAAAAAGACGTCATATTAATGGAAAATGGTAACGATTGTGTTTTTATTAAATGTTCAAATTCAAAACTTCCCATTTTGGAAGAGTAAAAAAAAGAACATGTCTACGTTTTGAGGTCCAGAAATTTCGATTTTACTGCTTTTAATCGAATGTCTCTCATGTTTTTTTTAAATAACTAATTGAATTTCATTATGATTATTAATATCTGACTGACATAATTAAATTAGTCACCAAACGGGGAAATTGCTAGTAAGGACGGACCGAATCGCGCCCACACTTATTTTTATCTATAACTGACGACCCGCTACGGCTTCGCCTTGGTAGGATCCATTAATATTTGCGTTAGGATAATTATTAAACACCATTTACTTTAACAACTATCCAATTTAATAATATCCAAGTTTACCGGATTAAATACAGCCTAGATCACTCCTGGCATTGCTTGCTGTTTCGTCATCAAGTTTAAGTATAATAGGTTCAGCCATTTCGAAGATTAGCTCGGATAGGAAGAGAGACAGACAGATAAAAATGGTTATTTATATCTTAATGGCATGTAAATAACCCCTACAGCTCGATGAAGGGCAGTTATTTCGATATTGCAGACAGATACTTCAATTTAATCTATATGTATATAGATTTAATAGAATGAATTTTATTCAAAAACCACAATGTATTATTACATTATAGCACAAAAGTAATTATTTTTAATAATTGCTACTTAAACTAAAATAAGCAAAATATTTTCTCTTTATTTTGTCAATGAGCCGTGTCACGAACCATGTCCTTTAAATCAATTTTCACTAACTTAACCCCACGCGTGCCGCCGGCGGGTCGGATAGGCCCATTGCATAAATAAACATGGGCGGAGTGTGAATTTTCGCACACCAATTTTAGGGGACTCAAGATGTCGCCGATGCTGTGAAAACAATCTTTAACATAACACCTGTGTCAGAATACACAGAGCATTTAAATGTATAAATTTATAGGCGCCACTTATTCCGGCGTTGGTTACAACGATAATTATTTATAACAGCAACAACGTGTACTGAGTAACGATTAAGTTATAGATTTCGGTCCGATTTTGAGAATGCGAGTTTACATCAGATTTCCACGTTTTGAGGTCTTAGGAAGCCGTTCCGACTATTCCCGATTGGATATCCGGCCGTGTGTGTGTGTGTGTGTGTTTTTTTTTTATAGAAAAAGGGTGACAAACGAGCACACAGTCCACCTGATGGTAAGTGGTTGCTGCGGCCCATAGACATCTACATCTATCCTCTATTACAAATCAAAATGTAGACGCGTTGTCACCCGTGAGGACTAACATGGAATGCCTCATTTTCAGTAAAAAGGGCCTCCGGCCACCTGCACTCACCAAGCGAAACGCAGAAGTAAACCTCTACTTCACGCTGGTTTTCTGTGAGGTCGTGGTACCACCCCGGTTCGAGCCGGCCCATCCGTGCGACAGCAAAAGCTGCCGCGGGGCTCTACCACTGTTGGAATGAAATGTAAATAAAAATATGTCGTATCTTTAGAAAGAATCAATGATGGGTGACACGACGTTCGAAAGTGTTCATTAAGACTTCGAGCTGGTTAAATTTTCAAGTCGATCAGTCTAGCCGTTTGAAAGATTTTCAAAAAATAGAAACCAAAAAAAAAGCGGGAAGTTCCAGGGATGGCTAGCACAGTCTACCGTTTTTCAGAATTTTGAGTAGTACGTCTTCATTAAGATTTTTTGAAATATTTTGTCACATAACGTTAGTAATTACTGAAATGTAGGGCTTTCTACTTTAAATAACGAAAATATCATCGCTTCATTACTTTAATGTATTCATATACATGGTACGTGTATTGCCACTAGTGGTTTAAATTAGAGTATCTGTCTATACAAATCATGGTTAGTATAATTTGTTTATAATATTTTCCCGTGTAGCAAAGGCAAAGGGATCTTGGCTCATACAACCATAAACGTGGTGCTTTTATTTAATTGGTTAAAATGTTTTATATGGAAAAATCATGTTTAACATAATATGTTCATTTTATTTTATTAGTTTTAACGGCAACATATATACATGATTTTTTTCTTGTGTACGTCTATGGCACAGTACCTTTTGAATGATGTAAATTTCATCCCTCTTATTTTGTAATTAATACTAAAAAAATACATCAATTATCAATGTTCAGATATTAATATAATTAATGCAGTTTTCACGTCACTTCCATGGTTTGATTTAGGCTTGGGTTGCTATGCTCTTCAGTCATATCGTCATGTAAACAATAAAACTATATCCATGTATTCGACAACAGCAGTTCGTTTCTCAATCAGAGGAAACAAGAAAAGCATTCAATTATGCAAATACCGAAAGCAAAACAACGCGCGAGTCAATCAAGCGCGTTCAATCCTCCAGAATAGCTTCGAAGCAACCCACAGTGAGGGTGAGGTGCAAGTGTCGATTTTCGCACGTCGCTAGGGTGCTTCTGTGGCCATGCGTTAAAATTTAACATTCATCGACGAGAATTAAGTTTGTTTATGGCGGCAACGTTTATTTTTGTTTTTGACAGCAACAAAATACAAGTATAAGAAAAAGAATGCGGTATGAATAAAAAAATAATGCATAAAACTTCTATAACATTAAAACGAGTGGTACCACTAAGAATATTAATACATTTAAGATGTTTGCAACGGAGTAAATCTTACTATCGGCCAACTGCCAAGTTTTACGGGCTCGTAAAAAGATATATGAGATAATTAATTATAGCTTCACCTATTGTCAGCCTTGAGAGTTTTCTAGCATTAATTTCTTTTACTTGTTATATTTAGCCACATGAAACAGCCATAATAGCGTTATGATTGAGTCCACTCAACTGTATCAAATAAAATATTATAATTTTTGTTATACGGTGTACCCATTTAAATGTATACAGTTCTATATCATTTTTTCCGAGATGATTTAAGTTAAATGTTTTTTTTTAAATATAATATACTAATATTATTATTTTAGTTTTAAGAATTCATGGCCCATCTCCTAAAACCTTTTTACGTGATAGAGCTACACTGCAGCTAACTCCGGTACGAATGATCGGCTCGACGGAGGGATAGGAAAACACTTCGACAGGATACCAACCTAAAATTGTAAAATTGAAAAAAAAAATTATTTTCTCAACACAAAACTACAAAGAATATATTAACACTAAAACTTAACAGCTATTAAACAAGAATGTTTATCAAGAATTGATCGCTGGTGCCTGAGGTAGATAATTAAAACCTGAGTAAAATAGCAGCATAATGTTTTTATTCCGTATGGTGAATAACGTGAACCAGAGACAAATTCTATTGGTAACGTACCATTCCGTATTAGTCCTCAGGATTGATAATACATCAGGCTTTGTATTCATAATCAAGCATATATCCGCTTACGATCATGTGGACTATGGGCTTCTTTGTCTCCCTCAATTTAAAAATCAAAACATGAGTTCTTAAGAATGGTTAATCGCAATACTTGTAGGGAATATTTCTAGGATTTATTTCAACAGTCTGATAATCCTATGTAATTACTAAAGATATTGATATTGATTTTACTTGTGTAAAATATTATAAAAAATGATGTGTTCTCAAAATAACCGTGTAACGTTTTAAGAATACTGTTTTACTTGTGAGGTAATTGCAAAAAACGCGGTCGCATTTGAAAGGTTGTTAGAGGGTGAGCATCGGAGTGTTAATGTGTAAAGTTACTATAAAATCGAAACTGATTCAATTCTTTCTACCACGCTCTTACTGTATTACTATATATACGTTCGATATTATGGAGCTTTCACTTGTTATTTTCACACACACTTTGTTATTTTTAATAAATGTGACGTTATGGAAAGCGAAAGAGAAACGACTATACCATCTAATTCCGTAGGTGTCGAAAGAGGCGAAGGAGAAAAACTGAAACAGGAAATAGGCAGTTGTTCAGTTGTGCACCTTCTTGATTCACATAAAACATTAATCATGAATGTAGAAAGAAGATTCAAAAAATAAGGACTGAGAAACTTAAAACGTCGTGGGATTCTACTATCGTAAAGTTTGAGTAAGTTGAAAGACGCAAAAGACAAAAAAATTATAAAAAGAATATGTGAAATATATGTAAGCGAAGTCAACAAGTCTTTACTTTGCAAGCAAGAATTATCTATACATCACTTTTTGTCTCCGATCCGCCAAAATTATGGCAGCAAAACTAACCTTCCACTTTTGCAATGTATTGCAACTTTAAAAATAATTGTGATAGAGTTACCAGCTTATTTCTAATTTAAACCATTGAATAATAAATTAATCTTTTAAAACACACGGGTAGACAGCTGATGCATCACTTTAATCTCAAAACAGCATAGAATGAAAAAAGCCAATTAACGCTTTGTTTCTCTTTATTTAATACGGATTAGTGGATTATGCGCAGTTTTCTATATTAACGGCTTTTTATTGATGGTAACGAACTGTTCTAAATGTAATTTGCAAAAATATACGCGATATCGTGAACGCGATGAGCACTGACGGGTTAAGTGTGATGGATTTGATATCTTAAATGCCGCTGCAACATTTTTTTAAAGTATTCTATTTTACAGGTTTTTCATTTTTTGTGTAATAAAAGAAGTTTAATGGTTGATGTGTTAATAGTACCTATTAAGTAATGATAAATTAATTAAATTAATTGAAAGTAAACACAATATGACACGAGATTTCGAACACAAATAAAGATGCTCATCGCCCAAGATAAAACTGTAATACTATAGTTTTATCTTGGGCTATGAGCACTTTACTCTATAGTCTGGTCACATTAAGTTCACTTTCCTAATGAAATAAGTAACTTCACTTATGTTGACTGACTATTTAAGAAATTCTAATTACTCTAAATTTACAGGATTTATAGATTTTACCAGCCTTAATAGCGTTTCGTAATTACCAGTAACTGGATATCAGTCTTTCATCTTAGTCTTAGCAAGTAAGGGATAACGAATGGCTGATAATTTTTAAGGAAGTAGAATGTAAATACAACGAAAAAATTATCTCTTTCTTTACGATATTATAAAAATGTTCAAACTAGCTGCTTTGCTTACATTTAAAAGTAGCAAAATATCATTCCGAATAGAATGACACATCTGATAAGGCCTGACGACGACAAGACCACTGCATTAAAGCTCGCAAGGAAAAAAAAAACAAAACAAACATGGCCGCGCAAGATGGCGGCACCGACAAAGCGCGCCGACGGTAGCGGCTCGCTGTGTTGGAATTCATAAATGATAAATTTAATATAATTTATGACGCTTCGGATCGAATTAGAGATGTTACAACGGGAAATATATTAAATGCTGCTGTGACAAAGATTTACATACAAAAATATTCCTTTACTTTGTCGTGTTGTATTTATTACTTAAATTACATTATACTAGCTACTGAAAAAGAGAGCGCTGTACTTGGGGATTAAACAAATTTGAATAAGATATACTTATTCAGTAATTCTTTTTTTACGGCCAGTCGTTTTAGAGTCATTTTATTTTTATTATAAGAAATAAGTTTTAACAGTGGTAGAACCACGCAGCAGCTTCTGCTGTCGCACGGATGGGCCGGCTCGAACCGGGGTGCTACCACGACCTCACAGAATACCAGCGTGAAGTAGAGGTTTATCTCTGCGTTTCGCTAGGTGAGTGCAGGTGGCCGGAGGCCCTTTTTACTGGAAATGAGACATTCCGTCTTAGTCCTCACGGGTGATAACGCATCTGCATTTTGATTTGTAATAGAGGATAGATGTAGATGTCTATGGGCCGCAGCAACCACTTACCATCAAGTGGACTGCGTGCTCGTTTGTCACACTTATCCTATAAAAAAAAGTGAGCACAAAGTCGACCTTAAGATTACTGGTTGCTGAGGCCCATAGACATCTACACCTCTCTTTAATTGAGAATCGAAATGCAGATGCGTTGCCACCCATAAAGACTAAGATGGAATGTCATCTTACCAGTAAAAAGTATCTCCGGTTCCCCGCACTCACCATACGAAATAGGGCACTATTCTACTGTTTCACATTGGTATTTTGTGAGAGCGTGGTCCTCGATCACGTGTGAATCGATCCATTCGTGCTACAACCTTATTATAGATGCATGGTGGGGAAAAATATGCAAACGCCGTTTAGTTAGTGTAAATGTGTTCCATTCAAATTAAGCAAAATCGTATACCCATACAAAAGTGATATTGGTCTGATAATTGTCACAGTGTACTGTATTTCACGCAGATGCCCGAAATTTTGTATTGTTAAAAATACGTTTCACTTAAAATACATACGTGATTAAAATTCGAAGCTGGTTACACGTTGGATGCACATTACGCATGGATGCACTTAACCGCCGTGTAGTGGCGACATGAGGGAGTCGACCACCTTATATCAATACCATGAGTAGGTATCGTAAGTTCGTTAGAGGTGATAGAGGGAAACGAAAAAGCAAAAGGGCAACAGCATCTTTCTGGTAACAATTCAAAATAATAATAAAAAACTGTGTGTGTGTGTACTTATGTACGCACGTAAGAAGTTATACTTCTTTAATATAACAAAACAAAAATATCTAAAATAAAACACGTTTTATAGATTCATATTATTTGAATAACTACCTTGAATATAGTTGTCTGCTCTTACGAAAACTTGACAGTTGACAGACAATTACCAACTTAAGTTGTACTTAGATCTCAGTGTGTAACAAATTCATGGTGTCGTTTTAGGTGTCGGTGTGCGCGCGCATCGTAATAAATTAACTGTTATCATTTTTCTCAAACGCGCCAAAGGAAGTATAAGAAGTATTCAAAAAGTATGTGTGTGTGTGTGTGTGTGTGTACTTATATCCGCACGCAGGAAGTTATACTTGTTTAGAATAACAAAAAAAACTTGAAAGACAATTACCTACTGAAGTTGTCGCTTTTAGGTGTCAGTGTGCGCGTGCATCGTAACAACTTTATGGTGTCGTTTTAGGTGTCGGTGTGCGCGTGCATCGTAAAAATTCACTCTCACCATTTTTCCCAAATGCCCCAAAAGAAGTATAACTTCAAAAACTGCGGTTGCAAACCCGCCTGCCAAGTGTGGTAACTATAGAAAATATTTCTCCTATGAGGCAATCTATGGGAGGGGACTATGTTCAGCAGTGGACTTTTGATAGACTGTGTTATAACAAGCGCTTTACAAGATATTTTGTCGAGGTCATCGGTGACGCGAATCCATAAGTTTTCCCCTTACAAAAAAAAAATCGCTCATCGCGGCTAAAGAAGTTTTCACTTCAAAAAGAAAAAAAACGTTTCTTGTCTCTGTTCTTCTTGTTCTCCTTTTTGAATGTCCGGTGTTTGCCACGACGTGTGTTTTTCTTTTCTATAACCAAATAAAATTATTTCTTTCGTTCTACAAGATATTGTTTTATTTTGGTACTACAGCCAACAGACTGTAATGGACGAATGAATAAATATGCACTTTGTTATAAAATATTAACAATTACCACGCAATGAATACGTCCAAGCATTTGCTATTATATTTTTTATTTATAAGAATACAGGTTTTTTTAAGTTATTATAAACGTATTGCTTTCTAACGAAAGAAACGTTCGTATTAATCTCAATTAAGATATAACTTGACGTTATATCGTAGATGGGAGGACACCTTTTACGCCTTTCGTCCGTTTTGATGTAATTTCCTAAAACTTACCAAAAAAACAATGAAACTGAATAAAGCACTACTTGACGCCTCCGTTCGCCGTCAAAGTCATTTTCATATTAATCTGTGGTCTTATTCAAAGAGAATATTAATTTGGTTTAAGTTCACACTAAAATATTTCCGGTATCGAGAGCCGTATTATGAGACCAAAGCGAGTTCTATCCTCGTGCTAATTTACTACGTACTTACTACGCAATGAATGAAATCATCGTGACAAATTACAAAATATAAATATGTACTATATTTATATTTTTTAATTTTATGTGGAGTCCACCAACATGCATTGGCGCTCAAGAACTTGTCCTGTCCTAAAAAAATAAATTAGGGAAGGCTTCCCAGCGGTGGGACGTAAATATAGATGTACTGCCTCCAAACCCAATTTCGGTAATGGTGGCCAATCTTCACAGAGACTAGTTATCTGGGCAGGACAGAATTATAATGCAGGAGTTGTGTAAGCACAGGTGTATTCTTTATTCCCTCATCCGCATAGTCAGATGGGATGGCATTGCAATGAGATATTATGTGAGAGATAAGGTGCACAGAACACAGCCAACTTTCGGACACCCGGGTGCTAATGAGAAGTTCTTTATAGATAAACCCAATAAATTAATTTGCCCTGATCCGAGAATTCGAATCCGGGAACTCCTGACTAACGAGGTACTTAAAAAGAGAAAAAGACAGTTATATTCATGATAGGACATCAATTGTCTGCTTATTTACTTTAAAAAATATACAAATAATTGGTTTAAAGTATAAAGGCCTTATTTCAACATTACTGAAATCCGTGACACTACCCTTTTAATAAACTTATTTTATAGCGACAAAAACTCGAATTTTGTGCTGTTTTGTGATGTATTTATGTTTATATTAAAGATTACAGATGGCACATACATCTTGTACATACGTGTTAAAAGTATTCTTAAGTGCATTTTATATTGCATTTCTGTGTTTTATTAAAACCTTAAATAAGTTTCAACTTCCATGGTAATTCTTAAAGATTTTTTTTTCACATTGTAGGTATCATTGGGTCAGGCTGCGAGTAAAATGAGTACCAGTTCAGTTTAGAAGACGGAAGGTTTTTGAAGTTAAGGATATATTTATAAAGGAAGTTGATGTAATAATGTTCAAGAACAATGTGACGAATACCACCGGTGGTTGTACAACGACAAAATAAAACATATTGAACTCTTTATCTATCTTTTTATCTAAATGATTTTTTTTATAGGATATGGATGACAAACGAGCACACAGTCCACCTGATGGTAAGTGGTTGCTGCGGCCCATAGACATCTACATCTATCCTCGTTTGCGAATCAAAATGCAGATGCGTTGTCACCCGTGAGGACTAAGATGGAATGCCTCATTTCCAGTAAAAAGGGCCTCCGGCTACCTGCACTCACCAAGCGAAACGCAGAGGTAAACCTCTACTTCACGCTGGTATTCTGTGAGGTCGTGGTACCACTCCGGTTCGAGCCGGCCCATCCGTGCGACAGCAAAAGCTGCCGCGTGGCTCTACCACTGTTACCACTGTAGTGTCTAAATGATTTCTTATATTTACGCGAACACTACACATTTTATCGCGTTTAAATCGCGATAAAATCCGTAAAAAAATAGTTTTACTCAATATTGTACTCATCTATTTATTGTAGACAAAAGTAAACAAAATGCCTCTAGCAAAAACAGTCACAACCAAAACAAAATCTATACAAATAAATAAAATTGAAGTGTGTCTTTGTAATGTCAAAATAACAGCTTTTAACTATATGCATGTGAAAGTATATACGGTACTTATAAAAAAAAAATAGTTCTGTCTGTCGGTCTATCTGTCTGTTTGTTCCGGTTAATCGCCGAAACGGCTGCATCGATTTCGACGGGACTTTCACTGGCAGATAGCTGATGTTCTAAGGAGTAACTTAGACTACTTATATTTGAGAAAAATAATTAAGGTTCTGAGCAATATAATTAAAACCCTAAATTACACGCGGGCGAAGTCGCGGGGAACAGTTAACAATACAAAATTATAATTTTTCCTCCAATAGCGGTTTATAATGGCGGTAAAAACAGCTTAAGAGAATTCCCTGTGCTCCCCAAGTAAAATATGATAGTTAATTTAAGTGACCGCGCCGGAGACACCGGACAGACCCCGATTTCACGCCAGTGAAGGACCCGTGCTGTATTTTTGATATATCTGACTCATTATTTAAAGATTTCTCGAAGAAATATTTAAGTTATTTGGACATCTCACTAGTTGCTCATAATTGAAGAAGGTGAAGATTGTCCCCAAAACGATGTTTTATAATTATATTTAGAGTATATTTAATAGGCATAAATAATCTACGTTATACTATTTTTAAAAGTAAAATATTTCAAGGTCAGACATGTCACAAACAAGGCCACGTTGTTCTATTTCGAAGAAAAGAAAAGAAACAAAAGTTTGAGCGGGAATTAATGAAAAAAAAAGTCCGAAGTATTTTCACAGGGCTTACTTAATAAACCAATCAATGAGACACGAGGAAACGTTATGAAGCAACCGCAAGCTTTGCGAGCATTCAAAGGATTCACAAATCGATAACTTACGACGGATTATTTTTTGTTCTGTACATTTACACTGGTGTACCGGCCGGTACAGACTTGATTAAGAAATACATACTTCAGTAAATTCCAGTTTTGTTTTAAACCAAGTTATGCGTGTACCGTAGTAATTTCTTGTAATATGACTCGTGAAAAAAAGTTCCTATAGTTCGATTCTAATAGCAAACAAATACTATAATATTTATCACTCGGAATATAATAGAATCATCTCTAATGGTTCGAGAGCTCATGACGCATTTTTCATGAAGTGTTTGATGCATCATGAAACTGTTGAAAAGTATCAGTCTACTCAATAAGCAGGTATTTGACTGTTTGCCTGGCCTACCTGGGTACACCTAGTACTGCGCAATGCGCATACAGGTAAGTCGCAGAAAAATTAAAAAAAAAGCGTTTCATTCAAATAATAATAATGTCTATCCGTCAGCTAAGTTGATAAAGAATTAAGAAACAAAATGGCAGACACTTCTGAAGGGGTTGACATAGGGGAAAACTACTACAAAGTTCTATTTTCAAAAATTCAAAAAAAAAGTGTTAGGTTTAATCTACCATTTTTACAGCGTGTTTTTTTTATAGGATAAGGGTGACAAACGAGCACACAGTCCACCTGATGGTAAGTGGTTGCTACGGCCCAGAGACATCTACATCTATCCTCGTTTGCGAATCAAAATGCAGATGCGTTGTCACCCGTGAGGACTAAGATGAAATAAAAGAATGCCTCATTTCCAGTAAAAAGGGCCTCCGGCCACCTGCACTGACCAAGCGAAACGCAGAGGTAAACCTCTACTTCACGCTGGTATTCTGTGAGGTCGTGGTACCACCCCGGTTAGAGCCGGCCCATCCGTGCGACAGCAAAAGCTGCCGCGTGGCTCTACCACTGTTGAAAATTGTGTTTATTAAGTCCTCCTTTTTGAAGTCGGTAGATAAAACAAATTCGCTTCCCGCCGTCTGTACGCTTCGATCTTTCAAACTACGCAACGGATTTCGATGCAGTTTTCATCATTAGACAGAATGATTCAAGACGAAGGTTTATATGTATGATACATGCATATTATATTACTATATAGTTCTTCTGTCCGTGTGTATCTGACTGAACTCATAAACGGCTAGACAGATTTTGATGAGATTTTGTGTGTGTGATTAAGTTGATTAGAGAACGGTTTAGATTCACAATAGGGCCCGGTAGGTGGCGTTGTTGTCGAGATCCAGATATCAACCGTACCGGTGCAGATCACTAGTGTTACTATAAAAAGGATTTGGGTTATAATATTGACACCATTTTACACAATACAACGAAATCAAATTCAAACAGCGAATTGTATAAAATATTATATTGTTATTTTTTTGGTTTGGGTTTCTTGTTGGTTTTTCGAACAGAAGTTTTTCCGAAGCAGTGGTAAAATTTAAATAGCTATTCAGTAAGTATTTTTCTAATCTATCTATACAAATAAATAAAATTGAAGTATCTATTTGCAATGTCGAAATAACAGCTTTTTACTATATGCATATGAAAGTATATATAATAGTTATAACAAAAACACGATTTTTAAAATTTTTATCTGCCTGTCTTTCTGTCTGTCTGTTTGTTCCGGCTAATCTCCGAAACGACTGGACCGATTTTGACCGGACTTTCACTGATATTTAGCTGATGTTATAAGAAGTAACTTAGGTGACTTTTATTTTAGAAAAAGAATTAGGGTTTCGCGGAAAAAATTAAAAGCCATGAAATCCAATCGTAACAAATAACGCGCGGACGAAGTCGCGGGGAACAGCTAGTATTCAATAAAAATGATTCCATTCTAAACGTTAAAACGAAGCCAGTTCATACTACTGGTTTTGGATATTTGTCGAGGGCAAAATTTGTGTCGCGAATGGCCTTGACACTACATTCAAGCTTACCATAGATCAAATATTGTAAGCACTATGTCATACAGGTGGAATGGTGTAAGCAAACTCCGTCATAATCAAGAGTGCAGTAAGTATTATTTTTGTCTATGTAGATTTGTGAACAGAATTATTGAGATTTCTTTTAATTAATTTTTCTTCATCATTCGCCTATATTACTTACTAGCTGTTCCGTGCGACTTCGCCCGCGTGAAATTTGTTATGATTGGATTTCATGGGTTTTAATTTTTTGTTTGCGCGGAACTCTAATTCTGTTACTAAAATAAATGTAGCCTAAGTTATTTCTTATAACATCAGCTATCTACCTGTGAAAATCCCGTCAAAATCGGTCCAGCCGTTTCTGAGATTAGACGGAACAAACAGACAGATAGACAGACAACAATTTTAAATATTTTTTTTTGTTATAATTATATATACGGGGTAGAGCCATGCTGCAGCTATATTTCTGGTATAGTTGTAGCACGAATGGGTCGGCTCGACCGGGGAAGGATCACGCTCTCACAGAATACCAGTGTCAAATAGCAGCTTAACACTGTTGTGTTTCGTTTGGTGAGTGTAGAGAACTGGAGACCCCTTTTACTGCAAACCGAGGCAAAACAGCTTAGTCCTCACGGGTGACAACGCATGTGCATTTTGATTCGTAATCGAAGATAGATGTAGATGTCTATGGGCCACAGCAACCACTTACCATCAGGTGGACTGTGTGCTCGTTTGTCACCCTTATGCTATAAAAAAAATCCTTGTGACGAACTCTATATGAAAATATGATCCTTATTATATTATCTCATTCGAAATCAGTAATAAATTATTTATACGTGGTAGAGCCCCGCTGCAGCTATATTATGGTTGTAGCACGCATGGGATGGGTCGGCTCGTCTGGGGTAGGACCACATTCTCACAGAATACCAGCGTAAAATAGCAGCTTAATGCTGCTGTGTTTCATATGTTGAGTGTAGAGAACCGGAAACCTTTTTTTACTGGAAATGAGGCATTCCATCTTAGTCCTCAGGGGTGACAACGCATCTGCATTTTGATTCTTTCGAATAAATGCAGGTCTCTATAGGCCACAGCACCCACTTAACATCAGGTGGACTGTCAGTTTGTCACTCATATTCTCTTAAACATTTTTTTATTGTAGTGCAGTTTTATTTGAAATAAACCTAGCAAGCTAACAGCATAGCAAAGTGGCGAAGCAATCAGCTTTGTAGCGGTTTCTAACGGTTGCCGTTGAGCAATCAGTTTCAAAATAGGAGGTTCAGATGCCTGGGTGATCAGTAATCGATTGCTGAAAACAGAATTTGAAATTTCGAAACCGTTCTCGAGATAATCGTGGGACAGACGGACAGACGGACAGACGTACAGACGGACAGAAATCGTGAAATCAATAAGTGTCTTCGCAAGCTTCTCCACTTAATAATAGGCATCATTTGCTTAAAATGACTAGGACCTCACGCACTGTTCTCTTGATAAGGATCAGTTCCTAGGTCACAATAATAAATATTAAACCTAGCAAGCTAACAGCATAGCAAGGTGGCGAAGCAATCAGCTTTGTAGCGGTTTCTAACGGAACAAAAAATTCAAAATAGGAGGTTCAGATGCCTGGGTGATCAGTAATCGATTGCTGAAAACAGAATTTGAAAAATCGAAACCGTTCTCGAGATAATCGTGGGACAGACGGACAGACGGACGGACAGACGGACAGACGGACAGACGGACAGATATCGTGAAATCAATAAGTGACTTCGCAAGCTTCGCCACTTAATAATTGATAGAATATATCGCGAAGTTAAAAAGTTCCAACATCATCAAAATTGGAAGATTTCAACTTTCGAATACAACTGCGGCCACAACTTCTTGATACTGTCGCAAGCTATCAACTGCGCAGGAGATATAATGCCTTTTAACAAGTTCATTTTTTTACTTTTAATCCAATGCTTGACTGCAATCTCATTTGATATAAGTGGTGATGATGCTCTAGATGATAAATCGCTCTGTCTCAGCATAACATTTTTAACAGTGGCAGAACCACGCGGCAGCTTTTGCTGTCGCACGGATGGGCCGGCTCGAACCGGGGTGGTACCACAACCTCACATTGTGTGGTTCACAGGTGTAAAAAATTTAGCGCTTAGACTTATTACTTCATATTTAAGTAACAGAATTCAAAAAGTAGTGATTAATGGTAAAGGTTCCTCCGGATCGGTAGTATCAATGGGCGTTCCTCAGGGCTCGATTCTTGGCCCATTCCTGTTTTTAATCTATATTAATGACTTACCTTATCTTGTAGGGGACAATCACGAAAACCAGCGTGAAGTAGAGGTTTACCTCTACGTTTCGCTTGTTGAAAGCAGGTGGCCGGAGGCCCTTTTTACTGGAAATGAGGCATTCCATCTTAGTCCTCACGGGTGACAACGCATCTACATTTTGATTTGTAATAGAGGATAGATGTAGATGTCTATGGGCCGCAGCAATCACTTACTGTCAGGTGGACTGTGTGCTCGTTTGTCACCCTTATCCTATAAAAAAAATATCGCCGTGCAGTGGCGAGCAGAGAATCTACTACCCTATATATATGGGAACAGCATCGCTGGTATTCTGTGAGGTCGTGGTACCACCACGACCTCACAGAATACCAGCGTGAAGTAGAGGTTCACCTCTGCGTTTCGCTTGGTGAGTGCAGGTGGCCGGAGGCCCTTTTTACTGGAAACGAGGCATTCCATCTTAGTCCTCACGGGTGACAACGCATCTACATTTTGATTTGTAATAGAGGATAGATGTAGAGGTCCTATGGGCCGCAGCAACCACTTACCATCAGGTGGACTGTGTGCTCGTTTGTCACCCTTATCATATAAAAAAAATAACAAAAAAACCAAAATGGTCTTCACAGAGTTAATATAACTAGAAATGTCAATCAATTATAATTTAATGAATTTCAGGTAGTTTTTAATACAAAAATCTGTAAACCATAATATACAGGCATGTTATATTATAAAGGTATCGCTACACCTGACACCCAAGTATCCTGTTACAGAATCAATAAGTGGGGCATTGTGTCAACTGGCCAGAATTCGAAACCTTACAATTCGTGTAAGGAGATTGTCTCAATATAAACGTAGGGCCAGTGATACGACAAATAAAAGTTATTTCAAATTTATTTCCGGTTTTCTTTCGTTTTAAAAACTAATTGGCTTGATAGAGCTGTATAGAAAAAAAAGTAATAAAAATAATATCAACATTATAGTCATTTAACATTATTGTTTAATATCTATATTCTATTTGTAGTGGTGGTGTAAGGAAGTCCACTACCCCATATCATCCCGTGGGTTTCGTAAAAGGCGACAAAAGGAAATTGTATTAGAGGATGGGCAGCAGCACCATTCTAATAACAACTAAAAATAATAAAAACCTGCCTACCATGTGTGACAACTATGACATTTATCTCCACTATGATGCACTTCTATTTTTGCGTATTTGTACTGATTGTAAGAAAATAAAAATGGAATATCACAAAAAAAACAATTAATTATGCCGCGAAAAAGATTAAAAAGTTACTGGCCGTATAAAACTCTAAGGGACGCTACTAAAAAGGAAAAATACAATGAAAAAAATAAATTTCAAAAAAAGAACGCCCAGCTGCTAGCGTTACGCCGCATAGCGTCTATTATATGAAGGGGAACGTGCTATATTAACTACAATACGAGTAAAAGAGAGAAGTATAAGGATTAAAAGGAACTCGGAGGATTAATTTTATTCCCGCATTAAATGTGTATTGGGCTTTAAATCTAATAGGTCGCGAGTCGTTAATTTTGTTTACTGATTTATACAAGTTTTATTAATGTTACGGAATTTTATAGGAATATTGGTTTTCCGGTAAGACCAGTAGCTAGTAGCGCCTTATGAGAATTCATTCGGTCGGTTAGATTAAAATACTTCTTTTAGAAATATTTCAATTTTGAAATAATCTTTGAACATGAAATTTATTCTATTACCTATAACTATAAATTTATTTTAATATGTATATGTATATATATACATATACATACATATATATATATATATATATATATATATATATATATATATATATATATATATATACCGTTTTTTTAGTATATCAATATAAGTAATATATTTATTCAGAGTGAAAGTTTTATTATTTTTACAGATTTCTTATACATTTCTATTTTGACTTACTCTTATATTGAACTCGGATCACTAAAGAAAGATTGACGGAGCGTTGCTTACATTTCAAGTGATGCCGAAACCAAGCCAAAATTATAGTTAACGTATAAGGGTACGCTTACATCTAATCCGTCAACGGCCGAAGTTTGCTCGGACGATGACGTCCGAACTCGGACGATCGAATCAAACACTTATAAAAGAAAGAGAGTGCGTACAGAAACACGACCGTCATCGTCCGATGACGTACGAAATCAGCCGATCAACCGTTGAGTCCGAACTTGTTGGGATTTCTCGCCAGATTGCCGGCGTCTACAGTGCAAATTGAGTGTATTTATAGTTGAATTTAATCATTTTGTCTTTATTCTGTTATTTTGTCAGTCTTGTTATCTACCTAAACGACTATGGATATTGAAAAACTAATTAGTAATAGACAATTACAATAATCGAGAGGTTCCGAAACGGTTATGGGCTGAAGTTGGATCGGAAATGAATATAGCGGTTTTAGATATTTAAAAAAATGCGTCTTCACTCTGTTAACCAACACAGTCAACTACAGAATACCGGCAACGTCCAATGTCGGCACACGTGGCACACTGTTGCAGTGTTAGCACATACACGTCCGAGTTACTCGTCCGGGTAGTTCTGTCCGTCATCGGCCGACAAAATCGGTTTTGGTGTACACGTACCGTAATACGTAAGAACACGCACTCACGCACATATGAAATTATTTGCAACCAACTTGTTTTTAGGCGCATATGTGTGAATCAAGTAGTAGACTTCCGGTTATTAAAGAAAGAAAAAAGAAAGATGTATGCGTGTGTCAGTGAACGTGTTTTATTTGCGTTCACTGGGGTGAGTGCGTTTTCTTCCTTGAGCGTGGTTTTAGTTAGCGTCACTTGAAATAAACTCTCAATTTTTCTTTGTTGAACTGAGATTTTGGATTTGATTTTTATGTCAAGGGTATTAGATACTTAAATTAAGAGTAATTTTATAACATTTAGTTCACTTTCAGTACAAACTTTTTACTACGCCTGTCCTTTCTTACCACCCTGATCAAGTAGGTTAGTGAGACCACAGCCTAGACCCTGACGGGCGCAGACCCTGACTCTGGATACGCTACTCCCGTCACCAGTATTCAGTTCGTCTTATTTTGATAGATCTTCCAGTAGAGTGAATTGATTGCCACCGGCTAATCCGACAGGGTTACATTTCCCATTACATCCGGTTAGTGTAGAAATAATAAAAATATTTTTTTCTTCTGTTGTTTTATATCGTCATCGTCCGTAAGCCAAGGTTATTTTTAACACGCTTTTATAAGCTTCGCGTGTATCTATAGTGTCATATGTGTGTATAATGTCATTTTCACCAACTCGTAGACGACCAATTGACTTGAAAATTTGCTTGAAGTTGTTAGAACTTAATTTGCTTACTTCCTTATTTTGAGAATTTATACTCATATCAAGATGAATACCAGAAGAAAATAAAATAATCAGTTTAGGCTCAGCTTATTATTTCAACTTTAAAGCCCACCCGTTGTTAGAAATAAACGAGTATATTATATAGACGAATAACTATATGGCAGTGAGCACAAATGTTTGATATTGCGTTCACTGCTATAATCTGTAAGTATAAAAGTGACGACGGTTACCTGAAAACCGTCAGTAAAAAAAAAATATTGCACACTTTTTCGAAATACAACCCTTTTACGGATTACGAGGCCAGAACGTTTTTGTGTTCCATTTTTAAAATTATTTTTTTAAATCAGCCATGCGTGAGTTCTTCTGAATGAGTATCACTTTCTCTTTCATTTTCCATGACAAGAACTGAAAGAAGTATTGAATTCCGTTTCGCTGGATATAGATAATGCAATAAATATTGCAAAAGGGACAACAATCATAAAAATAAATATAATAGGCGTATATGTTTGCGAATTTTAATTATTTTTGTATGTTCCCCCTATCAACATCAATACAGCTAAGCATGGTGTAAGAAACCATTTATAATTACGTAAACCTAAAAAAATTCAGGTTATGAAGGATTTCGACGTCAGTCATATTATGAGTGCGTTAAAATGAAGCCTAATACGGCTTTTCTTTGATATTTACTGTAGATGTGTTTAGATTTCAGTTGCCACTTACATGAGATAAACTGTTAGCTCCTTTATCGATAAATGTGTGTGTGTGTGTGTGTGTGTGTGTGTGTGTGTTAAACAAAGAAAAGCAGTATTAGAAGTTTTCAAGGCGCTCGTCTTAAATTGGGTCTGTCAAAGATATTTTCTACCGACTTCAAAAAGGTGACAGGATAAGAAATAGTGAGATAAGGAAACGTTGTGGTCTGAAAGAAGATGTAGTGACAAAAATTGAGAAAGGTATGCTGAGATGGTTTGGCCACGTCGAGAGAATGAATGAAGAACGATTGACGAAAAAAGTGTATAAGGCGAGTGTGAATGAAAGTGTTGGAAGGGGTAGACCTAGGCGGACATTTCTAGACCAAATTAGGGACGTCTTGATAAAAAGGCCAGGTTAAGAGTACCCTAAACCGTAGAGCATGTATGAAGGGAATAATGAAAGTGGACGAAGCGAAACAAGTATGTAAGGATCGTAGCAAGTGGAAAGAAGTGATCTCTGCCTACCCCTACGGGAAAGAGGCGTGATTATATGTATGTATGTATGTTCAAAAAGGAGACGGTACTTAATTCGACTGTATCTTTTTTTATATGTGTTACCTCATAACTTTTTACTGGGTGAACCGATTTCGACGATTCTTCTTTTATTTGAAAGCTGGTGCTTCACATGTGGTACTATATAAATTGATTGAGCAAGGTCTGACCAATGGTTATTGAGTTACTCTTAATAATTTATATTGAAGTCCGTTGTACAAAATTTTAAATTATTAAAATTTAAGTTCATTGCAATTTCTTAAATTTCAATTGGACAAGATCAATTAGTCGTACTCTTTTTCTGCTTAAGAGTTTGTCTGGGTAGGTACCTCCCTTTTAACTATTTCTACCGCGTATGGAGAGCCAGTATAATTACTATGTATAACTACAATAGATAACAACGCATCTGTGCCTTTAAAGTTAGTTGCAGGACAGCAGGTTGATTGTTTGTTTACTAACTTAAGGCGATACCCCGACCAAAACCTTGCGACAGTGCGTTTTTCAGAGACTATTATCTCATTAGTTATAAGAAATAAACTACATCTTAAAGCACATTTTTAATGTTCGATATCCTATCATCACATTCCATGTTCTAATTTGTTTTTATGCGTTATAAATACATTTAAAATCTACTTTTAAAAAATGTCTAAAATTATTGATTACATGCATCTGTTGCTAAAGGCAACGCTCTAATCATTTGAGGATTACACTAATGGATGGATAATTTAAAAATCTATATTCTTCACGTTTTATTGACTTTTTAAAGTCCGTTTTTCTTTTTTAATTAAAATAATTCCAAAAATTGGGTGAATTTTATGATAAAGCGGCGTACGTCTAAAGAGAGCACTAATGCTCAAGGTTATTTTGTCAGGGAAACGCCTTAAATTTTATACCTAATGAAAACATAAGTTTGAAGTTGGCGGCAAGTGTTGACTGCAATACCCCCATAACATTAGGCGGGTTGTAAGTTCGTTTGTCGCTACAATATTATATTAAAAAAAGTAAACTGAGAAAATCTAATGAAATTGTATTTGTTAACCCAAACGGATTTTCATTTATAATTTAAAACCAGAGTATATCATGTATAGTGAAACACGTTTAAAAAGGTCTACAGCTAATTCTGTAATACTTTATCCAGGGAAAATTTAAAGTTTCTGTTAGGTGTTAATAAATAAGTAGTAATTTAATCAGTAAAATACTACATTCTCCTTTCTTTCTTCTAGACGTGGTAGAGCCATGCTGCAGCTATATTAGAAGTATAGTTGTAGCACGAATGGGTCGGCTCGACCGGGAAAGGACCACGCTCTCACAGAATACCAGCGTAAAATAGCAGCTTAAAACTGCTGTGTTTCGTATGGTGAGTGTAGAGAACCGGAGACCCTTTTTACTGGAAATGAGGCATTCCATCTTAATCCTCACGGGTGACAACGCATCTGCATTTTGATTATTTACTGAGGATAGATGTAGATGTCTATGGGTTACAGTAACCACTTACCATCAGGTGAATTGTGTGCTCGTAATATGTCACCCTATCCTATAAAAAAAATCTCGTCGATAAACGAAAACATGAGTAAATATGCATGAAACAGAAACAGATACTTTTTATTCAATATAGATTATACATAATATTTATTGAAAGTCACTCTTTTGTTTAATTGCCACTGGTTCGAAAAACTTCTGGCCTGGTAAGAACCAGCAAGAAAACCAGCGGGACTTTTTTTTATAAAAAGTAACAGCTTACAATCATGTATGTTACACAATTAACTAAAAATTAAATTAGAAGAAGAAGCTTGGTAGCGATCATCTCATTTGACGCATGTCCGAGGATTTGTGAATTCCTGTCACCAAGTACTGCATTAGCGGACTGGTCTTTTTACGTTCCGTTAGCCTGCATAATATGACCTTTCCCTGAAGGACGCCAAGGCGTTTATTTTTCACAATTAGATAATACATTAAAATGTAGTGCCTAGTGTGTTCTTATCAATATCTTAGTTTTAACATTGAATTACCTAATAAAAACATATTATAGGTATACACTATAAGTAAAATCTATTCAAAATATACATAGACGTAAAGCAACCAGCCGCATTTTCAATATTCAAAAGGTACTTTCATTTATCTGCCGGGAGAGATTTCATCAGTCGGCTTCCGAACGCCATTCTTAGAAACGTACAGCGCAGGGGAGGCCTAATCCGTACTCTTCTGAGAAACTCCCTTTTGAGGGTCAGGGATTTTGTTTTTGAAAACCCCTAATGTTTCTCTTTTTAACCATTGTTTTATTTTTTAGTTTCGTCAAGGGAGTGTAGTTGTAGTATTATTTCTTTTATATAAGGTTGCCAGCTCATTTCGGCATAGTCTAAACCTTTAGACGGATCGAACACTATCTATTACTCTATGTAAGAATCTCAGTAGGAGCTAATATCTGTATACAAAATACGTTAGAGCACTAGTATCAATGGGCGTTTCTAAGGGCACAATTTTCGGCCCACTTTTATTCCTAGTCTCTAGAAACACCAAGTCCATTGGTTCTAGTTAATATAAACGCAGTAATGGAGTAACTATTATATACTATAATTTGATGATGATAATTGAAATGAAAACCATTAAACTCTAGAGACGTAAATTATGCTATTTCAAAATTAGTACATTGGTCTAACACTAAAAGTATGCTTCCGAATTTGTATAAAATTTATAACACATGTTAAACATTTGAATACCAAAGTGCTCTCAAATTGGGTGGAGGCGGACAATTGAGACATGTGACGCTTTGTAATAAAATTTTCAGCATACGTTTATTTTACGTGGTAGAGCCATGCTGCAGCTATATTACTGGTATAGTTGTAGCACGAATGGGTCGGCTCGACTGGGGAAAGACCACGCTCTCACAGAATACCAGCGTCAAATAGTAGCTTAACGCTGCTGTTTCGTATGGTGAGTGTAGAGAACCGGAGACCCTTTTTACTGGAAACGAGGCATTCCATCTTAGTCCTCACGAGTGACAACGCATCTGCATTTTAATTCGTAATGGAGGATAGATGTAGATGTCTATGGGCCACAGTAACCACTTACCATCAGGTGGACTGTGTGCTCGATTTTCACCCCATTTCTATAAAAAAAAAATCAAATGTTAAACATCTGAATAGGTAGGTACTATCGTGATCTTTATTCAATTTAGTGTTTAGATCGTATTCCGATTAGATCAAATTATAGGTACTTGACACGAAGCTCTAATTGGGCCTCCATATACCCGACATAGCAGCAGACTTAGTCCTGCAGCATATGCTGAAAATTAGATTTGAAGTCGTAGTAAAACACTATTAAAACGACTAGATTAGTTATTTTCATAGCATAATTTCATATGGAGTGTTGTTATACAGAAACGTGACAGATATTAAAGCGATATTTATTTAGCAAGAGGGCCTTGAGAGCTATTCATTACTTGATTAAAGAAACAACAACCTCCGCCACGAAATATAACTATAACATATAGTGTAAGTACAGTATTTCAAAATATTAGTAGCTAGTAAATACAAGTTCGTAATGTTAGTAAACTAGACTTCACCAGTAATTCAGTAATTGGTATGTGTGTTTTTACAACATTATCCCAGAAAATTATTTTAAAATTTCACTAAACAAAATATATAACAGTATTATAGTAGTAAGGGATACATGAATGAAAATAAGCCCCAAGAATGAGGAGATCACTAGCACAGTGTATATAGTCCCCACGACTGGGCATAAGCCTGCTTTGATATTTAAAATGTTTATGGAGCGATCAGTAGTTGAAATATTTAATTCCCGAAAATAATAACCGTATAATTATATTTTTAGTTTTTTTTTTAAAGATAAATGAAAGCTATGGAACCTAAAGATAAACCTCGGCGACACTTATTTCTCAGTCATTTAGGATTCTGTTGAGATTTATAGTAAGGTCTCTAGCGGTGTTTATTTTAAAAATGTCACATGTCGTTACTTTACAATAAATTAAACAAAAGCGTACTTAGGCGATATATTATACAACAGAACGAATGTTACAACATCAAACTCCAACCAGGCACTAATTAAACCAACTAACAAGCAACTTCCGTTTCCCCGCATTACGGGGGTAGCGGGCAACTAGCAACACCGAACGCCCGTGGGTGGGGATAAGCGGCTTAAAGGGGGGGCACGCGGGCTGTTTTGATTATTTCGAAGGATGTCTTCTTGCGACGTAAATTATGCAATGCTCCCGCTATTTGGTGCTCCGTTGTTGTTATGATGGTTTCTTGGGACAGGTTTGTAAATATATAATTTGGATTATTTTGGCGTAGTGAAATTTTTGCAGGCTATTTCAAAACATCGCGTTATTTATTATTGTATATAGTTCAACGTGAAAACATAAGTGTGAACTTTTAAGGTATATTAGGTATTAGAATGTTACACAAAGAAATGCATTACTAGCGAAACTAATGGCATTTGTATTATTAATTAATACATGTATGCGTAAATCGGATCGGATTTGACGGCTCCGTGGCGCAGTGGCTTAGCATTGAGTTGCGGCGCTGGGGGCCGCAAGTCCGAATCCTGCACGAAACAAGAATTTGCGTGGCCTACAAATAATTGTTCCGGGTTTGGATGCATGTCCTTGTGAAATTTATGTTTGTAAACCGCCTCCACGATACAGGAGAAAATCCTAGTGTGGCGGTGACGTTTTTTTTAAAGAAATAGATCCACGACTGGACATCAGCGTCAAAGGTGACGCTTAAGACTGATCCTCGCTACAATGAGAGGAGCGAGGCCCATGACCATGACCTTGACATTTATGGGCTGATGAAGAAGGAAAGGATTGATTAAGCGTTTCATATAATGCTCAAATGTTGCGTCATGCGTCAAACTTCCGAGTCTATTGTTGAATGGAGGTTATTCTAACACCCAAATTTCAGACGAGTTAGAGAGATGAAATAGACAGATGTGTTATGTAATGATGCTTGCTATCGTTCTGTTATACTTGGGGTCGAAATATTTGGATTGATATTTCGCCGTCGATCGGTCGATGGATAACCTTTTATTATATAACAAAGTGCACCATGTGCACATACTGTATCGCACCAATAAATAAACCTAGCAAGCTAACAGCATAGCAAAGTGGCGAAGCAATCAGCTTTGTAGCGGTTTCTAACGGTTGCCGTTGAGCAATCAGTTTCAAAATAGGAGGTTCAGATGCCTGGGTGATCAGTAATCGATTGCTGAAAACAGATTTTGAGAATTCGAAACCGTTCTCGAGATAATCGTGGGACAGATGGACAGACGGACGGACGGACGGACAGACGGACAGACGGACAGACATCGTGAAATCAATAAGTGACTTCGCAAGCTTCGCCACTTAATAACTATGAATAAACAAGTGTGAAAAGGGACAGTATTGATTGCAAAGTTACTTCTATTTTAAGGGAAAGTACTTATTCTTAAAGTACGGCCAACGAGAAGCGATACCAAATGTAAACAAAACCAGTGCAAGGTTATTAGGAATAGCAGGGTTGGGTAACTTTTAGATAGTTAGATTATATATTGAAGTAGACAATATAGTTTTAAAAAATGTCTAGCAAACAAAAAACAAGACTTATTATAATTTTTTTTATATAATATGAATTATTTTAGATATCTTCCATTAAATTGTCATAGCGGGGTAGGCCCAAGTTACAGCTATGTTATGGTTCAAGCACAAATTGGTTGGCTCGATCGGGGAAGGACCACACTCACAGAATACCTGTGTAAAATAGCAACTTAGAACCGGAAACCTTTTTTACTCGTTACTTGGCATTCCATCTTAGTCCTCAGGTATGACAACGCATCCAAATTTTGATTCTCAATCATAAATATATACTAAATATAAAAAACTTGGCAGTGCTTTTATCCATATTAAAATGGATAATGATTTTAATACTTTTTTTTATAGGATAAGGGTGACAAACGAGCACACAGTCCACCTGATGGTAAGTGGTTGCTGTGACCCATAGACATCCGCATCTATCCTGGATTACGAATCAAAATACAGATGCGTTGTCACCCGTGAGGACCAAGATGGAATGCCTCTTTTCCAGTAAAATGGGGCTCCGGTTCTCTACACTCACCATACGAAACACAGCAGCATTAAGCAGCTATTTTACGATGGTATTCTGTGAGAGCGTGGTCCCTCCCCGGTCGAGCCGACCCATTCGTGCTACAACTATACCAGTAATATAGCTGCAGCATGGCTCTACCACGTCAAAATTATTTACTTAAATAAAGTCATTGAAAAATAGCCTTCATATCATTATATTTTCCAAGATTAACAATTCCTATGATTAAAAGAGTAATTTAGGAAGCCAATTGCGCACAAAAAGTCCACTAAAAAGAAAAATTCAATTATTTAGGGGGTTTTGGCGGGAACTTGACCGGCGGCGGTTTGCTGCTCCTGTCACCATCACCACATCACCACAGACCTTCACAAGTCCACTGCTGAACATAGGCCTCCCCCAAAGAATGCCACAAAGCACGGTCCTGAGCCACCTGCATCCATCGACTTCCTGCATGTCTTACCAGGTCGTCACTCCATCTCGTGGGGGGACGCCCTACACTTCGCCTACCGGTACGAGGCTGCCATTCGAGAACCTTTCTTCCCCATCGGTTGTCGGTTCTTCGAGCTATATGTCCGGCCCACTGCCACTTCAGCTTACTAATCCATTGGGCTATGTCGGTTACTCTGGTTCTACTGCGGATATCCTTATTCCTAAGTTTATCACGCAGAGAAACTCCGAGCATAGCCCTCTCCATAGCTCGCTGAGCGACCTTGAGCTTCCTCATACGGCCAGCAGTGAAGGACCACGTCTCAGTTCCGTAAGTCATCACTGGCAACACGCACTGGTTGTACAAGTTCGTTTTAAGGTTTTGAGGTATGTCTGACGAGAAGATGTGTCGTAGCTTCCCGAACGCTGCCCAGCCGAGTTGAATCCGTCGATTGACCTCTCGGTCAAAGTTGGACTTACCTAGTCGGACTATTTGTCCCAGGTAAACATACTCGTCAACAACTTTGAGCTTAGTGCTCCCAACAACTACCGGCATAGGTGTGACATGAACATTAAACATGATCTTTGTTTTGTCCATGTTCATCTTAAGACCTATCCGTTGGGAGACACTATTGAGGTCATTGATCATAGTGCTTAGGTCCTCCAGCGATTCTGTCATAAGGACTATATCGTCTGCAAATCGAGGGTGAGCGATGTACTCGCCATTGATGTTGATACCGTATCCTTTCCAGTCGAGAAGCTTGAAAACGTCTTCCAATGCAGCGGTGAAGAGTTTCGGGGATATAACATCACCCTGTCTTACACCTCTCTGCAATTGGATGGGTTTCGTACTCTGGTTCTGTACTCGGATAGCCATCGTAGCCCTACTGTACAAACAAGCTGCTGTTGTTGCTGCTCCTGTATTATTGTTTAAATAATGGTTTGAAGTGAATTTTGATATGTAAAAGTGGTGCGATTTTGTATATTAAGTGTTTGCACATGTGAACTATTAGTGGAAACGTTGAAACAAGTGTTCTGATGGTGATGTGATTCGCAAAATAAGGTGTCTGTCTGCTTAGGCGCCTTGAGATACCATCGCCAACTATCAGCTGCTTGCTGGCTCAAGCTGCCGTCAAAATGTCCCAAGGGCTGCACAATGTGACGCATCAACATATTGTAAAGCAGTGTACTATGAAGGATAATTATTCATTGTACCTTCAGGCTCAGAAGGGCTAGAACCCAGAGCCGTAAAGCCAGTTATAAAAAAATCAATTACTTATTATATCCTACGTCATTTCCACAACTAAGCCGAATCTAACGATACTCCATATGTAATTCAAATCCATCAAACTGATTAGATTATAGAGCGTGCTAAAGAAATAGATATAAATACACTCGAAAACATTGTCCTCCTTCCGGAAATCGGACAAAATTAGCAAAAAAAATATATGTAAGTCATACAAGTTCAGACTTACCTTGTGGAAACCCAACTGCCTCCAATCCGTGATGCGTTAACCCGAAAGGCCCCAAACCGCCCAAAGGCCCTGGCCCCATACCCATGTGATGAGCACTGGAGTGGTGAGCATAGGGGTTCTGCGCCAACGGTGACGGTTGCTTCAGATAATGAAAGTAGTGGTGCAGGGGTGTGGTGGAGTGGTGTGCTTGTGGCGCCGTCGGCCCCGTGGCCGTTGGGCCAGACGCCGACGCTGAATTCGTCAACAGCGCCATTTTATTTTTTTTATTTTTTAAAAGCGAAGGTAGTCACCGCGTCAGCCTCTTCCGCGTGTGTATTGACATGGTTGTTGGTTGTTGCTTATTTTAATTTGTTGCGTTGCAAGATATCTGTTGCGATGACATTTTGTGTAAATCTGAAACAATAGAGATTCATTTAGTTTTATTAATAGCAAGTTTCATATTAATAGTTATATAAGTTCAATTTTCTTTGAATCTTGTTCATAAAACGGTACCATTCAGCTACGACGACGACTACGAACTCGTGACTTATGTCTGAGTAGTGACAGTATCTGACTTCTCAGTCGCGGGTTCCAGGTCAGGACAGTCGACAAATATATATTATTGATTTCCGTCCGGTCATAATAAATAACTTAATCGGTATAAAACATGACTAAAAAGTTTTTTAATCAAATTAATTTCTGATTGTATTATCTTTTTTTATAGAATAAGGGTGACAAGCGAGCACACACACATGATGGTAAATGGTTGCTGTGGCCCATAGGCATCTACGTCTATCTTCGTTTGCGAATTAAAATGCGGATGGCTTGTCAACCGTGAGAACTAAGATAGAATTCCCCTTTTCCAGTAAAAAGGGTCTCCGGTTCTCTACACTCACCGTACGAAACACAGCAGCATTAAGTTGCTATTTTACGCTGGTATTCTGTGAGAGTGCAATCCTTCCCTGGTCGAGCCGACCTATTCGTGCTACAACTATACTATTATAGTATGTGCCAAATCGATTGAGAAAAACGGACAATGACCTTTCGGTCGTTTAACCAGGGGTTACAAACCTTCAATATATAGGCACATTTTATATGTAGTACTTTCTTTATTTATAATGATTTTTTTATAATGATTGATATAATATATATTTATTAACTATTATTAAAAAGTTATGTGAAAGATCGCTGTAGAAGAAAAATCATCTATTGTTATAAAGTACTTTATTCATTTAACAACAAAAAACATTAATTTATAACACATATAAAGATTCGAGTGATAACGACACCGAATAAGTACGTACTTATGCAAAAGATAAAACTTTATTTTTAATATTATATAAGAACTTTATTTTTATTCGGTGCAATCATCACTCGTATCTTCACTTGATGAACTATCTGTAACATTAATTATAAAGCGATCTGCAGTTTGGTCAATTCTATCATCCATGCCACGCATTTTTTGTTCAACCTTAAGGACATGCTGAACACAGTTTTTCCATTTATCTGGCGTGATTTGAGTTAAACCATCTTTAAGTAAATTTTTAACA
Organism: Parnassius glacialis; assembly: GCA_033319125.1. Taxonomy (NCBI): domain Eukaryota; kingdom Metazoa; phylum Arthropoda; class Insecta; order Lepidoptera; family Papilionidae; genus Parnassius; species Parnassius glacialis. The sequence goes on along the minus strand of JAVANC010000029.1, from coordinate 6,233,049 downwards.
TCTTTTAACTTGAAAGTTGTATTTTTTCGTGCAACGTACCCTTTCACATCTGCCCACACAAGTTCAATGGGGTTAAGCTCACAGTGATAAGGAGGTAACCTTACCACTGTGATGCTTTTTTCTTTTGCCATCTCGTCGGTGACGTAACTTCGATAGTTATCTTTAACTGCCTTTATTTTTTCCATTAAGTGGGTCTTTGTGTCCGAGGGCACGTATGCGATCTGTTTAGATTCTAGCCATTCCTGCATATTTTGTTTCCGCCAAGACATTGTTGGGGTTTTTTCTAAACGTCTGGAGTGGTAACTAGCGTTATCCATAACTATGACATCGCCGCTTTGCAGTTTTTCTATTACTTTTCTAAACCAGTCCTCGAAATGGAGAGCGTCCATACTCTCATGGTAGTCACCAGTAGATGATGATTCAAATACCCAATCACATCCCTCCAAAAAGCCATTTTCATTGCCAACGTGTACAACTATTAATCGCTTTCCTTTACCCGAAGGGGCTTTCGCGCCAGTAGAGTAGCCTTCTAACCGTGATTGACAAGAAGATTCAATTGTGGTGTCTTCCCATACCTTTCCCATAGTATGACCTGCGTTAATCCATGTTTCGTCAAGGTAAAAAATGTTACGTCCCTCGTTTCTTAATATTTGTATTTCTCTCAAATATCTGGTACGCCACAGAACTATCTCTGGGCGATCTATTAGACCACTTTTTCTGTTTCTCTTTATATATTTGAATTTTAAATGGCGCAACACACGTCGCAGGGAAGTTTTGCTCAAGTTTGGCAACTGGTCATCTTGATTTATACTGAGCAAAATTTTGTCTAAAGTCGGTAATTCTCCTGCAAGAAAGAACTGATGCACTTTCGCTCTTATAGCCGATTTATCAAAATCGTCCAACTTGTCAATTACAGACTTTTTTCTTTTATTAATTATTCCCTTTTCTGGTATTTTATGGGAATCTCTATACACGCTTAATACGCGATATATAGTGCTCTTGCTGACTCCTGAGATCTCCGAAACCTTTTCTACCATATTAACGTTTGAAGGATACACGTCTTCGGGCCAGGTGTTTTTGACATATTTGTATACATTAATGATAATCTCTTGTTCCCCGACCGACAAAGTGGTAGGTTTTCTCTTTTTTACTGGTGACGTTAAAGGTGCTCCAGAAGATGGGCCTGTAAATAAATGACAAAAATATACTACCATAGTACTACATCACATAAATACATATTGTTTTAGAAAATAAATACCACATGGTCACATAAAAAGAGCGCTTTAAGAAATAGAAAGGCTACGTCGTCGCATTTGTACCTATTTGTACGTACCTGCTACGTTTATTATGGGTCGGCGACGTCTCTTTCCACTTGATGTTGAAGGACCGGGTCCTTCACCAAATTCTCCTGAACTCATGTCGATTTAGTAACGACCGTCACAGTAAAACTAATATAACAGATTCAAAAAACAAAAACTTAACGATATAACAAATTTAACAGTAAAAACTCAACTAAAACAATGCAATGAATGCTATGAATTACCCGAGACGTACACACGCAAGCGCTATCCGAACACGAATGAAAACAAAATGGCGGACCGGCCCAAAAAAGGTGACGCATCTCTGGCTGCCATTGTCACGTTTCTTTTAGAACGAACTGACGTAACGCGCGTTTTGTTTATTTTAAAGGGATGAATTTGCAAAAGCTCAATATGGTGATTATATTGCTTCAAATATTTTTTTAATATGAAACTGTTATTAAATGAATTGCTGCGTTACTTACCATAAATTGAAATATAAAATATAACACATTTTTCGCGATGTACCGTAAGATTTTACTATGTTTATAGGAACCACAGACAATATTATTTAAGAAACAAAAAAACAAAACATATGTGCTGACCTAGAAGTGGGAATAATATCAATATTTAAATATTGTTATCACATCTAAATTGAGATTTTGTAAGTTACGCCTTTTGACACTCGGCTCATATCTGAGGTCATTGTCCGTTTTTCTCAATCGATATGGCACATACTATAATACAGCTGCAGCATGGCTCTACCACGTAAAATCATGTTTAAGTGCTAATAAACATATTTATACATAGATACATATTTCTATGAAAATAATGAATTGCTCTACTTAATAAGATAATAGACTAGAATCATTTTAATTCAATTAAATTATGAGTAATACTTATTTGAAACTATTTTTTTAATTTAACCACTAATAAAAGTCAGTACTGCAAACAAATTGTGTAATTAAAGTCAGTATTCAAACAAAATATAACGTTATAATAAAAATATAAAAAGTTTTTAAGTGCCTATCAATTGAACACTCTATTACGAAAATGAACTTCAAAGCGTGTTTAATTGTAATTTAAATACATATTTCCGCCTCATAGAACATTAATATTACCATTGGATTGCGCTCACGTCGTTCCCAATTATTAATAGCGTCGATCATTTTTTGCGTCATTTATGCACTGCTACAATTAGCCGTGTTATTGGGAAATTTTCTGTTCTATTGCAACACAATGCCGCAAGTCAAATGCGCGGGAACGCCTTGTGAGTTCGTGAATGAGCGTTACATTCGTCACGACCCGGATCGTTCGAGGCTTCGGATTGCAATTTTAAAGGATGTAGTAGGGTTACGTAAGCTCTAGAAACTTCAAGAATTAAAACCTTAAAAGTACTGTGGAATAAGACGATGCGTTCTGTAACTAAGCAGTGCCCACCTGATGAAACTTTCCAATAACTACCATTTCATTCTTCTTCATCAACCAGTAAAAGTTTAGGCCATGGGCCTCTCCCTTTGTACTGAGGAGTCGCCTTAATCTTCAAGCTTGGCAGGCGGATTGATGATTACAGTTCCAGAATTCTTCCATCTTTGACTTGTACCGTCAGCTATATGCCGCCATCAGTTTTTTCCAAAATTTTTCATAAACGCCTCTTGCACCCGTGGGACGGAAGACGAGGAATTCTTTAAGACCTCCACGATACCGTTAATTACCTGTTTATGACATGATATACGTGGTAGAGCAACGCTGCAGCTATATTATAGTTGTAGCACGAATGGGTCAGCTCGACAGGGGTAGGACCACGCTCTCACAGAATACCAGCGTAAAATAACAGCTTCAGGCTGCTGTGTTTCGTATGGTGAGTGTAGAGAACCGGAGACCCTTTTTACTGGAAAAGAGGCATTCCATCTTAGTCTTCACGGGTGACAACGCATCTACATTTTGATTCTTAATTGAGGATAAATGTAGATGTCTTAGGGGCCACAGCATCCACTTACTATCAGGTGGACTGTGTTGTCATCCTATTCTATAAAAAAATTGCGACAAATTGCAACATATTAGTTGACTGAGTTGCTGATCTGGCAAACAAAAGTTTGACACAAATTTAAAAATTTATCGTAAAAATTAACTCTGTCTTCACTTTATTTAATATCTACAGAACCTTCTAGTCACACGTGTCGAGAACGTACCTTACGGGCAATCTTTTTTTTTGTGTTTGTTAAGGAATATGTAGGTACATGTTTACAGACATTTTGTCACGTTTTTTTTTTTTTCGAATGTTACCTGAGATTCCTTTGCCAATTTTTTTTATGAGACTATGAACACGCTTTGTGTTGCAATGGGTATATCAATGTGATGACATATGAAACGGAAAAGGGCATGATACGTAACTAAGCAAATATTATCTTTTTAATATTATTTTTTTTTCTTTTCAATATATTCTATTTGGTATTATAAAGCGTTTACGAGGTAGGTCAAAGCATAACGGAAGTATGTCCCTACAAATCAAAAATATCCTACAATTCATTTGATGCTGAGCCTTGCTAGCTCCGGGGATAATCAATTCCTGTGTGAAAAAAGTAAACTTGCAGCCTATTTACGTCCCACTGCTGGGCACAGGCCTCCTCTCATTTCTGAGAGATAAAAATCAAAAGAAATGTCCGCCGCGCTGCCCCAATGCGTGTTGGCGAACTTCACGTCTTCGAAATATTTTTTTCTTATTTCTCAGACATGCAGGTTTACTCACGATGTTTTCCTTCACCGCCGTGCACGTGGTAAAATTGCAATTAACAATTTCATTGGTGCCGGCGGGGATCGTACCCGGGTTGCTCGAGTACTGTGAAGCTTACAGCGAGTGCTAACCATCTGAGCTACCATGGCTCTTCTGAATTAAATTTCCTGTGTAATATTACATTAAATGTTAATTACGTAAACATCAAAAAATTAAGTAACTCCCTTTTTAGTATTAATCATAAAAGGAAAGGTTTTTTTTTTATAGAATAAGGGTGACAAACGAGCACACAGTCCACCTGATGGTAAGTAGATGCTATGGTCCATAGACATCTAAATTTATCCTCAATTAAGAATCAAAATGCAGATGCGTTGTCACCCCTGAGGACTAAGATGGAATGCCTCGTTTCCAGGAAACCGGTCTCCGATTCTCTACACTCACCATACGAAACATAGCAGAATTATGCAGACACTTTACGCTGGTATTCTGTGAGAGTGTGGTCCTACCCCGGTAGAGCAGACCTATTCGTGCTACAACCATAATATAGCTGCAGCGTGGCTCTACCATGTAAAAATGTAAGTAATGAAACTTATACCAAAAATCATGTATATTTTTATTTATTTGTTTGTTTTCTTTAAAAACGTTACCCCCACACTAGGATTTTCTCCTGTATCGTGGAGGCAGTTTACAAACATAAATTGCACAAGGACAAACATCCAGACCCGGAACAATTAGTTGCAGACCGTACAAATACTTGCTCCTTGCGGGATTCGACGGGAAACGACACGTAAAATAAAGCCAACATAATATACATAACTTTTTTTCCATACAAAACGCTTTAACCAAACATTTAAAGCATTTTGATCACGGCTGTATGAGCTAGGATCCCTTTGCTTTCATTGCGGGATAAAATATTACGAAAAAGTAAGTTATGTATAAATACTTCGTGTTGTTTCCCAAAAAATTGGTCGGAAATCAACCACAGCGATTTCTAACACCTATAGCAGTTAAATATAGTAAAATAAAATGCATACATTGAAACAGAGAGTTCAAAAAATGCGCTGTATGCCATAGTATTATAGAAATACTAGAAAACCTATGGAAATCTGTGTGACTTCAATTTCAGGGCTCTAAGCGAACTGTGAATATTGCATCTTGTTAGAGATCTTGCTAAGTATATAATTTTTTTTTGGAGTTTATGGCCTGGTATCTAGACCTTTAGGCCAAATCTTGAGTATTATTATTCGGTTTATTATAATTTCCCCAAGCCTTGTCTTTATGTATTATCATTCATAGTTCACTGCTTCACAATATGTTGATGCGTCACATTGTGCAGCCCTTGGGAGATTTTGACGGCATCTTGAGCCAGCAGGCAGCTGACAGTATCGATGGTATCTAAAGGCGCCTATGCAAACAGCTTGTCTTGAGAATCCATCACCATCAGAGGTGAAACAAGTTCACCGTTTCCACTAATAGTTCACATGCGTAGATAGTTAATACATAAAATCGCACCACTTTTACATATCAAAATCCACTTCAAACTATTATTTAAACTATAATACAGGAGCAGTAAACCGCCGCCGGTCAAGTTCCCGCCAAAACTCCGTTAAGTATATACTCATAGCTCAGCAACATTGCCAGCAGCATGTAGTGTTATGCAACTTACATTTCATTGTACACTAATTCTCCATTCTGCTTTGATATTCTGCATTCATGTTTTGCATCACTTTATACTATTTTTTTCATTTTGTTTTTGATTCTCTGCATTTATATTTTGCATCACCTTTATTTATATAGGATCCTGTAACGTTTTTACACAATAACATATCATTTTACTGCGTATTTTCACACTATTTAGTACTTTTAAACTAGCTGTCAACGAAGTCTTACCTTTTTTTTGGTCTTTTATTGAATTCTCTGTAACTCTACAATTTCAGGCTTAGTGTACGTTGTCGTGCATTAGTTTTTCCTATGTGATTTTTATCTCGTTTCTTACTTAAATGTAATAGTTTCTTAATAACAGTCCTAAAACTAAAAATTCCTCAATTTGACAACCATTGTTTTTGTGGTTGCTATGGTAACTTTTATTTAAATTCGTCTCTGGTATGATGTTCTTTCTACATAAATACTTTTTGGCTGTAGGTCATTTACAATAAATTTCGTTTTAATTTAAATAATTTCTCGTTCTCTCTAAAAAGGTATAAAAGCCAAACAATTGGAGAATACAGGACAGTCTCGCTTCGGTTCTCAAACGAGAAACATCTACTAAAGGCCTTATCCCGGGGCCGCTTTGCCCCGGGATCCTGCAAGCCTCCATCTACACGTGAAGTCGTCGGTGAATTCTAATTCAAGTGCGGGGCCACACTACTCCGCGCGCTACGACTGCTTGATCCAGGCGCTGAGTGCAGCCTACTGCCCGCGCTACCTTCAGGCGCGCTTCGACTGCTGGCTCCAGGCGCTGCGTCCCTACTGCCCGCGCTACCTCTGGGCGCGGCGACTACTTCTCCAAGAACTGAGCGCACCTACCCCAGGCGCTACGTGCGCCGCCTCCGGACGCTGCGTGTGCCCAGTCCAGGCGCTGCGTGCCGTCGCCGCTGAGAAACCTCAAGCTCTGCGTGTGCCTACTTCTACAAAAGCAGCGAGGCTCCAGGCTCCACTATAAAACTATATTGTCCTATTCTCCAACCTTTATTTTTTTTAAACCTAATTGTAATCTCATTTCATCCATCACCTTCATATTTCATTTTTTTTATAAGATTATAAATACCTTTTAAAAAATTATAATATATTATTTTCTTGGTCTATTTTGTTGTTTTGCTGTTCTTAGGTTAGGTTCTTTCTCTTTTAATTGTCGCTTCACGACAAGCATTCTTACTGCTACAACTGGCAGAATATAAACATTCCGGAAATACTGCCACAACTATATATGCATATCAAATTCGAGAGAAAGGAAAAATTGACGATAAAGTTTTTAATATAACTGTTTAGACTACTTTATTATGCTGCTGTGTTTCGTAAATTATAGAATATTTTTGCACAGAACCCTAAAATGAAAGTAGCCTAAGTTACTCCTTATAACATCAGCTATCTGCTAGTGAAAGTTCCATCCAAATCGGTTCACAGGTTTTTGCGTGTTCACGCTGAAATAACTGGCAGATGACAGATTTTTTCAGACATACTTAACGTTTATCGTTATATTTTGGCCAATTTACACAATATCTTTATGAATTACAGCTATGTGTTATTTTGATGTATGATTATGTAGAGATGTATTATTGTTTGACACAGTATACAGTAGAGCTACGATGGCTATCCGAGTACAGAACCAGAGTACGAAACCTATCCAATTGCAGAGAGGTGTAAGACAGGGTGATGTTATATCCCCGAAACTCTTCACCGCTGCATTGGAAGACGTTTTCAAGCTTCTGGACTGGAAAGGATACGGTATTAACATCAATGGCGAGTACATCACTCACCTTCGATTTGCCGACGATATAGTCCTTATGGCAGAATCGCTGGAGGACCTAAGCACTATGCTCAATGAACTCAATAGTGTCTCCCAACGGATAGGTCTTAAGATGAACATGGATAATGTCCATGTCGCACCTATGCCGGTATTTGTTGGGAGCACTAAGCTCGAAGTTGTTGACGAGTATGCTTACCTGGGACAAATAGTCCGACTAGGTAAGTCCAACTTCGACCGAGAGGTCAATCGACGGATTCAACTCGGCTGGGCAGCGTTCGGGAAGCTACGACACATCTTCTCGTTAGACATACCTCAAAACCTTAAAACGAAATTGTACAACCAGTGCGTGTTGCCAGTGATTACTTACGGAACTGAGACGTGGTCCTTCACTGCTGGCCGTATGAGGGAGCTCAAGGTCGCTCAGCGAGCTATGGAGAGGGCTATGCTCGGAGTTTCTCTGCGTGATAAACTTAGGAATGAGGTTATCCGCAGTAGAACCAGAGTAACCGACATAGCCCAACGGATTAGTAAGCTGAAGTGGCAGTGGGCCGGCCATATAGCTCGAAGAACCGACAACCGATGGGGAAGAAAGGTTCTCGAGTGGCAGCATCGTACCGGCAGGCGAAGTGTAGGGCGTCCCCCCACGAGATGGAGTGACGACCTGGTAAGACATGCAGGAAGTCGATGGATGCAGGTGGCTCAGGACCGTGCTTTGTGGCATTCTTTGGGGGAGGCCTATGTTAAGCAGTGGACTTGTGAAGGGCTGTAATGATGTATTATTGTAGTTTCATTAAAATCCATTCAGTAGTTTTTGCGTGAAAGAGTAACCAACATCCATATATTCTCACAAACTTTCACGTTTATAATATTAAGTAGGAAGTAGGATTAGTAGGATTTATAGATGTTACACTGAACTTGTGATATACATTATTGATATATATTCATTCATGATTCATTAATTCATACAACTATGATAATTTAGACAGACTTACATAAACTAAAAAGAATTAAATAAATACTTTAATTTAATAAAGCACACTTTTTCGGGACAATTTCATTACACGATAAGACTGAAATGTCTCGATAAAACTTTCTGATACTTTTATCAGATAATTACTGGCAGTATGCATAGAAGAAACAGGTGTGCGATTATTACCGCTAAATGTCAAACTAATTCAAAACAGTTTTTTCTTGATATTTTGAACAGTGAGGAGATTTATATATTACGTGGTAGAGCTGTCACAGTAAAAACTCATAACAGGTCAAAACCACTTTTGACTGCAAAAATCAGACAAAAATGGTTGTGACCGATGTTCTTAGTCAAAAACAGTTTTGACTAATTTTTTAGTCAAATGTGGTGTTGTCTGATTCAAACTTCAGACTATCGGTCAAAACTCGCAATACCAGTAACAGTAGGTTAAGGTGCGGCTGGGGTGGCCCTTGGGCTACTATTTCTAGTTTAGTTTGTGGACTTTGCAGTGTGCCAGGTCTAGATGTGGATTGTTTAACAGTGACGATCATTATCATATAATCCTGAAGACATTTTTAACTTGTTATTATTAAATAAAAATTTTTTAAAACTTACAATAGTTTTTCTCAACATTTTAACTATGCTTAAAACTATATTTTAACTGTGATAAAATAGCGGAACCCGGCAAGATTTGTATTATAATTAGTGCTCTCGGTCCGGAACAAAAGAAATTGTTTGATAGGTTACATTATGTTATTACATATTACATGATCTGGAACCGCAGTTCCGTAACGTAACGATATTTTCTTATTAATTCATTACAGCCCATTACAAGTCTACTGCTCGACATGGGTCTCCACCATAGCTTGCCTCATAAGGAGGATACTTGCCAAAGTCGCGTATTTACATTACAATGATATCTAGATCTATACATCTATACAAATAAATAAAATTGAAGTGTCTGTTTGTAATGTCAAAATACCAGCATTTTACTAAATGCATATGAAAGTATATACGGTACTTATAACCAAAACACAATTTTTAAAATTTTTGTCTGTCTGTCGGTCTGTCTGTCTGTTTGTTCCGGCTAATCTCCGAAACGGCTGGACCGATTTCGACGGGACTTTCACTGGCAGATAGCTGATGTTATAAGAAGTAACTTAGGCTACTTTTATTTTAGAAAAAGAATTAGGGTTCCGCGCAACATAATTAAAACTCTAAATTACACGCGGGCGAAGTCGCGGAGAACAGCTAGTAGAATATAATATTGAAGAAATTGAACTTTTTAATTTAAGAAATTAAAAAAGTATAAGTCAAAAGAAATTTTTACAAAAATAGTTGGTCAAAACCACTTTTAACCGATGTAATTTGGTCAAAACCACTATTTTTGCAGTTAAAAGTGGATTTACCTTAGTCAAAATTACTTTTAACTGCAAAAATCAGTTAAAAGTGAGTGTGTCAAACGTTTTTAGTCAGAACTACTTTCACCTGATATTTAACAGTCTAAAGTGGTTTTGACCGGTTATGAGTTTTGACTGTAACAGAGCCATGCTGCAGTTGTATTATGGTTGCAGCACGAATAGGTCCGGCTAGACCGGGAACCATTCGTGCCGTGGATTCCATTTTTTTTATAGAATAGGGGGCATACGAGCATGCGGCTCACCTGATGGTAAGTGACTACCGCCGCCCATTAACAACCGCAACACCAGGGGAATTGCAGATGCGTTGCCGGCCTTTTAGAAAGGTGTAAGCTATTTTCTTGAAGGTTCCTAAGTCGTATCGGTCCCGAAAATTCGCTGGTGGTAATTGATTCCACAAGGAAGTTGTGCGAGGGAGAAAACTTCTTCTAAATCGCACAGTGGTGGTCCGCCAATCATCCAGATGGTATGGAGGGTAACGCGAGTTTTGTCGCGATGTGCGATGGTGAAATTGAGCGGCTGGAATTAGTCCGAACAATTCCTCAGAGCACTCCCCGTGATAGATGCGATAAAATACGCAGAGAGATGCAACATCTCTACGCAGTGCCAGTGTATCTAGGCGATCAGAAAGAACTCGGTCGTCGACGATTCGAACTGCTCTGCGCTGGACGCGGTCAAGTGAAAGGAGCTGGCACTAGGGTGCCCCGGCCCAGAGATGAGAACAGTATTCCATGTGGGGCCGAACTTGCGCTTTGTAAAGTTGCAAGCGATATGCCGGCATGAAATACTGTCTCGCTCTGCTGAGCACGCCAAGCTTTTTAGAGGCCAATTTGGCGTTCCCTTCCAAGTGACTACGAAATTGCACACTATTCGATATGTCGACGCCAAGGATTCCGATACTGGCTGAGGCAGCAAGGGGAGTGCCTTGAAACTGAGGAGATACGACAAAGGGGTTCTTTTTAGCGGTAAACGCGCAAACTTGTGTCTTCTGGGGATTGGACTGGACTAGATTTAGTCGGCCCCAATCCGAGACTTTGTTAAGCAGACTCGACTTCAGACACAAGTTTGTCCCGGTACTCGGCGACGTTTTCCCGAGAAATATTGGCACGGACAGTATATAAGGCATAACCAGTGCTGTCGTCTGCATAGCAATGAACGATACCAGTTCGCAACATATCATTGATATGCAGGAGAAACAGCGTTGGTGATAGCACGCAGCCTTGTGGAACACCTGCGTTGATAGGCTGGAGATCAGAGCATGCACCGTCTACTACGACCTTGATGCTCCGATCAGCAAGGAAACTGGTGATCCATTTGCACAATTTCTCGGGAAGCCCATAGGAAGGAAGCTTCGAAAGAAGCGCTTTGTGCCAGACGCGATCGAAGGCCTTCGCTATGTCCAAACTAACGGCCAATGCCTCCTCCTTGGACTCTAATGCCTCCGCCCATCTAGGAGTTAAGTAGACTAGAAGATCACCAGCCGTTCGACCCCGACAAAAACCGTACTGGCGGTCACTAATCAGCTGGTGATCCTCAAGGTACCTCATGAGCTGGCAGTTTATAATGGCTTCCATTGTTTTGGAGAACAAGGAGGTGATGGCGATAGGCCTGTAGTTGGACGGTTCTGAGCGGTCGCCTTTTTTAGGGATCGGGTGGACCAAAGCTGTCTTCCATGAATTCGGGACTATGCCTTGGGAGTAGGAGTACCGGAAAAGACGCGTTGAAACCGGTGCCAACTCCGGAGCACACGTCTTCAGCACAATGGGAGGGACTCCATCGGGCCCACTCGACTTGCTGACGTCCAGGGAGAAGAGCGCTTTGCGGACCGAGTGCTGTGTAAATCGCACATCCGGCATGGAGCACTCACATCGCGGGATGGTCGGCGGTGTGTTCCCCCCGTCATCTAGAGTCGATTTGGACGCAAAAAGAGAGCTCAACAGATCGGCTTTCTCCTTTGCGGCATGGGCCAGTGAGTCGTCCTCTCTGTGCAGAGATGGAAGAGATGGCTGACAGAAGTTCCCTTGGACATCCTTGGCGAGAGACCAAAATGCACGGGTTCCCCAAGGAAGGCGAACTAGCTTCTCGCCTATTCTGCCGATGTGCTCAGACCTTGCCTTGGCAATGACGCTTTTGAAGGACCTGGAGGCGGAATTATACTTCTTTTTAAGTGCGCTGGTGTTTACATCCCGAGAGGTTGATGCGTCAGCCCAGGCCCGGTAGCACTCCTGCTTATAGCGTGGTTTTACAGGAGCGACCAAACCATGGCTGGGATCTGCCTCCGATGGGCACCACAGAGGATGGAATAAAAGTTCCATACCCTGAAGTACCACATCAGCAACAGAATCGGCAACGACGCTGGGATCTTCCGGCGAGAAGCAAACCTGCCCCCAAGGGTAGGATGCAAAAAAAGACCGCATCCCGTCCCAATCAGCTGACCTATAGTGCCAAACACGTTGGTGCTCCAAACAGCGGTTGGAGCGTGAGTGGCACCGTACTCCGGATCAGACAATGGTCCGCAGAGCCCAGAGGGGCATCGACGGAGACCTGATATCCGTCCGGATGAGAGGTCAGCACAAGGTCCAACAGGGAAGGTACATGGTCTTCCACATCTGGGACCCGCGTAGGCGAAGTATCCAGTTGTATTAGATCATATGCCAAAGCAAAGTCATAGACAGATCTACCCGCATGATCGGTTAAACGAGAACCAAACCATTCAGCGTGGTGGGCGTTGAAATCACCGAGTATCACGATCTCTGCGGATGGGACCTGTTGTAGCACGGAGTCTGCAGCCATTTGGACGTGGTCGATGAGTCGGTCTGTGTCGGCATTACCGTTATGGGACCTATAGAGGCACCCGTAGAGGCAGGGATGGTCGTCGCTGTCTACGCGCAGCCATAGGATGGACAGGCCCGTACCTTCAAGACTGCCGAGGCGACGAAAACAGATGTCCTCTCTGATGTATACGCAAACTCCAGCCCGGGGCACAAAGGAGTGTTCCAATTTGTACCCCGGGTAGGAGAGATATGAAGTATCAGCCGGAGAGGACACCTGAGTCTGGGTTAAAAAGAGCAAGGCCGGCTTCGCCGTCTCTAGATGGTAATGGACAGCGTTAAGGTTGGAATGAAGTCCCCTGATGTTGCAAAAATTCACGGATAGCGTGACAGGGGTCGCCTTGGTTGAATTGCTCCGCTTGCCCCGAGCAGCATTATTCACAAGCGGAATATTGCCCCCCCCCCCTCCCCCAGAATACGCGGGGCAGCCTGAGCACCCACGCTCAGGAGTGAAGTAGTTTGGTCTTGGATGCTCAGCGAGGGATTCTTCAGGGGTGCTGGTACCCTCCTGGGGTAGTCTTTTATTTAATTCCACTACCATGTTGATGGGAGGGGGGGGGGGGGAATTGGGCCTCCGGCCACCTGCACTCACCAAGCGCAACGCAAACAATGTGTGCTTGTTTGTCACTCTTAGTCTATTAAAAAAATAGGTGATAAATTGTGGAAAAATAGAGGTTATGAGGATACTAATAACCATTAATTAAAAAATGTGTATATTTGATCTATGTTTCCTTTCATATAACTTTATTTATCTACAGTGAAAGTAACAACAGATAATATTAACAACAGTTTTTTTTTTCTTATATTGTCACTTTCTCCAACTCCAACTAATAGATATGGATTCTGAGAATAGCGTACCGTATTCTTAAGCCACCTTGAGTCTGTCAACAGATTATCCCTAAAACCACAGATACTATCTAACCGCTAACTTCTTGTCATTTGAATGTCAACCTTATTTTTAATTTATCAAGTTGTAATTTACATTACACGTGCTTAAAAAAGAAGGAAATCGACTTACAAATGATATTTGATTTTTTCTCAACGCAGTAAAGACTATTTTGGGTTGAATGAAAAAGGGTTCTTTTTGCATGGATTTCTGCTTGAGCTAAATTTTGGCGGCAACGTCTTAAAAGGTGTTCAATTGTGTAACTAAAGTGCAGGCCACACTTGGGTTTTTCGTTTGGTACGCAGAAGTGTGTTCGCATCATTAATTTTTTAAATGTGATAGTAATATTATAGAAGTTGAACGATGTTTTAATTAAACTAAACTAAACATTAAACTATGTAACAGGGTTTTTTAATATGGCAAAAGACTACACAGTCCACTTAATGGCAAGTGTACACTGGGGCCCATAAACATTTTGATCTATTCTCGATTTTTTTTTACCGAGGATAGATATAGGTTAAGAAATCGGTAATAGATCGAAATGTCTATGGGCAAGTATCCATTTACCTTCAAGTGGACTGTATGCACGTTTGTCAGCGTTATTCTAAAAAACCTAGCTTATCTACACGCCGGTTGGCAATTAGCGCCAGACACAGCCTTATCAATCCAAAACAATGGAGAATATTTCGGCTGAACATAGGCATAGCATACCTATATGCTGGGGCGCATTTAGCTCGGGAGTATCGTTCATATATTGCATACCGAGCGCAAAGCGCGTGGGTATGTTCTACTAACGCCTAAAAATCAAAATTACACCGTTTTGTCGCATGAAATCGTATCCAGCAATCATATTACACATATAAATGATATAAAAAGCACATTGTTAGAAAGATAAATGATTGTTGAACTTATTAATATTTTTTTTAACTCGATTAATTGCTATTTTTAAATAAAAAAAGGGGTTTTAGTGGCTTATGGTGTGGATTTATCATGTCCCCAAGGCTTGTAAACACTATAACTTTTGTAAATATCAATTGTTTAACTCAATCTATTTATTAATCTCTTCATCTATCATGTGGGAAGCCACTGAATGTAAATGGCAGTGTAATTTTGTTTTGTTTAGCTATAATTAATTTTTTTCGGCTCGAAAATGGCGAAATTTTCGTTGATTTGATAGCCTCGTATAGAATTATTTCTGTAAATGGGGATATGCAGCCACAGAGTAGTTTACTCACTAACTCAGTTGGCCATCGCCATAGATTACTGTATATATCAGTTCGCCGCATTAGCTTGCTACATTTATATTTATCTATGGTTCGCCGTCAGTCGCCGTCGTGAGTGAACATTATTTCGGTTGTTTGCAGCGGCTCAAAAAGATCGCTGTACAAATACACAATATTCGAATAACCAAATTTCTTAAATACTTGATTATAATAATAATAACAGATTTTTTTATTACAATATTTTAAAAGCACAGAATAAATAATAGTAGTACGTACTAAAAGTAAGTAGTATCAATTTTTTTGTCATGGGTGAAATTTTCATGGTTTTCGAGGGTGTTGAAACCGATAGGGTTGTCGAAATGTAATTCCAAGATGGCGGCTGCAATATATATCAATTTTTTCATCATGGGTGTCATTTTCATGGGCTTCGAGGGTGTTGAAGCCGATAGTGCTGTCGAAATGTAAATCCAAGATGGCGGCTGAAGTAGGTACCAAGTTTTTTCATTATGGATATCATTTTCATGGTTTTCGAGGGTGTTGCAGCCGATAGTGCTGTCGAAATGTAAATCCAACATGGCGGCTGCAATACATATCAATTTTTTCATCATGGGTGTCTTTTTCATAGTTTTCAAGGGTGCTGAAGCCGATAGTGCTATGGAAATGTAAATCCAAGATGGCGGCTGAAGTAGGTACCAAATTTTTTCATCATGGATATCATTTTCATGGTTTTCGAGGGTGTTGCAGCCGATAGTGCTGTCGAAATGTAAATCCAACATGGCGGCTGCAATAGATATCAATTTTTTCATCATGGGTGTCATTTTCATGGCTTTCGAGGGTGCTGAAGCCGATAGTGCTGTCGAAATGTAAATCCAAGGTGGCAGCTGCAATAGGTATAAAGTTTTTCATCATGGGTGTCATTTTCATGGTTTTCGAGGGTGTTGAAGCCGATAGTGCTGTCGAAATGTAAATCCAAGATGGCGGCTGAAGTAGGTACCAATTTTTTCATCATGGGTGTCATTTTCATGGGCTTCGAGGGTGTTGAAGCCGATAGTGCTGTCGAAATGTAAATCCAAGATGGCGGCTGAAGTAGGTACCAATTTTTTCATCATGGGTGTCATTTTCATGGTTTTCTAGGGTGTTGAAGCCGATAGTGCTGTAGAAATGTAAAGCTAAGATGGCGGCTGCAATAGGTATAAATTTTTTCATCATGGGTGTCATTTTCATGGGTTTCGAGGGTGTTGAAGCCGATAGTGCTGTCGAAATGTATTTAAACTTTTTTTAAAAAAAATCCGTTTAATCATGCTATACGTTATTTTTAATGCGAAGGTATGCTCAATTGGATTTACCAATATATTTATATCTATATTAGATTAGATATTATATTTTATTATATCTATTTTATTATATTTTATTAGATGCAGCAGTACGTCACTGCTTGGTGCAAATTTGCATAAACCAATTTCGAAGGCTGATAAAATTATTAAAGAAAAAAAATGACAAGGCTCAGGCAAAGATGTCCTGAAGATTTCAAGTTTTAAAAATAAAAATAAATTCCCTTTATTCTTTGATACGCTGTCTTAGCACCGACTTCAGAAGCGATTAATTTTTTTTAATATAGAATAAAGGTATCAAGCGAGCATACAGTCCACCTGATGGCAAGTGGATTCTGTTTTCCATAGACATCTACATTTATCCTCAGTTGAGAATCAAAATGCGGATGTGTTGTTTTTTTTATAGGATAGGGTGACAAAGGAGCACACAGTACACCTGATGGTAAGTGGTTGCTGTGGACCATAAACATCTATCTTCAATTACGAATCAAAATGCAGATGCGTTGTCACCCCTGAGGATTAAGATGGAATGCCTCGTTTCCAGTAAAAAGGGTCTCCGGTTCTCTACACTCACCATACGAAACACAGTAGTGTCAAGCTGCTATTTTACGCTGGTATTCTGTGAGAGCGTGGTCTTATACGGGCCAGCTGACCTATTCGTACTAAAACCATTATATAGCTGCAGGGTGGCGCTATCATGTAAAATTGTGTGTAAATTATTTTATTATTTTAAGTTCTTTAAGTCGGTTTTAATTTTTTTATTAAAAGTGTAATTTATTGACCGTTTTGAGTTGGTAGAGTAAATAATATCACAATTGAGCTTAAACATTAAAAACTTCATCACCTATTTCCCCACTCTAATTATAAGTGGTATTATTTATCGCTGGAGTACCCAGATAATTTGGCTTTTTTTCTTCTTTTTGGGTAAAATTTGGCTAAGCTATAACAAAACTGCGAGTTACAGAACTACAAATCTTTAATTACCGAAAACGAAGTGTGTCAAATACATTCAAATGTCAATTACTGAAAGGTTAAAAGCAATAATATTATGTATGTATTTATTTCATAAAACTTCAGCAACGGATCTTGTTGACAAACCATTAATTTTTTTCAATGTATCCATCCATTCACGCTTTTCCCCTCCTCAAAATACACGGTGTCAATAAAGCCAAAAATCTATTTGTCGGGGCGCAATAAACGCCATAAATAATATCGGAATGCAAACAGCGGCCATATTGTGTGGAAAACAAACATTTCGCGCCCTTTCTGTGTAATTACTCGTGTTTGCGCAGTTGGCAGCGCTGGATGCTGCCGTGACAAATCGGCGGGATCCCTACACGATACAATGTTGCTATGATAATTATTCATATTATATTATATATGTAAATATAAAAGTATTATATATTTACACGAACACTACAAATTAAATGAAACGAATTTTACGGCTTTTAGCGTGTTTAATTTTAACTTTTTAATTCCCGACGTATCGGTAGCCTTACAGCCATGGTCAACGCCAAAAAATTAATATTCAAAAACTGAAGGCTAACTGTGACATCCGGACGTCAAATACCTCACACCTTCCGTGACCATGGGTTATGTAAAGGTAAAGCACCCAAAACATCGGTAATTAAAAGTTAAAATTAAAAACGATAAAATCCGTAAAATTAGATTGATTTAATAACATTAAAATTAAAAGATAATAAGCAAGGTCATGCCGTAGACCCTGTTTTTGCGGAATAGTTGAGTCAATAAAACTTTAATAAGTCCCGTAACATTACAAGTATGGAGTGTAGAGTAGAAGGAGGACCATCTCTATATATGAAAAGTGTCCCTAAAAACGTGTCCAATAAGGGTGGCGCCGCAGTAGCATAGGATAAATTTAAAAAAGGCGCCAAAAGTAATTAGAATAATATTATGGAGAAATAAACAAGGACCGACCAATCCGCTTGGTTTTGTACTACGTAAATAGTTGATATTTTATATACTGGTATTTTACTAACTACTCTAGTCCAGAATTTTTTTAAATATTTGAATTTACCTAACTTCACTCCTTTCACAACAGCTATCTTCATATCGTAGTTTTTCAGACGCCAGCGCTGTTGTGGTAGGTTTTGGAACCTCTATTTTCAGTAAATAGTAGGACACTTTTTCAACTTTCGCCCCTTATAAGATGGTTCTCCTTCTACTCTACACTCCATAATTACAAGGAATGACACTTATAGTTTTTGATTAAAATACATAATTAAAGATGTGCCAAGGTTTGATTCAAATGCGACTTCACCTGCACAGCTGATGGCTCCGGGGATAAAATAATGCCAGAAAGTAAAATAAAAAAGTAAATTTTTGGACTTTCTTCATAAGTACCTAAACATATGTTTTTTTTAAAACCTATAATGAGGAATAACAGCACAAGGTCTATAGTAGCGTCTCTGCACTCACGTAGCGTCCTGCTCACTAGTGTGCGTAGTACTACGCATGCGTGCGGGCAAATCTTATACCATTGTGCAGATATTAAATTGACTTAAGATTGCTGGGAATACCAAAAATGGTAAGCTTATTTATTTAGGATCTGTGCTTCTTCATATTACGCTGTGATCTACAAAAAATGATAGCGTTATATACTTTAGTTAATTTTTTATTAGTAAAGAGTTTGACCATCTCTTTTCGGTGCCTTTAGCGTTCTATATTTAAAGTTTTAGCAGCAATATTACTGTGAACATTGAGTTGTATGTACTACGTACTAGAGAAGCCATTCCGAACATTGACTATTTTCAACTGAACTGTACTGCAATCCGTACAAACTAAATATTGCGTAAATTAAAGATTTGTGAATTCCATAAAATAATTATTATTACATTTTATTTAGAAATATAACATGTTTGTTTAGATGAAATTAAGATATTTTATATTAAATTCTTATATTTATTTTATATTAATATCTTATTTTATATCAAATTAAAGTATACGCGCATGCGCGACTACTACTCCCGCGCATGCGCGAAAACATAGAGTAGGACACAGTTTTTGTTTGAAATGGCTTCTCTAGTACGTAGTACATATAACTCAATGACTGTGAATGTGTAGTTTTCCCAACACTAAAATTCACAAAGGTTGATAGAAAAAGTGCCGACAGCCCTCATTGTGGTTCCGTCGACAAATGGTTACTCGGAAATTTAAAAAAAAAAGCAACCGCTATAGAAACATTAATAGTGTCTCCCGATGCGAGAAATTTGTCACAATGGTGCCCCTAGTCGGCAATTATCACGCCCGAAATTAATTCTTTTGTCACAACATGGCCAGGTTCAATATGGTAGAGTTGCGTGCACATTATATAATAAATAATATATGTATACCGTGTGATATATTATGTATGGAAAAGTAAAAGGGGTTGTTGCATTACTACTATTTATTTATTGCATATGCATATGGCAGTATAAGATTATCCACTACTCTAAATCATCCCTGGGTGTCGTATGTAGCGACTGAGGGAAACTAGAACAGGAGATGTGCAGCAACTTCTTCCTGATAACAATTTAAATAAATAAAAATTTGGTTGCCAATTGGCTATGGCAACCCCCCCCCCCCCCCCATGAGACAATCTATGGGGGAGGCCTATGTTCAGCAGTGGAAATTTATAGGCTCTGACGGAAATTACTAATCTGGAATCGTAAGTAAAAGTATGTTTAAAATAGTTTTTAAGTACTTTTCTTTGTTCACTTTAAACTTGTGTAAGTAATTTATCTAGAAAGTACGCAACTTTGTATAAACGTATCATAGAAAAATAAATAGAAGCCTTGTATATTTGTTTTCGTATGTCGAACACACAAAAAATAATTTGATATCAGACACGCATGTTTTGAACGTAGTCCCAACGGAGCGGTGCATTGTTCACGATGACAGTTCGCTAAACATTCTCACTCTATGTTAGGCATTTTCACAATGGCCGCTTTGAAATTGGAATGTCTCTATTTCGAATTTCGAAAATTGAGCTGTTCGATGTACACCGTTTTTTTTTTTATAGGATAAGGGTGACAAACGAGCACACAGTCCACCTGATGGTAAGTGGTTGCTGCGGCCCATAGACATCTACATCTATCCAAAATGTAGATGCGTTGTCACCCGTGAGGACTAAGATGGAATGCCTCATTTCCAGTAAAAAGGGCCTCCGGCCACCTGCACTCACCAAGCGAAACGCAGAGGTAAACCTCTACTTCACGCTGGTTTTCTGTGAGGTCGTGGTACCACCCCGGGTCGAGCCGGCCCATCCGTGCGACAGCAAAAGCTGCCGCGTGTCTCTACCACTGTAAAAATATCATTCAATGTTGGTAAATATCATTCGGTTCATCATTTTTTTTTCAATTTTAAATAACTTTTGAAGTAATGTACGAATATTAGTTGGATTAATTTCAGTAATCTTTATAAGCATAAATCTCAAAAGAAACAAATGGTAAACTATTTTTTTTTTGTACTACTGACTTCAATCGAAATAATTTATTGTTGATTTTTTTAAAACCGCTCGACCGATTTCGATAAAAACTTAAATGGAACCACCTGGGTAATATACGCTTTGAAATAAAAAATAAATTTGCAAATCGGTTCAGGCGTCTTTGAGTAATCGGTGAGCTAACATAAAAAATATTCACACGAATTGAGAACCTCCTCCTTTTTTGAAGTCGGTTGAAAAGAGGCTACAGGGGAAAAAAACCAGGAGACGTGGAGCAGCGTCTTTCTAATAACATACATACATACACATAATCACGCCTCTTTCCCGTAGGGGTAGGCAGAGATCACTTCTTTCCACTTGCTACGATCCTTACATACTTGTTTCACTTCGTCCACTTTCATTATTCCCTTCATACATTCTCTACGGTTTAGGGTACTTTTGACCTGGCCAAAAAAATTACATTCGAATAAAAACTAAAATATAAAAAACCTGCGGTTACCAACCTGCCTGCAAAGCGTGTCAACTATGGCAATTATTCCTCCAATAAGAAAGTGGGGGAGATCTATTTTCAGTAGTGGAATTTTGATAAACTGTAACGGTGACGTTAATGACGAATGAGAAGTACTCCGACTATTCTGGCTTTTTTTTATAGAATAAGAGTGACAAACGAGCACACAGTCCACCTGATGGTAAGTGGCTTCTGTGGCCCATACACATCTCCATCTATCCTCGTTTGCGAATAAAATGCAGATGCGTTGTCACCCGTGAAGACTGAGATGGAATGACTCGTTTCCAATAAAAAGGGTCTCCGGTTCTCTACACTCACCATACGAAACACAGCAGCGTTAAGCTGCTATTTTACGCTGGTATTCTATAAGAGCGTTGTCCTTCCCGGATCGAGCCGACCCATTCGTGCTACAACTATAATATAGCTGCAGCGTGGCTCTACCACGTACAAATTCTGGTGACAGAATGATGTCGAAAAATCGAACTCGAGACGCTAAACCAAAATTCCACAGATTGGTGATGGACATCAGCATTACCAGTGCGAGGGGTTGGCCGTTTTGCGCTAACCCGACTGTCCATTGCACAAAGTATGGGCCAGCTATGGACTCTAAAATACCGTTCTTTTTCATGATAATCCACACCACTTTTTTTTTAAACTTTGTCTTAAGACAATTAATTCCGCTATTACTAAAATGGGAGTGAAAAAGAAAACTCCGTGTAACGAAATAAAAAAGTCAGTAAATTAAAGAATACAATAAGGATTAAGCCGAAAGCCCTAAATACATGAGAGCAAATCACGTCCCAAAAGGCCAAGAGAAAACAATTAGGCGGGGCCGGGCCCCAGTGGCGCTGCGGCGAAGACGGAATACTAAAAGCAAATCAGTTGATTCCCGGCGGGCGTAACCGGATACTCTCATTACTTGTGTAACTACGAGATAAATGGTCTTTTGGTCCAAGTGAAAAGTTTTCGCGGGTATATTTTTAAAAGAAAAAAACATGCGTGAGTGTCGTCCTGGAACACTCGGTTGGAACGAAGTTCCTTCCGTAGTATATTATTATTGATAAACGTAGGTGTTATATTATTGATTAACAAATACAAATAAATGAATTACTAGCGTCTATTAAAATGAAGTGTCAATTGAAATAAAATAATATTTCTTTCATGGCAAGATAAGAAAAAGTGCAAGGGAGATGGATTTTATTCCAGCTCACTTTCTTATTTCGCCGCCAAGACCGTCTACACTATGACACGAGGAGTAGTGACGAAAAAATCTAATAATACACTTTTTGTCGCCTAGCTCCCATCCGCCAAACCCGTACCGTCCGATAAGGAACTTCGTTCCAAAAAAAAATGATTTTTAAACATAACTGACGGCAGTGTAAGTGTAAACACTTCATGTTTTGAATGCTATACCTACTACCGTTCAAAGTGACTAACATGGCGTCATATAAATATAATTTAAAAAAATCCACATATAGTTTATCGACCAAATTGGTGATATATTGAAAATGGGCCAAATTAAGAGTACCCTTAACCGACGAGCGTGTATGCGTAGGTATATGTATGTGGAGGAGACGAGAGATGAGTGTCAATGTCGTGCCAAATGGAAGTTTATAGTCTCTGCCTACACCTCTGGGTAACAGGCGTGAGTGTTTTATATATTATGTAATTGCCACGTAATAGCTTCAGAAGCCGGTACTAAGATATAGAGTGTAGGCGGGTTAGTAAAACCAGTCTTTTTATTGTTTTGAGTTGATCAGGAATATGCAGCTGCCCATTTCCTTTTTCAGTTCCCTCTATCGCCTCTTACGACACCCACGGTACGATAGTCGTGGATTCTTTTTCGCCGCCATTACACGCCATGGTGGTTAATATAAAACTTTAAATCCATTAAAATGTTGTTTCCCATTACACTCACAAAATTCTAATGTGCGGCTATACAACGTAATAATAAAATATTCGCCAAACTTTGCTTGTAAGATGTCGTTGTTTGGCGATAAGGCCTCCTAATTATACATCATCATCATTGCAGCCTTTCAAAGATCCACTGCTCAACATAGGCCTCCCCCAAGGAATGCCACAAAGCGCGGTCCTGAGCCACCTGCATTCATCGACTTCCTGCATGTCTTACCAGGTCGTCACTACATATAGTGGGGGGTCGGCCTACACTTCGCCTACCGGTAAAAGGCTGCTACTCGAGAACCTAATAATAATTATACATATATAAGTTATAATTTGGTGTAAGTGTTTTTGTAATATGTGTATAGTAAAGAGTGGAAATAAATCAAATAAGGTCATTTCAGACGGGCCTCGCTTTTGCAACAATCGCGCATCTTATAAATTGCGCCACAATCCTCAGTACAGAACCTCTAGAGACCGGGTAGGCTAATGGTGCGCGTGTTAGCAAATATTCAGTCACAGATGCGGTCACGGGGTCGCGATCGCGGACTACTGGCAGATAATTATTAATTTAATATCACATTTATGTATTTGTAGAGATTTTAATTGAAAGCAAGGAAGAAATAATATTATTTTCGTAGCCAAAACACAACGCAGCACAAGACATAAAAGACGAAGAATAAATATCACCGACTCGAATATCACAGCATAAGCTTCGGCAACACCGCCCCACCACTGCTATCCTGCCTCGGGACCATTTACCAGCAGTCTTGTGACAAACCTACTTATATTTTAACACTGGCTTAAAATAAAAACTTATTGAAGAGAAAAAGAAAGATAAAAAAAATAATAATGCAAAAGTAAAGGAATAAAAATCTAATTTATAAAAATATTTTTTTTTTTGTTTGTATTTTATGGGCTGCCTTGTAGGTACCGTTCGTCAGATTGCGTAAAACTTTGTCAACTTATTGCTTGCACTTGCGTAAAAGTTATAGGCATAGTACAATTAACTTACACTAGATGGCGCACGTATCGCAACAACTAATTTGAAAGTTATATCTATCATTCAACTTCAATAAATTTAACAATACAGCTCTTCCAAATTTAAAACAATATTTTCATAATTATTTATTCTGCGGCAGCAACGCGCCGGGTACCAGCTAGTATTTTATAACAGAAAAAAAAGAAAAAGAAAAATGTTTATTTGACAGAAAACAACTACAACTAATTGACGTCGACGAGTGACAACTAAGTGACCTACCTATCCGTTGGTACCTAAACTAGGTAATCCTGCATCTTGGATAGCCATTCAACATTAATAATTTATGTTTAAAGTTTTCGCTTCGTTATCTGATGGTTGAGTTTCCTTCAGCGCTGATAACTATATCAGAACTTAAAATTAAATATCTCTGTCGGTTTATTGCGCCCGAGTCAAAGGACTTCGCGAGGTGCTCCGAAGTTACATGAAGCGTCTCATTACACTACTCGGCGTACGCCAGTTATATATTAAATTTTTTATATATAAATTTTAAATTCAACAATCATTTATCTTTCTAACAATGTGCTTTTTATATCATTTATATGTATAATATGATTGCTAGATACGATTTCATGCGACAAAACGTTAGAATCTTAATTTTAAGCCTTAGCAGAACATACCTGTTCGCTTCGCGCTTAAGTCATGCAATATGTAGTTTGCTACATATTTATTTATCTATGATTAACGCATTGACGTCGTACTGTTCACGCAATTAGCTGCCTCTTTAACGTTATTCATGTTAAGGGTGCGGGCGACAAGGCGACTGAACTATTCGCGAAGTTGCACGAGAGTGTAGTCACGTCCTTCGGACTGCGATTGACTTTGACGAGCACTTTATCGAAGTAACTTCGCGAGTAGTGTAGAGGAGGCATAATAGCTGTCAAAACCTTTGAAATCGGAACACAGCGGTGCAAGGACAGCTATTTGGCGCCAGAAATAGATAGGAGGATAGTACATAGCCAGAAGGACTCTTAGATAGAAAAGGATGTCTATCACGTCGAGAAAAAATTGTTTGTTTCAGATGAAATTCATACTCGGAAGTAATGAGACAGGGACTTGGGCGATTGGGACAAAAACATAATATTATTATTATATAATATTTATAAAACGGTATTATAATAATTACAATATACACTGTTAGAATGAGGCCTAATAATTATACGCGCCCCAGATGTCGCCAGTTTGGACTAAGGTGTACGTGAAAGGTGTGTATCATAAACCTAAATAAGTTTAGGTTTTTGATCAAAAAACAGGATTTTTGAGGTTGATGATAACATTAAGTAATTTTGATCAAAACCCTGATTTTACCATAAACTTGCGACATATACACTAAACACTTCTAACTGCTGTATTCTTTCATTTTTTTTTGCACATTTTTTGATCTGTATATTTCTTCTTTTAGGAATATTCGTAGTAGTTTAATTTAATTAGTATAAAAAATAATTAACATTTAAAGAAGAAATATTATTCTCTGCACTTATAAATTGTATCGATGTAAAAAATCTCTTTGATAAAACTGCACAAAGATAAAATTCTTTTCATTTAAAGCACCCAACACGTTCATAAGCTGTTTTTGCAGCTCTGCGTGCAAAGTTACCGATGCATTAAACAAGATTTAAATAAAAAGTTTAATAAAAAAATATATAGTTCTTTAATGTGTTACACTTTTTGAATGCCTTTATGCCATAAATAGTAACTAACTTAGAAATTAAAATTTATTAAGTTTATTTTAATGATCTCATTTGAATAATGATCGTGTAATTAGTCCGTAAACGTCTTTGAGAATAAATTCATGGCTATTGAATAAATCTCGAATAAATACTATTAAATATATGGCCGACAATCGATGAGTAAAAACGGTTCTCGACCGCCCACAAGATGGAGTGACGACCTGGTATGCAGGATGTCGATGGAGTCAGGTGGCTCAGGACAGTGTTATGTGGCATTCCTTGGCGTAGGCCTATGTTCAGCGGTGGACTTGTGAAGGGCTGTAATGATGATGATGATATGATAAAAATGTACAACATCCTGTATTATTCCTGAAGTATCGTAATTGGCGATAGAAGGAAAACAACCAGAAAATGGGATAGATAACACTGAATATCGATTCATGCTTCAAACATCAATATCTTTCGAATAACATTTTTTACGTACGTTGCTACCCTGTAGTTCTAACACCATATTATGGTAGCAGCACGAAGGGGTCGACTCGACCAGGGAAAGGTCACGCTTGTAAAGACAACCAGCGAAAAACAGATGATGATGATGATGATGTGTGTTCCCTCAGGTAAGTGTAGAGAACATTTCATTGTAGAATAGAGGCATTCAATCTTAGGCCTCAAGGATGGCAACCTAATTTGCCACAGCATCCACTTACCATCAGTTAGACTGTGAGCTCGTTTGTTAGCCTTATTCTACATTAAAAAATATTTTACATAAAAATGAATTATTTATTCATTTATAAACATATCATAAATCTAACATTTAATATCACATTTCGTATGAGTATTAAATGCAATTTCTCAATTGGCAACACTCAACAATGCAGTGCGTGCGACGCCTTTGTTTAAAAAAAATACACGCATGACAGAACTGAAAGATTGCAATCGGAACAAATATGGCTTCCTTTGCGTGGAAGTTATTAATTTATTTCTCATTTTCTATGCCGTGCCGCCCTCCTTTCTGAGGCACGTGACGGCATTATTGTTGCAGATTAATGTGGGGCATTGATAGTTTAATCTAGGTTAGCTGCATAATTATTTCAATCTATTATAGAACCATAATTGGTTTTAAATGTGATATGGATTTTCATATGACAATTTTTAACACGTAGGTAACTTTTTTTATAGAAAAAAAAAGAGTGACAAATGAACACACAGTCACACCTTTTTTTAATAGGATAGGGTGACAAACGAGCACACAGTCCACCTGATGGTAGGTAAGTGGTTGCTGTGACCCACAGACATCTAAATCTATACCCGTTTGCAAATAAAATGTAGATGCGTTGTCAGCCGTGAGGACTAAGATGGAATGCCTCTTTTGCGGTAAAAAAGGCCTCATTTGTTCTCTACACTCACCATACGAAACACAGCAGCATTAAATTGCTATTATACGCTGGTAAGTGTTCTGTGAGAGCGTGGTCCTTCCCCGGTCGAGCCGACCCATTCGTGCTACAATTATACTATTAATATAGCTGTAGCATGACTTTACCATGTTTCTGTTTGTATTTCACGATTTTCTCAGGGACTATTTTTCACGTAGTAGGTAGACGATAAAAATTTGTCATAGTTACAACTTATAATATACCGTTTGATAAATAAAACCAGATTGAAAAGTTTTATTTTCGACTTATCTACCGGTAGAGTTTTGCGAGATAAAATGGGAATTTAAAAGATTATAGTAATCATTGTATTGGATGTTAATTAAATATTTTAAAACATTCGACAGAAATAAACAAAAATGTCATAAATATCGAGAAATAAATGAAATTATATTCCCATTCAAAGAAGGTTTTTAAGCTGGCATATAATAAATTATGATTAAAAACGGTAAGAACGATGAAGCATGGCGAAATCACCATGGCCACGAGTTCTTATTAATAAATGAATAAATGAACGTTCACGGTTTCGGTGTGTTTCAATAAATAGCAAGGATATAACAGTGTCCAGCCCTAGTAGCTAGATATTTACCATCACATAGACAGTTAGCCACTACCTTTATTGATGGTTAAAATAAACCTTAGGTAGATACTTATTTGGATTTAAGATAATATTTTGACAGTAGATCTGTGTCAATTAGCCTGCCTAACGTTACCAGCGCAAAATAGCAGCTTTAATACTACTGTGTTTCGTATGGTGAGTGTCTCTACACTCCTCTTTTGCAGTAAAAATGGTCACCAGTTCTCTAACTGGTGACCATTTTTACTGCAAATCTATCCTTGTTTGCGAATCAAAGTGCAGATGCGTTGTCAGCCGTGAGAACAGATGGAATGCCTCGTTTCCAGTAAAAAAGAGTCTCCGGTTCTCTACACTCACCATACGAAACACAGCAGTGTTAAGCTGCTATTCTGTGAGAGCGTAGGGTAGGGATTATGCCGACCCATTCGTGTTACAACTAATATAGCTGCAGCCTGGCTTTATCACATATAAAAGATGGCGGTACCATAAAGGTATAACCCACTCGTTTGCACCATATATGTAATTCCCAGAACGCCGACTGGAAGCAGAGTTTGAAGAGCGAGACGACGGTGTTCGATCTCCAATCTATCTGCTGAACGTAGCAATTATGCCAAATCCTACAGCGGGAAAGGTGTATGTCCAGCAGTGGACTTCATCGGACTGGTGATGAAGAAGAAGCAAGTTATTTGTTTTTAATAAAGGATTGGAAGTACATCTTTAACTATTTGACATTTTTATTGCCTCCTTAGCAAATATATTTCAAAAGATTATGCGCACTCCATAAGTGCAGTTATAAACAAAAAGTAGTATCTGTGACATTGAAAACGCATAAAAACTATAAATTCACATTAGCAAGCTATTCTGCTACCGCACGACAAAAACAAAAGAAAACAACTCTAGTAAAAGCACCCACGCGAAATAACACCAAGCGCTGGCAACACCATAAATTCACCCGCAATTACATATAACCCGACAGATCGAAAAACCTTATTTTCAAAAGGCGACTTTCATAAAAGACTACAGACGGAATTCGGTCGGGTAAACAAGAGAGCGTAAAATCGATAGTTGAAGTACGAGCGAGAGGTAACAATTTACCAAAGCATTCTTAAGTGGGAAAGAGAGGGATGGATTATAGGAGGGTACAAAGGCGTGGCGACACACCCGCCTAGCAAGCAAAAATTCAATTTGAGAGGTAGCGTCGATTCATGAATGCGAGAGAGAGGCCGATATATATTTGTTAGTAAGTATGGAACACGAGTATTCTAGTAGATCTAGTTTAAGACCTGGGCTGAGTGTAAATAATGTATGATATGGTATGCTTAAGGAATGTTTTCGGGTCTTATTTGAAAAGGCAAGTCTATTATATAAGATAGGTATATTAAAATTCTTATAAATTTTAATTAGAGTGAGAAGCATTTGTCTATTTGTTTTCCAACTTTTCATGTTCCGTTATCATTACAGCCTATTAAAGTCCACTGCTGAACATATACCTCCCCCATAGATGGCCTCATGGGGGGGAGGGGCATTTGCCATAGTTGTAATGTTATTGATTTGAAAATTTCACCTGTCACTGGGTCATGTGCTCCTGGTAGCATCCATCCATTACAGGCTATTAACGTCCTAACAGGCCTCCCCCATAGGGGGGATATTTGCCATAGTTGCCACGCTTGTCAAGCGGGTCGGCAACCGTAGTTTTTTATTTTTAGCCGTTATTAAGTAGACAAGCTGCTGTCAACCACCTGAATTGTTTCCCTCTGTCGCCTCTTACGACACCCACGGGATATGGGGCAGTGGATTCATACATCGTCACTGCGGTTTCATGTTCCATTTATGGTTTAATCTGGCGTGGAAATGTTTTTACCAGACTTCAACAAAAAACGGATTTTCATTTTGACTACACTTTGTTTTGCAATATTTTCGCGAATTGTGAATCGATATTAATAATGATTTTTCAATGATCCACGAATTTTTCTGCCACCAGGGCGGCGCCACTTTACAGTGAGGTAAAATATTTGACAGATTTCATAGCGGGGACGATAATTTCTTAGGAAAATGTAATCTTTAAGGTTTCTTTCTGTATTATTAGTTATATTTTATATTAATTACATTAGAAATGAATAAACCAAACTATAAATATAAATAAAAGCCGATTTTTTTAAAATAGTTATAAAGCGCAATAAATTAAAACTCAAACCACTGACGCATTGTGTTGTGTGTTAATATAATACTCTAGATAATGATAAACTATTATTTATAACTAATTTCTCAATTAACTGACACTGTGTAACAAAACACTTTACCTCAGTCACAACTAGCGACATCTGGTGAGTGGAAGATTATTAGCCCTCATTCAAAACGCATAAGAATAGTCCAATTCTAATTTCAAGAAAACGTTTCACCCCTAAAGATTAGAAATTTAATGTTAGGTATTTAGGTATTTTATATAGGCAGAATAAGGGTGACAAACGAGCACACAGTCCATCTGATGATAAATGGATGCTGTGGCTTATAGATATCTACATCTGTCCTCTATTAAAAATCAAAATGCAGATGCTTCGCTGTCAGTAAAAAGGGTCTTCGGTTCTCTACACTTACCAAACTAAACAGCGGTATTAAGCTGTTAATTTTCGCCCGTATTCTTTGAGAGCATGGACCTTCCCCGGTCGGGCCGACCCATTCGTGCTACAATCATAATATTTTTTATATAATAAGAGTGACAAATGAGCACACAAGGTCCACCCGATGGTAGATAAGTGAATGCGGTTGCCCATTAACATCCACGTTTGTCCGCGATTAAGAATCAAATGGATGACAAACGAGCACACAGTCCACCTGATGGTGGTGGAAGTGGTGGCTGTGGCCCATAGACATCTACATCTATCTTCGATTACGAATCAAAATGCAGATGCGTTGTCACCCCGTAGGACTAAGATGGAGTGCCTAGTTTCCAGTACCTAAAAAGGGTCTTCTGTTCTCTGCACTCACCAAACGAAACACAGCAGCGTTAGGCTGCTATTTTACGGTGGTATTCTGTGAGAGCGTGGTCCTTCACCGGTCGAACCGACCCATTCGTACTATAATAACTCCGTACTATACTACCACGTATAATAACTCCGAACAAAACATTTTCGAAATAAGAAATGATTCCAATCATTAAAAAATCTGTGTTGTAATTTTGGAATTATTTAAAACTGTTTTCTATAGTACTATAAAGCCACTATTTTGTTTTATGTTTATTTGTCATGCTTGACAGGAGTGTGAAGTGTGAAGCAAAAAAAAGTTTACGTAAATAAACTATTACGGATCGCCGTAACGCCGTGCGAAAAATGGAATAAAACGCGCTGGTCTTGCTTTTAACTGGAGGCAAGCGGCGGTGAGGAGGAACTTTTACTTTCTTTTCTTGCTGGTGCCTTTTCGGTGGCTGGAGAGCGACTGCCGACCCTAGCGGCCGGCCCGTCTTTTATATGATTTGGCCGCTGCTGGCCAGCGGACCCTTGCCTCACCCCCGCGCCTATCTTTATTTATCCAATAAACTTACGAGCTAACAAACATAATTAACTATATAACATTCTTACAACTAATTATTATACTAAGGTGTTCATAACAATATTTTTATTTATTTACAGTGCTAAATCATAATTTTCAGCTGCTTTAGGCGGAGGATCCTTCCCCCCGCCTCAGCACTATAAATATAAAACGCCGTGGCGCGGTGCGCGTGGCTTCATTTGCTCCGCGGCCGCGTTACGATAACATGCTCTTTGGTCATTATCATATGTGCCTAATGGCTTAATATATTTATTATATTAAAAAGTAATTATTTACTATATTTAATAATTATAGTTTACATTTTAAGTCTATGCTAACTCTCCCTGTTCATACGGTGCCTTTATTTGGGAGAGTTATTGCATAGTTACAACTCAACCTTAAACATAGTTATAATATAACATTATTTTTTATCGTTCAACATAAGTAATACAATTATTTACATGAAGTTATATTTTAATCCCGCACAAGGCTGCGCCTAGTTCTTCCGCACAACCCCAGCTAGTTGTCGAACCGGAGGCGTGGCCCGATAATTACACCGTCGTCATGCCCACTGCGCCTAGGTTGTTCAACTAGTGCCGGTTACAATGTCTTTTGTTTGTATCACGCTGTTTGCGTCGTGCACATTCTCCCGCCGTCGCCACGCTGCGATCCCTCTGGTAGCACGACGATCTTCTTCGTTGGTCTCCTTAGTACATGCCCACTGCTGGTGGTTACGTCCACTACTCGTACCTCTCCGTCGACGCCAGGATATACATTACTTATTTTCCCTCTGGGCCAGGTGTTGCGTGGTAGATTGGAGTCACAAATGATGACTAGGTCTCCAATCTTCGGCGATACTCCTATGCTGCTGGGCTCCCGCCGGTGTTGGAGTAGGGGCAGGTATTCTTTAACCCATCTTCTCCAAAACACGTCGGCTAGGGCTTGAGCTCGTTTCCACTGCTGGCGGGCCGTCACGTCACTCTCGCTGAAGTGCCCCGGCGCAGGTACGTGCGAGTTGGGACCGATGATGATGTGATTCGGCGTGATGGCTTCAGGGTCTCCTGGATCGACTGAGACGTGTGTGAGGGGTCTGGAGTTGACAGTGTTTTCGACCTCGGCGAGCAGGGTCCCCAATGTCTCGTCACTGGGATAGCGCTCGTTGAGGGTGACGCGTAGGGCTTCTTTCACGGAGCGAACCATTCGCTCCCATACGCCGCCCATGAACGGTGCTGATGGCGGTATGTACTTCCACACAATCTGTTGACATGTGGTTTCGTGCTCGAGGGCTGTGAGTGCTGCTTCGGCCATCTCCTTGTCGGCTGCCTTGAAGCACGTAGCGTTGTCACTCCATATTTCTTTTGGGCATCCTCTTCTGCTCATAAAACGCCTAAGCGCCGACACGGCTGAGTCTGCGCTTAACGAGTGGGCTACTTCTATGTGTATTGCTCGCGACGTCATGCAGGTAAATAACGCGCCATAGCGCTTTTCGCGATGTCGTCCCACTGTGACTTCTATTGGCCCGAAGTAGTCTAGTCCGGTGTATGTGAATGGACGTGCGTGATGAGCGAGGCGTGCGGACGGCAGGTTTCCTGTAGACGGTGATGCAGGCTTGGCTTTTCTTAGACGGCACGGTAGGCATCCTTTGATGACAGTTTTCACTACTGGACGTATTTTTCTTACGTACAATCTCTGTCTTAATTCGTTCACAACTGTTTCTACGCCTCCGTGATGCAGCCTCTCGTGTACGTGTGCTATGTACAGACGAGTGTACGCGTGCTTCCCGTCTAATATGGGAGGGTCGTACATGTCGTCCTCCACTTCTGATGCCGCTTTTATTCGACCCCTAAGGCGTAGGGTCCCCTCTTCATCAATGTATGTGCTCAGGTGGCCTAGTTTGTCGTCGCCTCCCGGCACACTTCCGCTGGTGATCCTCTTGAGCTCCTTCGTGAAGCTTTCCCGCTGACTGGCTTGCACCCACAGTTGTTCGGCTCTCATATGATAAGCGGCCGGTATTCCTACAAGCGATGAGGCAGTAGGAGTCGCCTTTTTCTCCTTGGCGGGGGTGTTACGTTTGTTTGTTCTCTGCCAGCCAGGGTCGCTACCTTGTCTCGCTTTGTTGCGTTTACGCCCAGCCTTCACCACGTGCTTGTTTGGTCTGCACATGTCGATGAATAGGAGGACTCTCGCTGTCGCCCTTATGAGGCGAATCCATTTAGAAAATCTTCCTATTTGTGGAAGATGTGTTGTTGGCGAGTCTTCACTTTTAACAGCGATGCTACATATTTCTCGCTCTTCCCCGGTGTCGTATTGTGTCGTTTTCTCTTCCTGCGGCCATTCTGCCGGTGGACGCTGCAGAAACGGGGGCCCTCGGAACCATCGGTGCGAGTCGTCGAACCTATCTGGTGTGGCTCGGGTTGCGTCGTCTGCCACGTTGTCTTTAGACGGTAGCCAACGCCATTCGTTCTTTTTGGTTGTATCTTCTATCTCCGCCAGGCGATGAGCGACGAAAGCTTTGTACGCGCGAGGCTCAGATCTTATCCACACCAGTGCAGTACGGGAGTCGCACCAGTATGTCTTGCCCGCTATGTCGCCATCGTGTTCATCGACCACGGTCTGCGCCAGACGAGCTCCCAGCAGTGCCGCTTGTAACTCGAGCCGTGGTATGGAGACTGGTTTCAGTGGTGTTACGCGGCTCTTGGCGGCGGCCAATGTTATGTTAACGCTGCCGTCTGCTCGCTCCGTCCTCCAATACACTGCTGCTGCGTAGGCCTCCTCGCTTGCGTCGACGAATGTGTGTAGTTGGCGCGTCGACACCGGGTTGTAATCGTAGCATCGCGGTATTCTTAGTTGTTCTATGGCGTTAAGTGAAGTAATCCAGCCTTCCCATTTTTCTTTTAATTCTGTTGGCAGAGGGTCGTCCCAGTCCGCCTTGTAACGCCATGTGTCTTGAAATATTCTCTTCGCTGGGGTGGTCACCGGTGATATTAACCCCAGCGGGTCAAATAATGCCATTATGACGCTCAACGCTTCTCGTTTAGTTGGCAAGCGCTGTTTTTCTTTTACGTCGGCAGGCATCTTCATATTGTTAGTATTGAATCCAATATGATCGCTTTGTACATGCCAGAGCAGGCCTAGCGTCTTCTCAGTTTCTTTTCCGCCCAGGCACACGGTCGTGTCGTGTTGTCTATGCTCTGCCGTTATTTCTTCTATTATTTTTTCTTCGTTCGATGTCCACCCGCTGAGTACGAATCCCGCTTGTTTGTGGACGTGATCGACTGCTTTTACAGTTTGCTGAGCTTCCGTGACAGAGTGGAAGCTCTGCAAGTAGTCGTCCATATAATGGTTTCTTTTTATGGCGACCGCAGCTTCTGGGTACGCCTCAGCATGTTCTTCAGCATTTTTATTTTTGATGTATAATGCTGTGCATGGTGATGATGTCGCTCCAAAGATGATTGACGTCATCCTATATTCCTCCGGTTGGTCCTCCCGCCGCTTGCCTCTCCACAAGAAACGTAAAACGTCTCTATCTTCTTTGCGCACTTTAATCTGCATGAACATTTCTTTTATGTCGGCGCTCACTGCATACGGATACTGTCGGAACCTCATGATCACTCCGGGCAATGATTGTAATAAGTCGGGCCCCGAGTGAAGCATATCGTTGAGACATATTCCGGCTGTCTTCGCTGCGGCGTCGTGCACCAATCTCGGCGGCTTGTTCGGTTTCGCAGGGTTGATGACTGGGAAGTGTGGCAGATACCATGTCCTTCCTTGCGGCGGTGGCATTGGCGCGCGCTCTGCGTAACCCGAGTTGAAGAGGTTCTCTATGCGTTCTTCGTACTGTAGCTTGAGATTGCTGTCTCGGTCGAGCCTCTTCTCTAATGTGTGCAGGCGCCTTTCCGCTTCTTTATAATTATTTGGTATTTGGAAGTCCTTTTGTTTCCACAACAACCCTGTCTCGAATCTGCCGTCCGCTGACCTCTGGCTGGTTTCGTTCAATATTTGCATGGCTCGCTGCTCGGGATCTTCTCTCGGTCTTCTCGGCTCGATGCACAGTGACTCCAATTTGAAATAATTTTTTATTTCTTCTTCTATCGGTGGTGCATCTTCCCTCTGATGTAGTCTGCCGCAGAAGGTGACCGTCGACGTCAATGAGCTATGACAGCCATGCAGAACCCAGCCCAGGTTGGTGTATGAGGCGACTGGTTGGTCTCGACGGCCGACGCGCAGTTTTCTAGACACTATGAGGTGCCAGTTATCTTGCCCGATTAGTACTTTCGGTGAGGCGCGTTCGTAGGTGATATCCTCTTTGATATCCAACAGATGTGGGCAATTCTCCAAGTGATTTTCATTCACGGATTCTGGCGCGAAGTCCAACCGCTCTACCGTACGCGCTGCTTCTATGTTGTGTTCTTCTTGCGCGTACGTTCCTCTTATTTTAAAGCTGACGATCTTGCTCTTCTCGTGTTTCACCTCCGAGCCGACCCCTTTTATCCACATTGTGTGGGCTGGGCCGTCGGCGCCGATGACGTCGGCGATTGAGGCATCGACTAAGGTGACCGTGCTTCCTTCATCCAATAATGCATATGTTTCGACGCAGCTCAGCGGCCCCCTTATTGTTACGGGCGCAATCTTTAGGTAAGCGCGGCGGTGCTTGTACGGTCGAGTCGCTGTGTTGACCTCCTTTGCCGATGTTGCGGTTTCCATAGCGGGTTCTTTTTCCATTACTGCTGTTCTGTCGTGATGCAACAATTTATGGTGTTTCATCATGCATCCGTCTTTTCCGCACGGTGGAGCTTTGCACAGCAATCGACGATGTTTGCCTCGCAGACAGCGGTAGCAGATATTGTACTTCTTTGCTACTTCCCATCTGTCATTTGTGGACAGAGCGGCGTATGACTTGCAATCGGGCAGTTTGTGTTCTTGTTTGCATTGAGGGCAGCGTTCTTCATATGGTTTCTTGCTTGTGGCGAAGGCACGTTCTATTTTTCTCGGTCTTCGCTCTCTCGTTTCGCTGTCCTCTGCGATGAACTCCGGCAAGGCATACGCGCTGCATTTATCCGCTTCTTCGTTTAAGAACATTGATATCTTCTTAAGCTCTGGGATATCTTCTTTCTTTCTGGCTGCATAGTCGTACCATTTGCTTTTCAATATGGGCGTGAGTTTGTCTGTGATAACTCGCGTCATTTCTGGACTATGCAGATAGTGTGCTTTCTTGAGTGCTTCCACGGTGCCCACTACGTTTGCTATGCGATTTGCAAATATGCATAGCTCCCTGGGATTGTCCGTAACTTTGTTCAGCAGCTTCAGCTTCTCTATTTCCAAGTGAATTAACGCTTCTGGTCGTCCGAATCTCCTTTCCAAAGCTTCCATTATAATTCTGGGATCTGGTTGGCTTATAAGTAGGCAACCTGCGGCTTCTTTTGCTGTCCCTTTTAAGCTTCGGCGTATTCTCGCTATGTTTTCGTTCGCCGTGAAGTACTTTGAAGATTCTTCGTACATTGTCTTGAAGCTGAGTCATTCTTTGCTGCTACCATTGAATGAGGGCAGCTCTTGTATATATTTCGGCGGCTCCCTTGTGCTTCGTACTGCTTGTGATAGAGCAGCGGCTAAGGTAGCGACGTCGATTTGTTGCTGCGCCTGTTCATAGTCTTTTTTCTGCGGCGCGGTATGTTGCGGAGCGTATTGCGGCGCACACTGTTGAAGTACGGGTGGTGCGATCTGCAGTGCTGGTTGTGGCGCGGGTTGCGATGCAGGTTTTTCTTGCAACCATGTACTAATGCGCACTGGTGCCAAATCGTCTTCTATTTCTTCATCTTCATCATCGGTTGATCCGGCTTCTGCTTGTAGTCGCTGCACGTGTATTTCTTGCAATTCCCTTCTTGCTTGCAACTGAGCCTGCTCGAGCTTGAGTTCGGCTAACCGCTCTTTCGCCTCTAACTCCGCGAGGAGTCTCTTGCGTGAGGCTACGGAGCGGCGTGACCTAGTCTCGCCCGGCTTCAATGTGCACTGCGATCTTTCATCACCCTCTTGCTGGGTTTCTTCCGTTGCGGTTGTTCTATCGGTTGCAGAGGTAGCGGTCGTATCGCTAACCGTTGTGGTTTCACTAGTGGCGTTTGTTGAACCACTAGCGGCTGAGTCACCCCCGGAGGCCTCTTCTGTGGCCCCCTGGGTTGTTTGTTCATCCTTGCGACGCTTCGATGATTCTCCGCTGTTACTACGCGTAATCACCATTTTTCTTCACAATAATATTTTTTCGTTCTTGCGGTTTGCTTCTTTCTTCCGGCAATACCAAGACCGATATTGTGTTTTTCTTCTAGTAATCCGGCTTCTCGAAGGACCATTAATATTACGGATCGCCGTAACGCCGTGCGAAAAATGGAATAAAACGCGCTGGTCTTGCTTTTAACTGGAGGCAAGCGGCGGTGAGGAGGAACTTTTACTTTCTTTTCTTGCTGGTGCCTTTTCGGTGGCTGGAGAGCGACTGCCGACCCTAGCGGCCGGCCCGTCTTTTATATGATTTGGCCGCTGCTGGCCAGCGGACCCTTGCCTCACCCCCGCGCCTATCTTTATTTATCCAATAAACTTACGAGCTAACAAACATAATTAACTATATAACATTCTTACAACTAATTATTATACTAAGGTGTTCATAACAATATTTTTATTTATTTACAGTGCTAAATCATAATTTTCAGCTGCTTTAGGCGGAGGATCCTTCCCCCCGCCTCAGCACTATAAATATAAAACGCCGTGGCGCGGTGCGCGTGGCTTCATTTGCTCCGCGGCCGCGTTACGATAACATGCTCTTTGGTCATTATCTTATGTGCCTAATGGCTTAATATATTTATTATATTAAAAAGTAATTATTTACTATATTTAATAATTATAGTTTACATTTTAAGTCTATGCTAACTCTCCCTGTTCATACGGTGCCTTTATTTGGGAGAGTTATTGCATAGTTACAACTCAACCTTAAACATAGTTATAATATAACATTATTTTTTATCGTTCAACATAAGTAATACAATTATTTACATGAAGTTATATTTTAATCCCGCACAAGGCTGCGCCTAGTTCTTCCGCACAACCCCAGCTAGTTGTCGAACCGGAGGCGTGGCCCGATAATTACACCGTCGTCATGCCCACTGCGCCAAGGTTGTTCAACTAGTGCCGGTTACAATGTCTTTTGTTTGTATCACGCTGTTTGCGTCGTGCACATAAACCAACGAATTTTTTTTAGTAAAATAATTTAAAATTAAAAATTTTGTACAGCCGACTTCAATATAAGTGACTTCAATATAGGTTATTTAAGAATAACTCAATAACCATTGGTCTGACCTTGATCAAATTCATATGGGACCACACGAGAACTATCAGCTTTCATATAAAAAAAGAGTCATCGAAATGGGTTGGCCCAGTACAAAGTTATGAGGTAACACACATAAAAAAAAAACAACATACACCCGAATTGAGTACCGTCTCCTTTTTGGAAGTCGGCAGATAATACATTATAACTGGGAAGGTGGTGACCGTGTTATGATGGCGTAGAAGAATCTACATAAAATAAACAGTGAATTATTACAGACATTAGATACTTGCAACGATGGCGCTTCTTGTGGAGTTTATATGACAATAAATATAGGTAGGTACCTACTTCCCAAGCTCACGTTGACCTTTGACTATAATACTATTAAAAAAAGTGGCTAGTAATGCATTAATTTTTAGTGACTTTTTTTTCTGGTAGGGTCATAATACAAATTATTACTGGCCGAATAGCACAAACCATATGCGAACAGCGTTTATACTAGTTGAATGTCTATGATTTTTTAAAAAACGAACGCGCGACAATAACCCGCCCGCGAACCGAATTTAATCATTTCCTCTACGTGACTTATAAAATGCAAGTTGCAGAGTTAATTTGTTCCGTTTCGCACCGATGAATGACGAACGTGCAGCTACGAATGGAGTGCGACGTTTGTGTTGCCATAGGAAAAGTTTTAATTGTTATTCGCGATCTGTGGGTTATAAATTAGATTTTAAGAATGAATTGAGGTACAGACCTAAAAACTGTCAGTTTAAGGATTGCACGTCATAAGTGATAACTTGTTGGCTTCACAAACTTGTAAACATTATTTTTGGGTTGTTAATAAATTGTTATATACATGCATCTGAACATTAATGTCACGCGATTCAATGTTTTTCCCCATCCCATAAGTGCCCAACGTGCCTAAAGAAGTTTTCAGTTCAAAAACCATAATGTTAAGGAATATTTCTTTATGTCAAGTGGAATTCATGAATTTATTAGTTACCTAAAATTAAATGGCAAGTAATGTTAAAATCCACACGGATCCTCCAACACGGCACCGAGCTTCCATAATAAAATAAATAAACAGTCCTTGGAAAGAATTCGAGCACAGGCCTCTTATCAATTTAAGAGGAGAGAGCGAAACGCAATTCCGAAGAGCAATGTACCCTCATGGCTCTTAAAATAAAATATTCAAAAAACAATTTCTTCGCACTTTTATTAACTTCTTTGGAAATGTTTGTAAACAAAACTCCACGTTTGGATCAGCCGCATAGCAAAGGGGAAAGGGGTCATGGCCTCGCGTGGCATCTTGCATAAAATCTCAAATAATTTTAAAATAAATCTCACTGAATACTTTTGTTGACGTTGCAGCAATAATATTAAAGTTAATAAACTTAAAAAGAAAAGTAAAAGTCGATTTGAGAAACAAATAATTATTGAGGTAAAAAAATAATTTATAAGTATATACCACGTTTTTCAAGACACCAGCTCGGAAAGTTAGTTTAAAAATCAATTACTAACTTCGACCAGTCAAGAAAGCGAGTTAATAAAAGCCTGGCAATAATTAAAAATTAAAAATTTTGTACAACCGACTTCAATATAAATTATTAAGAATAACTCAAAAACGAATGGTCGGGACTTGATCGAATTTATGTGGGATCACATGTGAAGCACCAGCTTTCAAATAAAAAAAGCGAATCATCGAAATCGGTTCACCCAATAAAAAGTAATGAGGTAACACACAAAAAACAACATGCAGTCGAATTGAGTACCGTCTACTTCTTGAAGTCGGTAGAAAATAATAAAATTGCTAATTTCCACATAAATGCTACTGAAGGGTGCGGAGACATAGTTTATCGAAGAACTTTAGAGGCTATTACGTGGAAACATTTCATTTTTGGTTTTACATTTTTAAAAATGTAATATTTTAACCTTTTGAGTGAACTAAGGAGTAAGGACTAACAAAGTTTAAAATAACTAGAATTTCGTCTTATTAGATGTATCTACCTACTTAGGTAATAAAATTTAGGTAGGAAAGTTTTTCTTATAATGTATATGGATAAACGTAAAACCTTGTTTCATACTATTTACGCGGTACTTAGCCGACAGTGTGCGGAGCGCGATCTCAAAAGGTTTTGCGTGCGAATCCACCTTTCGACAACCTACCATCGTAAATCACTCACACGAGCATTTTAAGCTTATCAGGAGTGGTTGAAGGGAATATTAGTATCTAATGTTAATAGCATGGTTAGTTAGAGAATTTTTCTTTTAAAAAAAAGAATAAAGTATCGTACGAATTTAATAAAAGTATAGTTTCGTTTCTGAGAAATCTTTGTACACTCGTAGTTACAAAACAAACACACACACACACACACGCACGCACGAACGCACGTACGCACGCACGCACGCACGCACGCACGCACACGCACGCACACGCACACGCACACGCATTTTTACGCGCGTATTTTTTTAAGAATGGGTGTGACAAACGAGCACACAGTCCACCTGATGATAAGTTGATACTGTGGTCCGTAGGCATCTATATTTATCTTCGATTAAGAATCAAAATCAAGATGCATTGTCATCCCGTAGGACTAAGATGGAATGCGTTGTTTCCAATAAGAAGGGTCTCCGGTTCTCTACACTCACCATACGAAACACAGCAGCGTTAAGCTGCTATTTTACGCTGGTATTCTGTGAGAGCGTAGAGCCATGCTGCAGCTACATTAGAAGTATAGTTGTAGCACGAATGGGTCGGCTCGACAGGGGAAGGATCAGGCTCTCACAGAATACCAGCGTAAAATAGCAGCTTAACACTGCTGTGTTTTGTATGGCGAGTGTAGAGAACCGGAGACCCTTTTTACTGAAAAAGCGGCTTTCCATCTTAATCTTCACGGGTGATAAGGCATCTGCATTTTCTTTCGCAAACGAGGATAAATGTAGATGTCGATGGGCCACAGCAACTACATACCATCAGGTGGACTGTGTGATCGTTTGTCACCCTATCCTATAAAAAAAAGGTAGTCGAGCGAGGAAGAAACTTTCAAAACATTGATGTGACACAAATGATGTGGACAGTATAAAGAACTTTTACTGTATGCAGGATGAAAGAACTTGGTGGCTGGAACGAATCCGAACAATTCCTTTGAACTCCAAACACTCCCCGTGGTAAATACGATAAAAGGGGAGTGTCAGGGTAAATACGATATAGGTGCCAAAAGGATGTAACATCTCTTCTCAACGCCAGTGAATTAAGCCGATCAGAAAAAACTCGGCTGTCAACGATTCGTAGAATGCGCTCAAGTGGAAGAGATGATAACAGTATTCAGTAGAGAAGCCAAGTTTATGCTGATATTTTTAATATTATCAACTCGAAAACTGGATGCAGTTACCACGGTTCAACCTACACTAATATTAGAATAAGGATTTTCGTGATTACCATTCTTAGCAGACACTTGACAAATTTGCGAAAGCAGCACCCATCCATAGGTCAGACTTGGGTACTACGTTGTTCGCACTACTAAACGTCTGGACGTTTACATCAAACAGTTTATAAGGATATTTTTATCGTCAGAACTTTTATATTAAGAGTGAGGGTAGATTACTAATAAGCGTTTAAACTCCCCCACTCGTTCACGCAGTATAAAGTACTGCGCAGACAACTAGCTTAGGTCATTCAACGATTCTCAATTGTTATCGTCATTCTGTCCGTCCGAAGTTACAGTGAGGCCGGCCTATATCGCATCGAGATGGGCCATATTGCTGTTGGTTTGCAACCATCTTTTATTTTGATATATATTGTACTTATTTCTAATGCGTTTCGTGAATATTTTATAACGTAAACTCTTTACCAACTAGATAAGGTACGTGAGGGCAATATGGTCACTTTAACTTTCGCCGCGCTATAAAACCAATACTAGGAGGAGTACAGAGACAAAAACACAAAGTCGATACTATAACTAATATATTAAGAAAAAAAAATAGCAAACAAGCTTTGGCAATAATCAGGAACACTTTGAAAAATCTACTTAAAAAAACTCACTACACTATACTGTACTAACATCGGCTAAATATTTACTATAATGTCAACTGTCAAAATGGCGTCGACAAAGCGGCGCCCTTTTGACCGTTTATTATTTGGTTGGCTAATGAAGAGCTAAAGTATCAGAGAGTGACCAAGTGGCCATATTAACCGGATGACCATATTACCCTCACGTACTATGAATTCATTTATTTAAATAGTTAAAAGTATTATCTAATATATATCAAAAAAATCGAAATTAATTCAAAATAAGATGAGATAAAAGCCCGATGATAAAACTTCACATCAAAAATAGACCAGAGACAATTTAAAAAATATAAATAGGCAGATGTTCGCGTACTTGGGGCTGGTCGGTATCTGTTCCACTCGGTAATAACAATAAACGTTGTAAACATCGGTACGCCCTTAAACCCCCGAGGGTTCTGAATGACGCCCCGCAACGCCCCTTGGTCGGAAAAAAATGTTTTCGTCACCCGTCCTATTTGGGATAATAACAGTAATTATATTAGTTCGGTAGCTTCCACAGATTATATCCGAATTTGTGATTAATTTATATTTTAAACAAATCATGTATGGATTTAAAAATATATATAGAATTACATTTATATTGTCGTTTAGTGGCAACGTTAGAGAATTCAATACGCCATTTTATTTTGTGAGAAGAGGCGACAGAGGGAAACTGAAAGAGGATGAGCAGAAGCATTATCCGGTTAACAACACAGAGTAATAAAAAACTGCGGTTGCAAACGTTCCTGCCAAGCGTGCAACTATGACAAATATCACGCAATCTATGGAGGAGACCTTTGCTGAGCGGTGGAGTTTGATAAGCTGTAATGATGATGATATAGTTCAAATTTACAAGTACCTATAACATAAACAGATCAGTATACGCTGAAGTGGAAAATGTGATCAGCACCTAATGGGGATAAAGTTTTCCGAGTGAAAGCCTCGAACTATAATGACAGTAAATCTATACAAATAAATAAAATTGAAGTGTCTGTTTGTAATGTTAAAATAACATTTTTTTACTCAATGCATATGAATGTATATACGGTACTTATAACAAAAACACAATTTCTTAAATTTTTGTCTGTCTGTCGGTCTGTCTGTCTGTCTGTTTGTTCCGGCTAATCTCCGAAACGGCTGCACAGATTTCGACGGGACTTTCACTGGCAGATAGCCGATGTTCTAAGGAGTAACTTAGGCTATTTTTATTTTAAAAAAAGAATAAGGGTTCCGCGCAATATAATTAAAACCCTCAATTACACGCGGGCGAAGTCGCGGCGCACAGCTAGTATGCAATAAAAAAAATGTTTGTTTGTTCGTATTGTATGCGCTGCCAAACGGTTCATCAGATTGCGGTAAAACTTTGTCAGTTATTTCTTGCACTTGCGCGAAGGTTATAGGCATAGTATAATTAACTTACAGTAGGTGGCGCGCGCGTATCATACCGACAAATTTATTTGATAATCATATTATATCACTCAATTTCAAAATTTCAATGAATGTATTATCATTCCTAATTAAACAATATAACTGTTCCAAATTTAAAACGATGTTTCCACAATTATTTTTTCTGTGGCAGCAGCGCGCGGGGTACCAGC
Source organism: Parnassius glacialis (assembly GCA_033319125.1). Taxonomy (NCBI): domain Eukaryota; kingdom Metazoa; phylum Arthropoda; class Insecta; order Lepidoptera; family Papilionidae; genus Parnassius; species Parnassius glacialis. The sequence continues at coordinate 6,188,848 of JAVANC010000029.1, read as the reverse complement.
TAGTTACTTATATAAAAATTATTTTGTTTTGTTCGTATTTTATGCTCTGCCATACCGTTCATCTGATTGCGGTAAACTTTGTCAACATATTGCTTGCACTTGCGCGAAGGTCATAAACATAGTAGAATTAACTTACACTAGGTAGCGCGCGTATAGTAGGTACCGACAAATTTATTTGAAAGTTTTTTTTTATAGGATATGGGTGACAAACGAGCACACAGTCCACCTGATGGTAAGTGGTTGCTGCGGCCCATAGACATCTACATCTATCCTCTATTACAAATCAAAATGTAGATGCGTTGTCACCCGTGAGGACTAAGATGGAGTGCCTCATTTCCAGTAAGAATGGCCTCCGGCCACCTGCACTCACCAAGCGAAACGCAGAGGTAAACTTCTACTTCACGCTGGTTTTCTGTGAGGTCGTCGTACCACCCCGGTTCGAGCCGGCCCATCCGTGCGACAGCAAAAGCTGCCGCGTGGCTCTACCACTGTTAAGTTATTATCATCATCATTATCATTCTAATTAAACAATATAACTCTTCAAATTTAAAACGTAAACTTTATGAGTAAATCTTGCGCATCAAAGTAGGAATCTGACTAAGAGCGACGATTTTTCAACTCCATCAGCAGCAGCGTTGATAAGTTTGGGCTCCACTAAATTTCATGCATAGACTTAGAATATACTACGCCAGTATATTCTAAGTCTATGCTTTCATGTAAGAAAAGAACTGGTAGGTTTGAATGATCTCATTCGAAGGGCTCTTGTCTCTATAAATGTTCCCTCGGTTTTAGAGCCTTATGGAATATTTAGAGACGATGGCAAGAGACCCGACGGTATGACATTGGTCCCTTGGGATAGAGGTAAAGCCCTGGTATGGGATTCTACCTGCGTAGACACTTTGGAGGCCTATCATCTCAGGGGTACCTTGTTTAGAGCCGGATCGGCATCAAAGGCAGCTGAAGTAAGTGGCGCAAATATCAGTCTCTGAGAGATAACTACATATTTGTGCCATTTGCAGTAGAGACTATCGGTCTGTGGGGTCCACGTGAAGTTTTTTTTTTATTTTTTTTTTTATAGTAGAGGGGGCAAACGAGCATGCGGCTCACCTGATGGTAAGTGACTAAAGGAACTCCATCTGCGGCTGGTCGTTGATGCTGGTGATAAGAGGCCATTCAGCGGGGAAACGCAGCCACTGTTCTTGGCACGATACCGCGGGAAGTAGGACTGTATGATAGTTAAGTTAGCAGTTTGTTTTATATTATAGTTTTTAATCTTTATTTATAAAAAGTACGTGTCACGTTGTTTGTCCGCGATGGACTCCTAAACTACTGAACTGATTTCAATGAAATTTTTGGTCAATGTGCAGTTTGGTCCAACTTAAAAGATAGGATAGCTTACATCTCAATTTATAGTCGTAATACAATATTATTTTATTGAAAATTATTTTTCTATTATTTGACAGTCACAATTATCTGTTAGCTCCAAACGATTCTGTCAGATGACGATATCTGTTGACTGGATTGAGTAAATATTTAATAGATGGCGCTATGTTAAAAATGCAAACGTTTAATATAAGCTACAATTTAGTAGTATAATCACCACGTGTTGCTGTAAGTATTCAACAAATAGAATCTATTTCAAAAAAAATTTGCAGACTGTGTGCAGTTTGGTCCAACTTGAGAGATAGGATAGTTTTTATCCCGATAAGTGACCCTCAATTTTTTTATTGCTAATTTCAGGAGTTTTTTTGGGAAAGCAAATGGTCGTTCGGAAAGGGCAGAACAACGTCTGCCTGGTCAGCTAGTATTTTATATAATAAAATATTGTATATTATGTTTGTAAATAATTGTAATAAAAACGATATTTCCGCAATTATTTCCTCTGCAGTAGCAACGGGCTGAGTACCAGCTAGTTACTTATAACTGATTCTCCTAACGTATGTATAACTAAATAGAAGATAGGTGTAACTTCCTATGAATAGATTAGAATACAATAGACTAGTTTTTATTCAATATAGATTACAAGAAAACTTGTTGAAAGTCACTTAAGCTTTACCATGCATATGGGCCACAGCGACCACTTACCATCCACCTGTGATTGTGTGCTGGTGCCCGTTTATGACCATTTAAAATGTAAAACATTCAAAAACAATGAGAATCTTTCTTGAGAATGGGCCACAGCAACCACTTACCAGCTGTACGCGTGTGGAATACCTTTCCTTTATATATTCGACGTGATCAGTCCCTTTTCTGCCGACTTCCAAAGAGGAGACGGTACTCAATTCGACTGTGTTTTTTTATGTGTGTTACCTCATAACTTTGTACTGGGCGAACCGATTTCGATGATTCTTTTTTTATATTAAAGCTGATAGTTCTCGTGTGGTCCCATATGAATTTGATCAAGGTCAGACTAATGGTTATTGAGTTATTCTTAAATAACCTATATTGAAGTCGGCTGTACAAAATTTTTAATTTTTAATTATTAACTTTAAAATTTACTCAAAGCTTATTACTTCTAACTCTAATATTTCCCATCATAATTCACGTTCTTAATTGTATCTATCATACCTGTCACTGTCATCATGAGTTTTAATTTTTTTTTCCTTTTACGTAGGTAATTGTCATAATTGTGTAAAAAATAAAGCTTTGTGGAGATGAAAATTTACAGAGTTGAAAAGCAAGTTGAACGAGTTGGAAGTCCAGAAATGTATGTACGTAACGCAACAAAAATGAACAGCTTTAAAAGAAATGCCGCAAGTTGAGGCACTTGTATTCGACGCATGGAGTAGTCTTGCAGATTGCTATAGTGGGGTGAAGAAGTTGGCATTTGGAGTGCTGACTATCTTCGGATCGACATATTTGTGCGAGCAAGCAAAAGTAAAGTAAGAAGCCAACCAATAAATGAAAATTCAGAGTCGTATTTGAAACTTAAAACAACAAGTTATGAGCCAAATTTATCCAAACTTTCTAAAACCATGCAAAGCAAACGTTCCCAATGAATTTGTTTGCTCAATTATTTATTATTGAAGTACAAGTGTTGTAAGACTTACAATGTAAATAAATGTTTATCTAATAATACCACATAAGATATATATATATATATCATAATTATATAATAATAGAAATTAGATTCTAATTTATTGTGAAAAACGCTATTTATATATGAATAAATATATATTTTTCTTATGAATAAATAGATTAGTTTTTTTTAATCACAAAACTTTATTTATGCAAGTATTATTTATGGTTGGCAAGAAAAAAATTTGTGGCTCTTTAAAAACTTTGAAATTTTGTAAATTGTAATTTTTGACTCTTCCGACTCAAAAGGTTGCCGAACCTAGCTGTATTATTATTAATATTTTGTGATTTTTCTACCTTTTTTTTATAGGATAAGGGTGACAAACGAGCACACAGTCTAAGGTACCTGATGGTAAGTGGTTGCTGCGGCCCATAGACATCTACATCTACCCTCTATTACAAATCAAAATGTAGATGCGTTGTCACCCGTGAGGACTAAGATGGAATGCCTCATTTCCAGTAAAAAGGGCCTCCGGCCACCTGCACTCACCAAGCGAAACGCAGAGGTAAACCTCTACTTCACGCTGGTTTTCTGAGAGGTCGTGGTACCACCCCGGTTCGAGCCGGCCCATCCGTGCGACAGCAAAAGCTGCCGCGTGGCTCTACCACTGTTAACCTTCTCTGATATGGATCTCATTTGTTATCCGAAATAAATATATATTCTATATTATTATTATTATCTACCACGTAGAAAACCTGCTCGTTTACGTTTGGTCTTTCTATACTTACCAAAATTATTGTGAATCAGTATTTTTAAGAGAAACTTGCTGCAGCGTCCGAGGTAGGCATAATAAATACTAAAGCGAAATTACTTAAAGCAGTATATCACTGTCATATTATAAAAGCAATTTGTTTAAATATAATTCATGTATGAAATCTGCAATTACACCAATGAAACTACTTCCGTTCACAACTGGGATCTGTCACCAACATAAGATATAGTGTAAGTCTCGTTGGGCAAACAAAGAACAAGCTACTGGTTCTCACCGAGCGTCCCTTTGAAACTTAACGGATAAAAAATGTTGCTATACAGCATAAAAAACTAAATGTTTAAAAATATTAGATACAACTGTACTCAAAATATTTTTTGCACGCCTTAACGCAAAGCAATAGATTCGGCTTCACTGTCGACTTGACAAGGCTACCCCGCTCTTGTTAAATTTGGTATAATATATTTTTTTTAATTAGATACCAATTAGAATTGATTAGATCCGAATGGGACTTGTCCATTAAAGATATAAAAATTGTGGTAAACCTATGAAAGGTAATGATATTTTTGCCGGTAATTATTTTTTAATATCTACGTGCAGAAAGGTATTCAGAGAAAACACTAATGAATAAAACTGATGATTTTATTTAAGTTTTGTAGTATTTAAGTGTCATAAAAAAACCGGTCAAGTGCGAGTCGGACTCGCGCAAGAAGGGTTCCGTACCATCGTAATACACGTTTCTAGTAGGGGAGCCCCTATAATTTTTAATTTATTTATAGCGTTTTATAGTGTTCTTATAGCGGCAACAGAAATACACATTCTGTGAAAATTTTAACTGTCTACCTATTAGGTACGGATCATGAGATACAGCCCGCTGACAGACGGACGGACGGATAGCGCAGACATCACTAGGGTCCCGTAGGTTACTCTTTGGGTTCGGAACCCTAAAAAGTCGAAGTTTTTATTTATCTACCGACTTCAAAAAGCAGGAGGTACTCAATTCGACTGTACCTATGTTTTTATTTTATTTTATGTATGTTACCTCAAATTTTTTTTGGGGTTAGATGATTCTTTTTTAATTTGAAAGCTGCTGGTAGTTTTCATGTGTTTCCATATAAATTTGATCAAATTCTGACCAATATTTTTTGAGTTATTCTTAATAATTTATATTTAATTGAATTCATATCGAAATTAAAATTATTATTATTTATTTTAACTTTAATAACAGTAAACATATACTTAAGTTGAACGCCATAAACTTACTAATCTTAGATAATCCAGGTGTAAGTTAAGTTTTGTTAACGTCAAAGCAAGTTAATCCCGACTCATAGGTTCAGATAATGTAATTTAATTGTTCGCGTCAACTAAAGGTTTATTGCAAAGAAACAGTGATATCTCGATTTAAGTTAAACTGATAATCGCTAGAAATCTTCTTTGTTTCACAAGCCTAACTAAGGTAAATCCTCATTGAAATAATTGTTATTGCAATTGATAACAGATAACATTGTTACACTTCCCGGTAGAAAATTGAGTTCAAGAATTTTGTGGACAATTTTTTTTTTCAACCGACTACGAATAAAGAGGAGGTACTTATTTCGACTGTATTTTTTTATATGTGTTAAGGCGCGTCTCCACCAAAAATGTTGACAACATTTATGTTTCCGACATGTTAACAAATCAACAAAAATTGACGACATTTGTTTCAAAATGTTGCAAGAAGCGTCTCCACCGAGGGAACAAATGTCGGCAACAAGCGTATTCCTTTGATTTGCAACATTTTAAAACAAATTTTGTTGATTTGTCAACATGTCGAAAACATAAATGTTGTCAAAATTTTTGGTGGAGACGCGCCTGACAGAAACATTTGTCGGCAACACGTGTTGACAAATGTTGAAAACTTTGGTGGGGACGCGCCATTACTTCCCGAACTTTTTTCTAGGTGAACCGATTTTGATGATTCTTTTTTCTATTTGAAAGCTGGTGCTTCTCATGTGGTGACATAAAATTTGATCAAGATCTGACCTGTAGTTTTTGAGTTATCGTTAAAAATGTGTACCTACTTATTTTAAATGTTGAACATGGTAGAGCCACGCTGCAGCTATATTATACTATAGTTGTAGCACGAATGGGTCGACTCGACCAGGGAAGGATCACGCTCTCACAGAATAACAGCGTAAAATAGCAGTTTAATACTGCTGTTTCCGGAGACACTTTTTAGCGAAAACGAGGCATTCCGAGACACACATTTTTATTAATTTCGTCGCTCGTCAGCGCCGCGTACGTCAGTCGACGGACGAGCGTGGAATAGTGCGAGCGCCCTCACTCTAATATCAATACAGAGCCTCTTATTTACCTAATGATTTAGATGGGAGAGCAAAATACTGGGTAGAAGTTTTCGAGGCTTTATTTCCGGATTACAATAATGAGGACGATAGTAAAAAAAAAGGAGATCGGTAAGTAAAATACAATGTTAACAATCATAATTATTAACATTGAATTTTACTGACCGATCTCCTTTCCAAAATCAACTTAGCAGACGACTGTACCGTATTAGAGCTCGGTATCGCATTATGGTATTTTATTTCTCGCCGACGTAGGCATTACACCGGAGGCGTGGAGCAGAAGTGCGGTGGTCTTGTTCTTCAAGAAAGGTGACAACGCTCTCTTGAAGAACTACAGACCGATTTCCCTTCTGAGCCGCGTCTACGTGCTGTTTTCGAGAGTCATTACGAATCGTCTCGCGCGCAGACTTGACGACTTCCAGCCTCCCGAACAAGCCGGTTTCCGAAAGGGCTTTAGCACCATAGACCACATACATACCCTTCGGCAAATTGTACAGAAGTCCGAAGAGTACAATTTGCCACTATGTCTGACGTATGTGGACTATGAGAAAGCCTTTGATTCCGTCGAAATTTGGGCGGTGCTGCAGGCCCTTCAGCGGTGCCAAGTTGACTGTCGGTATATCGAAGTGCTGAAGTGTTTGTACAGTAGAGCTACGATGGCTATCCGAGTACAGAACCAGAGTACGAAACCTATCCAATTGCAGAGAGGTGTAAGACAGGTTGATGTTATATCCCCGAAACTCTTCACCGCTGCATTGGAAGACGTTTTCAAGCTTCTGGACTGGAAAGGATGCGGTATTAACATCAATGGCGACTACATCACTCACCTTCGATTTGCCGACGCTATAGTCCTTATGGCAGAATCGCTGGAGGACCTAAGCACTATGCTCAATGACCTCAATAGTGTATCCCAACGGATAGGTCTTAAGATGAACATGGACAAAACAAAGATTATGTTTAATGTCCATGTCACACCTATGCCGGTAGTTGTTGGGAGCACTAAGCTCGAAGTTGTTGACGAGTATGTTTACCTGGGACAAATAGTCCGACTAGGTAAGTCCAACTTCGACCGAGAGGTCAATCGACGGATTCAACTCGGCTGGGCAGCGTTCGGGAAGCTACGACACATCTTCTCGTCAGACATACCTCAAAACTTTAAAACGAAATTGTACAACCAGTGCGTGTTGCCAGTGATGACTTACGGAACTGAGACGTGGTCCTTCACTGCTGGCCGTATGAGGAAGCTCAAGGTCGCTCAGCGAGCTATGGAGAGGGCTATGCTCGGAGTTTCTCTGCGTGATAAACTTAGGAATGAGGATATCCGCAGTAGAACCAGAGTAACCGACGTAGCCCAACGGATTAGTAAGCTGAAGTAGCAGTGGGCCGGCCATATAGCTCGAAGAACCGACAACCGATGGGGAAGAAAGGTTCTCGAGTGGCAGCCTCGTACCGGTAGGCGAAGTGTAGGGCGTCCCCCCACGAGATGGAGTGACGACCTGGTAAGACACGCAGGAAGTCGATGGATGCAGGTGGCTCAGGACCGTGCTTTGTGGCATTCTTTGGGGGAGGCCTATGTTCAGCAGTGGACTTGTGAAGGGCTGTAATGATGATGATGATGTAGGCGACCGACCGTACGCAACCGACGTCAGCGTAGGAGGAATTCAGGCCTAAGGGTATTTCTAATAAAAATATATGTTAGGCGAATTCATATTTATTTCAATCCACCAATAACAAGTTCGGTATAAACGACGTACGGAGTTGTCCATAGCAATTATTCAAATCATATAAAGTTAAAAATTAAAGTTACAGTCTAATACATCCCACTGCTGGGCACAGACCTCTTCTCATTTCTGAAAGGGTTTAAATTTTTATCATTTATTAAATTTTAATAAGTATTTTAAATCATATGATCTACAGGAATGTACAATATTCATGGACGGTTCAAAGTCCACATCATTCGTTAGCGTTTTAAGCCCACGGCTGGACATAACTCTTTCAGCATGCATAAGTGAAAAGTATTTTTTTTAAAGAATATGGGTGACAAACGAGCACACAGTCCACCTGTTGGTAAGCGGATGTTGTGGCCCATAGACATATTTATCTTCCAATCGAAAACTAAAAATGCTGATGCATTGTCACCCTTGAGGACTAAGATGGAATGTCTCGTTTCCAGTAGAAAGGGTCTCCAGTTTTCTACACTCACCATTCGAAATATAACAGCATTATGATGGTATTTTACGCTGGTGTTCTGTGAGAGTGTGGTCCTACTCCGGTCGAGCGGACCCATTCGTGCTACAACCAAAATATAGCTGCAGCGTGGCTCCACCACGAATAGCATCAGAAGTTGGCACTCACTACGCTGTTGTTTTTTTTTATTTCGTTGCTATCTCGATCTGTGTGATGCGATAGGATTGTAATTAAACATTTACTTCAATGAGGAAACCGTGTATCAGGAATTCAAATTCGGAATAACATTCAATATCCTTTAGGCTTCACCTTGGGTCACATCGTCGGTTTAACCTCATAAACCGACAGTAAAACACTCAACCTCTCGGCTTCGTACAAACAACTCGAGTATTGTACAGAAGTAACACGGTAGCACTAACAAAAGAACACTGACTCAGCACATCTATCAGACATGTCCAATTAAAAAAAAACGTGAAGAAGCCACAAGACCGTCCGTAAATACAATGGGAGTCTAAGGTTACAGACAAAAGTACGAACAGGCTTGCTTATAGCCGATAAACGTAGACGATGGAAGTTCGAAATTCAAAATAATTTTTTTAAAGATTAACTTAATAGCTTTTTTATTATTAAAATTTTAGAATTGGACACTTGTCCTTTAAGCCATGTCTTCATTTATCACAGTATCAAGTGATAATAATCCTTTATAGTATACTTCTTCACAATATGTTGATGCGTCACATTGCGTATTTTTTGGGAGATTTTGACGGCAACTTGAGCCAGTAGACAGTTGGCGATAGTATCTCAAGGCGCTTAAGCGAAAAAAAACACCTTATCTTGAGATTCACGCCACAATCGGAGCACCTGTTTTACCGTTTCCACTAATAGTTCACATGCGCAGATATTTAATAAAAAAAAATCGTATCATTTTTAAATATCAAAATCCACTTCAAACCATTATTTAAACAATAATACAGCAGAAGCAAACCGCAGCCCATCAAGTTCCCGCCAAAATTCCTTTAATAGAAGACAATGTAAAGCAGATTATATACAAAAATTAAACAAAATTAAACTATTTAAATTATTCTCGAAAATTTTCGAAGAAATCACGCGCTCCTTAAAATCTTTAAAATAAAGTGAGAAGTAATTAAAAATTACAAAATTGCCTCGGCAAAGCACAGACTTTTCAGTTTTGTTTTTGTAGGAGTTATGGAATAAAAAATCGTTTGAGACGCCGTTGCGATTCAGATTGGTGGACAGAACATTTTAACATTTCCTTAACGCGTGTGTAAAGCGGTAAGCGTCATTAATGTACCTATGTTCACAAAAACAAAAATGTAGTTTGTAGTTTAGTAAAAAAAGTGATATTATTAGGTTCTTACATATAACATTGGCGTTTTGTACGGGAGGAATATAAAGTCAATTTTTTTTTGTAAAATATATTTAATTAATCAAAGTATGCACCGATGTTATCTATGCATTTTTGCCATCTCATAGGTAGTTCATTGATCCCTTTACAAAAAAAAAAATTGGGGCGTGAATCAATAAACTCTTTGTAGGCGGTTTAGACTGCCGCATCGGAGTTGCAGTTTTTTCCTTGTAAGAAGTTGTCCAAATTCCGGAAAAATGGTAATCTGTTGGAGCATTGTCCGGGGAGTACGGTGGATGTCGCAGACATTCCAATTGTAGCTCATCTAACTTAGTGGTTGTTTGTTGTGCAGTGTGTGGTCTTGCGTTGTCATGAAGCAGCAGTAGCCTAGAGCGATTGACCAATGTCGGTTGTTTAGCAGCTAGTTCTTCCTTCATGGTTTGCAGTTGCTGACAATAGATATCTGTCATTTGACACCGGCGCTAGTCCACCAAATACTCACAAGTAACTTTTTCTGAGTCAACTTTCGTTTAGGGCAGTTTTTGGCTGGATCTCCAGGGTGCAGCCATTGCGACGAGCGCTTCCGATTATCGTACAGTATTAACTTTTTATCAGAAGTAATGATTCAATTTAAAATCCCTTCATTATTGTGTCGGTTGAGCTAAGTAACACAGCAGTCGACGAGTGTTTACAAGTTCGATTCACTCAATTCTTGAGGTACCCATCGTTCAAGTATTTTACTTTCCCGATTCGCTTCAAGTGGATAAATACAGTTTTATCACTTACCCCGAAGCCTGCAGCTATCTCTGAAGTGCTTTGTGATGGATCCACTTTCACAACAGCCTTTAATTCTTCAATTTCCAATTTGGTCTCCGGCCGTCCACGGGGTTGGTTCTGAAGGTTGAAATTTCTAGAACGAAAACCAGGTTCTCGACTCCACAAAGTAAGTAATTCATTCATGAGGTAATGTAGGTATACGCTATTTCAACAAAATCCCAGAAAATATACAATACCTTGTACTACCAAGTTCAAATATTCTATTAAACGAAAACTGTATAAAAAGGGTTATTATAGCATACATGAATAGATGGTTGATGATAAACCCTGGGAATGAGGTGGTGGCTTCCAAGCTGTTTCTAATATAAATTTTGTAAATGATTTGTATCTACAATTTTTCTTATTGTAGAAATTACTTTGAAAAAAAACCCGCTGGGTTTCTTGCTGATTCTTCTCAGGACAGAGGTTGCGAGCAAGTGGTGAAATTAAAAAAAATACTTAATAAGAATGGCGTGACATCTATATTTAATAAAAAATTTATCTTTTCTATTCATGGGTTCGAATCCCGCAAGAAACAAGTGTTTGTATGACTTACAAACATTGAGTTATATGTACTACGTACTAGAGAAGCTATTCCAAACAAAAATTGTGCGCTACTCTATGTCTTCGCGCATGCGCCGGGAGATAGTAGAGTCGCGCATGCGCGAAGACTTTAATTTAATATAAAATAAATATAAGAATTTAATATAAAATACTCTTATTTTAATCTCTCTTATTTAATCTTCCCTGTGTAGTGGCGGGTAAGAATACTCACTACCCCATATCTTCCCGTGGGTGTCGTAAGAGGCGACAGATGAAACTGAGGCAGAGGATGGGCAGCAGCATCTTTCTGATAACAGCAAAACAACAATAAAAAACTGCGGTTGCCAACCCGCTCGCCAAGCGTGGCAACTATGGCAATATACCCCCATGATAAAAGTTACAAAAAGACGGCCCCCAGTCCCCGGCGGCCTTGCTTCCTGGTTACGGCGGCAACCATGGTAACGGCGGGGCAGGGGGTGCTAAGAATCTCCGATGGAGGTTCGGTTGTCACCTACGACGACTCGACCTGGCAACTTATCACGCACGCACCCTGAGGACTGACGACAAGATCCTGGAGCTGGAAGAAGAGATAGACAAGTTGCGCTGGAATATCATAGGATTATCGGAGGTCCGAAGAGAGGGGGAGGACTCGGTAATCCTCGAATCCGGCAACTTGTTCTATCACCGGGAGGGCGACCTTCTGTCCCAAGGAGGTGTCGGATTTATCGTCCACAAGTTGGGAGTGTGTCGACGAGTGTTGCGTACCTTATACTCAGAATCACCAAACGGTATTCGCTGAAGGTCATACAGGTTTACGCAGCAACCTCGGCACATACCGATGAGGAGGTGGAGGAAATGTATGAGGATATCTCTAGAGCCATGCATTCCTCCAAAATTCACTATACGGTGTTAATGGGAGACATCAACGAAAAACTAGGCACAAGAGAGAACGGTGAGCTGAAAGTAGGGAAATTCGGAATATGGCAACGAAACCCAAGGGGCCAGCAGCTGGCCGACTTCGTGGAGAAAGAGGGACTCTTTATGATGAACTCTTTCTTCCAGAAGCGGCCCGACAGGAAGTTGACCTGGTCGAGCCCGGACGGTTCGACAAAAAACGAGATTGACTTCATTATGACGACTAGACAACAACTGTTCAGTGATGTCTCAGTGATCGCGAGGGTGAAAACCGGCAGCGATCCCAGAATGGTGAGAGGCACACTGAACCTAAACGTTAAGTTGGAGAGACCACGTCTAATGAAGTCAACGCTCCGTCCCCTCGTGCTCTAAGCCAAAGCCCCTAAACCTGTCAGCTCCAGCTACGAAACCGTTTTCAGTGTCTAGAAGATTGAAATGCAGTGGACGATATGAATGACAAGCTTGTGGAAACTATCCATGCGGTCGGAGCTAAGTTTTGCAAGACCCGCCGCAGAAGAACACAAAAACTCTCCGATCACACTTTTAATCTCATGGCTGTTAGACAGTATATGAAGCTGTAGTCTTCAGTAGATTTGACAGCATACAGGCAACTGAACAGACAGATCTTCAAGTGCATGCGGCGGGACTTACGCAACTTTAATACTGCTCGGATTGAAGAAGCGATCGAGCGGAACCAGGGCTCCAAAGTCTTTGCTAGAGATCGGTCTGCTAGAAAGAGCGAAATGTCGAAGCTGAAGACTGAGTGTGGCAGCGTCGTTTCCGGGACACCTGAGATTTTGAGTGAGATTGAGAGGTTCTATGGGCAGCTGTACACGTCATCGTTGGAGCCACACGCAAGTGTGAGTAACCAAGTTACCCTTCGGCAAATTGTACGGAAGTCCGAGGAGTACAATTTGCCACTATGTCTGGCATATGTGGACTATGAAAAAGCCTTTGATTCCGTCGAAATTTAGGCGGTGCTGCAGTCCCTTCAGCGGTGCCAAGTTGACTGTCGGTATATCGAAGTGCTAAAGTGCTTGTACAGTAGGGCTACAATGGCTATCCGAGCACAGAACTAGAGTACGAAACCTATCCAATTACAGAGAGGTGTAAGACTGGGTGACGTTATATCCCCGAAACTCTTCACCGCTGCATTGGAAGACGTTTTCAAGCTTCTGGACTGGAAAGGATATTTTACAAAAATTAATTTTTGGACAAAACATGGCTTAAATCCCCTGGCTAGACCCTTCTTCGTATTTTGTTTGTATAAGATTGAAGAAAACTCTCTTTGGTTGTACCTACTGTTTGTATCTGGCTGGTTTTAATATCAATACATATAGGGCATTAGAAAAAGAAAAAGAAAATATAAAATATGAAGAAACTTTTTCTCCGAGTCTATATACAAAATGTTTCAATGAATACAAGGCTTTCATCACATTCATATTATTATCGAATTTCGTAACAGTTTTCGAACCTTGATACACCGACGCTAGTTCACATCGTTAGTAACATAATGACTACAATGTAAATTTAAACAAAGTTACCCGGCGTTGCGTTAACATCGAATTATTTTTTAAATATTGTTAAAGTAATCTAAAAGTCGTTAATCTCGCGTTTAACTGGGATTACCAATGACCATGTGCGAGAGGTAAGTAGTGGGTAGTGTTTGACCGCAACAGCAGACTGAACTTCTGAACTAAGACGTGTCGGTATGAACAGTCAGCTCTGATTCGTATTCGTGTAATAATCTAGTAATAATAGAACTTTTGACAGTATATTCGAATACACGCGATTATTTCGAGCAAAATTCAATTATATTTTTAGTCGACTTCTCAATTCTTCAATAGGGTTTCTCGAAAGGTTCTAGATTTGACTCGAATGTATTTTTTATGTTTGTTACCTCAGAACTTTTGTCTAGGGAACTGATTTTGATGATTTTTTTTATTTCAAAGCTGGCGCTTGTTGTGTGTTTCCATATAAATTTGATCAAGATCTGACCAGTAGTTTTTGAGTTATCCTTAATAATGCGTATTTGATTGACTTCGACTACATTGATGATGTTCTCATTTTATTTATATTGAGGTCTGTTGTACAATTATTTTTTTTTATTTTACCACTTGTGTTTATACAATAACACAATACCTACCAAGTCAGAGTGTGTTTTGATGATACATAGTTAGGTACGTTTATTCATATGGACGTTACGCAATATCCTCGTTAATTAAAACCCGATTTTACGTCACGACATTTTATTAGTTACCATAAGATTCCCTAAGTATTCCCTATGGAAATCAAAACGGACAAAAAATAAAAAGTAGAAGCCGACTCAGAAAAACCAAAACAATGAAATAACTTCCACATAATACCTTTTAAAGCCAGGGATTCTTCTACACGCTATGTATTTAGGCTGAGGATCTATAGACTGTACTTTGACTTTGCTCAGACTTCACTTTCGTGCTAAGACAATGTCGGTATTTATAGAGCTAACACCGAAGTAACTTAGCAAAGCTTAAGTGAACGAAATCGACGACTTACGTAAAACTCAGGATATTATTCAAAACCGCCGTATTGTTTGTTTTTATGTAACACTTATTGATTATAACAATAATTTTTTTTTTATATGATAAGGGTGACAAACGAGCACACAGTCCACCTGATGGTAAGTGGTTGCTGCGGCCCATAGACATCTACATCTATCCTCTATTACAATTCAAAAAGCAGATGCGTTGTCACCCGTGAGGACTAAGATGGAATGCCTCATTTCCAGTAAAAAGGGCCTCCGGCCACCTGCACTCACCAAGCGAAACGCAGAGGTAAACCTCTACTTCACGCTGGTATTCTGTGAGGTCGTGGTACCACCCCGGTTCGAGCCGGCCCATCCGTGCGACAGCAAAAGCTGCCGCGTGGCTCTACCACTGTTAAAAATAAATAGTTTTAGGCTTTCTTCTAATTTTAAATAGAATTAATACGTTTTCTATTAACGCAATTTCAATGTTATTTTTTTCTGATTTTGCACTCATATCATCCGTTCCCGTTCTCATATGCCCGATTTCTATTTCATGTAATAGTAACTTATTTATGAAATACAAATTAGACTTTTTTTCGTTTTTAAATATATATTTTTTCCTTTTTATACATTAAAATCAAGAGCAAAAGAAATGAAGTATCCATTAACATCTTGACTGTTTGGGCCTTAGCCTAAGCTTAGCTTAATCTTAGCCCGATGCAACTATAAGTTCAGAATCAAAGATTATGCTAAGCAATATACTCAGCTAAGTTTTTCGTAAGTAAAGTCTGAGCAAAGTCAAAATACGGTCTATACGGACTTTATTCTTTTAGTCATTTTTGAAGCTATTATTTGATAAATCAATATATTTTTTATTTTTTCTTCAAACCTACTATTCGGTATAAACTTTTTAAATACGATAAATATCGTGCATTACTTAAAAGATAAAATAATATTACGCTTTAATAACAAGTAAGTCATGTTCTTAGCCGTAGTTTTTAACCAGCGATTATCAGATATAGTTCAGTTATAAACTGATTGTGCATGAGGTCATTAATGAGCTGTACGTCCCATCACTAACGCTGCCGACTTGACGCCATTATTTAGTGATAGCGCCAGTAACTAATGACTCACGGCATAATGAATATAACTTAGATAGATTTCGGCTTTTGTGTATCCATTGCAGAACATATTTCTCTTTGTAGCTATTTAAGTATTTTATTTTGTGAAATTGGTATTTTTTTTTCGTGTAGTATTTGTTTCGACGTGGGTCCCGCGTTATTAGGAAAGTTCGCCTTAATCGCCACGTTTGGCAAGCACCTAGATTCTGACATTTATTAAAAAAAAATTGTTAGTTCTGTGATTATTATGGCGCGTCTCCACCAAAGTTTTCAACATTTGTCAACACGTTTTAGCAACAAAACGAAACAATGTCGGGAATCGTATTTCCATTTTCGGCGGTAACATCAAAGGAATACGCTTGTTGCCGACATTTGTTCCTTCGGTGGAGACGCTTCATGCAACATTTTGAAACAAATGTCGTCAACTTTTGATGATTTGTCAACAGTCGGAAACATAAATGTTTGGTGGAGACGCGCCTTTAAACCCTTAACAAACTTAAGACACCTTGTAGTAAAACCATCTAAGCCAGAGTTAGTATTATTGTTTGGGTTATTTATACAGGGTTTCTATGCTGCAATAACCGCCCAAATTTGCAGAGAAGGTTCAGAATATGTAATATAGGCAAATGGTGAAGAAAACTTAATTCAATTAATCTCAAACATTGTCCTTTTTATCTTTTAAATTCAAAATGCGTGGTAATGCATTATTTTTAGATTTTACTGCACACATTCGTAACGGTCCATCGGTAGGCAAAAACATATATATTTTAAATAAAAGTAGAAGCCTAATTTACTCGTGTTTTCAAAAACTGCAACAACGCCATATCATTATTTATATATTTAAACTTAAGTTTAAAATTTGGCTACTCTTTGAAAATAACCCTGTATAAGTATTTATTGATTCCATCTATAGTTGCTGGGTTTAGTTCTAATAAAGAATTGGTATTTGTTGTAGGTGATCTCTTTTGGTGTTTGCCTGTAGTGGCTTGTTTAGGAATTTGACTAGGCAGAGCAGAACCAATAGTTGCAAAAAAGTTATTGGAATATTCACTAATCTCCCTCTTATAAAATTTATCCCATATCCCCATTACTACTCTAGGTGACGGTTTTGATTCCTTGATTTTGCTGATCGACGCCGATGCTGCGGGTTAGCCAAATTGACTTTCTAAAATCGTTGACGCTAATAGAAAACTATAATAAACTCGGCCAAGTGCGAGTCGGACTAGCGCATGAAGGATTCCGTACCATCGTAATAAACATTTCTAGTAGGGGAGCCCTTTTTAATTAGTTGTAGCGGCAACAGAAATACACATTCTGTAAAAATTTCAACTGTCTACCTATTACGGATCATGAGATATAGCTCATTGACAGACAGATGGACAGACAGCGGAGCCTTAGTAATAGGGTCCCGTTGGGGTAACAAAGGTTTGGATACGGAACTTCAACGGAAAATCAACGTTTTATTGACTCGACTAACGTGGGTGTACATCTAGTTTTACTGTGGGGTGGGTTATGCCATTACATCGGAAACCATGAAATATCAAATTGATTCATTATATTAGCAATTATTTTTTTAATTCAAAACTGATATGTCTACGAAATTCGTTAAGATATCCTATCATCTTAATGATTTCGTAAATTTACGCAAATTCTATAAATGAAATAAAACTATTTTGAAAATTTTATTGCGTTTAATCTCATTTTTAACTCCCGACTTTTCGGAGCACTATCAGCACCCATTAGTCAAGGAGGACTGCGCTGTTTGACGTTCTCATGTCATAGTTAATGGTTGCCCGTGACAGTGGATACTGTAAAGTACCCTGAACTTCGGAATTTAAATAAATGAAAATTAAACATGATAACATAACCTACACGGTGTGTCGGTGTAAGAATATCCACTACCCCATATCTTCCCGTGGGTGTCGTAGGAGGTGACAGAGGCAAACCGAAGCAGAGGATGGACAGCAGTATTTTTCTGAAAACAACTGAAAATAATAAAAAAACTGCTGTTGCCAACCCGCCTGCCACGCATAGCAAAGGCAATCTATGCACTACGTTCAGCAGTGGACTTAAGGCTGCAGGGAATTTACGGAAAACATGATCAAATCAGTAAAATTAGCTTTATTAAAATATCTTTCTGCGTGCTCTTCAAAGGGTGTAGAAGATAAGACACATTAATCCTTATTTTCATTTAGAAAAGGCATCAAAATCAACTTACAAGATTAGTTTATTGTTTGTATCCCGATAACTCACTACAAAATCCGTATAAACTTGTCCGAAGTAATCTAAATTCTCACAAAATTACTTATAATCTGGCAATAGAACTGTATTACGCGTGTTATTTCCAACTTAGCCGCGAATCTCAAATGGTTTTATCGGATAATTACTAAAAAATAAAACCGATAAGCGATATGGTATTTGGCAATGTCTAGAGATGTTATCGGTGACAAGTACCGATATCAATTATTGATGAGTTACCTTTATCTAAATACAATAAATTTAATAAATATGACTAGATAATATTTTTCGTGTTGTTAATTGTTGCTAATAAAAAAATCATTTTTCATTTGAGATGACTACATCCATAGATTTTTTTTTATAGAATAAAGATGACAAACGAGCACACAGTTCACCTAAAGGTAAGTGGTTGCTGTGACCGATAGACATCTACATCTATCCTCGATTACGAATCAAAATGTAGATGCGTTGTTACACGTGAGGACTAAGATGGAATGCCTCGTTTCCAGTAAAAAGGGCCTCCGGCCACCTGCACACGGTTCTCTACACTCACCATACGAAACACATCAGCGTTAAGCTGGTATTCTGTGAGAGCGTGGTCCTTCCCCGGTCGAACTGACCCATTCGTGCTACAACCATACTATTAATATAGCTGAAGCATGGCTCTACCACGTATAAATATATATCTATTCGTGTATCACGTTTTTTTTTTTTGTGTTTTTAACAGGAAGAAGCTGCTGGCCGTTTTCCGTTTCATTTCTGATAATATCCATGTTACCCTTATATTATATATTTCTTGAACACACACTTAGGAGATTTACCTGAGATTTCAGGATTTTTAGAAATCTCATGAAATCTCAGTACTTTTAGTACTTTCAATACAACAGCTTACATTTTAAAGATATCTTTAATAAAAAGTAAAACAAACTAAAATAATCTTCCTTTCGTAATAATTGCACAATTAAAACCAAAACTTATTTACAGTTTTATCATACTTAATATGTGAAGATACCTTTTTAAGTAAGGTTTTCTTCTCAAACTGTAAAAAATCTCAGGATTTTTAAATGGAAATCGGGCCTTTTCTCCGGACTTTTAATTTTTTCATCTGGTAACCCTATATCCCAACCCGCCAAGCATGGTTATTATGGCAAATATTCCTATGAGGCAACCTGTGCCGGAGTCTTATCTTCAGTTTTATTATATAAACGACAGATTAAACAACACAGTTATTGATATTAACAAACCAAATTAATTAACATATTTTAGTTGTATGTACACAAAAACTGTAATATATCTGTAGGATTTCCAGGGGCACAACACGCGTTAATTAGGCAGCACACAGAAGGCGCGCGGCAACCGTTTGTAAGGAACCTTAATTAAGCTGCATACAGACTCGGGTCAAACGTTCATGAACTAACGAAGTCAGATAAGGCCAATTAACCGGCACAAAGGTTTTTTTATCAGCAACAGACAATTAAAATCTAGAATATATTTTAAGGGTGAAGGATTTCCCTGAATGATAAATGCACGCTTCCGAATCGCTTAATCAATTCATTTTTTTTAAATTCAGTGATACAGGTTTTACGTGTTAGAGCCACGCTGCAACTATATTATAGTTGTAGCACGAATGCGTCGGCTCGATAGCAAGTAGCAACCGGGGTAGTAGCCAGCGTAAAATAGCAGCTTAATGCTACTCTGTTTCGTATGGTGAGTGTAGAGAACCGGAAACCTTTTTTACTTGAAACGAGGCATTCCATCTTAGTCCTGACGGGTGACGACGCATCTACATTTTGATTCTTAATCGAGGGTAAATGTAGATGTCTATGGGCCACAGTATCCACTTACCATCAGATGGACTGTGTGCTCGTTTGTTACACTTATTCTATAAAAAAAAATATTTTCGAATATTGTAAAGATATCCTAAGGCCTATTTATTATTAAGTATCTAATATCTTAAACGTAAGAGAATTTATACACTTTTTGTGTTTACGTAGGACTATTTCTGCTATAAGATCATTTTTTAAATTGTGAATTGAGAACCAATTGTTTTCAGTTTGTTTATTTTATTATTATACGTTTTACGCCTAAGTACGGTTTAGTAAGCTAAAAAGGCAATGGTTCGGCCATGTAGCTCGTAGAACCGACAAACAATGGGGAAGAAAGGTTCTCGAGAGGAAGCCTCTTACCGGCAAACGAAGTATGGGGGCGTCCCCGCACTAGAGAATCTTCAAAATCGGTTCATCAAGAAAAAAGTTATGAGGTAACACACAAATAAAACATACAGTCAAATTGAGTACCTTCTCTTTTTGAAGTAGTTTAAAAAAGAAAATGTCACGAAAATATTTGGCAGTGTAACACTTGTAAATGTATTTTTTCTTGTAGTAATAAAAAATGTCTTATTTAATAAATGTTTTTAACTTATAAGTATGCACATAATGTTAATAAATGTTAAGGAGTGTTATAATATTCAAAATTATTTAATTTTCATCTTCGTGGCAACACCTAGCACCACGCCGCCCGAGTACGCGGGCGGCGGCATCGCCTGACATCAAAGGCGTTTCATAAGGTATTTAAGCTGTGGTGATAGGATATCAGCAGTAGAACCAGAGCAACCGATATATCGCAACGGATAAGTAAACTGAAATGGCAACGGACCGACCATGCTGCAGATATATTAGTAGTATAGTTGTAGTCCTAATGGGTCGGCTCGACCGGGGAAGGACCACGCTCTCACAGAATACCAGCGTAAAATAGCAGCTTAACGCTGCTGTGTTTCGTATGGTGAGTGTAGAGAACCGGAGACCTTTTTTACTTGAAAGGAGGCATTCCATCTTAGTTCTCACAGGTGACAACGCATCTGCATTTTGGTTCGCAAACGAGGATAGATGTAGATGGTATATGGGTCACAGCAACCACTTACCATCAGGTGGACTGTGTGCTCGTTTGTCACCCTATCCTATAAAAAATGTAACTCTGAGAACCTACAACCGGGTAAACAAGTTACTCGAATGGTAATCTTGTAATGGTAAGCGATATGTAGGGCACCCCATTAGAGGGAGTAACCTGGTAAGAGATGAGATAAGTCTATGCATTTTGACTCAGGAGAGTGCTTTGTTTCATTTCTTGGGGGTCCCTTGTTGTGGGTGTATGCGTAATTGTACTCGTATAATCTGAGCCGAATGATGATTATGACGATGATGATGATGTGTGAACTAGACGTAACCTTTGACGCTGCTGATATTTATATAGATGCAATAAAAATAGAATACAATAAGATCTGATATTTATCCTAATCGACTCCCACGACCACGGAATAAATAGAGGGAATGGATTTTCTTTTACCGCCTACCCTCAAATATTAATAACGAAAATAAGGTAGTAAGCAAATATAACACAGATATTATTTATTTACTACAAAGCACTTATTACCACGTTTTTATTGAGTCACTTTCTTGTTTGTCTGTTGTCCCGGGTGGAATCTCAAATTTCGAGCACTGCCCGATGACCTAGAGACTTGAAATTTTGAACATAGCTCAAAATCGGATGACAATGTGGGAATATGAAAAAAACGTGGTATTATATTAAAAGTTGTAGCACAATTTTTTTTAAATCATTCTTTTAATGTACCTATTAATTTACTTGATAAGGTACATCTATTGTCTAATAGTGACATATTTGTGAGTAACATCAACTTACGTGTACTTATGACATGTTTACAGATCTTGTTTTAACCTATATCGTATAGTAGGTCATTGAAGGGAAACACGAATTTGGACGCAGTGTAGCTAATGATCATTGCGCTTTCGCATTGCTGGTATGAAATGAGATTAAATAAAATAGCTTTATTTGTTCGATTACATATTTGAAAAATTTAAATGTTCTTCTATTTTTTATATTTACTTATGTCTGCTCGGAATTTTTTTTTATTTTTTTTTATATAGGAGAGGGGCAAACGAGCATGCGGCTCACCTGATGGTAAGTGACTACCGCCGCCCATGAACAACTGCAACACCAGGGAGGGAATTGCAGATGCGTTACCGGCCTTTTAAAAAGGAGTACGCTCTTTTCTTGAAGGTCCCTAAGTCGTATCGGTCCGGAAAAATCGCTGATGGTAATCGATTCCACAAGGAAGTCGTGCGAGGAAGAAAACATCTTCTAAATCGCACAGTGGTAGACCGCCAATCATCCAGATAGTGTGGATGGTATCGGGAGTTCTGCCGCGAAGTGCGTTCGTGAAATTTGGCGGCTGGGATTAATCCGAACAATTCCTCAGAGCACTCCCCATGGTAGATGCGAAAGAAAACGCAAAGGGATGCAACATCTCTTCGCAGTGCCAATGAATCGAGCCGATCGGAAAGAGCTCGGTCGTCGAAGATTCGAGCTGCTCTGCGCTGGATGCGGTCAAGTGGAAGGAGCTGGCACTGGGGAGCCCCTGCCCAGAGATGGGAACAGTATTCCATGTGAGGCCGAACCCGCGCCTTGTAAAGTTGCAGGCGGTGCGACGGCATGAAATACTGTTCCGCTCTGCTGAGCACGCCAAGCTTTTTAGAGGCCAATTTGGCCTTCTCTTCCAAGTGACCACGAAACTGCACGTCACTCGATATGTCGACGCCGAGGATTCCGATACTGGCTGAGGCAACTAGGGGAGTGCCTTGAAACTGAGGAGATACGACAAAGGGGTTCTTTTTAGCGGTAAACGCGCAATCTTGTGTCTTCTGAGGATTAAACTGGATTAGATTTAGTCGCCCCCAATCCGAGACTTTATAAATGTTTTATTTTAAATAAAAAACAATAACAGAACCATTGATTACCGAGGCATGTTTTATGGTAAGAACAATTTTTTCGGTCATCAGTAAATAGATAACCGGAGCAGACCATCCCCCACAATTGCAGCCCAATTACAAATTCTAACTATTTATCAAATATCTATCACTAATAATATTATATCTATAAAGTGAACTGACGCCGTAAGAGAATCCACTGGCCGAAATTATCCTTCATGTCTCGTGACAGGGGACAGAGGGGAAATAAATCAGGAATCGGCTGCAGCATCTTCCTAATAACAGTTTAATAACAAGCGGTAAAATTAAAAATTTCGTACAACCGACTTCAATATAAATGATTAAGGATAATTCAACAACTATTGGTTAGACCTTGATCAAATTTATATGGGAGCACATGAGAAACACCAGCTTTCGAATAAAAAAAAGAATCATTGAAATCGATTCAGCTAGAAAAAAGTTATGAGGTAACACACATAAAAAATAACATACAGTCGAAATAAGTACCACCTCCTTTTTGAAGTCGGTAGAAAATAATAAAAACTGCTGTTACCAACCTCTATGAGGCACTCCGGGGAGGCTTATGTGGTCGACTTGTGATAGTCTGTAATGAATGATGAATAAATGTTTTTTTTAATAACCTTCTTTAGTGGTAGAGCCAAGCTGCAGCTATATTATGGTTGTAGCACGAATAGGTCGGCTCGACCAGGGTGGGACCACGCTTTCACAGAATACCAGCGTGAAATAGCAGCTCAATAATGCTGTGGTTTGTATGGTGAGTGTAGAGAACCGAAGACCCTTTTTACTGGTCGACGCGTTCTATCTTAGTCCTCAGGGGTGAAAACGCATCTGCTTTTTGAATATTGAGGATAAATGAATATATCTATGAGCCGCAGAATCCATATACCATCAGGTGGTCTGTGTGCTCGTTTGTGACCCTTATTCTATTTAAAAAAAAAAAACTGTATCAATCGATATCGGCAATTATAACAACAAACTTGGTTCATTACTGCGGACCCTTCCGCGAGGTACAGAACAGAGTTAATTGGCCACTTGCAGTCTCGTCTTTGAATCTAAACGCCAGATTAAACGATTGAAGGGTGGCTTAAGCAGAAGGGCTTGAATTTTGTTTGTTTTCATTGTTATAATAAAATTATAATGATGTTCGTGTCATTAGATGCTAATGGGACTCAATTAAATCCGTATAGATATGTTTTTGTTTTATATTCTACTAAGCCAGCGCTTATCTGCAATCCCACCTCATGGTAAGTGGTGATGTAGCCTAAGATTGTGAAGCGCACTGACTTAACAAAAGCCTATTCACTCTTGCCTTGAAGACAGCCACACTGTAATCGGATGGAAAGACAGATGCTGGCGACTTATTCCACTCCTTTGCTGTACGCATCATGAACGATGTAGCAAACCGTTTGGTTCGAATGCGTGCTAAGTCAACAACGAAAGGGTGGAGACTGGCCGAACGTCTGGTTGTCCGATGGTGGAAGGGAGAGGGAGGAATTAAGTTATGCAATTCCTGCGCACACTCTCCGAAATGCATCCTGTAGAAAACCGAAAGGCTGGCTACTTTGCGTCTGTGTTCGAGGCTGGTAAGATTGGTATAGATATGTAGCAGAACAATAGGGAACTCGTATATTTTCAATTCGGTAGGACATATATCTGCCTAGGAGTCTTATCAGGGTAGGCACTACCCTATTACCTATGTAGGCCTTCAGATGTTCTCTATACCCTGAACACAGCAGTGCGAGCACAGAGCAGTGATAGCCAGCATGAATATGGGCTGTGCGCTCCCATCTTAGTCCTTAGAGGTGACAAGACATTTGTATCCTTCGCAACAATAATTGCAAGTAACAATAGGCCGATCATATAGCTCGATGAATTCACAACCGATGAAAAACAGAATGGTTCTCGAATGACGCTTAAGTACCTAAATTTAAATTTCACATTTACATTTCTTAATATTTTTCTTAAATTACATTTATACTTAACTACATTTACATTTACGTAAATGCCTACTTTAAATTCAAATTTCTTATATTTACGCGAATTGTACGTGGTAGAGCCACGCTGCAGCTATATTAACTGTATAATTGTAGAACGAAGGTGTCTGCTCCACCGGGGAAGCCACCACGCTCTCACAGAATACCAGCGTAAAATAGCATATTAATGCTGCTGTGTTTCTTATGGTGAGTGTAGATTGCCGGAGAACCTTTTTACTGGAATAGAGGCATTCCATCTTAGTCCTCACGGCTGAAAACGCATTTGCATTTTAATTAGCAAACGAGGATAGGTATAGATTTCTATGGGCCACAGTAACCACTTACCATCAGGTGGACTGGGTGCTCGCTTGTAAAAAAAGTGGTGCATATCTTGTAAAAAAAGATTATATATATCTAGTTATATAGTTAAATACGTGGCACGCTGCAGCTATAAGGTTATAGCACGAATGATTGGGCTTGACCGGGGAAGGACCACGCTCTCACAGAATACCAGCGTAAAATATGTGTATAATGTGTATTTTTACTGGAAACGAGGTATTTAATCGTAATTCTCAGGGGTGACAACGCATTTGCATTTTGATTCTAAATCGAGGATAAATGTAAGATATCTATGAGCCTGTGTGCTCCCGTTTGTCACCCTTATTAAGTGGCGAAGCTTGCGAAGTCACTTATTGGTTTCACGATGTCTGTCCGTCTGTCCGTCCATCTGTCCGTCTGTCCCACGATTATCTCGAGAACGGTTTCGAATTTTCAAATTCTGTTTTCAGCAATCGATTACTGATCACCCAGGCATCTGAACCTCCTATTTCGAAACTGATTGCTCAACGGCAACCGTTAGAAACCGCTACAAAGCTGATTGCTTCGCCACTTTGCTCTGCTGTTAGTTTGCTAGGTTTATTCTATAAAAAAACAGTGCGAGCACAGCTGTTTTCTAGCCTGAAAATCATAGAGAGCCAGTATGATTAGACTGCGAGACATCTTGTCTTCTTAGTTCTTAGAGGTGACAACAATTCTGTACGTTTCTTTGTTTGAAATTGATTGCAGTTGTACATGGATCTCAGTAGTCACCTGTCATCAGGTGGGCTGTTAGTTAACTTAAATTCTATAAAAGAATACATAATCCAGAAGATCAGATAAGCTGAAGAAACAATTGGTCCATCATATAGCTTTGAGAACTCACAAACGATAAGGAAGAAAGTTGTCAAGTGGCATTTAAATGTTACATTTACATTTCTTCATTACATTTAAATTTTTTGCCTCATTTCTTATATTTACGCGAACACTACGAATTCAAATTTCTTATATTTACGCAAATAATACAAATTCAAATTTCTTATATTTACGCAAATAATACAAATTCAAATTTCTTACATTTACGCAAATAATACAAATTCAAATTTCTTACATTTACGCAAATAATACGAATTGAAATTTCTTATATTTACGCAAATAATACAAATTGAAATTTCTTATATTTACGCGAATACTTTGCTTCTTTAATGAAACAAATTTTATGAAAATGATCACGTTTATTTTAACTTCATATGATACAGAAAAAAGAAATCCCAACGATTTGCAACACCCATGGCCACCGTGGTTGTCACACAACAGCCATTTGATAACATAATTAATTAATTACCATATGATTGTAATTTATTATAATTATTATTTTCATTCTCTCTGAAATATAACCTCTAAATATACCTAATACATCCTATTATAGTACAATAACGATATTTTAAATTTAACGAACAATAAACAAAGAACAAATACTGTAGAAGGATATGATAAAAACAATTATATATATCGACCGTGCGGCGGTAGTTGGTGATAATGTGTCGATAATTCTTTGTAGATATAACACCTATCTATTGACAAGTTTAATACTCGATTTATCAAAAAAATGATTAGTTTTGGTTCCAGCAACTGTTTCTAAGATACGCTGTAGATATATTTAAAGGAACAATTATTGTCGTGTAGTGGCGGTTAAGAATATCCACTATTCCACAACGTTCCGTGGGTGTAAGAGGCGACAAAGGGAAACAAACCAGTATTCGTAACACACAACTAAAATAATAAAAAACTAGGGTTGTTAACCCGCCTGTAAAGTTAGACAACTATGGGGGAGGCCTATATTCAGCAACGAATTTTGATAGGATGTTACGGAAACGCTAATGAATATTGAATCGTTTGTAACGTTGGAATTGTTCGCATATGAGATTGTTAAATAGAGATATTTATTTCATTAGATTTTTTAGTTCTTAGCCAAATTAATCAAAAAACAAAACACTTCCTAAGTAGTTAGGTTAAATGCAGTTACCAATCTATACAAATAAATAAAATTGAAGTGTCTGTTTGTAATGTCAAAAAAACAGCTTTTTACTAAATGCATATGAAAGTATATACGGTACTTACACCAAAACAACCATTTTTAAAATTTCTGCCTGTCTGTCTTTCTATCTGTCTGTCTGCCTGTTTGCGTTTCATTTGCTTTGAGATAAAAAGCCATTCTCTTTGAGCAGTTTATGAAAACAAATCTACTGTGTGAGACACTAGTTGATTTGTAGCAAACGTATACCTAAAATAAATTGATTAGGAAATACTGAGGCGTTTTAAACATTATTAGGAAGCAGTGGCGTAGCGTCCCTTAGACGGGCCCTGTATCAAAATTTATTGGGGGCCCAAATGAAGAGTAAAGATTTTTCATAAAAGGAACAAAAACGCTCGCATTGAATTAAATAATTATACAGGGTTATTGAAAATACGAGTAAATAAGGCTTCTACTTTTATTTGAAATTATTCCAAATTGAATGTGATTTATGGGCAACAATGTTTTTGCCTACAGATAGACCCTTACGAATTTTGAATTTAAAAGACAAAAAAGACAGAATGTTATAATATTTTTTAAATTAACTTTTCTTTACCATTTGCCTACATTATTATCTAATTCTGAACCTACTCTGCAAATTTGGCCGGTTATTGCAAAATAACCCTGTATATTGATTAAAAGTTATTACTTACAATTAATACTCCTAGGAGCTAAGCTAGCCAAACAATTCAAATCAAATATACAGTTTTCTTGCCTTTTGTTCGGCGAACTTATTTATTATATCATATCATTTATAGGTGAAGACGATTTCAGTTTTTCAAAATTTTCTGCCGCTATAAAGTATAGACAACAGTGACAAGTCTGATAGCCTTTCCTGTTCCATAGAAGTCCTTAGAATTTTTGCTTGTAGAGGTTCGGGGCCCCTGTACCCGGGGGCCCCGTATCATCGATACGGCTGATACGGCGGTAGCTACGCCCCTGTTAGGAAGTAAGAAATAGAGAAGAAATATCTACTTGCATCTACAAGTTATTTTTTATGGAATGTTATCATTAGGCAAAAACCGATGATTATATTGTACAGATAGGTATATCAGAGATCGGCCGACTCAATATAATTTCATTGAACTATTAGGTATGAAATAATGAATTTTTAAATAAAAACAAAGATTGCTCCTAGATTTTCTTGTCAGTTCTTCTGTAGAGGTCTCACTTTTGGAAACGGTGGTAGACTTGGCGTGCGTAAGGAGCTACAAATACTATATAATTTTAACTTTGAAAAAATATATATTTTCAAAAAAGTTTAAACCAAAAATTATATCCATTCAAGGTATATCGTAAGTATAGGTAAAGATAAGCAACAATACATCATACAAACACCGAACGGGGGCAAGCCAAAAATCATAAATTACAACCCCAACCCGGGGGCGTGTCGACCCACGCCACGCCTCTGCAAAACTTAGGGGTGTTATGCCCCCAAAGTAGACTGGAGAGGCGGTTTGGCCGCGACAGGGGTTTTGAAGTGCCTTCTATTCTTGTAGAATACAAGATTTATTGCTAGATAGTCTGAGTGTACCGACTTTGCCTAAAAATGATGCAGGATTTACAAACTATTTCCAACTATTTAGACGGCTCCGTGGCGCAGTGGCTTAGCAATGACTTGCAGTTATAACAGCCGCGGGTTTGCATCCAGCACGAAACAAGTATTTGTATG
Organism: Parnassius glacialis; assembly: GCA_033319125.1. Classification (NCBI taxonomy): domain Eukaryota; kingdom Metazoa; phylum Arthropoda; class Insecta; order Lepidoptera; family Papilionidae; genus Parnassius; species Parnassius glacialis. The sequence continues at coordinate 6,160,190 of JAVANC010000029.1, read as the reverse complement.
GCCTACAAATAATTGTTCCGGGTCTGGACGTTTGTCCTTGTGATGTTTATGTATGTAAACTGCCCCCACGATACAGGAGAAAATCCTAGTGTGTTACGATTTAAAAAAGTTAAAAAAGAGGAGCCGTGGTAGCTAGAAGGTTACGATTTAATTAAAAAACAAAACATCATTATGAGGGAGTTTACACTGTTATAAGTTATAACCAACTTTAGACTCCAGCACTCATCGTAATTTCACATTACGCATGCAGCTGAACTTCAACATACCCTCGAAACATTTTAGTCTTTAGACATGCCACCGTCGCGTACGTTCTCAATAACCACTGTTGTGTATAATTTAATTCATGCCGACGGTGACTGAACCCAGGTTGCCCGCGTACTGTGAAACTTACGGCAAGCAAGCAAGCCTCTGAGTTACCACGGCTCTACCACCCGTCGAATAACTTGGTTAATTCATATTTTTCATTTTCAATTATTACAATATAGTATAGTATAATATACTATATAATAATATATTTGTAATCAATTTCTTTAAAAAAAAATACTAGTAAATCTATTAAACATTACTAATATTCCCTTTAACCACTTCTGGTAAGCTTAAAATGCTTGTGTTAGAAGTGGTTCACGACAGTAGTCAAATGGCGGATTCGAACCCACGACCTTTCGAGTTCGCGGTCCGCGCCTTGCCATTAGGCTACTGACGCTTCATTATCATAAAATTATCTATGGTATCGTAATATCTTTCGATTGTCTTGAATTCCATAGACTATTTAGCTATGTGATAACTACAGCGCTAAAGATTTATGATTGTATTAAGGCCTTTTCATCTACAAGACATTAGTGTAACAGCAAATACATAAGATATAAAGTGACAACTGACAATTTCAAAGTATTTCGAAAATTAAATATCACCACCGCATGAACCTTTCTACTTCTTTTTTTATAGGATAGGGTGACAAACGAGCACACAGTCCACCTGATGGTAAGTGGTTTCTGCGGTCCATAGACATTTACATCTATCCTCTATTACAAATCAAAATGCAGATGCGTTGTCACCAGTGAGGACTAAGATGGAATGCCTCTTTTCCAGTAAAAAGGGTATACGGTTCTCTACACTCACCATACGAAACACAGCAGTGTTAAGCTGTTATTTTACGCTGGTATTCTGTGAGAGCGTGGTCCTTCCCCGGTCGAGCCGACCCATTCGTGCTACAACTATACTACTAATATAGCTACAGCATGGCTCTACCGTGTACAGAACCTCTTCGATTCCTCAAAAATTCGGATGAAATAATATAGCGTAGACCACTCCTGACCTTGTTCTTTATTACAATTCGTTTTAGACATTCTAAAGATTAGCCAGGACAGATAGACAAAAATTTTCGAAATGATTATGTACCTATGCCTTAATACATGCAAATGACTTCTTAACAAAAGTCAGTTAGTTCAATAATACAAACAGACACTTCAATTTTATTTATATGTATAAACTAGCTGTTCCCCGCGACTTCGCTCGCGTAATAGGGTTTTTATGTTTTTGCGGGGAACCCTAATCCTTTTTCTAAAATAAAAGTAGCCTAAGTTACTCCTTATGAAATCAGCTAACTGCCAGTTAAAGTCCCGTCAAAATCGGTCCAGTCGTTTCGGAGATTAACCGAAACAAACAGACAGCCAGACAGCCAAAAATTTTAAAAATTGTGTTTTTGTTATAAGTACCGTATACACTTTCATATGCATTTAGTTAAAAGCTGTTATTTTGACATTACAAACAGACACTTCAATTTTATTTATTTGCATAGATGTATACATTAAAACAGTAATCTACCAAAACATTGCAAGCTTCATTACTTTTTTGGTAAATCGCTTTATCGCAATGTTAGTTTTTTCAAATCAAATAATGAATACAGCTTAGTGTTAAAACGTGGATTTTATTTTTATCTTGCAGGTAGGTACCTACTAAAAAAATATGAACTATAAAAATCGCACGTCGCATAATTCTTTAAATTACATTCTTAATTTTATATAATTAGTAGAATCAGGTGCTCTTTTAACCGTTACCGTTACAGCCTATTAAAAAACTTTGATTTCCACCTATTAAAGAGGACAGGTAACAGCTAGATGATAATGTAAACGATTACGGACTTATGCCTCCTCTACACTACTCGCGAAGTAGATCGAAGTAGGACGAGGCGAATAGTGTAGAGAGTTACTTCGATTCACTTCGTCCAACCTCGCTTCGCCTCGGGCGACTTCCGATCGCTGTCGGTGTTTTGCGCCAGAGTCAAAGGACTTCACGAAGTACCCCGAAGTTACACGAAGCGTCTCACTACACTACTCGGCGTACTCCAGTTATAAATATTTTTTTTATATATATAAATATTAAATATGTAACTTTCTACATAATTATTTATTTAGTTAACGCATTGACGTCATACTGTTCACACAATTAGGTACATATTGCAGCTGCCTCTTGAACGTTATTCATGTTAACGGTGCGGTAGACTCAAGACGACTGAGCTCTCCGCGAAGTAGCACGAGTGTGTGGTCACGTTGTTCGGACTGCGATCGACTTCGACGATCACTTCGTAGAAGTTACTTCGCGAGTAGTGTAGAGGAAGCATTACAATCATTTTATTAAGGTTTAGTTAAAATAAGTAATAATTATCACTATACCTGTTTCTTTCTAATCATTTATTGAAGAGAGATGCCAATTTAAAATTGGCCGTCGATCGGATTGATCAGATATTCGATCAAATGAAGGAACGTTACCGCAAGTGTTTCTGTTTTAAAAAATAACCAACAACCATATAGATAAATATTAAAAGTTCTACATTATTTTATGATAATGTTAAATTCAGTTGCTGTCATATCAATTTCGTTGCTATCTACCTATTCTTTCGACTGAAACTATCAATTAATCTTTCGATAACAACCTAAATTAAAGATAATATGTATCTACTTATTTAAATAACAATAAAAATAAAATAGTTGATAATAATAATGTATAGATCGAAATATATTAAAACATATGAAAAGTTCTGTAGTTTCTAACGTATTTTTGTATTAAATGTCTTTTCATATTGAATTTATAATCGCGATAAAATAAACAGTACCTACCTAAATAGTTTAATTTAATAATAATAATAATAAACCATTTATTCTCTCTTCACAAATAGTACTTTTATATTAACAATATGCCATAATTAGGTGTCAGCTCTGTGAGAGACTGGTGCCTGAAGTAGGTTTTTGTAAAAAATCCTGTGTTACAGGTAATGTCACACGGATGGGCCGGCTCGAACCGGGGTGGTACCACGACCTCACAGAAAACCAGCGTGAAGTAGAGGTTTACCTCTGCGTTTCGCTTGGTGAGTTCAGGTGGCCGGAGGCCCTTTTTACTGGAAAAGAGGCATTCCATCTTAGTCCTCACGGGTGACAACGCATCTGCATTTTGATTCGCAAACGAGGATAGATGTAGATGTCTATGGGCCGCAGCAACCCCATTTAACATCAGGTGGACTGTGTGCTCGTTTGTAACTCTTATCCTATAAAAAAAAATTCTATGTGTACTGTTCCGTTAACCGTGTAGTGCCGGTGTAAGAATATCTACTATACCTACTCCACATCGTCCCGTGTAATTCTTAGGAGGCGACAAAGGGAAACAAACCAGAAACATGGGCGGCAGCGTCTTTCTAAAAACAAGTAAAAGTAAAAAACTGCGGTTGCCAACCCGCCTGCCAAGCGTGCAACTATGACAAATATATACGCCCTATGTAGGAGGCCTATGTCCAGCAGTGGACTTTTGACAGGATGTTATAGCCGTGGTCAAAGTGTATTGTTCGCGTAAATATAAGAAATCATTATAGATCTATTATAAAATCCTACGTAGGCTTCAAGTTCCTGCAAAACACAAAGAGACATTCCTTGCTCCCGAATTCTTGCCCTCTGTGGGTACAGCCGATATAGGGACGCGCCAAAGAAATTTCCCGAAATAGTGTTAAGTTTACGTTTTATATATATTTTTAGGTTAAGGTATATATATTGCTATAGGCCAATGTTCTTAATTTTTAAGTCCTTATTTGCCTGAAATAAAGTTATTGTGTTAGAAGTTATATGCATATGTAATGTATTAGAAGTTATAGATTCGTTGTTTGAAATTGCGCCTAATCAATAATACAAATATAAACGGTTAAGGTATGTATGAATTACTGAAAAATACTTATAAATTATACTACTTCAAAGTTATTATATTTTTCGCTAATTAAAAACTGTGTGTTTTTACTTGCTATTGTAGTCACTTGATATAAATTCATCTTCATTTTGTCACTTGTACTTGCTTCACAAAATATTTATTTTTAAATGATTGATTTAGTGACTATAAATTCCAACCAGGAATACTGCTGCACACCTCATTGTATTCTTAATCATCATTGTCAAATGTATGATTGTTTTCCTTACGTGTATTTAAAAAAAAATTGTACCTATAATTCACAACCTTTTAGGCTAAGTTCATTATTTTTCATTAGCTGATACGCGGCACGTTGCTGCCGCAGAAGAATGGAAATATCGTTTTAAAATTGGAAGAGCTATATATTGTTTAATTAGGGATGAAAATACATTCATTGAAATTGAATGATATTGAACTTTCAAATAAATTTGTCGTTGCGATACGCGCGCCACCTACTGTAAGTTAATTATACTATGTCAATAACTTTCACGCAAGTGCAAGCAATAAGTTGACAAAGTTTTAGCGCAGTCTGATGAACGGTATGGCAGCGCTAAAAATACGAACAAACAAAATTTTTATATATTAGATTTGTGAAAAATAATAACTTGTTTTAATATAGTAGTTTTGGTTAATCGAAAATTGTTATGTTTCACAAAATAAAAATTGTATAATATTTAAAATGTGTACAAAATACACATTAATTTGTGGTAGGTATTTGGGTATGCAATAATTTCCGTATAGTAGTTGCGGAGTAAGTAGGGGAGCGGTGTGCTAGTTGTAACAGGGGCAAGTAGTAACAAGCATTTTTTAACTAGATAATAGAAGAATATTCATTTGATTTTCAACCTAACCTACTATTTCATACCCATTCCATCATATGAGCGCGATCAGTATCCCGCTGGATGGCGCAGAAGACAGTGTTGTGAAGGCGCTCCGATAAGACCAGGTAATGGACTTTTTTTTGTTTATACAAAATTGATTATTGTTGATTTCAAATTGTTTAGCAGTTTTTTATTTATTCAAATACATCTAGCATTTGGTTACTTCGAATATGTTAACTGTAATTTTACAACAAATAAGGGATATATTTTTATATAGCAGTTATTTCTAAAAACCGTGTAGTGGGGTATGTTGTAACATTTTCATGGGGCAAGTTGTAACAAGTTACGTATTGCCCTTATTGATATATTGTTTCTGCGAAATTACGTGGGACATACTTCAATTTCTTCTTTTCATGTTTTTAATACTTTTTTCTTGAACTTAATTGATTGTATCTATTTCAGAATGAGACACTCTAAAAGAAAAACTGAACATGCTTCCCAAAGCCAAGTTGTGTACGAATTGGCTTCTGTAGAAGTATTGGAAAATAAAACCAGTGTAGGAAAAGCTGCAAAACATTTTATATTGTGTCATGTGTTGCTATATAGATATGTGAAAAAAAAGAAGAGTAACAAATCTCTATCAGTCGGCTATGTCAAACCCAGATTAGTTTTTAAAAAGAAATAAGAAGCTAAAATTTTTGAGTATTTGCTTACTTGCTCCAACATCTACTTCGGATTGCTTGCTTTGGAAGTCGGAAAGTTGATATACCAGTGTGCTGTTATGATTGAAGCGAAAAATGTACCTCCGTCATGGCATAAAAACGAATCAGTCGAACCTGATTGGTTCAACATTTTTATTGTAAGAAACCTAAAACTGTTTCTGAAGACGCCTGAAGCTACACCTCTGAACCACGCATCCTTTATAGTTTAAAAAAAAGAGCATCTTTGTTTTTGAATATTTTTGTATTAGATTAAGCATAAAACTTAAAAGTCTAAGTTTGTTATAGTGTGTCTTAATTTCTAAAGCTATATAATATGCTAAATAAATCTTTGAAAAATAGAAAACTGGTTTTCAATTCCTACTGTTACAATTTACCCCAAGCTTGTTACAACTAGCCCCAATCACGGGGTAAGTTGTAACACTCGTCCATTTTTTTCTAAGCCATTTTTATAAGAATTCATCACAGGTTTGATCAAAATTTTATTTGAAATCGATAGTTGAATAGTAGCTCCTTCGATCAGTACTGCTGTATTTCCTAAATACCCAACAAGTAAGCTTCTATAGCCAAGAAACGAAAAATTGTTACAACTAGCCCCCCGCTCCCCTACACTACACCATATGATCCCTCGGGTGTACTAAGAGCCTGGCCTCGTAGGTATCTCAAAATAAACCTAGCAAGCTAACAGCATAGCAAAGTGGCGAAGCAATCAGCTTTGTAGCGGTTTCTAACGGTTTCCGTTGAGCAATCAGTTTCAAAATAGGAGGTTCAGATGCCTGGGTGAGCAGTAATCGATTGCTGAAAACAGAATTTGAAAATTCGAAACCGTTCTCGAGATAATCGTGGGACAGACGGACAGACGGACAGACATCGTGAAATCAATAAACCTAGCAAGCTAACAGCATAGCAAAGTGGCGAAGCAATCCGCTTTGTAGCGGTTTCTAACGGAAAAAAAATCAAAATAGGAGGTTCAGATGCCTGGGTGATCAGTAATCGATTGCTGAAAACAGAATTTGAAAATTCGAAACCGTTCTCGAGATAATCGTGGGACAGACGGACAGACGGACGGACGGACGGACAGACGGACGGACGGACGGACGGACAGACGGACAGACATAGTGAAATCAATAAGTGACTTCGCAAGCTTCGCCACTTAATAAGTGTCTTCGCAAGCTTCGCCACTTAATAATGAAAAACTGCAGTTACCCTTGCCTATGAGGCATTGTAAACCCAGCAGTTGACAAGGTCTAATTTCAATAGTAGACATTTGGTAGGTTGTAAAGATTGAATAAATGCAGTATTTTATAAAAATATTTTATCAAATAATGTCCTTTCTCAATATCATTATATTAATATTTTTAAGATACGTGAACCAAACAAAATTAGGTATTTTTGAACTGAACTACCTATCTTTTTTTATTAAAAAAAATAAAGCTATCTATCTAGTTATTTCGATAAATAACAGCATCCACAGATTGAATTAATACAGTTTAGGTGTTATATTAAATAACTATGTTGTATAAATGCAGACCACAAAGAAAATGCTACTATACAGTACTATACAGTTTACCTATTTAAAAAAAATGTTGTAGGTACTACTTTAGCCCTAGATCCAGTCGTAAACACGACTTTTCTACCCACTTCAAAAAGGAGGAGGTACTCAATTCGACTGTATGTTTTTTATGTGTGTTACCTCATAGCTTTTTTCTGGGTGACCCGATTTGGATGATTCATTATTTTATTTGAAAGTTGGTGCTTCTCATGTAGTCCCATATAAATTTGATCAAGGTCTGACCAGCAGTTTTTGAGTTATTCTTAATAATTTATATTGAAGTCGGTTGTACAAAATTTTTAATTTTTTATTATTTGCCGTTTAGTTTTGTCCCAAGAAATGAATAAAAAGTTATCAGTAACAATTCAATAGGTAGGTATCTAGATAGTTGGTTAAAATCTTTTACCTACTGTTATCTAGGTATAAAAGTGGCGCCAAAAAGATTGTAAGCAATTAACAAACAATTAGGCCTAATGTATCTAGTGCGGAAAGTCGGAAGAGAAAAATTTAAATACCGTAATAATTTGTGACAAAAAATTTTTTCACAAATTATTACGTCAATTCAATCAATTTTTTAAATTAATAAACGATAAAAATTAAAGATATCCTATCCTATTAATGGATACTTGCTCAAAAAGAAAAAAAAGAAAATCGGTTGAAAAAGAGGTTTTAGGCCTAAAATGTTTTTCAAATAAATTTGACTACTTGCAATGAAGTATACCTATTTTCATTTCATTCATTGATTACGTCTTTTCAAAAATGTAGTCTAAAAACATAGGCTAGGCAATATATAGGATACTCATTACAATTGTCACGCTTGGCAGGTTGGCAACCGCAGTCGTTTTATTAATTTAAACAAGTATAAAAAGGCCAGCGTGGGCTTAGCTTACTCCACACATGTTATCTTTAAAATCAGTACAAATACTAAAAGTAAATAAGATATTATATGCGTTTCGGCCTAGTCTCGTCTTAGCGAGCGATCCAGGCAGGCAAGCTTCACTTGTCAATTATGTTTAGATGGTTGTCAGAAAGATGCTGATGCCCATCTCCTATTCAGTTTCCTTCTGTCGCCTCTTAAGAAACCCACGGGATGATAATATGGGGGAAGTTAATTCATTTACACCACCACTACACGGTACACGGTACCTAGGTACCTACATTTTCATTTCTGAATAATATATTCTTAAAAGTCGGACTAGTATTAATTTCATTCAAATCAATAATACCTTTATCCAAGGTTTATTTGTTTAAGGTTAATGCAGAAATGCAACTGTTTTTAAGGCTTTTTGTAATGTGGGTACTACTATAATAATTAATATTTTTATGCGTGTATTTACTGCATTGTCATCAAGTTACAGGAGCAAACAAAATTTCCTTGTAAAAGGTTCAGGCTTCCTAGTTACTATGATAACAAAAACCACTTTATATTATTTCATACAAAACTTACCTCTTTGATCGTGAAAATCCAAACTTAATAAGACCCCTCACCCAACACTGAAAGTAAAAAACTTGAAAAATGCACTATGGTTTAAAACGTCAATACCGATCAATCACAGCACGAACACGCGGCGAGTGTTTTGTGTATATCTTATCTGTGAACTTTATTATAAAAAAAACACTTGCAATAAATTTTCTAATTACGCGTCCTTGATGATGACAAGAAATCACTTAGTTAGCGTCTTAGTTAATTAACTTATATATTTCATTGATATTTAGGCCTTAAAATATTATAATAATATTAAAATACAGTGCACATTGTCCGAGAAATAGATGACGAATTCAAAACAGTCCAAGTTTGGTTCGGCCGGCGCCACAGACACAAACACTTGCGTGGCTTAAACCAGACTGCCGCGCGTCAGTGCCCCTCGCGTCGCCGCCCCACCCCTTCACACTCAAACAATTTTTCAGGTAAAAAATAGGGAAAAAAAAAACAGATAACACGACGCCTATGTTTATTATTTGGCGACATTTCTTTTACCTGGGATAGATAATTAGCAGTTGTCTGTGGGTGGAACAAAGGCGTGATTGTAGTAGGTGGTCCGGTTTGATCGGATAATATGCGAGTTCCTCTTTTGTTTTAGGGGCGTTATTTAGTTACCTACGTTGAGGGCGCCGACCACGTGCGGGCGCTGGCCTTAAGAAAATAGAGTTGTACTAGTATATCTACTCTCCAGACATGAAATTAGTATGTTAGAATACTAACACAACCAAGCACGTAGTAAATCAGCATTTAAAATTGCAATTACCAATTTCATTGGTCGGCAGGGATCGAACCTATGTTTTGCGCGTATAGTGTAACTTAACGCGTGTAACGCTTGGCCTCTGAGCTATCTAACTGTAGATATAATTAAAGTCACAAAATAAAGTTGATAACCAAATAACATTCTGCAATAGTAGTTGTTCTGGAGAATATCCCATCCTTTTTTTGCCGACTTCAAAAAGGAGACGGTAACTACTTAATTCGTCCGTATGTTTTTTTTATGTGTGTGTTACCTCATAATTTTTTTCTGGGTGAACCGATTTCGATGATTCTTTTTTTGTTTGAAAGCTGGTGATTCTCATGTGGTGCCATAAATAGGTATTTAATCAAGATCTGACCAATAGTTTTTGAGTTATTCTTAATAGTTAATTTGGAGTCGGTTTTACAAAATTTTTAATTTTTAATTATTTATCTCCAAGCTCACTTTAGTTACTTTTATAGAATAAGGATGACAAACGAGTACAAAGTCCACATCTACATTTTGATTCTTCATCATTACAGCCCTTCACAAGTCCACTGCTGAACATAGGCCTCCCCCAAAGAATGCCACAAAGCACGGTCCTGAGCCACCTGCATCCATCGACTTCCTGCATATCTTACCAGGTCGTCACTCCATCAAGTGGGGGGACGCCCTACACTTCGCCTGCCGGTACGAGGCTGCCACTCGAGAACCTTTCTTCCCCATCGGTTGTCGGTTCTTCGAGCTATATGGCCGGCCCATTGCCACTTCAGCTTACTAATCCGTTGGGCTATGTCGGTCACTCTGGTTCTACTGCGGATATCCTCATTTCTGAGCTTATCACGCAGAGAAACTCCGAGCATAGCCCTCTCCATAGCTCGCTGAGCGACCTTGAGCTTCCTCATCCGGCCAGCAGTGAAGGACCACGTGTCAGTTCCGTATGTCATCAATGGCAACACGCACTGGTTGCGTGTTGCCAGTGATGATATTTCTTTTAATTCTTAATCAAGTAGATACCTGTGGAACAGAACATCCACTTACAATCAGGTGGACAGTGTTCTCGTTTATCACTCTTCTTTGTATAAAAAGATGACATATTATTGAAGACCCATGTACAGCAAATGAACTTAAAAAAACTGTCGATGTGATGCAAAAATGGTGGAGCAGTTCTCTGATATAATTCTGCTTGCTGACGATACTAAATTATTATTTAATTTTAAAAGAAACGACTTCACAATGAGGGCATCCACGACTTTTTCTGCCACCAGGGCGGTGCCACTTTAGAGTGAGGTAAAATATTTGACAGATTTCATAGCGGGAACGATAATTTCTTAGGAAAATGTAATCTTTAAGGTTTCTTTCTGTATTATTAGTTATATTTTATATTAATTACATTAGAAATGAATAAACCAAACTATAAATATAACTAAAAGACGACTTTTAAACAAAAAAGAGTTATAATGTGCAAAAAATTAAAAATCAAAACACTGACGCATTGTGTTGTGTATTAATATTCTAAATAATAATAAACTATTATTTAAAACTAATTTCTCAATTAACTGACACTGTGTAACAAAAACTTTACCTCAGTCATAACTAGCGACATCTGGTGAGTGGAAGATTATTAGCCCTCATTGAATGGCCCAATCGAATATTGCATATAGTTCCAAATTATTTATGGTAAACATTTTTTTTCTAAACGCGGAATAAAGAAAATGTTTAGGTACTGTTGGCACTAGTGTCATAAATTTGTAATAAGCCAATTCAGTTTTCATTTAATTACCACAAAACAAACATTCAATTTTGAAAGATCGCCTGTATTTCTCGGAATTTCAATTACTACTAAGCTCGAGTGGGAAGTCAGTAATGAATAAATCAGCATCGAAACTAAGTTCTGCAATCTACGATATTAGAACGGTTAGAAAACCGACTGATAAAGCAGCGACTAAATTAGTCCACTTTGTTTACTCCCTCAGTATTAAATATTATGTCGTATGGTGTAGGTATTACTGTAGTGATATGTATGCAACAGGATAGGGAACAATAACATTGCAAAAATGAGCAAGACATTCTATAATAACATGGGGTCTCAGGAGAATCTACGTGATCTTTTCTATGAAACTAATATTTTGACACTTTAATTATGTAAACACAGAAAAATATAAATGTATCTATATTATAAATAAAACCGACAAAGTGCGAGTCAGACTCGCGCATGAAGGATTCCATACCATCATAAAACACGTTTCTAGTAGAGGAGCCCCCTTTAATTTTTAATTAATTTTCATTATTTGTTGTTATAGCGGCTACAGAAATAGGTACACATTATGTGGAAATTTCAACTGTCTACCTATTGCGGATTATGAGATACAGCCCGCTGACAGATGGACGGACGGACGGACGGCCAGCGGAGGCTTAGTAATAGGGTCCCCTTGGCTACCCTTCGGGTATGGACCCCAAAAGCGGACTGTCCCCTGTAGGATCCGATACATGGTCCAACAATCGGACATAAAACATAAATTACCATCTCTCGTACAAAGCAATAAGGACCGTGGCCGAGCTCACTTGACTACTCTAGCGCCATCTATTATCTATCTACGGAAGCGGTTGCGATGTATATCGATATGAAAATTTGACGCGCTAAATACATCGTTCTTTATTTAATACATTTCCATAGATGTCGCTACATGGTACCGCTAAGTAAGATTGACGAAGTCATTGGGCTCTAGTATACTTATATTTTGGAACTATTGTAGTGAATTTTTTATTCAAATGTACCTAATATAAGAAACAAAACTACTGAGTCAATATAATTTTACATATTGTATACCTAGCAACTCTTACTCTGCACTTGCAGATCCCCTGTTTAATAATAATAATGTCCTCCAGACTGAATTTCGGCTACAGCGGCCAGTCTCAACGAAGACTAGCCATCGGCGCAGGACAGGATTATAGTGCCCAAGTGTAAGCGCAAGCACAGGTGCACTCTCTATTGCCTCACTCTCATAGTCCGATGGGACGGTAAACCGACACGACCGGAGAGAGATCAGGCGCAGGACCAACGGCTTTACGTGCTTTCCGAGGCTCGGGGGTGAAACACCGCCAACTTCCCGACTCCGGGCAGCTACTGAGAATTTCTTGATGGAAAAACTCAATAACTGATTTTTTGGTCCGACCCGGGATTCGAACCCGGGACCTCATGATCAGCAGTCGCACTACTACAACCACTAGACCAACGAGGCAGTCAACAGTCCCCTGTCTACAGATATTATTACCTAAAAGGATTAGAACAAAAATGTTTTTATTCGTTTTACAATATTAAAACAATCTCAAATTAATCGTCAAAGAACAGTGATTTAACATTGTATTTTTTCTCAAATAAAAATTCATTTTCACATTACTATATACGATAGGTAATTATTACAATAACAAAATTAATACATTGTATTGATTTAAAATTAGTAAATGATATTGTAACATGGCATATAAACAACGAAATACCCTTATATAAGTGAAAGTCAAAAATTTTATTCAATTTCGACTTGCGTCAAAATCCACACAAGTTTGGAAAACAAGACCACAGAGAAGAACTGGCAAGAAACACTTTTTTCTTTTTAAAAAACGTTACGCCCACAATAGGATTTTCTCCTGTATCGTGGAGGCAGTTTTTTTTTATAGGATAAGGGTGACAAACGAGCACACAGTCCATCTGATGGTAAGTGGTTGCTGCGGCCCATAGGCATCTACATCTATCCTCTATTACAAATCAAAATGCATATGCGTTGTCACCCGTGAGGACTAAGATGGAATGCCTCATTTCCAGTAAAAAGGGCCTCCGGCCACCTGCACTCACCAAGCGAAACGCAGAGTTAAACCTCTACTTCACGCTGGTATTTTGTGAAGTCGTAGTACCACCCCAGTTCGAGCCGTCCATCCGTGCGACAGCAAAAGCTGCCGGGTGGCTCTACTACTGTTCAAAAGTTTACAAACACAAATTGCACAAGGACAAACATCCAGATTCGGAACAATTATTTGTAGACCATACAAATACTTGCTCCGTGTGGGATTCGAACCCGCGGTCCATAGCGCAGCAACTCATTGCTAAGTCACTGCTGTGTTCCGATCTAATTTACATAGAAAGCCAGTACAATTAGAGGCTGTGATGTATTCCATCTTAAGGTGTCTACTGACCTGCCTGCCGCAGGGGATGTAGGAGTGGGTATGACCCTTAATTGCCTCCTTAATTGTGATGTGTGTAGGCAAGCAGGGACAATTTTTAAAGTCGGCCCTGCGACCTTCGATATTGCTCCGATCGCTGTGCTCCCTAGATTACCCCTGCGGCAGGCAGGTCAGTAGCCGCCTTTAGTCCTGAGAAGTTACAAAGCATCTGTAGCTATGGTGATTTACGTGGTGCACTGTGAGTTCGTTTGTCACTTCAATTTTATGAAAACAAACTGACCTCTGAAACCACACATTGCAAATATATCAGACCTATTACAGTAACTTCCAAATAGAAATTTAACAATAATAATTATTGACTTTTATTTATTAGATACTAGCTGTTCCCCGCGACTTCGCCCGCGTGTTATTTAGGGTTTAAATTACTTTGCGCGGACCCAAATCCTTTTTCTAAAATAAAAGAAGCCTAAGTTACTCCTTAAACATCAAGTACCTGTCGGTGAAAGTTCTGTCAAAATCGACCCAGCCATTTCGGAGATTAACCGGAACAAACAGACGACCGACAGACAGACAGACAGACAAAATTTTTAAAAGTTTTCTTTTTGTTATGAATATCGTGTATACTTTCATTTGCATTTAGTAAAAATCTGTTATTTTGACATTCCAAACAGACACTTCAATGTTATTTATTTGTACCCATAGCCTTAGGATATACTGGCGTATAAGTCTATGTTTGTACCTCATCATCATCATTACAGCCCTTCACAAGTCCACTGCTGAACATAGGCCTCCCCCAAGGAATGCCACAAAGCACGGTCCTGAGCCACCTGCATCCATCGACTTCCTGCATGTCTTACCAGGTCGTCACTCCATCTTGTGGGGGGACGCCCTACACTTCGCCTACCGGTACGAGGCTGCCACTCGAGAACCTTTCTTCCCCATCGGTTGTCGGTTCTTCGAGCTATATGGCCGGCCCACTGCCACTTCAGCTTACTAATCCGTTGGGCTATGTCGGTTACTCTGGTTCTACTGCGGATATCCTTATTCCTAAGTTTATCACGCAGAGAAACTCCGAGCATAGCCCTCTCCATAGCTCGCTGAGCGACCTTGAGCTTCCTCATACGGCCAGCAGTGAAGGACCACGTCTCAGTTCCGTAAGTCATCACTGGCAACACGCACCTATTATTTGTACCTATCTATAGATTATTATAGAAACAGAAACAGAAACTTTTTTATCCAATATAGATTATAAATAATATTTATTGAAAGTCTCTTTTTTATTTTACCACTGATTCGGAAAAAGACCTCTGTCCTGGGAAGAACCAGTAAGAAACGCATGTATGTTACAATTAACAACATAATAGCTTAGTAGTGATCCCCTTTCCCAGGAGTTATTATCATCTATAAATTCCTTCAATCATTAACTAAGTTTATTAATAACCCTTTTTATACAAACTTAGTTAAATAAAATTTTTAATATTAATATATGATAAAAAAATAATCATAAATAATTCATACATATATACATTAATTAATTAATTTCATTGTACCGAAAGTTAAATGCAAAGAGTTATAATAAATCACTATAATATCTACTTTTACAGAATAGTGACGTGAGTTTTTTTACTTTTTCAAAAAGAACAAGTGAACAAGGTTCTCTCAGTTACAACTCAAAAGAATTAGCAAGTGACAAATTTACAGAATGAGGAAAAATAAAATTATGATAATCTTTATTGTTTTCAATACAAAGGTAGAGTAGTAGTTAGAATTTTTTTGTTACATCTATTATTTATTCTGTGGTTAAATGCAGTAGAAAAATCAACAAAGCAAAGAGTAGCAATTCTCTACCTCCTAATAACAGTTTTGCTAACCACAGATAAACTTACTTTTTAAAACATAATCCACTAAACAATGAAAGTGGACATTTCCATTGAACAAAAAGTGTAGAAATAATAAGTCTTAGCTTTTTATCTTATTTCTTTGTCTCCACTTGCCAGTGACCAATAACTATAATGAATTTATGTTTTGATAAAAAAAACCCAGTGGTTTTGTAAACCGAGTACCTGCACTATTGAATCGTAAGGCATTCGGTTCAAGTCTCAGTAAATATGTAAAATACCACGAATGGTGCGCGTGTAAAAGAATCAATGATCCCATTTCGACCACGGCGCGTATGATTTGAGGCACGTAATTTTTTTTTTATAGGAATAGGGTGACAAACGAGCACACAGTCCACCTGATGGTAAGTGGTTGCTGTAACCCATAGACATCATTTTTCTTCACATTTATCTTCGTTTGCGAATCAAAATGCAGATGTGTTGTCACCCGTGAGGACTAAGTTGGAATGCCTCTATTCCAGTAAAAAGGGTCTCCGGTTCTCTCTCTCTCTCTACACTCACTATACGAAACACAGCAGTGTTAAACTGCTATTTTACGCTGGTATTCTGTGAGAGCGGAATCCTTCCCCGGTCAAGCCGACCCATTCGTGCTACAACTATACTACTAATATAGCTGCAGCATGGCTCTACCACGTATAAACGTGGTAGGGCCATGCTTATACGTGGTAGAGCCATGCTCAGCTTTTATTATATATGGGACAGAATAAAAACGATGTGAAGAATAGATGGCAGTATATCAGTACGTATATGCCAAGTGTATATAATAACCAATTGATATTGAACGCTCATGTCCATTATTGACTAAATAAAACTACTAGATAACTGAAATAACTAAATAACTAGAATAAATAAAACTAAGTAGTGTAGAGGCGGTGTAAAAATGTACACTTTCTGGGATGATACAAGGGCATCGTAAGAGGTGACAGATGGAAGCTAAACCAGATGAGCAGCAGCATTTTTCTAATAACAGCTCAATCAAATACTTTTTTTAAACTGGCTTTACGGCTCTGGGTTCTAGCCCTTCTGAGCCCATCAATAAAAATAAAATACTACGTAGAAAACCCGCATGCCAAGTGTGGCAACTATGGCATATATCTATTTATAAACTTTTCATATGCTGTAATGGTGATGGTAAAGGTAATTCGAACTAATTCTCGCTCAAAGGCTAAGTACAGCCATTCAGCGAGGAAACTCGGCTAGCGTTCTGGGCACGATACCGCAGAGAGTTAATTTAAGTTTCAAGTTTTAGTTTTTTTTATATTGTAGGTGTATATTTTAATAAAATTCATATTGGTGACTGATTATAAGTGTGTGGTTCATGGTGAAATTAATGAAACTATGTTTTAGACGTAAGAAATAAAATGTAATTTGTATAAACGTCTATTTTATCTACTATATCTACGTATCATATCAAAATGAGGTTCCTATGAAGGGATTAGAAATATGATCTCTTTCCCCTTCACTAGGTACACACCATCTTTAATCTACTAACTTTATCTATCTTTACTATAATTCGTAACTGCCTATATTATAACTGCGCAAACAAAGATACAGTCACACGTCATTATACGTGGTAGAGCCATGCTGCAGCTATTAATAGTATAGTTGCAGCACGAATGGGTGGGCTCGACCGGGGAAGGACCACGCTCTCACAGAATACCAGCGTAAAATAGCAGCTTATCACTGCTGTGTTTCGTATGGTGAGTTTTGAGAACCGGAGATCCTTATTACTGGAAACGAGGCATTCCATCTTAGTCCTCACGGGTGACAACGCATCTGCATTTTGATTCGTAATCGAAGATAGATGTAGATGTCTATGTGCCATAGTGACCACATACCATCAGGTGGACTGTGTGCTCGTTTGTAACCCTTATCCTATAAAAAAAATGTAACGTATCGTAAGTTTTACATTTTTAATAAACTAAGGTATACGTGAGGGTAATATGATTTACCGCCCTATAAAACCAAAACTAGGAGGAGAACAGAGACAAAAACACAGGGTCGTATACTATAACTAATATATTAAGAAAAAAAAATAGCAAACAAGCCTTGGCAATAATTAGGAACACTTCGAAATATCTACTTGAAAAAATTTTACTACCCAATACCAAAAATATATAATATCAACTGTCAAAATGGCGTCGATACAGCGGAGCCCATTTGACGCTTTAATATTTGAAGCACTGATGAAGAGCTACCGTATTTGTTTATTATACTGTGGTACTACAGAGCCATCTATGCAAATAAGTCTGTAGTTTTTGAGTTATAAGAAAGTGACCATGTTACCCTCACGTATTAGTAAATAAGTTAAATAAAGCTGACGGTTTGGCATCAGTTGTTTTTCTACTTAGTCATTATTAGGAAGGCACTGCTGCCTACATCCTGGTTTATTTCCCTCTGTCGCCTCTTACGACACCATGGGATGATATGGGTAGTGAATTCACATTTTTGGTATCGTATTATATAGCCTAAGGTTCACTGTAAATCTAAGAATAAGTGATAAGCATGAAAATATAGACGAATGTCACGACACGTACTGCTATAAATTAGTTATTATTAATCTACATTCCGATTAGAGAAGAGGTCCGCGTGGAATCAATGAAAATAGAAGATTTCAACACCCGTCGCAATTTACATAATTACAATTTTATGGCTCCATATTTTGGCGGCAATAAAAATATGAATTTAATTTGACAGTTCGAATCGTTCGTCACATAAAAATGTGAATACAGTAAAAAAATAACGATATCAATCAACTTGTTGCGTTCTTTTTTTAAAATTGAAATGACAATTTTAATTTTACTGCCAGTATCAATTTTTTCATACACAAATGTAATACAAAATTGGTATTAAATTAAAATTTAATACCATACTTTGTTGTAATTTGTAAAATAAAAATATTTAATAGTGACTAGTAAGTCGTCTTTTTTTTAATGAGTTAAAAATGGGTGTGCTATTAAGATGGCACTGCTACAACTATAACTCATTAAGGTAACGTTTTACGCGTTCTAGAGCCATGCAGCAGTTCATCTCTCTATTAAAGTTGTAACGCAAGTGGGTCGGCTCGACCGGGAAAGCACCATGCTCTCACATAATGCCAGCGTTAAATAGCTGCTGTGTCTCGTACGGTGAGTGTAGAGAGCCTTTGAGTTGAACACGGGGCATTTCATCTTAGTCCTCAAGAGTTGACCACGCATCTACATTTTGATCATTAATAGGGCACAGCATCCACTTACCGTGACGTGCACTGTGTTCGTTTGTCACTCTTCTTTTATTTAAAAAAATCATTGCCTAGCAAAAACACGTCTTATTTCACCTTAATAATACATTTTAAATTTTAATATGTAAAAAATAAAAATACATTTTGATAATTAAAAAATAAAAAACTATTATCCCTCCTTGTCGCATAGACACAGCAAATCTATCTCTAATACCATATCGGCTCTAATTTTCATGAATAGGTCAAGAAATATAAATTAGTATTGATTAAACATACATTTTATGTTCCAATACTAAACAAAGATGTCGTCTAATTTGTAAAGATGGAGGAATATTAATCATAAAGCCCCTGTATTCAGCTATGCGACAAAAAACTATCAAAATCTGACCACCAGTTTTTGTTATGATTAATTTAACTAAACAAATGGCGTTTTATGCAGGTTCTGTTTTATTTTTTTTTAAATAAAATAGTAAATACTTAACTGTGTTTCTATTGTTTTCAAAATAACTGTAGCTTTAGGATTTTCTCCTGTATATTAGTTTTGTTTTTATATTGTATGTTGTTCTTGTATATTGTATGTTGAAGGAATTTTACATGAATAAAATAGCATAATTTTTATTCAATATAGATTATTACATAATACTTACTGAAAGTTTGAAAGTGATTCTTTTATTTACCTCTGGTTCAGAAAATACCTCTATCCTGGGAAGAAGCAGCAGGAAACTCAGCGGGAATTTTTTAAACATATTTCACTTTACAATAATTTATATTTTTTTGTTTGTACAAATTTTAAATGATTATGAGTTTTAATAGAACCAGCATGGTGGCGATCACCTTATTCCCAGGGATTATTTTCACTTACGTATTCTTTAATATTATATTAACCCTTTTTGTATATCTTTTCTTTAATAAAACATTTAAACTTATTTATTGACAAATTTTGTACATTTCTGGGATTTTTGTTGTAAAAGCATTATAAATTGCCCCATAAACGAATTACTAATTCTGTGGAGTCTAGTAACTGGTATTACAAGCTTATGTTTGTTCTTAGTGTTTAAAATATAAACATCTTTATTCTTATCAAAGCTATTTATGTTTTTACGCACAAACATTACATTTTCATAAATATATTGCGATGCCAAAGTTAATATGTTATGTGCATATCATCTCATTGACCATGGCCATACAAAGAACTGTTACGTGCGGGATTCGAACCCGCGAATCACAGGGCCACAGACAAACACTTAGCCATTGCGTAACCCAACAATCAAATTTTCCTATTTCATATTACAGGTTTTCTATTTTTATTCCATTGAGAAATCTATAAAAAGACACCAAAGTTGTTTGTGCAGTTCACTTAGTTCAGCAGCCTCTGATGTTACCACAGCTATATATGAGTTACTCTGTGAGAGGCCGCCAAAGTGTCTACGTACGTAACATCACACGCTATGACTTTGCCTCTCTCCGGAACTAAAGTGGCACCTTTAGGTTTTCTGTCATCGCCTTTAAATATTCTACAAGGCTCTAAAATCAACCAATCAATAAAGTAACTCTAAAAATGGAAGCATTTTTACTTAAATAACATTTTTAGTGTATTATTAGATTCAGCACGTTGTACGTACCAATTTCCTTTTTTCATTGCTTTTTTTATATTGTGACCAATTTTTATTACTGGCAGCCTGACACCAATAGAAATCAGAGTTCGATGTTCGAAAAATCATATTCGAATTCAACCGCGTGCGTTTTGAAACGTCATGCATAACGTCACGTTCTAAAAGGCATAACTCCCGTAATCATTTGAAACCATATTAAACTTTGTTTAAATATAATTAAAGCATAACTGTGCTTGTTTTATACAACAGTTATGTCGTTTCGTTATAATAAGTAGCAGTGGTAAATTTCATTGCTTAAGTTGAACTAATGAAGGGGTAAAACGTGGATATGCTTCCTTATTTTTATTCTTAAACCAATTATGGCTTAATTAAGGCGCACTACAAACAGACAGACATTACAAACAGACAGTTCAATTTTAATCTGTATCTACTGTGTAGATTTTTTTTTATAGTATATGTATAGGGTGACAAACGAGCACACAGTCCACCTGATGGTAAGTGGCTGCTGTGGCCCATAAACATCTACATTTATCCTCGTTTGCGAATCAAAATGCAGATGCGTTGCCATCCGTGAGGACTAAGACGGAATGCCTCGTTTCCAGTAAAAAGGGTCTCTGGTTCTCTACACTCACCATACGAAACACAGCAGTGTTAAGCTGCTATTTGACGCTGGTATTCTGTGAGTGCTACAACTATACTACTAATATAGCTGCAGCATGGCTCTACCACGTACAAATGAGTTACTTATTGTACCTAGTAGATATACTTGGCATATTAAAATTATTTGTGGGAATAGATAAAAGTTCAAAAAAACCTAGTTCCTATACATATTAGATAAATGAAAATATATTAGCGTATTGACAATAGAAAATAAATCTCATTAGTTTGTTCAAACTTTAGTCAAGTGACAAGTTCAAACGATTTCAAATAAAGAAGGCTGCGGATGGAGTAGGTACAATGGAATGCCCAAAATACTGCAACTATACTGACGTTCCACACCCAAAATACAACTGTACAACAGTAAACAATTCTCTAAAAATGTATGCTGACATGAATTTCTTTCCTTGTCATCATCATTACAGCCCTTCACAAGTCCACTGCTGAACATAGGTCTCCCCCAAGGAATGCCACAAAGCACGATCCTCAGCCACTACACGAACCACAGCCACCACACGAGGCTGCCACACGAGAACCTTTCTTCCACATCTTTTCATGAATTCCTTAAGGTAAATAAAAGGGTTCTTTCGTAGAGAAAAAATCAACATTAAAATTTGAGTACAAAGTTAATAGTCCCGCAATGTACAAAAACTTACAGGAAACGCCTCCCCAATAATAATGTTCAAACTTGAAGATAGTATGGTAAGTGGTGTCCAGTCCAGTCCACGTTAAGACTAACATTGCAGGCGGCTAGCGACAAAAGTGAGATATATTTTAAAGGTGAGATTTTTTTAGTTTTCAATACGGCTCGGCACATAAATTTATGATATTTTTGTCGCTTGTTTATATTTGTGCGGTGGGTGCGGTGACTGCGCGGTGGACCTGCGGGTTTTATATCCTCACACGAATCTAGTAAGTGATCTGGGTGCTGTAATACGAATATATTTAAAAAAAATGTTTTATTTATTTATATAATTAATCACAACAAATACAATATTACATTATATAGTAACACAGGAAGTTTCTAAACAGGTAGTAAACTATGCACAGCATTCATCTCAGGTGCCTGACATGCAATGTTACAAAATGATTTCTCACAATCGAAATAATTATAATATACGATAGTTTTAAAATAATATTTTTTGCATTGGAAACTAAAAGTTCTAGTGGAGTACTTGTGTGCGTGTGTGCGTGCTTGCGTGCGTGTATGTGTGTGTGAGTGTGTGTGATTGATTAATGGAATAAAACGAATTTTACGGAATTCATTAAGTTTATTTTTACTTTTTAATTACCAGTTTCTGTACATTTACAGTATCCCTGGTCACGGGGGAGACTGAGATGTTTGACGTTAACTTAAGCTTTTCAGTATTTTTTGGTCCAATCTACGCAAAACATATTTAAAGTATCTTAACTTCTTGCAGTGCTCTGCTTGGGTTTGGATTTATTTTTTTTATTTATGGGATCTCAAGCAGATGGTAGCACCATCTTCGCTATTGAAATTTGGATGCTTTTTTGCCAAGCTTATCTACGCTACCAAAAATTTTATACCAGGTTTAGTTTATCAATTGTTAAATGACTCCTTGTAATGAAACATATTCCACTGTCATCATTATAGTCAATTAACATAACAAATGCCTTTTTTATATTAAGTAATCCATCCATCCGATATTTTAGAATATTTTTTTTGTAAAATATTTAGTACTTATATCGTAATAATATTATAGTCCATTCCAACATCACCTCC
This sequence comes from Parnassius glacialis, assembly GCA_033319125.1. NCBI lineage: Eukaryota > Metazoa > Arthropoda > Insecta > Lepidoptera > Papilionidae > Parnassius > Parnassius glacialis. Next base: position 6,137,344 of record JAVANC010000029.1, on the reverse strand, counting down.
AATAAATTTTCTTAACTCAATGTTCGACTCGTGTGGTCCTTATGATTCCAGATATTTCCTCAGAACTTTATGCTCGAAAACTTAAAATCCTATATAAAGTCTAGATTTAGTTCTATATAAATTCAATTGAATAGTCTCTAATAAATTCAAATATAAGATGAGGTACAATTATGTTCAATATGGCGTTGTGCTTATCATTACAGCCCCTCACAAGTCCACTGCTGACCATAGGCCACCCCCAATGAACGCCACAAAGCACTGTCCCGAGCCACCTGCATCCATTGACTTCCTGCATGTCTTACCAGGTCGTCACTACATCTAGTGGGAGGCGCCCTACACTCAAATCTCATTTAATATTTGAATTTATTGGGTAGGTCTTTTGTTCTAAAATGTAAGGGCTAGAAAAATAATATAAATCTATAATATTGACCCATTTTTTGAACTTGTGGTACGCTATTGGCCCAGCGGCCTTTACGACTTCGTCGGAAGGACCCATTTCAAAGTTCATAGACCTTATTTGACTAATGGTTGCTGAGGTTCAATTATAAATTCCAATATTATTACTGACCATAGAATCCGGTATAGTTCAAACTAGAGAGCAATCGTAAAAGTCAGCGCGAGGTCATTTCAGACGGTAATAATTAATAGATAGTTTTTAAAAACGGCATATACATTGCTTCTTTTTTTAAACGCCACGGCTATAGTATCTCTACAAAGCAGGCGTTGCATTTAACTGCAGGTTTATAGTCATATGGAGTTTGAACGGTTGAAGTTTAATAATGGAATCCCATCGTCCGGAAACGAATAAAAAGCGCGGCGAAACTTTCAAACTTCGAACTGAATGGAGCGTCATTTTTTACGTCCGTTCGGGTTGTCGCAGTGAAAAATGATATAATTTATATCGGTGCGCTGGTAGCAAGCGGCTACCCGTTTTGTGTTCGCGTGATAAAATATAAATAAAAAATAAATTTTATAATATTTTTTCTCTTCTCCTACTAATTTAAAATGTTACCTTATCAACGCGACGCGCTGCGACAAAAGGCTTAGGGATTGACTATTTAGAATCCTTGTCGATATCGATTATTTGCCATTTCAATTACTTAATATTGATCCAATTTAATTCTGCGAAACTTTATGACTTATACTTTACTTTATTATTATCCGTGCTAACTTATAACGAGACCTCTAAACGATATATAAAATTACTCTAATAGCTCGTTATAAAATGTTAATAAAGATATACAACTTCTCAATTTCAATATTTATATAAAAGAAGGATATGAATGAAAATTATTTTGATAACTAAGTATTGGAGAACCAATTAAAATTTTATATTCGTACTAATCTGGTTTATTTCCATTATGCATTCTATATTTGCAAGTGTTATTTTCTAAATTAATCTGCTATACTGGTAATCCGAATCGAATAGCGAGTGTCCACTTAGGTTAAACATCACTAACGCACGTACACATACAAAAGATTCCACACATGTAACTCCACACAAAACGCGTGCTTGTATGAACACGAATGAAATATTCAAATTTGGAAGCTGATTCCGTTTATGGCTACTTAATTTGGGTGATTCGATTTGAATATTTAAAAAAGGAACGCCGAAAAAAAATAAACGGCCGAAGACATTCCACCGGTACGGTGCAAGAGGACACAAGTTCTAATGCCTACATTTAGTTTAGGTTTTAAACGGCAAAGAATTAATACTCAGGTATACCGTATATGTAATATTTATAAGTTGGTTAGTTTTTTTCTGTATATAAGAATAAAATAGAATAGAATGATTTCTTTTTAATACAGATTACAAGTAATTCTTATTGAAATTCATTTTCTTTTTCTTTTACCAATTCGGATAAAACCTCTATCCTGGGAAGAAGAAGAGTATAACCACCGTTCTAATATACCTAGCCCATCAAAGCACGCACAAAGTGCACTGCTGCAGGCCTCGCCCTTAGATTGCCTCAAATCGCCTAGGTTTGCCTCATAGGGTGACCATGCAGAGATGGTGTAAGAATATCAACTAATCCATATTGCCCCGTGGGTGTTGTAAGTGGCGACATAGGGAAATAAACCAGAAAATGGGCAGCAGCGTTCAAATAACAATAAAAAATAAAAAAGCCTGCGATTGCCAAACTGCCTGTCAAGTGTGCTTTTCTGATGTCATCGGGCAAGGAGTTCCAAAGGCGTGTCTGAACTGTGAAGGAGTTACCATAGAACTCGGTGAAGTGAACAGGAATACAGATTTTCTTGTTAGAAGAAGAACGTACGACCCTATCATGAGATAAGGAGAGATAGTGAAATTTACTCTTAAGATAAGAATGCGATGGGTCATTTAATATGGAAAGAAGAGCGTGGGACTTAGGGCAAGGATATAAGAATACAAAGAAAGATATTTCAAGTACGTGGTACGTGGTTTTGTACGTGGTAGAGCCATGCTGCAGCTATAGGTTTCGCCGAAATCGATCAACTAGGGACCTTCTAGCGTATATTATTTATATGATACAGCTATGCTGCAGCTATATTAATAGTATAGTTGTAGCACGAATGAGTCGGCTCGACCGGGGAGGACCACGCTCTCACAGAATACCAGCGTAAAATAGCAACTTAATGCTGCTGTGTTTCGTATGGTGAGTGTAGAGAACCGGAGACCCTTTTTACTGGAAAAAAGGCATTCTATCTTAGTCCTCACGGGTGACAACGCATCTGCATTTTAATTCGCAAACGAAGATAGGTGTAGATATCTATGGGTCACTGCAACCACTTACCATCAGGTGGACTGTGTGCTTGTTTGTCACCCTATACTATAAAAAAACACAGTGCCACAGTCTATGTTCTATGTTCTTAATAGACTGTGACGGTGTTATGGTATCCTCATGGTTGATTTCGATCACAGCGACAACTTTTTGAATATTACCGTAAGTTATCGACTGCGCAAGATATCTGGGTAGTAGGTGCCTATAATAGTTTTTTTATTGAATAAGAGGCAAAAGTGCATGCGGCTCACCTGGTGGTAAGTGACTACCGCCGCCCATGAACAACTGCAACACCAGGGGAATTGCAGGTGCGTTGTCGTCCTTTTAGAAAGGAGTAAGCTCTTTTCTTGAAGATCCCTAAGTCTTATCGGTCCGCAAAAATCGCCGGTGGTAAACGATTCCAGAGAGGGATCGTACGAGGAAAAAAGTCCTAGTGAAACGTACAGTGGTTGACCGCCAAGCATCCAGATGGTGTGTATTGTATCTATCGCGAATGTTGTCGCAATTCCTTATAGCATTCCCCGTGGTATATGCGGTAGAAGATGTAAAGGGGTGTAACATCTCTTCGCAGCGCCAGTGAATGTAGCCGATCAGAGAGGACTCGGTCGTCGACGATTCGAGCCACTCTGCGCTGGATGCGGTCAAGGGGAAAGAGCTGGCACTGGGGTGCCCTAGCCCAGTTATGGGAATAGTATTCCATGTGTGGCCGAAACTGCGCCTTGTAAAGTAGCAGGTGGTGTGCCGGCATCAAAAACTGTCCCGCTCTGCTGAGCTTTTTTGAGGCCAATTTGGCCTTCTCTTCCAAGTGACCACCAAACTGCACATCGTTTGATATGAATAGTGCCATAAAAGCAAACACAGAATCAGTTTATTCATTCTAAGCCTTATGAGGGGGTGTTGTAGGTGTCAGAATGTTAGAGCAGCGTGGTAGACCCACGCTACAGCTATAGGTATGTTTACAACACGAAGAGGTTATTTCGATAGGGGAAGGATCACCCTTTCACAGAATCAATAGAATAGAATAATTTTATTATTCAATGTTGATTACAAGTAATCCTTATTGAAAGTCATTTTTTACTTTACCACTGGTTCTTTTTTTTAAATAAATTTTACAATATAAATGATTACAAACTATTTACAAAAATTATTTTAGAAACGGCTTGCAAGCGACCATCTCATTCCCAGGGGTTATTATCAACCATGTATTCATTTATATGTATTTGTATAATAACCCTTTTTATACAGTTTTTGTTTAATTAAATATTTAAACTTGGTAATACCTTGTATATTTTAAGGGACTTTGTTGTAATAGAGTATACATTGTCCCAAGAATGAATTACTGATTCTGTGGAGTCGAGAGACCGGTGTCACTAGCTTGTGTTTGTATCAATAACTGCTAATAGAATACATTTTTTTAGCAACGAGCTGTATTAATGAACAAGTGGTGAACAATAATCTACAATTCGATCCAATCGAGTATAGATGTAGGTGTCTATGGACCACAGCAACTACTTACCATTAGGTGATCTGTGTGCTCGTTTGTCACCCCTATTCTAAAGATGCTAAGACCTTGAAGCCACGCACGTGGACATTGTGTAATAACATAAAATGGAGTTCAGATTATGAGAAAATATTTTGATAGTAGGTAATGACATGAGTGCTGCTTTTTTCTTTTTTAATTTATAAAGTAAGCTTGTCAAAGAAACAGATCTTGGAAAATTTTGATTCTCACTTGTCGTATGTTTAGCATCAACCGATTCCCAACACGAATAAGTAAAATTCACAACAATGCGCAGTCACATCGTTTGTTATTCAACGCTTAGAAAATTTGGGATTTATAAATCGGTGTCAGCATAAACTTGATGGTTATCTCCATAACCACAGAATAATAATAGTACGTCCGTAACTCTTGGCTGCGAGACCTACTTTTTTGCTTTGTCGTGGACAATTGCCGGTACATTTTGTAACTTCCCGCTTTGAAAATTAATAATTTTGAAAAGTAGCAGGTTATAGATTTTGGTCCGATTTTGAGAATGCGAGTTTTCATCAGAACTTGAGGTCCTAGGAATAATATAAATAAAATTTTGTCGTACGATATCTTTAGACCAGATCAACCGATCGAGATGGGCGACACGGCGTCCGAAAGTGTTCATTGAGATTTCGAGCTGATTATATTTTCAAGTCAATTGGTTGAGCCGTTTCAAAGATTTATAAAAAATAAAAACCAAAAAACTTATAAGATTTTCATGCGTTTCTCTCTAAAACAAAAAAAAAACGTAAAACGCATCTGCAATGAGGGCTAATAATCTTCCACTCACCAGGTGTCGCTAGTTGTGACTGAGGTTAAGTTTTTTGTTACACAGTGTCAGTTAATTGACAAATTAGTTTTAAATAATAGATTATCATTATCTAGAGTATTATATTAATATACAACACAATGCGTCAGTGGTTTGATTTTTAATTTTTTGCACTTTAGAACTCTTTTTAAAAAAATCGGCTTTTAGTTATATTTTACAGTTTGGTTTATTCATTTCTAATGTAATTAATATAAAATATAACTAATAATACAGAAAGAAACCTTAGAGATTACATTTTCGTAAGAAATTATCATCCCCGCTATGAAATCTGTCAAATATTTTACCTCACTGTAAAGTGGCGCCGCCCTGGTGGCAGAAAAAGTCGTGGATGCCCTCATTCCCCTGGTGTTGCAGTTGTGTATGGGCGGCGGTTGTAACTTACCAGGTGAGCCGCATGCTCGTTTGCCTCCTCTCCTAAAAAAAAATAAGCGGTAAGTTCCAGGCGTGGCCTGCAGGGTCAACCGTATTTTTTTTCTAAGGTTATAGTGTATTATTTGAACACAAACAAGATAAGTCTTTCTTTATTAGCTAACTTCAAAAAGCAAAAGGTTCTAAATTGCACTTTAAGTTTTTTTTTGTAGGTAGATATGTTACGTGACAACTCCATCAATTATTGTAAACAGACATTTTTTTTTTATTAAATAGGTTATACAATGAGATTGTGATATTTCTTTAACCCACTCAAAAAGTTAAAAAATTAACTTTGATTGCAAGTTAATAGTCCAATCCAAAGAATTAATAAACCTAGCAAGCTAACAGCATAGCAAAGTGGCGAAGCAATCAGCTTTGTAGCGGTTTCTAACGGAAAAAAAAATCAAAATAGGAGGTTCAGATGCCTGGGTGATCAGTAATCGATTGCTGAAAACAGAATTTGAAAATTCGCAACCGTTCTCGAGATAATCGTGGGACAGACGGACAGACGGACAGACAGACGGACAGACGGACAGACATCGTGAAATCAATAAGTGACTTCGCAAGCTTCGCCACTTAATAAGAGAAAAATTATTCTATACTAGGCGCCATCTACCGGGTCCAAATGTCCACCCAGAGACCCATTCCAACACACACACAAATTTCATCAAACTGGGTCGAGCCGTGTTTGAGTTTTTGCGAGACTAACGGTCAATTGATTTTTATATATAATATAGAGATTCTGAATTCACTGATTTAACGCACGATTTTTAACAGTGGTAGAGCCACGCGGCAGCTTTTGCTGTCGCACGGATGGGCCGGCTCGAACCGGGTTGGTACCACGACCTCACAGAAAACCAGCGTGAAGTAGAGGTTCACCTCTGCGTTTCGCTTGGTGAGTGCAGGTGGCCGCAGGCCCTTTTTACTGGAAATGAGGCATTCCATCTTGGTCCTCACGGGTGACAACGCATCTGCATTTTGATTCGCAAACGAGGATAGATGTAGATGTCTATGGGCTACAGTAACCACTTACCATCAGGTGGACTGTGAGCTCGTTTGTCAACCTTATCCTATAAAAGAAACGATGTCTTAGCACCGACTTTAGAATGTGATATTATTTTTTAGGTCTTCATAGTCGGCTTATATTTTATTGTTATTATACTACTAAAGAGTATATCATTCATAATAATTAATAACCCCTGGGAATGAGGTTATTGCCAACATGTGGTTTCTAAATATTTTCAAACTAATTGTATAAAATAACATATTGTAAAATAATTTTATTTAAAACTACCCGCGACTTCGTCGGCGTTGCTTACACACATCACTGTACACGTAGTGCTTATAAAAATCTTTGTTTTTTTTAAAACTTTATATTAAATGGAGATATCGCAATAATTTTCTTTTAGATAAGGGCCATCTCTAAGAAATAAAACTTAGGAAACCTACTTGTCTTGACAATCTGTCCAGTAGTTTTTCCGTGATGCAAACCTATATCATTTTATTTACATATAATAGAAAAAAACATGCGTGAGTGTTGTGGAACACTTGGTTGGAACAAATTTCCTTTCGTAATATATTATTATTGATACACGTATTATATTATTTTACTATACTATATTAACAAACACAAATTAATTAATTACTAGCCTCTATTAAAATGAAACGTCATTTAAAATAAAATAATATTTCTTTCATGGCAAGATAAGAAGTGCGAGTGAGATGGATATTATTCCGATTTTGACGGGATTTGTTAAAAGGAGTAACGTAGGCTACTACTTACTTACTTACTTACTTATCTTCACGCACAATCCCTGACGGGGTAGCCAGAGAGAACAGATCGCCAAGTGTCACGATCCTTACATACCTCTTTCGCTTCTTTCAGATTCATAATCTTCTTCATACATGCACGTCTAGGTATCCGAGTACTCTTGACCCTCCCCTCTTCGAGCAGTTTGCTCACATGGTCTTCGAAAGTTAGTCTCGGTCTACCTCGACACCTTTTAATATTAACTTTCGCGCTATATATTTTCTTCACCATTCGGTCTTCACTCATTCGCTCAACGTGCCCAAACCATCGAAGCACGCCCTTATCAATTTTTGTGATAAGGTCATCTTTCAAACCTGCCATATTGCGAATCTCTTCGTTTCGCTTTCGGTCGGCCATGGTAACGCCGCACATTTTACGAAGAGATCGCATCTCCACTGCATTCAACTTGCTTTTATGCTTCTTCTGGCATACCTAGGTTTCGCTGCCATATAACAAAGTCGGTACCAACACTGCGTTATGTATTGCAAGGCGTGCACTCTTCACTACGCCTTGCCTTTTGACTAACGCAGTCAGGGCACCATTGACTTTGTTCCCGACAGCGACACGCCTGTCCACATCTAAATCACATCTTCCATCCCGGCTAAAAGCACTCCCCAAGTATACAATTTCATTTACCTGTTCTAGACATTCCTGATTTACCCATATTTCACACTTCGTTCTCTCTTCGTCCCTTTCAAATACCAGAACCTTAGTTTTATTGGCATTCAAACGGAGACCTTTAATTTCACATTCCTCTTTCATACACGTGACTAATGCCTGCAGTTCTGCCTCTGATGGTGCAATAAGCACTGCATCATCAGCATACAGCAGACAATTTACTTTTATGTCACCCAATTTCACACCCAAACAGCTATCTTTCAACTTCTGTAAACAGCTGTCGAGATACAGTATGAACAGCCAGGAAGACATGACACAACCCTGTTTTACGCCCGTTTGGACGCTAAACATGGGTGACAGGTCATGCCCTACCCGCACACAGGCTTTACAGTCACAGTAAAGTGACTGCACAGCCCTTAGCAATCGACCATCCACACCGTACCCCGGCAACAATTCCCACATTTTCTTCCTTACAACCTTATCAAATGCTTTCTCAAGATCCACAAAAGCACAGAAAATCCTCTGGTTAGCAGCCAGAAGCTTTTCCGTGATCATGCGGAGAGAAAACATTTGATCCGTGCATCCTCTTCCAGGTCTAAATCCGCATTGAGCCTCCCATAGAAATCTTTCCGATTTCTCTTGCATCCTACGTGTCAAAACCTTCGAGTAGACTTTACTTGCTAAACTGGTCAAGCTGATCGCCCGATAGCACCCGCAGTCAAAATGTGAACCTTTACCTTTATATAAAGGCACAATGACTGCGGATCGCCAATCATCCGGGACATCCCCCGTTCGCCAGCACAAATTGCACAGCAGATGAAAGCTGTCCCAGACGCGAGGCCCACCATACTTGACCATTTCAGCAGTAACTCTGTCTAGTCCCGCAGCCTTACCACATTTCAAACTTCGAATCGCACGTTCAATCTCTTTCATACTGATGACCTCAGTGTCATCGAGGTCCAGGTCTGGCGTACCAGTCACGGCGTCATCCCCGGATCCCTCACTAAGATCATCACACGCATACATTTCTCTATAAAATTCGCTCCATCGCTGCATGACGTCCGATTTTTCTGTGAGGACGTCATTAGTTCTCGAAAGCACTTTGTTCATTCTTAAGGCCGTCGCACCACTTCGGGTCCTTCCAACCTCTTTCCAGAAGAGTTTGGAGTTCTCCTTAAAGTTGTGCGACAACCTTTTGTCCGCTTCCATTCTACACCTTTCACGCATTTCCTCAATCAATGCTTTCGTGTGAACTTTCTGCAGCTTATATCTTTCTTTCATCTTCTCTCTCATATCCTTATCATTACTAGAGGCCAAGTAGTCTAACCATGCTTTCTTCTTCTTCTTTACAGCTTAATTAAAATAGGCTACTATTGTTTTGGAAAAATAATTAGGGTCTGCAAAAAAATTTAAATCCATGAAATCTAATCATAATAAATTCCACGCGGGCTAAGTCGCGGGGAACAGCTAGTTTAGTAAATAATATTGTTGAATTTAAGTGTAGATGTTACCAAATTTGTTTGCTTAAAGTCCTCAGAATATATTAAACACATAGATTTTTTAAATTCCAATTCCAAACCCTATAAAGTCGTATTCGATTAGAGGGGATTAGTAAACACTATTACACCACAGCTGGAGTCAGTGCGGTGTTTACGATTTAGTCGGTTATAGCCTTATGGCGGCAATAAATTTGAAACTTGCTACCGTTCTACAAACTACTTCAGCTATTTATATGAGGGCATCCACGACTTTTTCTGCCACCAGGGCGGCGTTATTTAAAAATAAGGTGTAATATTTGAAACATTTCATAGCTGGGAAGTTAATTTGTTCAAAAAATGTAAAATTTACTGTTTCTTTTTGGACTATTAGTTATTATTTATAAAAATAATAACTAATAGTAATAATAAAAATTAAAATCATACCACAGATATTCATAAAAGTAAAAATTTAAAAGATTAAAAAAATGTGCAAAAAATCAAAGAAAAAATCACTGGAGACATTGTTTTGTTTATTAAAATAGTATCTACTCTAGAAACTGATAAACTTTTATTTAAAACTAATGAGGGCTAATAATATTCCGCTCACCAGATGTCGCTAGTTGACACTGAGGTAAAGTTTTTTGTTACGCAATGTCATTTAATTAAGGGAGTTAGTTGTTTATAAAAGTTTATCAGTTTCTAGAGTATTATATTAATACACAAAACAATGCCTCAGTGGGTTGATCTTTAATTTTTTGCACATTTTAAACATTTTTTTTAATTTTTCTACTTTTATGAATATCTGTGGTTTGGTTTAGTTACTTTTAATCTTATTAATATAACATATGGCTAATAGTACAGAAAGAAACATTAACCTCATTTTTCGAACAAATTAACTTCCCCGCTATGAAATCTGTCAAATATTACTTTTAAATGGCGCCGCTCTGGTGGTAGAAAAAGTCGTGGATGTCCTCATTGCTGTGTCAAATGGCATGGTGCAAAAAACTTCACCTCGGTGATAACTAACGATGCCGATATCTGATACCTAAACGGGAGATTACTGGCCCTCATTGGAAAAAGTAGTTATCATATACCACTATTACCAACGTTTTATTTCAATTGTAAAAATCACAAAAGATATCTGAGGCAGTAGAATTTTGCCTCAATTAGGTACATATTCATGTAATTTTGTTGTTGTTTTAGTGTGTAAATACTAAATTCTGATTTTGTTATTTTTTTCTTTTAGAATAATGGCAAAAAACATGGCAAATGACAATCATGACAAATGACCACACAGGCCACTTGTCACCCCTAATGACTAAGATGTAATGCCCCGTTTCAAGTAAATAGGGTCTCTAGTTCTCTACACTCACCATACGAAACACAGCAGCGTTATGCTGCTATTTTACGCTGGTATTTTGTGAGAGGGTGCTTCTACCTGTGTCAAGGCAACCTATTCGTGCTACAACCATAATATAGCTGCAGCGTGGCTCTACCACGTTTCTAAAATACGTGGTAAAGCCATGCTTATACGTGGTAGAGCCCATGCTGCAGCTATATAAATGGTCCTTCCCCGGTCGAGCTCTCACATAACAGTATAATAGCTGCTCAATGGTGCTCAAAATCAAAAAACTGTATTTCATATGGTGAGTGTAGAGAACCGGAGACCCTATTTACTGGAAAAGAGGCATTCCCATCTTAGTCCTCACGGCTGACAACGCATCTGCATTTTGATTCTATATTGAGGATAGATGTAGATGTCTATGGGCCACAGCAACCACTTACCATCAAGTGGACTGTGTGTTCGTTTGTCACCCTTATACTCTAAAAAATGCCGTGTTAAAATGTAATATACGTACCGTGCAGTGGTGGTGTAAGAATATGCATTACCCCATATCATCCCGTGAGTCTCGTAAGAGGTGATAGAGGGAAATAAAACACGAGGGACAGTAGAATCTTACTGGTAACACCCCAAAAAAATAAAAATTGCAGTTACCAGGCCGCATGCCAAGCGTGGCAACTATTCCCCCTATGAGGCAACCTATAGTGGAGGCCTATGTTCCATCGAGTCAGTAGGTAATTCATTCTTGGGGCGATGTATACGCTTTTACAACAAAATTCCAGAAAATATACAAAATTTGACCTGCTCAAAGTTCAAAAACTTTATTAAACTAAGTTTGTATAATATGGGTTATTATAGTATTAAAGAATTTATAGATGATAATAACCCCTGGAAATGAGGTGATCGCTACCAAGCTATTTCTAATTTGTTGTGTTGTTAATTTGTGTAACATACATGATTGTAAGCTGTTATTTTAAAAAAAGTCCCGCTGGGTTTCTTGCTGGTTCTTCCTAGGACAGAGGTTTTTTTTTTCGAACCAGTGGTAATTATACAAAAGAGTGACTATCAATAAGTATTATTTATAATCTATATTGAATAAAAAAGTTTCTGTTTCTGTTTCTGCAGTGGGCTTTTGATATCCTGTAATGAATAAAAAAAATGTTGATGTAAATATTATATCATTAAAAATACAATATATATCATAAAAAATATTAAATATGTCATTATTAGTGTGGGTTATATTTTTACGCTCCATCATAAACAACCGTCCGCATCAACGGGCGTAAACGAATGAGCAAAAAAGCCCGCGAGACTGATCTGACAGTTAAACGTTGGGTGGAGCATTCGTTTCCCGCCTCTCAAGTCGAGCCTTCTCATTGGCTCATTTAAAAATCGATTCCACTTTATAAATATGCAACAACTTTCCTTTCCCGCGCTCCGAACAGTTTCCATAGCGCTCTAACCACTTACAAAATTCGATCATATTGTTAAGGTAAGAGAATTGAAAATGGAATACCGCCTTTTCATGGATGCGTTCATCCTCTCCGAAACCGAGTCAATTGTTTTAACGACATGTCTTTCTGGTCTCTTTTGTTTTATTTAAAAGAGAATGGAGCCAAGAGATGTATTTTTTGTCGTCGCATTCACGGCGCATATTTCTATTATATATGTTGGTATGTATGGCAATAAACAATGGACGTACGTGGGTGAAATTGAATCTGTAATAAATAATGGTGTGTTTATGATTTATGGCGCAATGAAAGCGGTGACGACGGCAGCGTAATGTTCTGGTTGCGGGTTTGTTGGCAGTTTTATTCTTTGTATTTTTTTAAAGATATTTCCTTTTAGAGTTTAGATGTAATAGATAGCCGTAGTTGAACAATAATCTATGAAGTAGGTTTTCAGCCAATTGTATTTGCGGTTTTGATTTTTACTCATACCACCCACAGAGTAGAGAATATATTATATCTATATTATATTCTCTACTCTACTATAATCTATATTATATACTCTACGTTACACCAAATCTATTTTACACACATCGAATGCGAAGCGGAGATGTACTTAGTGCTCTGTTGTCACCAAATCAAAAGATCGCTATCCACTCAACTTAAATCACTTCCACCAGCTTTAGGTATATTGTATCTACTTATATAATAAAAAATTACACCAATAGCAAGAAGAGATTTCAATTAACACTCTGACGTAGTTATAAGATTATTTTTTTTAGATTATTATTAAAAAAAGTTAATTGAAAATAATTTCGTTAGGACGGTCAATAGATATAATTAGTTGGTATGGATGTTAACAAGAGATCTTTCGAAAAACTGAACTTATCAAGTATGATTTTTTGTTATTACCTTTTGATTTTAATCCTTAGGAAGCCTTTTGAATTTCACTATTGTAAACCGTCCCGTTCATTAATTTTTAGACGGCAGTGCACACCTACTCCGCGCTTCGCGCTTAAGGCATGCAAAATTCTATGTGATTAGGTTATTTTTTATTTTATTAATTATTTGACAATTCTTTTATCTTTATAAATATAATTCTTCTGTCTGTGTAAATGTGACTGAACTCACAAATGCCTGGACCGAATTTGTGAAATTTGTATATGTTTGAGTTGGTCCTTTGATGATTTAGAATCATAATAGGACCCGGTAGGTGATGTCGAGATCAAGAAATCACCGGTGCGAAGCCGGGGCAAATGTTTTGTTATAAGGTTCGTAGAATTTTTTATAGAAGAGAGCGCAAACTAGTATCTATGCGGCTTACCTGATTGTAAATGATTCCGCTACCAAGTAGGGGGTTTGAGGGACTATGTAAGTGGGTGGGGGGTTTAGAGGGGCTCCGGTAACCAGCACTTAATAAGTAATAATCAGATGACTATACCTACCTAATCCTTTATCATTGGAACCGCTTGGTACTTGATTACAGTTAGGGTTTGTGTCCCGGGACGTCTCGTGTCTCGAAGTCGCGGGACTTTTCGTAATTTTAGATGTCTCGAGTCCCGGGACTTTCGGGTCGAGACTCGAGACGAGACAAGATTGTCGCAATTGTTATGTAATCATTTTTATTTTCAAATAATTGAAGGAGCCTAGTGCCACGTGTTAGTTTAATGAATAATTACTTGTTCTACTACGTAACTACTGAGTTCGCAACACAATAAATTAAACAAATATGTGATTATGAGAATTAGCAATGAATTTATGAACAATGATTAGGTACTAGAATTACTAGATAATAGTAAAGTTATTAAGAATTAGTATGATTTTTAACTAAGTTCGTTTCATAACTATAAGATTTAACTGTTTAGAAGTGCATCTGTGTGTGACTAAAAGAAATAAACAAAGCAATTATTAAGTGGCGAAGCTTGCGAAGTCACTTATTGATCTCACGATGTCTGTCCGACTGTCCGTCTGTCCGTCTGTCCGTCTGTCCCAGGATTATCTCGATAACGGTTTCGAATTTGCAAATTCTGTTTTCAGCAATCGATTACTGATCACCCAGGCATCTGAACCTCCTATTTCGAAACTGATTGCTCAACGGCAACCGTTAGAAACCGCTACAAAGCTGATTGCTTCGCCACTTTGCTATGCTGTTAGCTTGCTAGGTTTATTAAGACTAAAAGTAACGGTGAAGTTATTTAATTTTCTGTTTAATTAATGATTTCTTATATTTACGCGAACACTACACTTTGAATAAAACTATTTTTTGCGGATTTTATCGCGTTTAATTTACTATTTTAATTCCCGACGTTTCGGCTGTACTACCCTATGTCTGAGGAGTCACAGACAAGGTTGGCTACATTTCGAAGCGAGCTTCTATTAAAACATACTTCAAGCCGCCGAAGAAAATTAGTCAATTTTTACCATCCGTCAAGTGTAATATCCCTCTACAAGCTTGATTGCAAATGTGGTCTCTCTTACATAGGACAAACAAAAAGATCCATGAAAACCCGCGTGAAAGAACATAATATAGCTGACGTGAAGCACCGACGCTCTGGGAAGTCTGCAGTCTGTGAACATGTTCAAGATCGTCCCCGCCATTATATCAGATTTGATAGACCACAAATCCTCGCAAAAGAACACCGATTCCTACCAAGGATGATACGCGAGGCTATTGAAATTAAAAAACATCCTAATTTCAATAGAGAAGATGGATGGGTGCTGCCATCTGCTTGGGAACCTATAATTAACAAAATTAAATCCAAACCCATGCATACCACTGCAAGACTTCAAGATATTGTAAATTCATTCTGCGTAAATCGAACCCCCCCCCCCCCCCCCTGACCATGGGTTGCTGTAAAGCACCCGAAACGTCTGGAATTAAAATAGTAAATTAAACACGATAAAATCCGTAAAAACTAGTTTTATCCAATTTCTGTTTAATTGTTTAATAAATGTTGAGTTTTACAAAAAAAATCTTCTTTTTATTATAAGTTTCAGAAATAAACTCTAAAATTAAAATTCTTCAAAAAAGGATTACCTATCTTAAAAAAAACAAAAAAGTTTTTTCTTTCAGTCTCGAAATCTCGGGAATTCCCGGAACTTGATTATAGGCTGTCCCGTGTCCCGGGACTTTGAAATTATTGGGAATTCCCAAACCATAATTACAGTAGGCAGGTATATAATATATACTTATATATTAATAGTGCGTAGGTCAGGGGCCGAGTAGAGCCGCGGTAGCTCAAAGGCCAAGCGCTCGCTGTCATACGCGAGCAACTCGGGTTCAATCAATTAAATTCTTAGTTGTAATTTTAAGTGCTGATTTACCATGTGCTCGGCGGTGAAGGAAAACATCGTGAGGAAACCTGTATGTCTGAGAAATAAGAAAAAAATATTTCGTAGACATGTGAAGTTCACCAATGCGCATTAGGTCAGCGCGGTGGACATTTCCTTGCCCTAAAAACGTTCTCAGAAATGAGAAGCGGCCTGTGCTCAGCAGTGGGACGTAGTTATATAGGCTGCAACTTAAACTTTTTAACTTTAGTGTGTAGGTACCTCGGCGTACCTACTAAATGAATTAAAAAATATAAAAAAGACAGGGGGTAATTTAAGAATATTTCATAGGCGCTTACTATTAAATATATATATGTGGAATCGACAGAAGTGTCTTGCCCCTGGTAGAGGTATAAATCGAGTGGAAGTCCGAGAGGTTTAGTTTGTTCCAACGGGGTTCACTCACATTATTATCAAAATCTTTCATAGAGACCCATTTTAGGTGGGTGTTTGTAGCTATTGACGGCTCCGTGGCGCAGTGGCTTAGCAATCAGTTGTTGCGCTGGGGGCCGCGGGTTCGAATCCCGCACGGAACAAGTATTTGTATGGCCTACAAATAATTGTACCGGGTCTGGATGTTTGTCCTTGTGCAATTTATGTTTGTAAACTGCCTCCGCGACACAGGAGAAAATCCTAGCGTGGGGGTAACGTTTTATCTAAAAAAAAAAGAAAATAAATAAATATTTTGTGCAAATAATGCTAATGGATCCTCATCAGAACCATCCCGGACGATCGAGGGACCACATCTTCTGCAATATCCTCAGGTCTTATTTCCAAATCTTCTTCAAGGTCATCGTCTGCTAAATCTTCACAATCAGACTGTGTTTACCAAAAACTCGAAAACGCGATAGTCTTGTAACCCTATAAAAACAACATTTATATTACTAAGTGCCTAAGGTTATAGGTTATAGTTGATAATATTTAAAAAAAAACCGTTGTAATTTGTTAGATGTTCAAACTGTTTTACTCATATTTGATGAAATTAAAGTTTAGACAACTAAATTCGTTATTCGAAACCAAAAACTGTTATTTTTATGGGTAAAATAAATAATTACCTTGTCTAGAACTCGCCATGTCGTTTGTCACGCAAAATTAGCTTTTCAAATGGTAGTAAACTGTACAATTTCGGTACACAACGAATGATAGCATGTATCCTATAGTTTATACTATTTATCGACGCGGTAGAGTGTTACTTTCATGAAATATTGTTACATGGAGCTGTTAAAAAAATAAACATCCAGGTATCATAGGTGATACCGGGGCTCTCAAGAGGATCCTTTTATATTTTTTGGCAGTTTATTATAAAATTTTGCACTCTCATACAAAATGTTTCTTTTACCGTAAATTAGACGTGGAACGTATAGGCTAATATCATTTGCATTGCAAATATTACGCATATATAATCCATTGCGCTCGTTACCCAGAGACAGAGACTATGGACTTCCATTTGGACATCACATCCATATAACTATGGATGTTCTTATTGAAAGTCACTCTTATGTTCAACTAGCTGTCCCTCGCGATTTCTCCCGCGTGGAATTTACTACGATTTCATGAGTTTTAATTTTTTTTTGCGCGGAACCCTAATTCTTTTTTCTAAAATAAAAGTATCCTAAGTTACTCTTTACAACATCAGCTATCTGCCAGTGAAAGTCCCTGACCCTGATCAAACAGACAGACAGACAGACAAACATTTTAACAATTGTTTTTTGTAATTAGTACCGTATATATTATGTACTTTCATATGCATTTAGTAAAAAGCTATTATTATAACAATACTAACAGACACTTCAATTTTATTTATTTGTATAGATATAGATTACCACTGGCTCGGAAAAAAACCTCTGTCCTGGGAAGAACCAACAAGATACCCAGCGGGACTTTAAAAAAAAACAGTTTACAATCATGTATGTTACACAGTTAACAACACAAAACAAATTAGAAATATTTGGTAGCGATCACCTCATTTCCAGGGGTTATTACCGTCCATAAAATCCTTAATATTATAGTGACCCTTTTTATACAAACTTAGTTAAATAAAGTTTTTGAACTTTGAGAAGGTCAAATTTTGTACGTTCCTTCCGTCTCGGGCGTCCGTTACTGACTCTGCCACCCACTTCTGCAGCATCAATTTGCTTTGTCACTCCTTCGCCATTTATTCTTTGTACGTGTCCAAAACACCGAAGCATTCCTTTCTTACTTTACTCCTGCTTTTCATTCTTTCATTACAGCCTATAAAAGTCCGCTGCTGAACATAGGCCTCCTCAAAGATTGCCTCATTGGTAGGATTTTGCCATAGTTGCCACGCTTGGCAGGCGGGTTGGCAACCGCAGTTTTTTATAATTTTAAATTGCTATAAGGAAGCTGGTGCAGCCCATTTCCTGTTCCAGTTTCCCTCCAGCTATTTGGGGGATGAAACTGCTCGCGTCCGTAGGAATTACTTGAATCCTGATTCCCTACACGTATCTCCTGGGTAGTGTTAAACGAGCAGCACTATTTACTGGTGGTAGGTTGGTCCTCTACTAGTGAGAGGCTCTGCCGAGGGTTAGTTACTACCCACCTGGCAAAGACATACCGCCAAATGATGCAAATCGTGTTCTGGTATGATGTTAGGTGAATCCCGTTTCTTAGGGAGAATGGGTCTGGACAGTTGCGTTGCGCGTACGAACCGGTTGCGACGCGGTCGTTTCTTAGTGTCAGGTGCCTGGCTAAGGAGATCAGCGGGATCCGAAGCACGGTTGCGCCGCTGGCCGACTGTAGATAGTTCGGGTCCCAATTAATGAGCCAGCCACTCATTAAAGGCTGCCCCACCATCTTACGAATAATCTTGGGATGGCTCCACCATGCCGGTTGGCGACCGGAGGAGAGGGCCAGGTGGCGATTTTCTGGGAGGTTTGGGCGTCCTCGGGATCTCCATGCTAGGTACCATCGATGCTGTGAATCTGTTTGCATCCCTAGGTTAAATGTGTGACGCCTTGTCCAACTGCCATTCTCTCAACCTATTCACTCCCACCATTTATGAAAAAAAGAAAAAGAAGAGTAAGTTTGTACAGCGGTTGCACTCCCTCTTCATCAAAGTGCACCTCACAAACATCCAAGGCCTGCACTGTAATCTCAATGCAGTCCACTACCACCTTGAGACTAACAAGCTGCACTTACTCTTTTTGGCTGAGACGCAGATCAGATGTCCTCTAGATGCGGCGTACCTTGGTACCCTGGGTACACATTGGAGCATGATTTCCATCAGAGCGCCGGAGTCTGTGTTTACGTCCGCAATGACATCTGCTGTAAGCATCTCCGTCACCTTGAAAACCCCCACTTTCTCTACGATCTGGGTATTGATAGACACAGGAATGGATAAAATTATTTATACTTGTGTCTACCGATCGCACAGCGGTGACAAGGAGACAACTAGGCTGTTTGAACACCTCAGTGAAGCCTTTGATGTGGCTCTAAATCGGTACCCTAATACACAGTTGGTTTTTCTGGGGGACTTTAATGCCTGTCATCAGGACTGGCTCTTCCCATACCAGAAGGCCGATCACGCTGGGAGAGAGGCGTGGAATTTTGCCTTTTCGCTGGGGCTCTCACAGCTTATACAACAAGCGACCAGGGTACATGATGTGGATGGGCACATAGCCAACTGCCTCGACCTTTTGCTGACGATCGATCCAGACAGGTACGATGTTCAGGTTACCACACCCTTGGGAACTTCTGACCACTGTCTAGTGAAATCTGTGTCGTTATATTCCTCACCTAACTACGATTTCCGCACACCGTGCGGCGAGTGTGTCGATACAAGTCAGCAGATTGGGATGAGATGCGGCATTTCTTTGCATCTTATCTTCTGCGGCAGGCCTGCTTCTCGTCTGAAGACCCGTCGAGCTGCGCGGATGCCATAACCGATGCGATACGTCAAGCGACGTGCCTATTGGTGGTAAAACTTGCCCATGGTTTAACGCCGAGTGCGCTCACGCTGAAAAGCACAAGCATATGGCGTACTTATCTTCGGTCGATGCTCGAGACCGCAAAACTCCGAATGTTAGCCTTAAGAAGAGAGCCTTTAACCAAGCCGCCAAGTCCTGCAAAATGGCATTACGCCAAGCCAGTTTCAATCGCATTAAACGCATTGGTATAAAGCTCTTTGTCAAACCATCTTTAGAGCTTTTTGGTCTGTCGCCAAAAAGGTCAAGGGAAACTTCTGTCGGTCTACACTGCCTCCGCTGGTAAAACTAGATGGCTCACTGGCGCATGCGCCTAAGGAGAAAGCGGACTTATTTGCTTCTCTTTTTGCTTGCGATTCGCGTCTGGCAGTAGCAACAGCGTACCATGTCAATTACCTCACTGCAGTAGCTCTATGTCGGAGGTCCGTATCACCAACAAGAAGGTTCTTAAATCCTTGCGAAGTCTAGACGTGAACAAAGCTAATGGACCTGATGGTATACCAGCTATAGTTCTGAAAGTCTGTGCACTTGAGTTGTCTTCAGTGATGACACGCTTGTTCCACCTCTTATTTGGGACTGGAATAGTGTCCAAACCTTGGAAGCTGGCCAATGTTCAGCCTGTGCTTAAAAAAGGTAGCCATACTGACCCTGCTATCTATAGGCTAATTTCAATTACCTCCATACTCTGCAAGATAATGGAGCGTATATTGAACGCCAACCTCATGGCATACCTAGAGCAAAATGATCTCCTCAGTGATCGCCAGTACAGGTTTCGCCGAAATCGATCAACTAGGGACCTTCTAGCGTATATTATTTATGTGGTAGATCTATGCTGCAGCTATATTAATAGTATAGTTGTAGCACGAATGGGTCGGTTCGATCAGGAAAGGACCATGCTCTTACAGAATACCAGCGTAAAATAGCAGCTTAATGCTGCTCTGTTTCGTATGGTGAGTGTAGAGAACCGGAGACCCATTTTACTGGAAAATCTATCTTAGTCCTCACGGGTGACAACGCATCTGCAGTTTAATTCGCAAACGAAGATAGATGTAGATGTCTATGGGCCACAGCAACCACTTACCATCAGATGGACTGTTTGCTCGTTTGTCACCCTTATTCTATGAAATAAAAATCCTAATCACTTATAGGGCGAAAATGAGAACTCGAGAACAGTGGTGAAGCACTTGCTGTTTCCCTCGATGTTTCGAAGGCCTTTGACAGGGTTTGGCACGCTAGTCTATTAAGCAAGCTATTAGCGTACCGCTTATCCCCTGGCCTGATTGTCTGGGTGAAGGACTTTCTGAGTGAACGATCTCTCCGGGTCGTCGTCGAGGGCTGTTCATCCGATACTGTGGCGACTAATGCCGGTGTTCCTCAAGGGTCCGTTCTCTCCGCAACTCTCTTCCTGCTGCATATAAATGATCATCTCATTCCCGGTATCTATCGGTATGCAAACGACAGCACAGTTGTGGAGAGATACCAACTAAGTGCCCGGGTCAGTCGGGATCAAATTCAGTCAGAAAGAGCGGCTATGTTTGAGCGTGTGAATCTCACACTACAGGCAGTCTCCGAATAGGGGCGATGCCAATCTCGTGAGATTTAACACCTCGAAATCACAAGCATGTCTTTCACTGCTAACAGGAGCCCGCTCTCCTTGGCTCCTACTTTCCGGAATGAATCCTTGGAGTACACTGACCGCCTTCAGTTGTTAGGGGTTGAATTTTCGCCGAACTTTAACTATGGGCGGTTCATTGAGTCCAGAACCAAAGCAGCCGCAAGGAAACTTGTTGTCCTTGTAAGGGTGTGGCAGTACTTCACGCCGGGGCAGCTTCTTACCTTACATAAAGCGCAAGTCCGATCGTGCATGGAGTACTGCTGTCACATATGGGTTGGTTCTGCGAAATGCCACCTGGCAGCATTGGACTCAGTGAAGAGACGTGCTGAGAGACTCATTGGTGACCTTGATATGGTTGAAACCAATCTTGTCAGCCTCAAGCACAGGCGCAGAGTAGCCAGTCTCTCGGTATTCTATAGGATGCATTTTGGTGACTGTGCGCAGGAATTACACGTTTAATTCCTCCCTCTACTTTCCACCATCGGACAACCAGGCGGTCGGCGGGTCTTCACCCCTTTGTTGTCGATATTCCACGCTTTAGAACCAAAAGGTTTGTTTCGTCTTTTGTAATGCGTACAGCAAAAGAGTGGAATAATTTGCCGGTGTCTATCTTTCCGTCCGAATACAATCTGGGTTTATTCAAGGCAAGAGTGAATAGGCTTTTGTTACGCTAAGGCAGTGCAATTTACCATCTAGGGCTGCATCACCACTTACCACCAGGTGGGATTTTGGTCAAGCACTGACTTATAATAAGTAAAAAAAGTAGGTAGGTAGAGCCGTGACCGAATTCCGGTCTGGAGGACATTATTAAGCCATATACCATTCCATATAAGTCGTTCACTTTATGTAGTTAGTGAGCCTTGACCCTGAGCTGTCAGCGCTCATTAAGGTTCATACGCGACATGTAAGCGTCTCGCATTCTGTAACTCCCCTCTCCCCCTTTTAAAGAGACTACCGATGTCTGGATTATGTTTCATTGCAAACTGCTTACAGATTCCTCACAGGATTATTAACGCTCAGGGAAAATAAAGGTTCTTTTATTTATTTAACAAGATAGACCGAACCGCTGACGTAATGACGATGATAATGTAAGTGGCGACCGTGTGCGTAATAGTCAGTAGGACTTGGCTACGGACTTGCCTATCCTGGGTTTGAATTATATATTGGTTTAAAGCATTTAATATTTGTGCTAAACCCAAAACTGTTTTTTTGCTAATTTAATATATGTATTATGTGTAATTAATGTTTTGATTTTAACAAAAAGTCTATACATGTAAATAAAATTGACGTGTGTGTAATATTGAAATAAGTCTCTTCTATTAAGCTCGAGACAATTTTTTTAAATTTTTGTCTCTGTTGTGTTTGTCTGTCCGGGATAATCTTCAGAGTGTGTGAACCGATTGTGATGAAAGATTAAGAACCATTGAGTATATGTACTACGTACTAGAGAAGCTATTCAAACAAAAATTGTGTGCTACTTTTTAATGCAGTTTTGTGGTCACAGGCCAAATTGGCCTCTAAAAAGCTTGGCGTGCTCAGCAGAGTGGGACAGTATTTCATGCCGGCACACCGCCTGCTACTTTACAAGGCTCAGGTTCGGCCTCACATGGAGTACTGTTCCCATCTCTGGGGCAGGGGCTCCCCAGTGCCAGCTCCTTCCACTTGACCGCATCCAGCGCAGAGCGGCTCGAATCGTCGACGACCGAGTCCTTTCCGATCGGCTCGATTCATTGGCACTGCGAATAGATGTTGTATACCTTTGCATTTCCTTTCGCATTTACCACGGTAAGTGCTCTGAGGAATTGTTCGGATCAGAGGAACTCACATCGTGGCAGAACTCCCGATACCATCCACACCATCTGGATAATTGGCGGTCCACCACTGTGCGATTTAGAAGATGTTTTCTTCCTCGCACAACTTCCTTGTGGAATCGATTACCATCAGCGATTTTTCCGGACCGATACGACTTAGGGACCTTCAAGAAAAGAGCCTACTCCTTTTTAAAAGGCCGGCAACGCATCTGCAATTCCCCTGGTTCCCCTGGTGCTGCAGTTGTTCATGGGCGGTGGTAGTCACTTACTATCAGGTGAGCCGCATGCTCATTTGAAATAAAATATCTCTTCTATATAAAAAAAAAAAACTCTATGTCTTCGCGCATGCACGGGAGATAGTAGTAAGACTTTAATTTAATATAAAATAAATCTAAGAATTTAATATAAAATACTCTTATTTTAATCTAAACAAACATATTTCTAAATAAAATGTAATAATAATAATTATCTTATAGATTCACAAATCTTCAATTTACGCAATATTTAGTTTAGTGTACGGATTGCAGTACAGTTCAGTTGGACATGGCCAATGTTCGGAATGCGCAATCTCGTACGTAGTACATATATATCGATGTTAAGAACAGATAGAGAGCAATGCTAGGAGGTATCTATGCTATGATTTATCGAAAAATGTCTAGATTAAAATAATAATTGATAAAATGAATGGCCTTTGATTATCTCAAATCTAAATAACGCCACATTAATATATTATTCTATTCAAGCGAAGCCGTGGCGGGATGCAAGTCTATATAATATATCTATACCTAAATAATAATCAATTGCTGTCCGTTAGTCTCGCCACAGAATAAATAAAGAAATACGTGAGGGTAATATGGCCACTTTAAGATTTGCCGCCCTATAAAACCAATACTAGGAGCAGGACGGAGCCAAAAACACTAAGTCGTACACTATAACTAATATATTAAGAAAAAAGGAGCAAACAAGCTTTAACAATAATTAGGAACACTTCGAAAATTTAACATAAAAAATTAATTTCACTAAACTCACTACACTCACACCTGTCACCCAGAAGGTTAGGCAGAGACTATGGACTTCCATTTGGCACGATCCTGACAGACCTCTCTCGCTTCCTCCACATCCCACCTATCTACGCATACACGCTAAAAATATTTATTACTATAATATGAACTGTCAAAATGGCGTCGATAAAGCAGCGTCTTTTTGACCCTTTATTGTTTGATTGACTGATGAAGAGCTACCGTATCACAGAGTCGTCCATGTAACCAAGGCTGTAGTTTTTGAGTTACAGTAGAACGCTGATTATCCGAACGCCGATTAACCGAGTCGCCAATTATCCGAATAGGTATATAATATAGGTAATGTAGATTTTGTTTTGTTTTGTTGTACAAGTTCTAACAAGTTGGAACTCGTTGGAGTTAAATATATTTCAACTGTTATGTTTGAAAGCTAGAGGCAAGACACTACATGTTTTGCGTCTTCTAGTCTACTAGTGTCCAGTCTAGTCTAGTGCACTACTTACGTATTGTAGAACTGTGTTTGTTAAACTTAATAAAGTTTACTCTATGTGTGACAGTTCGTTTTTCTTTATTACATACCAGTCTATGTCCGATTTTCCGAATTTTCGATTATCTGAATCGACACCGGTCCTAATTAATTCGGATAATCGGCGTTCTACTGTATATGATAGTGACTATATTACCCTCACATACTATAGTACAAGATCTTACTGAAACACAAAAACGGCGCGACCGATTTTGTTGAATTTTTTTGTTTAAACGGATTCCTGGGTGTCATAGATTTACAATTGGATCTGGTAGGTTGACGGTGTTGTCGAGATCCAGAAATCAACCGTGCGAAGCCGGGGCGGCTCGTTAATATACTTAATAATATCTAATTATAATGTCGAACTTCGATCACGGCTGCCAGTCTCAACTGAGGCTAACCATTTAGAGCATGAAAGGATTATAACTGTAGGTACACTCTATTCCCTCACTCTCATAGTCCGATAGCACGGCAATCTGACACGACCGGAGAGAGATCAGATGCAGGACCAACGGCTTTACGTACTTTCCGAGACACGGGGGCGAAACACCTTGGCTATGTTATATTACTGGTATAGTTGTAGCACGAATGGGTCGGCTCGACCGGGGAAGGACCACGCTTTCACAGAATACCAGCGTAAAATGGCAGCTTAAAGCTGCTGTGTTTAGTATGGTGGGTGTAGAGAACCGGACCCCTTTGGGAAAGATGAGTCAATCATCAATGCAATCAATGCATCAGCATTCCATCTTAGTCCTCACGGGTGACAACGCATCTGCAGTTTGATTCGTAATCGAGGATAGATGTAGATGTCTATGGGCCACAGCAACCACTTAACATCAGGTGTATGCTATAAAAAAATGTTAAACTGATAAGCAAGCTAAAATTTAGCCCCTGTGAGTAGCAACCATTACCCATGAACACCTGTAAACAGCTACAAACGCATTTTCTATTGCATTTGCCACGGGGAGGGCTCTGAGGAATTGTTCGGATTAATGCCAGTCGCCGAATTTCACGAACGCACATCGCCACGAAACTCACGATACCATCCACGCCATCTGAATGGTTGGCGGTCCACCACTGTGCGTTTTACTAGGAGTTTTATTCCTCGTACAACTTCTCTGTAGAATAATTTACCACCGGCGATTTTTCAGGACCGATACGACTTAGGGACCTTCAAGAAAAGAGCTTAAATACTGATTTCTAAAAGGCCGGCAACGCACCTGCAGTTCCTCTGGTATTGCAGTTATTCATGGGCGGTGGTAGTCACTTATCATCAGGTGAGTAGAATGCTCGTTTGTAACCATTCGTGCTACAACCATAATATAGCTGCAGCATGGCTCTACCACGTATAAAACACGTGTAAAGTCCGACATACATTTGAGCAGTGCGGTATACTGTTACCTACTGGAAAAGCCTCTCAAATAAGTAGGGAAGTCTTTGCCCAGCTGTGGGATGAATATAGGTTCTATAATATTTAGAAAGGAGAAGAGAGCGTCACTCTCACTAGTTCAATTATCCAAGGTTATTGCTATTCTCTTATACGATTTTGGGAACGAAGTTCCTTATGAGACGGTACGAATTTGGCGAATGGGGGCTAGGCGAAAAAAAGTGTAAGAATTTTCAGTCACGACCCCTTATGACGTAGTGTAGACGGCCTTGGTGGGTATAAGGAAGCGAGATAGAATAACATCTCCTTCGCACTTTTTCTTACGTTGACATGAAAAAAATATCATTTTATTTTGAATGACGCTTCATTTTAATGGACGCTAGTAATTCATTTATTTGTATTTGTTAATCAAAAACACGTAATAAACATGTATGTAGGTAAGTACTAGATGTTCAATAATTAAATTAATAATTCATTATTTCGTAACATTTTACTGTAACAAACTGATACAGTTACAGACAAATGTTGCATTGACCTTGAATATGTTTAGAAACCATACAGGCACATTCCTTGAACATTACCTGAGTATTATAATTCACATACTTCGTGGAAGACCGCACTCCGTCCGGCTTCACTAAACATACCTCACACCCGCATACATTACATATCATTGAAGGAAAGATTGGTCATGTCATTGAAGAGCCTTCTTTCCTCGGACATATAATCAACATATGCTAATACAGACATACAGACCGAATTTCGGTTACGGGGGGCAGTCTCAACGGAGACTAGCCATCTGTGCAGCACAGGATTATAGCGCCCAAGTGTATGCGCAAGCACAGGTGCACTCTCTATTCCCTCACTCTCATAGTCCGATGGGACGGTAAACCGACACGACTGGAGAGAGATCAGGCGCAGGACCAATGGCCTTACCTGCTTTCCGAGGCACGGGGGTGAGACACCGCCAACTTCCTGACTCCGGGCAGTTACTGAGAATTTCTCGACGGAAAAGCTTAAAAACTGATTTTTGGCCGGATCAGGGATTCGAGCCCGGGATCTCATGATCAGCAGTCGCACTACTACAACTACTAGACCAACGGGGTAGTTAATTATAAATACAGGAATAGGGAAAGGATACTAGCCCCTGAAATACAGATATAAATATTCTTCGGATGCTAAGTCTTCAAGCGAAGACCTAGCATCCGTCTGAATCTGGACATTTTGTACGTGGTGGAGCCAAGCTGCAGCTATATTATGGTTATAGCATAAACGGGTAAACCTGACCGGGGAAGGAACACGCTCTCACAGAATATCAGCACAGTATAGCAACTTTATACTGCTGAGTTTGGTGTGTTGAGTGTAGAGAACTGGAGGCCCATGTTAATGAAAATTAGACATTCGATCTTACTCCTCAAGGGTGACAACGCATCTGCATTTTGATTCTTAATTGAGGTAGATCACAGCGTTCACTTACCATCAGGTGGACTGTGTGATTGTCACTCATATTCTATAAAAAGAACATGCTTATTTCTAAGAAGAACAATAGCAATGCTTGGCAGATGAATATGGGCATCCACGACTTTTTCTGCCACCAGGACGGCGCCACTAGAAAGTGAGGTATAATATTTGACAGATTTCATAGCGGGGAAGTTAATTTGTTCGAAAAATCTTAAAGTTATTGTTTCTTTTTGTACTATTAGTTATGTTTTATATTAATAATATTAAAAAAAAATAAACCAAACCACAGATATTAAAGTATATAAGTTAAGATATATAGTAAAGATATAAGTTAAAAGTAGAAAAATTAAAAAACAGTTAAAAATGTGCAAAAAATGAAAGAGTAACCACTGACACATTGTTTTGTGTATTAATATAATACTCCAGAAACTGATAAACTTTTGTTAAAAAAACAACTTCACAATTAAATTACATTGTGTAAAAAAACTTTACCTCAGTGTCAACTAGCGACATCTGGTGAACAGAAAATTATTAACCCTCATTGATTATCGCGGAGATGGTATTATCACAATTTATAGGACGAAACCTAATTCTCAGCTCATATAGCCGACAGTCAATGGGACACCCTTAGCGTGTTGGGGCGGCTTAAAACAATCTATCACCCTATTTCATCTTGTTGGTGTCGAAAGAGGTGACTATGGAAAATTTTAAAGAGATCTTTTGGCTTCCGATGATACTGGCCATCTTTTAGGTCAGGCATCAACACCTGGACTGGCGCTGGGGAGTATGAAAGTTGCTTTGCCAATCTTGATGATTAAATGCAATCCCTCTTACAAAAAAGAGGCCTTATGCAGCAGTATATTTTTGCGGGATGATGATAAAGGATCACCAAGAAAGCAAGCAAAAGTCTACTGCTGGATACGAGGAACCTTTAAACTGTTAAGGTTGTTAAGTTTAAGGTGTTTAATCAGCGAGAAACAGCAGCACAATGCTGATGTATTTAATAAGATGAGCTACGACAACCCGAGACAGTTTTTTAACAGTGGTAGAGCCACGCGGCAGCTTTTGCTGTCGCACGGATGGGCCGGCTCGAACCGCGATGGTACCACGACCTCACAGAATACCAGCGTGAAGTAGAGGTTTACCTCTGCGTTTAGCTTGGTGAGTGCAGGTGGCCGGAGGCCCTTTTTACTGGAAATGAGGCATTCCATCTTAGTCCTCACGGGTGACAACGCATCTACATTTTGAATTGTAATAGAGGATAGATGTAGATGTCTATGGGCTGCAGCAACCACTTACCATCAGGTGGACTGTGTGCTCGATTGTCACCCTTATCTTATATAAAAAAAGACCTTTTTTACTAATATGACGAGGCATCCAATTTCGGCTCTGTATTTAGATTCTTAATCGAAGATAGATTGGTGTCTCTGGGCCTCAGCATCCACTTAGCATCACAGGGAATGTGTGCACGATTGTCACCGATACTTGTGTAAGACAACTGGCATCACACAACCCTAATATTTTGAAGAAAGATCATACATCTTTGTACTAGCATTATATATTATGTGAAAGTTTGTGCACGTGTTTGTGTGTTTGTTATTTCATCACAAAAGTGAACGGCTGAATGTATTTGGATGAAATTTGGCTTACAGTTAGACGATATCCTGGATTAACACATAGAATACCTATTACCTTGGAGAAGTTTATCACGTGGTAGAGCCATGCTATATTATATAATATAGCTATATTAGTAGTATAGTTGTAGCAGTAGGGGGTCACTGTAGAAGCGTGCTCGTCGCGACCCCTGCCAGCCCTTTTCAGGGCTGCAATTCTACTTAGCTGCGCACCCATGCCAACGAGGGTTAGGGCGTCCCCCCAAGGCGACGCACACCAGCTCGTCCCCGTTGGTGTGGAATGCAGCGTGCAAAGCGGCGATGGGGACCGCCACCCGTCACGCACAGCCCGACACGGCGGAAGGTGGAGGACAGAGTGCAGAGTTGGCACGTGGAATGTTAGAGGAGGCATGAGAGATAAGACGAATGAGTTGATCGAAATAATGAAAGAAAGAGAATTAGATGTCGTGTGTATGTCGGAGACCAAACGGAAGGGCAGTGGTACTGAAGAGCTCCCTGGCGGGGCGTTAGCTCTATGGTCCGGAGTCCCGGAGAGCGAGAGCGCCCGCCAGGGAGTGGGGGTGCTGCTGTCGTCTCGGTTGGTCGATGTTATGACTGAATATAAAGTTGTGAACTCAAGACTTCTCTGGGTTCGCTTTAAATTGGGACTGACGAAGTTATTCCTTTTGGCTGTTTATGCGCCGGTAGCTTCGTCGTCCAGGGCTGAGCTGGAGGAGTTTTGGGAGAATGTAAGAGAAGTTCTAGATTTGGCTAGGGGAAACGAAAGAATTGTTGTATGTGGTGATTTGAATGGATGGGTTGGTACCGCTCGACCAGGGTACGAGTCGGTGCTTGGAAAGTTTGGGGTTAAAAGGGTTAATGATGCTGGCAAGCTTATACTGGCGGTATGCAAGGAAAAGGGTCTTCTTGTGACAAACACTATGTTTAATCACAAGAAAATCCATATGTATACTAGAGAAAGAAAGAATGAGAGAAGTGTGATCGATTTGTTCCTGGTGGATGACCGACTGCGAAAACAGGTGATGGATACGCGAGTGTTCAGGGGTGCTGACCTGGGAACGGATCACTATCTAGTGATTACTAGATTTAGGGGTCTGTTCGCGGGTTGTCGCTACCGGACGGCAGTAACAGAACCACAGTCGGTCTGTCGCATCCGAAGCTGGAAGCTTCAGGAAGCGGATACTAGGGACAAATATCATGCGAGGGTAGCCGAAAAGCTTGACACTATCGATGGCAGAAATGAATGTGTGGAAAGAACATGGCAGAACCTTAGGGATGGAATGGTAAGTGCAGCGGAAGAAGTGTGTGGAACGATTAAAAGAGGCAGTAGTAAAAGAAGAGATGCATGGTGGAATGATGAAGTGAAAGAAGTTGTAAAGAAGAAGAAGAAAGCATGGTTAGACTACTTGGCCTCTAGTAATGATAAGGATATGAGAGAGAAGATAAAAGAAAGATATAAGCTGCAAAAAGTTCACACGAAAGCATTGATTGAGGAAGTGCGTGAAAGGTGTAGAATGGAAGCGGACGAAAGGTTGTCGCACAACTTTAAGGAGAACTCCAAACTCTTCTGGAAAGAGGTTGGAAGGACCCGAAGTGGTGCGACGACCTTAAGAATGAACAAAGTGCTTTCGAGAACTAATGACGTCCTCTCAGACAAATCGGACGTCATGCAGCGATGGAGCGAATTTTATAGAGAAATGTACGCGTGTGATGATCTTAGTGAGGGATCCGGGGATGACGCCGAGACTGGTACGCCAGACCCGGACCTCGATGACACTGAGGTCATCAGTATGAAAGAGATTGAACGTGCGATTCGAAGTTTGAAATGTGGTAAGGCTGCGGGACTAGACAGAGTTCATGCTGAAATGGTCAAGTATGGTGGGCCTCGCGTCTGGGACAGCTTTCATCTGCTGTGCGATTTGTGCTGGCGGACGGGGGATGTCCCGGATGATTGGCGATCCGCAGTCATTGTGCCTTTATATAAAGGTAAAGGTTCACATTTTGACTGCGGGTGCTATCGGGCGATCAGCTTGACCAGTTTAGCAAGTAAAGTTTACTCGAAGGTTTTGACACGTAGGATGCATGAGAAATCGGAAAGATTTCTATGGGAGGCACAATGCGGATTTAGACCTGAAAGAGGATGCACGGATCAAATGTTTTCTCTCCGCATGATCACGGAAAAGCTTCTGGCTGCTAACCAGAGGATTTTCTGTGCTTTTGTGGATCTTGAGAAAGCATTTGATAAGGTTGTAAGGAAGAAAATGTGGGAACTGTTGCCGGGGTATGGTGTGGATGGTCGATTGCTAAGGGCTGTGCAGTCACTTTACTGTGACTGTAAAGCCTGTGTGCGGGTAGGGCATGACCTGTCACCCATGTTTAGCGTCCAAACGGGCGTAAAACAGGGTTGTGTCATGTCTTTCTGTCTGTTCATACTGTATCTCGACAGCTGTTTACAGAAGCTGAAAGATAGCTGTTTGGGTGTGAAATTGGGTGACATTAAAGTAAATTGTCTGCTGTATGCTGATGATGCAGTGCTTATTGCACCATCAGAGGCAGAACTGCAGGCATTAGTCACGTGTATGAAAGAGGAATGTGAAATTAAAGGTCTCCGCTTGAATGCTAATAAAACTAAGGTTCTGGTATTTGAAAGGGACGAAGAGAGAACGAAGTGTGAAATATGGGTAAATCAGGAATGTCTAGAACAGGTAAATGAAATTGTATACTTGGGGAGTGCTTTTAGCCGGGATGGAAGATGTGATTTAGATGTGGACAGGCGTGTCGCTGCCGGGAACAAAGTCAATGGTGCCCTGACTGCGTTAGTCAAAAGGCAAGGCGTAGTGAAGAGTGCACGCCTTGCAATACATAACGCAGTGTTGGTACCGACTTTGTTATATGGCAGCGAAACCTGGGTATGCCAGAAGAAGCATAAAAGCAAGTTGAATGCAGTGGAGATGCGATCTCTTCGTAAAATGTGCGGCGTCACCATGGCTGACCGAAAGCGAAACGAAGAGATTCGCAATATGGCAGGTTTGAAAGATGACCTTATCACAAAAATTGATAAGGGCGTGCTTCGATGGTTTGGGCACGTTGAGCGAATGAGTGAAGACCGAATGGTGAAGAAAATATATAGCGCGAAAGTTAATATTAAAAGGTGTCGAGGTAGACCGAGACTAACTTTCGAAGACCATGTGAGCAAATTGCTCGAAGAGGGGAGGGTCAAGAGTACTCGGATACCTAGACGTGCATGTATGAAGAAGATGATGAATCTGAAAGAAGCGAAAGAGGTATGTAAGGATCGTGACACTTGGCGCTCTGTTCTCTCTGGCTACCCCGTCAGGGATTGTGCGTGACGATAAGTAAGTAAGTAAGTAAGTAATAGTTGTAGCACGAATGGATCGGCACGACCGGGAAAGGACCACGCTCTCACGGAATACCAGCTTAAAATAGCAGTTTAACACTGCTTATTTCGTACGGTGAGTGTAGAGAACCAGAGACCCTTTTTACTGGAAATAAGGCATTCCATCTTAGTCCTCACGGGTGACAACGTATCCGCATTTTGATTTGTAATCGAAAATAGATGTGGATGTCTATAGCAACCACTTACCATCAGGTGAACTGTGTGCTCGTTTGTCACCCTATCCTATAAAAAAAAAGTTAAGGTTACCGCCGGAAAATGTACATGTAGGCGTTTAATGTTTCTATAATAGCGGTAATTTATATCGATAACTGAGATCCCGTTTCGGGAGTTGGTCTATCATCGCTAAAAAATAAAGTATCTAATGCAGGATCTAGCTGGTACTATTTTGAACTAATTTAACAATGTATATGTACAATTAGTTTTATGCCAATTTTTAAAAAAGTAAACAAGAAATTTTCTATGACACGTAATGTATGACAATAACATTCTTTAAGTATTTATACCAAAGAAATCTTACCATCGTCACCTATCATCGACGTAGTGTATCGTTGCCCTTACATTGTCCAGTGTCCACGTGTAAAGATTTAAGATAATGAAGTGAAAATTGTTTTTCTAACGAGCGAGAATTTATAAACGAAAACAAAACCCACTTTATTCCATTCAATTTATTAAATACAACGTTACTTCGGGCGAGTAAACTTGATTTCTCATTTTTAAATAGCAATTAAGTTTGACAATAAAGACGTTTAAAGGATATTTTTCTTATTTTAGCCAAGTTCAACAAAATTGTTTTGTTCACGTCACGTTGCACTACTGCCCGCTTATGAGATTTGTTAATTATTATTTATTATCCAAGAGTACTGCAAAGCCCATTTCCGGGTTTCCTATCTAATGCCTTTTATACCTTTAGCATGATGTGCACTCTGGTGTTAACGGGGTTCGCATAAGTTCAGAAGACACGAAACCAATCGCGTCGCTACTAACTCGCGTCATCGCTCCCGCCTTTTGTAATTTAGATATTACGCTATAGAAAATTATCGTAGCGATTATAAGTGAAATTTATATGTGTGAAGAAGGCCGGCATCCAATCATCGTGCCTGCAGTCCTGGAGACACGAGGCAGATTAATAGAAGTCCAGGTGAGTGCACGATACATATGCATTCCTTCACGTCCTTCTTGTAGCCCGAATTTAGGGCATTTGCAGTATCGCGGAACTTTAAAACCTCCTCGCCATTCGCACCGCACCCTATAAGACAGTCTGTTATTTATTTTAATAGTTCTGAACCAGCAGTTAGATGCCATATTACACGCCATATTTTGGTTCCTCGCTCAGCTTGTAAAAATAGTTTATATCAAGTAAAATACTTACATGATATACTATATCTACATCGAGATTTCATTTATCTACCGACCTCAAACAGGAGGAGGTACATTTTAATTCGACTCTATGTTTTTTTGTTTTTTTTTTGGGTGTTACCTCATAACTTTTTTGCGTGAATCGATTTCGATAATTATTTTTTTTATGAAATCGGGTGCTTCATTGTGGTCTCATATAAATTTGATCAAGGTCTGACTAATAGTTTTTGAGTTATTGTTAATCATTTATATTGAAGTCGGTTGTAAAAAATTTAAAATTAAAAATCATTGAAAAGAAAATAGATCGCAGGATAAATGTTTAATAATTTATACCACAATGGGTGTTTTTTCAAGGATATACTTTTGCTATGCTAAGACAGTTCTATTTACCATCCAGGGCTACATCACCACTTACAATTAGGTGGGACTGTCGTCAAGCAATGGCTTGTGTATGTAAAAAAAAGAAAAAGTCTAAAAAACTATTACACACAAGATTCCCCGTGATATCAACAAAAATAGGGTGCGATTCGAACGTAATTGAGACAGGGCTATTGGCAAACAATTGGCAGCATGAGGCCAATATGAACAGTATTAAATTTCACCCCGCTGTGTTGCGGTAAATGATATATCTTGTTGCGAAGATCATGCGGTTTCGCGGTAAAAAGTAGTGTTTTTTATTTATGTTTTACTATTGATTGAAATGACGTTTATTGCGAAATTGATAATTATTGTATAGTATCTGTTGCAATAACGAGGATATCCATAGTAGAACAAGACTAAGTCTATGTATAAGTAAAGTTAGGCAATTAAGTTAAAGTTACGTAACCCATAATGCGTTCCACTGCTGGGCACAAGCCTCTCCGCCGTCTGACGTGTTTGTGCAAGACATATTGACGGACTTTAGATTCTTATATATGGAAAAGCCATGCTGGAGCTAAGCTGAGCTGGAGCTGGAGTTGTAACACGAATGGGTTTGGCTAGACCGGGGAAGGACCACGCTCTCACAGAATACCAGCGTAAAGTAGCAGCTTAATGCTGTTATGTGTCTTAGTCTTCAGGGCTGACGTCGCATCTGCATTTTGATTCTTAATTGAGGATAGATATAAATGTCTATGGGTAACAGCATCTGCTTACAGGTCGTGTTCCGATATACACTGTGACCACTGTAAGAAAACCATTGTGTCGTTAAATCAGTATAATATTAAGCCGTTACCTTTTAGTTTTTTTTTTAATAGGAGAGGGGACAAATGAGTATCCGGCTCACCTGATGGAAAGTGACTACCGCTGCCCATGAACAACTGCAACACCAGGGGGAATTGCAGATGCGTTGCCGGCCTTATAAAAAGGAGTAGGCTCTTTTCTTGAAGGTCCCAAAGTCGTATCGGTCCGGAAAAATCGCTGATGGTAATCGATTCCACAAGGAAGTTGTGCGAGGAAAAAGCATCTTCTAAATCGCACAGTGGTGGAGCGCCAATCATCCAGATGGTATGGATGGTATCGCAGTTTGTTGTACTGGTTACTGTTTAAAACGGAACGCAGTCCAGTATACTATCATTTGCCATTTTCTGCCGACTTCCAAAAAGGGGACGGTACTCAATTCGACTATATGTCTTTTTTATGTGTGTTACCTCATAACTTCGTAGTGGGTGAATCGATTTCGATGATTCTTTTTTTATATGAAAGCTGATAGTTCTCGTGTGGTCCCAAATGAATTTGATCAAGGTCAGACCAATAGTTTTTGAGTTATTCTTAAATAACTTATATTGAAGTCGGCTGTACAAAATTTTAAATTTTTCAACATTGTTTTCAAATGAAAATATTTATCATGTACATGTTTTATGTTCAACAAGAAAAATTATTATTTGATTGTTGTTGCTTTTAAAACTTAATGTCCGAGTTTATTTTAATAACAATATTAATTAATAATAATAACAATAATTTGTAGAAGCTGTTAAATATCTGGGCGCTGTTATATTTTTATTTGATCACGTGATCAAAGTACTGAGAGCACCTTACCTCAAAGCGCCAGTGGTCGCAGTACAAATATGGCGGCGATTTATGACTTCTATTTCCCTAGGGTACTGCAGCAGCATACTGGCAGTCCATAACGGAACGAATTTTTCACCTATGAGAGCATTGAGCAGTGCTCGCCATGATCCATGCCATGATCTGGTGGACTGTGTGGAGCGAAAATGTTGATCGTAATTATTATTCTATGATTTAGTTCGTAGAAGTAAAAATCTAATTAACATAGTGATGGTTACAAAATTCGTATCGTAGCTATCACTTAGTCTACTTCTGCAGACTATGCGAATGTTTTGCTATAATATTTCTTTTTTTTGTGACCGTTTTGATTTTTTTGGAACGAAGTTCCTTATCAGACGGTATGAATTTGGCGAATGGGGGATAGGCGAGAAAAAATGTAATATTTTTCAATCACGACCCCTTCTGACGTAATGTAGATAGCCTTGGCGGCTATAAGGAAGCGAGATGGAAGAATATCCATCTCTCTCGCACTTTTTCTTATCTTGCCATGAAAGAAATATTATTTTATTTAAAATGACGCTTCATTTTAATAGACGCTAGTAATTCATTTATTTGTATTTGTTAATCAATAATATAATACGTTTATCAATAAATAATGAATAATATCCAACCGAGTGTTCCACGACACTCACGCATGTTTTTTATAGAATATAACGGTGACAAACGAGCATACAACACCTGATGGTAGGTGAATGCTGTGGTACATAGACATCTACATCTATCCTCGATGGATGCAGATGCGTTGTCACGCCTGAGGACTAAGATGAAAAGCCTCGTTTCCAGTAAAAAGCGTCTCCGGTTCTCTACACTCACCATACGAAACACAGCAGTGTCGAGCTGGTATTTTACGCTGGTATTCTGTGAGAGCGTGGTCCTTCCCCGGTCGAGCCGACCCATTTGTGTTACAATCATACTATAGCTGTAGCATGGCTTTACCACGTGAGAACATTATTAAATTTTTCTATATGTCATGAATTAAGTTAGGTTACTTAGTTAACTTATTAACTTAACTTATTATCTTTATACATCATCGTTATAGCCCATCACAAGTTTACTGCTGACCATAGGCCTTCCGCAAGGAATACCACAAAGCACTCTTCCAATTCACCTGTATCTGTCTGTTTCTTGTATACATTAATGACTTACCTTACATAGTAGGGAATAACCATGATATAGTATTATTTGCAGATGACACTTCTTTAATTTTAAAATTAAGTCGACAATTACAAAAATATGACGAAGTAAATAATGCTATATCTAAATTAGTAAATTGGTTCAATGTTAATAATTTGCATTTAAATGGCACTAAAACGAAATGTATGAAATTTATGACTCCAAATGTCAAACAATTAAAAACTAATGTAATTTTAAATGGGGAGGAACTGAGTCTTGTAGATACCACCATTTTCCTTGGAATCATACTAGACGTGAATCTTCAATGGAGCCCCCATATATCAAAACTAGCAAGCAGACTTAGTTCTGCAGCATATTCTGTAAAAAAGATTAGAAGTCTTACCAGTGTTGAAACAGCTAGACTAGTTTACTTTAGCTATTTCCATAGCATAATGTCGTATGGTATTTTACTATGCGGACACGCAGCTGACACTGAAATTATATTTGTTTTACAGAAGAGGGCCATAAGAGCAATTTATGATTTAAAGCCTAAAGAGTCGCTGCAACAAAAATTTAAGGAAATTAATATATTAACCTTGGGCTCTCAATACATTTATGAAAATGTAATGTACGTACACAAAAATAAAAGTAGTTTTACAAAAATAAGTGATATTCATTCTGTAAATACTAACAAAAGGGTAATAATAATAATAATAATAAAAATTCTTTATTTTCTCCACAATCTAAAAACTAATATAGTTATGAACTGGGGTTAACACCAAGGAACAAAATTATTTAGATTGTGAAAGACTGGCGTCTGAGATAGGCTGAAAGCCTGTGTTTCAGAGCACCAGGTCTCTCCTCACAGGATGTAGGTCATATTGGTACAGAATATGATGAAACTAGTAACAAAAAAAAGAGAAAAAAAAGAAGGAAATGTTGTGTGTGTGTGTGTATGTGTGTGTGTGTGTGTGTGTGTGTGTGTGTGTGTGTGTGTGTGTGTGTGTGTGTAAGAGGGTGAGTGTGCGCGTGAATGGAGTATGTGTGTGGGTGTGTGTGTGTGTGTGTGTGTGTGTCGGAGTGGGTGTGGGGTAGTATATTTCCTACCTGATAGGATGAAGGAGAGATTCAGTCTCCTCATAGTTCATAGTCTGCAAATAATTAGAGACTTTAGATTTGCATAACAGTTTTGTAAGAGGAAAGATGTTGAGCTCACGATGTAGTCTATTGTAAAGGAAGGGGCCCAAGAAACAGAAAAATCGTTGTGAGGTCACGGTTTTGAACGAGGCTGAACGTACTACCAGGTGATTTCTCTGGGAAGGCAGTAAAGAGGGATCATAGCTGCAACTACTATGTTGTTTGAGGACAATTAATAAAATAAAGAGTTGGCGCACGGAAAGAACCTCACAATATTGGTAAAGATCGAAGGTTGGTGATAACAGGGGCTTAAACGTACAGACTTTGAGGACCGCTCTTTGGGCTCTTTCCAACTTAATTAGTATTGACTTACTCGCGCCACCCCAGGTTGTTAAACAGTAAACTATAAGTGACTGACAAAGTGCTAAGTAGACTGATCTGACCAGACACGGATCTGCGACTTGGCGAAGATTTTTAAAAACAAACATGAGTTTTCGGAGTCTACAAGCAGTGAGGTTGATGTGGGGCTGGAAGGTCAGTTTACTGTCTATAATAATACCTAAATATTTTGTGGAATCGGTAGAGGTAAGAGGTAGACAGTTACATGAGAAGGAGGGGAGGTCAGAATGGGAATGAGCAATTAAGCGAAAATTGTCAAATGCATTGAGTGGAATGCTGCGAAGGGAAAAGGTGATATACTGAGTTTTTTTGGAATTGAGAGTGAGTAGATTTGTAAGGAGCCAGAGGGAGACTAAGTCTAAACCGGATTGGGCAAGTTGGAAGGTATCTTTCCAGGAGCAGGCTGAGAAAGTTAGCGCGGTATCGTCTGCAAAGGAGATAATCTTACAGCCAGGGATTTTGAGAGAGCAGAGGTCATTGATGTAGACCAAGAAAAGCGTAGGGCCAAGAATGCTTCCCTGGGGGACACCGTAATTCATGGATAGTTCAGAACTCACTTTTCCATTGATAATGACAGCCTGGTTACGGTTTGAAAAATAGCTTCGGAAGAGAGATAGTTGGGTACCTCTGACACCCATTGCCTCCAGCTTGAAACAACAACAGGGTGTCTTTCAATAAGTATTATTTATAATCTATATTGAATAAAAAAGTTTCTGTTTCTATTTCTGTTTCCCTTACCAAGTCATCAATCGATCGAGTTGTCATTACAAACATACATTACAATTTTATTCAATGAGGGCATCCACGACTTTTTCTGCCACCAGGGCGGGGCCACTATAGAGTGAGGTAAAATATTCGACAGATTTCATATCGGGGACGATAATTTCTTAGGAAAATGTAATATTTAAGGTTTCTTTCTGTATTATTAGTTATATTTTATATTAATTACATTAGAAATGAATAAAATAAAGTATAAATATAACTAAAAGAGGACTTAAAAAAAAAAGAGTTATAATGTGCAAAAAATTAAAAATCAAACCACTGACGCATTGTGTTGTGTATTAATATAATACTCTAGATAATGAGAAACTATTATTTAAACCTAATTTCTCAATTAACTGACACTGTGTAACAAAAAACTTTACCTCAGTCACAACTAGCGACATCTGGTGAGTGGACGATTATTAGCCCTCATTGCATGGATAGGTTATGACAATCCTTTCAAAAATGTTTTTTTTAACTGACTTAACGGCTCTGGGTTCTAGCCCTTCTGAGCCTGTTTCAAAAATTAACAAACTTAAGCACCACAGACTGGTGAGGTAAAGGAGCATTAACTATACAGGTATGTGTAGCGCTATGTGCTGTGTGGCAAGTACTGCACCAAAGAGGATAATACTGCGCTTTCCAACTCGGCCCAGCGTTCTGGGTTTTTTTTTTAAGTAAAGTAGTAAACGAACATACAGCCCACCTGATGGTAAGTGGCTATTGCACTCCGTGGACAGCTGCAGCCAACTTCGAACAAAGAAGACCGCAGATACATTGTCATCTCTGAGAAATAAGATGAAATGCCCCACAGCCTGTGATTATACTGACCTTGGATACCCTGTAAGCCGGATTACAATTACAACAATGCAAGCACTGCTACTTGGTGGCAGAAGTAGGTAAGACGGTGGTACAACCGACTTCAGTATAAATTATTAAGAATAAATCAAAAACTATTTTTTTATAGGATAAGGGTGACAAACGTGTATACAGTCCACCTGATGGTAAGTGGTTGCTGCGGCCCATAGACATCTACAACTATCCTCGTTTGCGAATCAAAATGCAGATGCATTGTCACCCGTGAGGACCAAGATGGAATGCATCATTCCCCGTAAAAAGGGCCTCCGGCCACCTGCACTCACCAAGCGAAACGCAGAGGTAGACCTCTACTTCACGCTGGTATTCTGTGAGGTCGTGGTACCACCCCGGTTCGAGCCGGTCCATCTGTGCGACAGCAAAAGCTACCGCGTGGCTCTACCACTGTTTAGTCATACCTTGATCAAATTTATACGGCACCACATGTGAAGTACCAGCTTTCAAATAAAAAAAGAATCATCGAAATCGGTTCACCCAGTAAAATGTTATGAGGTAACACAAAAAACATACTGTTGAATTTATTACCTCCTCCTTATTTAAGTCGGTAGAAAAGAAGATCAAGTAACTTGTCTCGAAATTGCCAGCTCGTGAATTCTGTATGAATTAGTATTTACTTATATATTTAATGTCAATAAAAACGATTGTATTACTCTGTGCAACCGACAATTTACGCGAAAGGCCGCCAATTTTCACCGCAGGGTTGCCAGTAATGAATATTTTGTTTATTGCGTTCCGAAACGCGCCGATTGCACATGTGGCGAGATTGCGTTTGGATGCTTAGAGTGCCCACTTCTGGATGTATTTCACGCATCGATGATAGGGGTGGGTGAATCAAGGGAATAATTAAAAATATAATATGAAACATATATAACAAATGAACTCCATAGATGAGATAAAATTGTGGTAATGGTTTAGGTTTATGGACAAATTACGCTAAATAAAAAATAGCTAAATCAGTGACGACGAAACGCAAACGTTATTGTGATTTAGAACTATTGCCATAGTAAAATGCTATTTATTTTCTTAACCTGAACCAAAGTCCAGAACATAGGCCTCCCAAAAGATTGCCTCATAATGGGAAAATTTATAAATATTTGCCATAGTTGCCACGCTTGGCAGGAGGTTTCGCAACCACAGTTTTATTATTTTCATTTGTTATCAGGAAGACGCTGATTCTTTACACCCACGGGATGATATGGAGAAGTTGATTACGTTGTAGAGCCACGGTGCAGTTATGTTATGGTTGTATATTATAGTTGTCTATATTGGGACCGGGTAGGACCAAGCTCTACCAAAATACCAGGGTAAAATAACCAGCTTAATGCTGCTGTGTTCCGTATGATGAGTGTATAGATCCAGAGACCCTTTTTACTGGAAACGAGACATTCAATCTTAGCTCTCAGGGGTGACAACGCATTTGCATTTTGATTCTTAATCGAGGATACATGTAGATTCATACGTGGTAGAGCCATGCTGCAGCTATATTAGTAGTATAGTTGTAGCACGAATGGGTTGACTTGACCGAGGAAGGACCACGCTCTCACAGAATACCAGCGTTAAATAGCAGCTTAACATTGCTGTGTTTTGTATGGTGAGCGTAGAGAACCGGAGACCCTTTTTACTGGAAAAGAGGCATTCCATTTTAGTCCTCAGGGGTAACAACGCATCTGCTATTTGATTCGCAAACGAGGATAGATGTAGATGTCTTTGGGCCACAGCAACCACTTACCATCAGGTGGACTATGTGCTCGTTTGTCACCCTATCCTTTAAAAAAAAGATGTCTATGGGCCACAGCATCCACTTACCATCAGGTAGACGGTGTGCTCGTTTGTTACCCTTATTATATATAAAAAATAGTGAATATTGTTACATTGCTACCACATGGTAAATCTAAACTTGCTATTTGTGTTGGTTAACCGATTCGTTGCGGCACCAATTTTCGACAACTTTTAACTGTGGCGGCG
Organism: Parnassius glacialis; assembly: GCA_033319125.1. Classification (NCBI taxonomy): domain Eukaryota; kingdom Metazoa; phylum Arthropoda; class Insecta; order Lepidoptera; family Papilionidae; genus Parnassius; species Parnassius glacialis. The sequence goes on along the minus strand of JAVANC010000029.1, from coordinate 6,095,322 downwards.
AACAAATATTTCATGACACGCCTGGCGTGTCAACCTCCACGCCTATTGTGTCACCAGTCATGTGTAAAATAATTATCTTTTTTTATGCTTTTTTCACTTGTTTAGACCTAATGAAGTTTAGTTGACATCAAACATCAGTTACAAACGGAAGGATACTTGTTTTTAGTGGGTAACTACGTGTTTTTCTACGTGTTTTCTTTTAAATTGAGAGTAAGTGACTTTTTTTATGCAGAGATTTATGACAAAAAATAGTACAAAAAGTAGGTACAGCTAAATCACCCTGGAAAACCTTGGTTTTTATTAAATTAAATTTTCACCTAATAATAATATTTGTAAATATCAAACAATCAAGAACCTTAATTTGCAAAAAAATACGGTTTATGATTCATTAATATTTACAAATGTTAAATATTATTTAATATTATACTTACAAACGTGTGTATTATATATACAACTTGTCCCAAAATTCAACGATAAGCCAACAGCGGAGGATAGACCTGCCCCGGACTAATCGGGGAAAAAAAGAAAAATAATATATCCCAATTATATTTTAAGTTATACTCGTATAAAAAAAATAAAATTCTTCAGAAATTGAGACCGTTTATGATATTTTTCACTACCATGACCACAATTTTTTTAATATTTTTTCTTTTTTTTTATATGCAACCTGAATAGTACTGCTATCTACCACAATTCTTAAAACTCCAGAATAACTCTTGTTTTATCACGAAAATTAATGAAACTTATTTTATTCCCTAAATTTTTTGAAGACTTTTACTTTTAACCAAATTTAACTTATCGTGGTGTAAAAAAAAAGTATGAACACTAGTATGGCAAGTTTTTTTAAAAATTGACGCAACTAACCAACATTCCAAAATGGTATAATACTCTAGGAAAACAAGTTATAAAAAAATATGGGCCTATTATTTCTAAACAGGGGTCAAATTCCTTAAATTGTAATTGTCAGTAATCACTTTTACTACATGCCCAAAATGGGTTCCTGTTACAATTTCTAGGAATTCGAATGGGGCATTAATACCTTAGATGTTAGAGAGAGATAGATAGACAGAGATATTTACGTTAAAAAGAGATAACAACAAGGCAGGTAGAGAAGCTGTTATTATTCTCAGCAAGTCGGTTCAGTACGCTCTGCTCCTTTGTTTACTGCGCACCGTTCCCAATTTAACTTACGTGGCCCTCGTACATACTATCGACTTTTAGCTTGGCTTTTTGGACTGGAATCGACCTGCAAACTTAACTGACCTGGCATTATTTGGACTGGAAGTGATCTGCAAACTGAACTGACCTGGCATTATCTTGGACTACGATTGTGTGTTTTGTGATTTAGAGTTCTGGCGCATTTTGGACTGTTTGGCGTTTAACATGCCGCAACCGTAAACACCACAGGAATACGCTAATATGCATTTAATCTATGGAGAATGCCGATGTAATGCTAACGCTGCTAGCAGACTGTATCGAGAAAGATACCCAAATGCTCAAAAATATCCTGATTATCGAGTGTTTACTAATGTGCATCAAGCGTTTTCGGAGGGTCGTATGCCATCCAATAGGAGAAGCGCTGGAAGACCTAGATTGGATCGTGATGAAGAAGTTCTCAATGAGATAGAAAATGACTCGACTACTTCGGTACGTGCCATAGAAGAAGCTACAGGAATCCCGAAAAGTTCTGCACATCGAAAATTAAAACGTCACAAGCTTCACCCATATCACTACAGGCGTGTGCAGACGTTATTACCGCGGGACTATCCGCTATGGGTCACGTTTTGCCGTGTAATGCTGCAAAGGCACAGTGAAGATCCCCACTTCCTAGACAAAAGTCTATGTTCGGATGAAACAACGTGCAAGAAAGATGGGTATTTAAATCTTCACAACCTACATAGTTGGAGTAATGAAAATCCACACTTGATGAAACAAGACAAATCTCAATATCAATTCAAGGTTAACCTATGGACCGGCATATTAAATGGAAAAGTAATTGGGCCCTTTGAGTTACAAGGAAACTTAGATGGCAATAGTTATTTAAACTTTTTACAAAATGACTTGCAAGAATTGTTAAACGACGTGCCCTTAAGTGATCTTCAAAACATGTGGTTCCAAAATGATGGTTGCCCAGCACATTATGCCCGTCCTGTGCGAGAATATTTAAATCAAGAGTATCCAGGGCGTTGGATCGGGCGACTTGGTCCTATCTTATGGCCACCCCGTTCACCCGATTAGAACCCCCTGGACTTCTTCTATTGGGGTTGTCTTAAAAGCAGGGTCTACTCAAAACCCATTGTGACATTGGACGAGCTTCGTCGAAATATCTGCTGGCTGCTGATTACATTAATAGCAGAAGATATGCAAGACAAATAAAACGATCATTTTTAAGGCGATGTCGTGCATGTATTAATGCTGGTGGCAAACATTTGCTATAATGTTAATAATTTAATAAATTACACGTGAAACTGTTTGTACCATTTGTTTTGAAATATTAAACATTTTTCAAGAACTAATACTTTTATTACACCCGACCGTCATTTGGCCCCTGTTAAGAAATAATAGGCCCATATTTTTTTATAACTTGTTTTCCTAGAGTATTATACCATTTTGGAATGTTGGTTAGTTGCGTCAATTTTTAAAAAAACTTGCCATACTAGTGTTCATACTTTTTTTTTACACCACGATAAGTTAAATTTGGTTAAAAGTAAAAGTCTTCAAAAAATTTAGGGAATAAAATAAGTTTCATTAATTTTCGTGATAAAACAAGAGTTATTCTGGAGTTTTAAGAATTGTGGTAGATAGCAGTACTATTCAGGTTGCATATAAAAAAAAAGAAAAAAATATTAAAAAAATTGTGGTCATGGTAGTGAAAAATATCATAAACGGTCTCAATTTCTGAAGAATTTTATTTTTTTTATACGAGTATAACTTAAAATATAATTGGGATATATTATTTTTCTTTTTTTCCCCGATTAGTCCGGGGCAGGTCTATCCTCCGCTGTTGGCTTATCGTTGAATTTTGGGACACTTTGTATATATATATTATAATGTAAAGTCGATTTGAAAACGTCTAAACAGCAAGAATAGCAAAACAAGTGTTTTTAAAAGGATACAAACGCCGGCGCTATACGGCGGCGGATTGACGAAAGACTATTTATTAGCGAACTTTTTTTATGCATGAATGGTTTCAAACTGTTTCAAGCAAAAATAAACCTTATACCATATCACAAGAGCACATAGTATTTCGTAGGTCTATTCGGTCATGATATTAATAAGACGGCAGTTCAACCATTATTAGCAAATTTAAACAATAAGACAAACGCATTGTTTTTTTTAACAGGAGACTTGTTTTCCAGAAATTTGTTTAGAACTTGAGTTTATGAGCGATCGCAATGAGTGCTATTATTTGTTACTTATTAGACTATTTTTCCACAACATGATTGAAAACCCACAAAGTAAAAAGAGTACCATCTACAAGTTAAAAAATGTTTGTCAACGACTAAAAATTTCAAATTTTCAAAATATCCAGAATTGAAGCTGCAGATATGAACTACTTGCAAAATAATATTTTGTTCTGGATAAATTTTCCAAAAACGAAATTCGAGCGAGTTACAACGATTTAAAAAAAGACACGACTCGTGTGTCATACGCCACATACAAAAGTAATCGATGGCACGCCTGGTGTGTCATCCGCACTGAACGGGTTAATAATTAACCAATGTTATAAATAAAATAACAATAATTTAAAATTGAAAATTTTGTACATTCGACTTCAATATAAATTATTAAGAATAACTCAAAAACGATTGGGCAGACCTTGATCGTTGATATGGGACCACATGAGAATCACCATCTTTCACATAAAAAAAGAATCATCTAAATCGGTTCACCTAGAAAAAAGTTATGAGGTAACACACAAAAAAACATACAGTCGAATTGAGCCTCCTTCTTTTTGAAGTCGGTAGATAATGACAACTGACAATGGCAAATTCTCTATATCTCTTATAAGGCAGTCTATGGCAGTATATGTATATATTACACATAAAAAAACATAGTCGAATTGAGTACCATCTCCTTTTTGAAGTCAGTAGAAAATGAGAATTGCTCTACAATACATCAGTATAAAGAAATATATGTATTCTTCATAGTTTTTTTATAAATATGCATAATAAGTTAAAATACCAGTGTAAAAAAAGAATAATATAATATAGTATATAACATTGGTTAAAAATGTTGATGATCACGCTTAAGGTCGAGGCTTTTTGGTAAATTATATTCCTTTCTGCTACCGTGCCACGAAGCTTTCATGCTAGTGTTGGCCAAGTACTTGGAAATGTCGATTATTTGTTGTAAAATTGTATCGATATTATAAAGTGTAAGTGACAGTACGCTAATGATCGCGAACCACTTCTATCTTAAGATATGTCGGTTAGTTAAGATATATCATTCCCATTCATTTTCATAGTTTTCTATTAGAGTTAACGATTGTAGAAATTGAACATGACTAACCACACTGTAGTTGTAATGCATAGCATTAAAAGTATTACAAGTGCATTAATAGCGTTGTTATATTCATTTTTGAAGTAACAAATAAGATAATTCGAACCATTTGAATCAATACAGTTTTGAAAAAAATTACAATAATCTTTATCGTTACTGATGATAAATAATCATAACCTTTTTATGCCATAAAAATGACAAACGAGCTAACATTTCAACTAATGGTGAGTGTGCATCTGTTCATGGACTACAGTGTAAGTACACTGTAGTCCATGAACACATGCAACTAACATCCAAGAAAGAAAAAACTAAAGATGCCATTGTCACTCTTGACGAATTAGCAAACTACATATGTATATTCGAACTTCGTTACCTTTTTTTCTCATTATTAGTTTACTTTTGGTGCACTACCTCCTATATGTTTATCTCTGCTTAGCCTAATGGTTGATTGGGAAAGAATGCCTTAAGGCATTAAGTCCGCCATAGGTACGGTTTTTCTTATGTACATAAAAGTTTAAATAAATAAATAAAAAATGAATAAAACTTATTACAGCCTGTGATTTTACTGGATCTAACTGAACCACAGTACTACAATTCAAATTATGTTATTTATTATATATATATATATATATATATATATATATATATATATATATATATATATATGTGATAATAATAAAAATATTAATGTTAAAAGAAATCACGATTAGGTCGTAGACTTACATTTACTATTTGGTAGGACCCAAACCCTCCAACCTCTTACCCATAAATGAGTCAAACAGCAGTACATGCATTGATGTGTTCCAGTCTGAACAGTAAAGAGAACTAGTATAATTACAATTTGTAAGGCATTCCATCTTAGTCCTCAGATGTGACAACACATTTGTAGTCTTCTTTATTTGAAGTTGTTGTAAGTTCACAGCACAGCACAACAAGAAAGCAGTTCATAGCTAGCATTTTTTTATAGGATAAGGGCGACAAACGAGCACGCAGTCCACCTGATGGTAAGTGGTTGCTGCGGCCCATAGACATCTACATCTTTCATCGTTGTCACCCGTGAGGACTAAGATGGACTGCCTCATTTCCAGTAAAAAGGGCCTCCGGCCACCTGCACTCACCAAGCGAAACGCAGAAGTAAACCTCTACTTCACGCTAGCATTGTGCCTATAACATAGTGAGTGGGTGTCTTGTCACAATAGTCATACTTGTCAGGTGGATTAGCGCTAGCAGCAGATGCTACGTATATTAGGTTGTATCACCTTTGGCATCCATTTCACAGAATTCATAATAATCGGCGATAGTTAGCAGCATCTCTAGTGATATTGCCATTCCATCTTTCGCGAGTTCGGCGAACTCTTGGAGTCCATACTACGTCATTCCTCTCCAGTTTAGCAGCCTTTCAGAGGCTGTGTTTGGTAAAACCTATTTTTTTTACCTGTCCTTTTTAATTTTATACCATATTCTACCTTCATTAGAGAGTAAAGTGATTCCTTCTGTAACTGAATTCAGCAATTGTTACTAGAGTAAATATACTATTTGGGATTTGAAATTTATTTTGTCTATGAAGACGTTTTTATTTCACTTTGCGAGCAACGACGCGACGCTGTAGCATAGTACTCATTAAAACGTAGTATTATTTTTTATATACTCTTTGGTATACATTATGCTTGACAATGAAACCTATACGTACCTTTTAAATTGGACGAGGCTTATACGAGGGTGGATTGAAAAGTACACGGCCTAACACAGATCCATTCAATTCTAAAAATCAAATCTACCCACATTATTTAGTTCAGTTCAGACTAGTTCATTGTGTGAAGTTCGAAACGTGTGCGATAATTAGTTGTGATTTTATAAATTTATTAACAAAGTAATCGGACATAATTTCCGCGAATGGAGCAAATCGAGCAGCGTGCCGTCATTAAGTACATCCATAAGAAGGGGCTCTCATCAAAAACCATCCATGATGACATGGTCAGTACATTAGGCGATTGTGCTCTGTCATATTCATCCGTCAAAAATGGATAGCAGAATTTAAGCGTGGTAGAGAGAGTGTGAAAGATGAACCCCGCTCTGGAAGGCCTTCGACGTCAACTACTGACGAAAATATTAAAAAAGTACTTGATTTAATAATGGGAGACCGCAGATTAAAAATTAGAGAGATAGCCGAGATTATAGGCACTCTTATGAACGAACTCAAAACATCATTGTCAACGAGTTGGGTTTCCACAAGGTGTCTGCGAGGTGGGTTTTGCGACTGCTTTCAGTTGAACAAAAAAGGACGCGATTGACTATTTCATGCGACTGTTTGGAGTTATTTGAAGCCGATGCAGATGATTTTTTGAATCGTTTTGTTACTATAGACGAAACATGGGTTCATTACTGTACACCGGAAACAAAACAACAATCAAAACAGTGGAGAAGACCTGGTTCACCACCCCCTAAAAAGGCTAAGTCGATTTTGTCGGCAAATAAGGTGATGGCTTCAGTATTCTGGGACTCGAAAGGTGTGATTATGATTGATTATCTTGAAAGGGGTCATAAGGGGACTATAAACTCTGATTACTGCTGCACCTTACTACGTCGTTTACGAGAAGAAATAAAAGAAAAACGTCGAGGAATGCTCAGAAGAAAAGTCCTGTTTCATCAAGATAACGCCCGTGTTCATACGTCAGTACAGTCAATGGCTGAAATTCACAACTGTGGCTTTGAACTGTTACCGCATCCGCCGTATTCACCTGATCTGGCACCATCAGACTTCTTTCTGTTCCCTAACCTAAAAAAGCACTTAGGAGGTCAAAGATTTTCGACAAACGACGAGGTCAAAGCAGCTGTAGGCGCATATTTTGACTCTAAGGAAGAATCATTTTTTTTCAACGGTCTAAATGCTTGGAAGGGGAGGTGGCAAAAGTGTATTGAACTTGATGGTGATTATGAAGAAAAATAAAAATATAACTGATTTAGTATGTGTTTATTTTCTTGGTTAGGCCGAGTACTTTTCAATCCACCCTCGTATTTAGTAGTAAATTGTTGCACAATGATGAAGGCACTATTAAAAAAATATAATTCGTGTTTCACAGAAACGACGTAGATATAATTCCAAATTACGCGTGCACATTCCTAGCGTTCTTAATCAAAGAGATTTATTGCCGAACGCTTACTATAAAATGGACATAAAATATCGCGTCCAATTTGTACAAATTATACAAATAAAAAATAAACTTGCCACGATCCGATTTAAGTAACGAGAGATATAATAAAATTTCTGCGTTTTGCTACCTATCTTTAGCTTTTTATTTTTGAGTTACCAGTTCTAGATCTAACAAAGGAAACTGGCACAATACGTGATAACTTACGCTTTTTTACAAATCAATATATCCCTGGTACTGCGGATTTTCACGGGCGACTCCTCTTTTAGAAACATTCTGCTTTCCTATCATCCAGTGACCCAGGCGACGGTTGCCACTTGCGTTACACTTGTGAACAGGTGTTGCTTCTTTCTACATGTTTAAACAAATACAGTAGGGAAGTGGAGACGTCAATTGAAATACTCTTTATGAGCTGTCTAATTATACTTTTTTTTATAGAAATTGTATGAGAAATGACGTCATAATTTCTAGTAGGTAATCAAGGCAGCAACCTTTACATATTTGTATTCTTTTATCGTTTTTACATGTGGTGGAATCTTGCTGCAGCTATATTATGGTTGTAGCACACATGGATGGACAGGAGGAGGACAATGCTACACAGAATACTAGCGTGAAGGTAAAGAACTAAATACCCTTTTCGAAACAAGGCTTTCCATCTTAGTACTCAGGAGTGATAACGTATCTGCATTTTGATTCTTAATCGAGGGTAAAGATGTCTTTGCCTGACACCATTCCTTTACCTGCAGGTATAGTGTAGCTAGTTTATCACCCATACTCTATAAAAAAAAAAACTATATTTTAAATGAATAACAATTCAATTAAACTAAAAACTTGGATCACTTAGTATATATGCTCTAAGTCTAAACTGGAAAACCAACCAAGTTTTGAGACTAAAAGTGACAAATTCAATTTTCGATCTAATAAAAATACTGTGCAGTGGCGGTATAAGAATATTTTCTATCCCATATCATCAGTGGATGTCGTATGAAGCGATAGAGTTAAGCTAAACCAGGAGTTGGGTAGCAGCATTTTCCTGATGCATAATAATAAAAAAACTGCATTTCCAAAACACGTTTGCCAAGCGTGGCAATTATTGCAAATACTCATTATGCTATGAATGCATGGGGTTGGCTTATGTTCAGTTGTGGACTTTTAACAAACTGTAATGGTAATGATAATGTGATGTAATTTATCATGATGTCTACCACCTAACATTTATATATTAGGTACATAGAATACTGTAAATTTCAGTACGCATGCAACCCGGGTTCGATCCCTGCCAGCACCGGAATCAACCACTTGTTCAGCTGTTAAGAAAACAGTGCATGTGTAAAGCAAGCAAGCAAGCAGTAGAGTAAATCCTTGTCAGCTTTGAGCATAGGCGCAGAGTAGCCAGCCTCTCGTTGTTCTACAGGATGCATTTCTGAGAATTTAAGCAGGAATTACTTGCCTTAATTCCTCCCTTCCCTTTTGTATGAAATCTGTCAATTACTTTGTTTACAATATTTAGTTTATTTTTGGAACGAAGTTCTTTATCGGACGGTACGGGTTTGGCAGATGGGAGCTAGGCGACAAAAAGTGTGAGATTGTTTCGTCACAGGAAATGAGATGGAATAATATCCATCTCCCTCGCACGTTTTCTTATCTTGCAATGAAAGAAATATTATATTATTTCAAATGCCTCTTCATTTTAATAGACGCTAGTAATTCATTTATTTATGTATTTGTTAATCAATAATATAATACCTACGTTTATCAATAATAATATACTACGCAAGGCACTTCTTTCGAACCGAGTGTTCCTTGACACTCACGCATTTTTATACTTTACTAGATGTCGTTGTGTCCAAAGCTTGTGTTGATTATATCGCGTTGTAAAGATTTAGTTCAAATAGTAGGTACATATAAGGTTTCTTTACAATAATATTCGGTGCTTTTTGACTCCTAGCTCCTAGCTGAGTTTCATTTCATGAACCCTATCTCCTAGCGGCTATATTTGGGATTTATACATTATACACCCTTTCACCATTGGATTAACAAGTGTTTGGCCTTCACCCCTTTGTTGTTGATGTTCCACGCATTCGAACCAAACGGTTTGCTTCGTCTTTGGTAATGCGTACAGCAAAAGAGTGGAATGATTTACCAGCGTCAATGTTGCCGGCCGATTAATATCTGCATGTCTTCAGGACACGATTGAATAGGCTTTTGTTACTACTTGTTACTTGTCAGCTGGGATTGTAGTGAGGATGTTAATGCTATGTTAGGCTATTGGGCGTAGTGGTTTAGCATTTGGCTACGACATAGCCGGTCGCGTGTTCGAATCCCACATAACAAATATTTTGTGTGATCAATTAATTATTATTCTAGCAGTGCGATTGTGTAACTCTTGGGGAAAATCAATCCGCAAGTGCGTGTGTTATGTTTGATGGTGGTGTAAGATTACCCACTACCTCATATTGCCCCGTGGGTGTAGTAAGAGATGACAGAGGGAAACAAATCAGGAGATAGGCGGCAGCGTCTCCGTAATAGCGATTTTTTTATAGTATAGGGTGACAAACGAGCACACAGTCCACCTGATGGTAAGTGGTTGCTGTGACCCATAGACATCTACATCTATCTTCGTTAGCGTATCAAAATGTAGATGCGTTGTCACCCGTGAGGACTAAGATAGAATGCCTTTTTTCCAGCAAAAAGGGTCTGCGATTCTCTACACTCACTATACGAAACAGCAGTATTCAGCTGCTATCTTACGCTGGTATTCTGTGAAAATAACAACTAAAAAAAATGTGGTTGCCAACTCGCTTGCCACGCGTCGCAACTATGGCAAATATCCCCCATATGAGGCAATCTATGGAGGAGGCCGGAGTGCAGCAGTGGACTCCGGCCTCCTCCATTATTATGTAACGGTAATATACAAATACAAAAAGGATACAAAAAGCCATTTAATCGTATAACCGCGGCGTCAGAGAATCCCCAAAGGAAACAAAGAAAAACGAAAACAGAAGAAGAGCGAGTGCAACTTAATAATATTGAAAAACTTTTTTTTATAGGAGAGGGGGCAAACGAGCACGCGGCTCACCAGATGGTAAGTGACTACCGCCGCCCATGAACAACCGCAACACCAGGGGAACAAGGGGAATTGCAGATGCGTTGCCGGCCTTTTAAAAAGGAATAGGCTCTTTTCTTGAAGGTCCCTAAGTCGTATCGGTCCGGAAAAATCGCTGATGGTAATCGATTCCACAAGGAAGTCGAGCGAGGAAGAAAACATCTTCTAAATCGCACAGTGGTGGACCGCCAATCATCCAGATGGCGTGGATGGTTTCGGGAGTTCTGCCGCGATGTGCGTTCGTGAAATTGGCGGCTGGGATTAATCCGAACAATTCCTCAGCACTCCCCTTGGTAAATGCGAAAGAAAATGCAAAGAGATGCAACATCTCTTCGCAGCGCCAATGAATCGAGCAATGCAAACTGGCAAATATTTCCCCTTGTCTCCTTTGAGGCAGTTTATGGGAGAGGCATGTGCAGCATTAGATTTTGAAGTCATAATAATAATTTCCTATATATACACGAGTACCACACATTAAATAAAGCTTAATTTACAAATTTTATTGCGTGTAATTTGACTTAAATGGGCGTTGTAAGGCACCCGAAACGTCGGGATTTAAAAATAAGTCGAATTAAATGCAGCAAAATCCATAAAATTAGTTTTATTGAATTCTGTAATGAATTGACGAAATAAAAAAGACATTATAAAGATGTTAAAGTAAATAAATATAAGACTTACATATATTTATTTACTTTAATTAATTTATACTTTATTGTACAATACCTTAATAAAAAATGTTACAAAGGGCGGATTTAATGCTATCGGCATTCTCTAGTACAACTACTTAAAAATCTTAAAAAATCCTTTTATTAATTTTTCTAAGCTTCCATTAAAATAATCCAGATAGGTACACAATAAGTATCATAATATTGCGTCTATGCCAACGGTATTTTTTTTTATTTGTTTCTTAAAAAAACGTTACCCCCACACTAGGATTTTCTCCTGTATCGTGGAGGCAGTTTACAAACATATATTGCACAAGGAAAAACATCCAGACCCGGAACAATTATTTGTAGGCCGTACAAATACTTGTTCCGTGCGGGATTCGAACCCGCGGCCCCAAGCGTTGCAACTCATTGCTAAGCCACTACGCCACGGAGCCGTCAATATTAAAAAAAAAAACTTTACTCTTCACAGAGTTAAAGTGCACGGTATTACAACAAGCTATTGTATCAATTGATGAAGGTCAGATGTTTCTGTATCAAGAAACAAAAGAAAGTAGGGAAGAGCGCGAAGAATGCTGCCGTGTTAGACGGTTTCCTGATCGACGCGCCATTTCTTTGTCATGCCAGTCAGTCAACTGGGGAGTTGTGGAAATAATGTGGTAGGTGCCACAAATAAAAAAAATTATAGTAAATCAGAAAAAAAACTACTAGTAGGTATCTCTCTTACAAAGCAATAAGGACCGTGGCCGAGCTCACTTGACTACTCTAGCGCCATCTATTATCTATCTACGGAAGCGGTTGCGATGTATATCGATATGAAAATTTGACGCGCTAAATACATCGTTCTTTATTTAATACATTTCCATAGATGTCGCTACATGGTACCGCTAAGTAAGATTGACGAAGTCATTGGGCTCTAGTTAAACACATAACGGAAACTGAACTAACTCACACAACGTGTCACACATTTACGACAAAACCAACTTCGAAAGTTACACAATCGTACTGCAAATTGGGATATCCTGGTGCGATTTATGTATGCGTAAAGCCTCTACGATACACAAGAGTCTCACTCTCTAATACACAAGAGACTTCTAGTGTTGGGCCCAGAACAGCAAATAAGATGGACGGAGTACATTACAAGTGACGTGGAAAACAAACCAAAACCATGCCCAACTTTTTTTTATAGACTAAGGGTGACAAACGAGCACACAGTCCACCGGTTGGTAAGTGAATACTGTGGTCATGAACACACGTGCATTCAAATGCAGATCCTCCATCAAAATGCAGATCCGTGTCTAGTTAAAAGGTTCTAGGGTTCTTTACCCTCAACAAACGTTAAACAACGTCATAAAGCTGCTATTTAACGCGGGTATTCTGTGAGAGCTTGGTCCTACCAGTCCTACCCCGGTCGAACCGAATTATTATAAATAATATAACGCATGTTATTTATTACTTATTGTACTGCACTCACACACATACGACCTAAATCATTTGGTACCATCGACATGGTTTCAGCACTGGACTTTTACGAGATGTTAAAGAAAGTCACATCCTGCTTCTTGCGTGTTGGAAGTTGAGCACGGTTTATCTCATGTGTTTGGGTAAATTGGGAGTGTTTGAAGAAAACAAAAAACTTTTCCTCGAACTATTTATTGTTAGTATGTTACTTATCGCTTACTTTTTGATTGATTGCAGGAAATCGCTGGAATAGAAAACGGATTTAATTAGAATAATTAATCAAGTTAAGTAATCTTTTTTAAGTCTACATCTGGATGTAGATCTTTTCACGAACATGCTTTTTTATAGGATAATGGTGACAAACAAGCATACAGTCTGACTTATGGTAAGTGGTTGCTGTGGCCCATAGACATCTACATCTATCCTCGATTACGAATCGAAATGCAGACGCGTTGTCATCCGTGAGGACTAAGATGGAATGCCTTGTTTCCAGTAAAATGGATCTCCGGTTCTCTACACTCAGCATACGAAACACAGCAGCAATGAGCTACTATTCAACGCTGGTGTTCTGTGAGAGCGTGGTCCGTCCCCGGTCGAGCCGACCCATTCGTGCTACATCTGTACTACTTGTAGCCGGTGGAAGTAAAAGGGGAGAGGAATATAATATGTTTTTAAAAGAAAATTATATGAGCATACCCGTAGCCTACAAAGTTGAGTCAACTTATCTATACTAATATAATAAAGCGGAAGAGTATTTTTGTTTTTTTGTTTGTTTAAACGCGCTAATCTCTGGAACTACCAGTCCGATTTGAAAAATTATTTTTGTATATTATAGCCAGATTCACGTGGAATAGTGTAGGCTATCTAGCATTAAGCTATATTACTCAGCTAGCCTTAAATATGGATACTTGTTAAGCAAGTCAGAAGAAAAAGCACTCCCGAAATGATTTATCCGCGTACGCTCGTGTTATCTTTAGGGATACGTAAATACAATGTTCTAGAAAAAAATAGACCTTTACTCTGTCTAAAAAAAAGTCCGCGAAATTATATGTCATCTTATACATAAGCCATAATTTGGTATTATGTGACAAAGAAATATTGAAAATTTAAAAGTGATTTATGGGTGTTATTATTAGGCATGGCCTATTTATCCTTACGAACGAAAGTTACTTCATCATCAAGACAATTTTATGAAGATAAACTTTGTTCTTTATACCATGTTATTTGGACGCATAGTTTAAGAGATAATGTAAAATTAAAATAATTCTACACTTGGCTGGGCGCGCGAACGACGCTTGTGCAATAAAGAATAAATAAATAAATAAAATATAGCTGCAGCATGGCTCTGCCACGTTTAAATGTGGTTATGGTAATAAAAGGTGGTCAATAATGCTAACTGATGTTTTAGGCAAGTGGGGTTGGGTATCTGCTAGTGTGACACATATCCCTCCCCCTCCCCCTATATGCAATGCTTGGTTGATAACCGTAGTTTTTTAGTTGTTAGGAAGACGCTAATCAAAAACTAACTGCTGAACATAGGCCTCCCAGCACATGTGCTATAGATAAGAATGAGCGGGAATATGCGAAATTTTTCTTCAAATTAGGGATGGGCAAGTGAAAAAATATATCGATATATTTTTAAGCAGTATCGATATATACCGCGTGATAAATATTGATTTATCGTCATGTTTTGCATGATGTAATAGGAAAATTTTATTACTGGCGGTTGGACTTAAAAAAAGGACAACAGCTTATGAATGCTTTTGTAGCTGCTTTTGCTGCTTGATGTTTTGTCGATTAATACAACATTTTAAAATATATCGAAATTGATACGGATTCGACTCTTCTACTCTTAAATAAATATCGTTAAACCGATATACCGCGACTAAAAATGTCGACGATATAAGCATATCGATATATTTGAGAATATATCGATATTTCGATATATCAATATATTTTACTCAAGCCTACTCCAAATGTTAACCACACCTGCATTCGACACGGGAAGCACGTGCCGCATGCAGGTGTGGTTACTAACCAACGAGGCAATGACGATGTGTATCATCACTATAATTAGTTTTTTTTTGTTGTTTTGAAATAACGGTTCACTACACGCACTCACCACAGCCCAACACAAGCCCATTACTGCACATAGGCTTCCGCCATAGATTTGTTAAAGTACGGTCCTGAGCCACCTGTGTTATTCATCAGGTCGTCGCTTCATCTAATAGGGGATCACTCAACACTACGCCAAGAAGAGGCTGCCAACCTAGAACCGGACGATCCTTTCCCACTTCAGCTTTCTGATCCGTTGGGCTATGTCAGTTACTCTTGTTCTTCTGCTGATATCCTCGTTTCGGATTTAAGTGATTGCTACTAAAGTTAGAAAGTAACAGCCTGTATATGTTCCACTGCTGGGCACATGCCTCCTCTCATTTCTGAGAGAGAGAGAGAGAGAGGGAGAGAAATTTTAGGGCAAGAATAATGTCCGCCGCGCTGCCCCAATGCGTGTTGGCGAACGTGACATGTCGTCGATATGTTTTTCTCGAACATGCAGGTTTCCTTACGATGTTTTCCTTCACCGTCGAGCACGTGGTAAATCAGTACTTGAAATTGCGATTAACAATTTTATTGGTGCTGGCGGGGATCGAACCCGGGTTGCTCGCGTACTGTGAAATTTACAGCGACCGCTTAGCCCCCGAGTTATCACCGCTTGCTACTAGCTTGAATTTTTTTTAATTTAAATAACGGGTTTTAATTTGACATACGACTCATTCCAGGAAAATGGATGCTTAATTAATGGAAATAAAAACGTGTTGCTCTTGACATACAATAATTATTACGTATTTTTTTTTTCCAAAACCCAATAAATATAACTAACAAAAAAACATTTAGTTCATCGATCAAAAGTTTACAATGTTGCCTCATTTTAATGTTTTCTCATAAAAACTACCTATCAAACGTTATGAACTGTCAAAAATGCGGCAATTTCCGGTCGGTAAACATTTTCTGGCCGTATTTAATCTGTTTATAGTACATTCAAGGAAAAAATATCAAATTATTCATAGAGATCCTTTTTCTGGCTTTTGTAGCCTATATTATGTTCATTATTCATAGTAAACAATTGACTGTCGTTGGTCTAGCGATCGTTAATACAGTTACTGATCATGATATCCCAGGTTGTCATATTATAGAAGATGTCCAACATATGCTAGTAGAATGTGTCAAATATCAAAGGGGAAAAAAATCATTCATTTTCATATTCTTACCACATTGATTCATTCTTTCTAAATAGCATTTGTGTAACAGGAACAAGTTAGGTTACGATAAGGCCGACATATCCTTGTAGGATAAAAGCCTTTTTAAATAAAGATAGATAATAAAAAAAATATCCTGGGTTAGAAGCCCAGGACGGGCCATTATCAGTTATTGGGTTTCCCGCCAAGAAATTCTCTTCACGGTGTTTACCCCCTGCCGCGGAAACCACATTGCGTTGGCCCTGCGCCTGATCTCTCTCTATGAGAGAATAGAAAGTGCACACGCTCGTGCACTATAATCCTGTCCTACGCATAGAATAGAATAGAATACAATTATTTTTTATTCAATATAGATCACATGTGTAATTCTTATTGAAAGTCATTTTTTACTTTACCAATGGTTCGAAAAAAATAACCTCTGTCCTGGGAAGAACCAGCAAGAAACCCAGCGGGACTTTTTTTTTAAAGCAAATTTTACAATAATGGTTGTACTAACTATATAAGTACAAAATTTATTTTAGAAACAGCTTGGAAGCGATCACCTCATTGCCAGGGGTTATTATCAACCATGTATTCATTTATACTATAATAACCCTTTTTATACAGTTTCAACTTAACAAAACATTTAAACTTGCAAATGGAGAGAGCCTGTACACTTTCCGGGACCTTGTTGTAATAGCGTATACATTGCCCCAAGAATGAATTACTGACTCTGTGGAGTCGAGAAACTGGTATCACAATATATAACTTTCCGGGACCTTGTTGTAATAGCGTATACATTGCCCCAAGAATGAATTACTGACTCTGTGGAGTCGAGAAACTGGTATCACTATATAGCTTGTGTTTGTTCCTAGTGTTTACAGAATGCACATCACTTTTTTTACTAAAACTACCTTTGTTTTTGTGAACATACATTAAATTTTCGTAAATATACTGAGAGGCCAAAGTTAATATATTTATTTCTTTAAATTTATCTCTAAGAGACTCTCTCAGTTTTAGGTTGTAAATAGCTCTAATGGCCCTCTTCTGTAAAACAAAAATAGTTTCTGAATCAGCCGCATGTCCCCATAGCAAAATCCCATAAGACATTATGCTATGGAAATAACTGAAATAAACTAATCTAGCTGTCTCGACACTAGTGAGACCTCTAATCTTTTTTACAGCATAGGCTGCAGAACTTAGTCTGCTTGCTAGTTTGGATATATGGGGGCCCCACTGAAGCTTTGCGTCGAGAGTGATGCCAAGAAAAACAGTGGATTCAACAGGGCTCGTCAGCAGATCGCTAGTCTCCGTTGAGACTGGCCACAGAGACCGAAATTCGGTCTGGAGGATTTTAATATCATTAGTATACTTATAACTTATCCCTTAATTTTATTGAGTGACATCATCTGGACTTACCATACGACTTGGGGCAAGTCGGGCGCTTGGCACAAGTTGTTATGGCCAAGACCTCGCCCTCGCTCGAAGCCGTGCAGCAAGATTGGTGCCTCTGAACCCACCGCTCGTCTGGACTTCTGCGCACTGTGGAACAACTGAAAGGTATTGTGGAGTTAGAAATATGACTGCTCATTTTTTTTAAAACTATTCTGTGCCAGCGCTTGACTACTATCGCAGCTGATGGTAAGTGGTGATGCAGCCGAAGATGGTGACGCACACTGACTTAACAAAAGCCTATTTACTCTTGCCTTGAAGATACCCACATTGAAATCGGATGGAAAGACAGATGCTGGCAACTTATCCCACTCGTTTGCTGTAGTGCAGTACTGTGATGAAGCAAACCGTTTGGTTTAAAACTATGACTCTCCCCCTGTGACCGCAAATCATCGCTAAAGAACACCGATTCCTTATAAGGACGATTCATGAAGCATTCAGGGGCATTCAGGAATGAGGATTTCAATAGAGTAGATGGCTGCGTGCTACCATCTGCTTGAGATACTATAATTAATAAAATGAAATCCCAACCCAAGCATACAACTGCAAGACTTCAAGATATAAGTTCATATAATGCGTAGAACGGACCAAAATCATCTAATAATTTTAGCCGTTATTAACAATGGCATTCGGACGTCGAATACCTCACCCCCCCCCCCCCCCGCGACCATGGGTGCTGTAAAGTATCCGAAACGTCGGGAATATAAAAAAATTGAGGCAGTCATAATGACTGCCGAGAGAAGTGGAAATTCATTGATATATGCGTATACATGTACACAAGCTGCTATACTAGTAGACATGCTATACTAGTAGACATGCTATACTAGTAGACATGCTCTACTCTAGTAGACATGCTATACTAGTAGACATGCTCTACTAGTACAGATGCTATACTAGTACACATGCTATACTAGTAGACATGCTATACTAGTAGACATGCTATACTAGTAGACATGCTATACTAGTAGACATGCTATATTAGTAGACATGCTATACTAGTAGACATGCTATACTAGTAGACATGCTATACTAGTAGACATGCTATACTAGTAGACATGTTCTACTAGTAGACATGCTATACTAGTAGACATGCTATACTAGTAGACATGCTATACTAGTAGACATGCTATACTAGTAGACACGATATACTAGTAGACATGCTATACTAGTAGACATGCTATACTAGTAGACATGCTCTACTCTAGTAGACATGCTATACTAGTAGACATGCTCTACTAGTACACATGCTATACTAGTACACATGCTATACTAGTAGACATGCTATACTAGTAGACATGCTATACTAGTAGACATGCTATACTAGTAGACATGCTATACTAGTAGACATGCTCTACTAGTACACATGCTATACTAGTACACATGCTATACTAGTAGACATGCTATACTAGTAGACATGCTATACTAGTAGACATGCTATACTAGTAGACATGCTATATTAGTAGACATGCTATACTAGTAGACATGCTATACTAGTAGACATGCTATACTAGTAGACATGCTATACTAGTAGACATGCTCTACTAGTAGACATGCTATACTAGTAGACATGCTATACTAGTAGACATGCTATACTAGTAGACATGCTATACTAGTAGACACGATATACTAGTAGAAATGCTATACTAGTAGACATGCTATACTAGTAGACATGCTATACTAGTAGACATGCTATACTAGTATACATGCTATACTAGTAGACATGCTATACTAGTAGACAAAGAAGTTTTCACTTTAATAAGTTAATATACCTACGCGATATAATTCGTAAACTAGTTTTATATAAACGTTAAGCATAGTTTTGGCTTAATTTTTGCGTCACTGGTAATGTATGCAGCGGTCTGTGTCTCTTTCTTTGTTGGTCTGAGTCTCTGAGGGTATTCAGACTTTTGGAGATACAACTAGAGAGCTTTGAGCATTATTTGATTAAACCTAAGAATTATTTTACGTGGTGGAGTCGTGCTGCAGCTATATTGTGGTTGTAGCACGAATGGGTCGGCTCGTCCGAGGTGGGACTACGCTCTCACAGAATACCAGCGTAAAATAGTGAGTGTAAAGAACCGGTGACCCTTTTTACTGAAAACGAGGCATTCCAACTCAGTCCTCAGGGATGACAACGCATCACCTTTTTTTCTAGATAAACGCGACTATTTGTACAGTGGATAGTTGTGCTCCAAGCTTTTCTCTAATCTTTCAAGGTCCGAATGTCAGTTGACACATTTTGGAATGGACCTAATCAGCATTGGCTTAAGAGTCGCTGGTAATAAAGTGGGGCGTGTAGTATCCAATACACCATATCGTCCGGTGGGTGTCGTAGGTAAATGGTTACAGAGGGAAACAAACCCGGAGTTGGGCCGCAGCGTGTTCCTAATAACATCGAGAAAATAAAAAAATGCGTGAGTGTCGTGGAACACTCGGTTGGAACGAAGTTCCTTGCGTTTTTCGTTTGCGTGCGTTTATTATTGATAAACGTAGGTGTTATATTATTGATTAACAAATACAAATAAATGAATTACTCTAGTCTATTAAAATGACGCGTCATTTGAAATAAATAATATTTCTTTCATGGCAAGATAAGAAAAAGTGCGAGGAAGATGGATATTATTCCATTTCACTTCCTTATTTCGCCGTTAAGACCGTCTACAGTGTAGACGATCTTAACGGTCCCTTGTGTCAATGTGTAGACTATGGAGTGTAGAGTAGAAGGAGAACCATCTTATAAGGTGCGAAAGTTGAAAAAGTGTCCGACAAAATACTGAAAATAAAGGTTCCAAAACCTACCACAATAGCGCTGGCGTCTGAAAAACTACGATATGAATATAGCTATTGTAGACGGAGTGAAGTCAGGTGAATTCAAATATTTAAAAAAATTCATGACTAGAGTAGTTAGTAAAATGCCAGTATACAAAACCTCAACTATTTACGTAGTACAAAACTAAGCTGATTGGTCGGTCCTTGTTTATTTCTCCATCTTATTCTAATTAATTTTGGCGCTTTTTTTTTAATTTATCTTATGCTACTGCAGCGCCACCCTTATTGGACGCGTTTTTAGGGACACTTTTCATATATAGAGATGGTCCTCCTTCTACTCTACACTCCATAGTGTAGACTCTACACTATGACACAAGGGGTAGTGACAAAAAAATCTTACATTTTTGTCGCCTAGCTCCCATCCGCCAAACCCGTACTGTCCGGTAAAGAACTTCGTTCAAAGATGTTTTATAGGAAACATCTTTGACTTCGTTCCAATAAACTGCGGTTGGCACAATAGACTATGGCAAATATTCCTCTTATGAGGTTATCTATATCCCATAGATCATATCATTAGGCTTATGTTTGAATGAAGTGTAGTGTTTAGTAAACAAAACTCATTGAATTGTGTACCTTAACGGCGAGATCATAAGGCACAATCACGTCGCTCTTGGAATGCAGTATGAGAACAGGCACGTGGGGCGCCAAGGCTAAATACTCGTCCGTAGTGAACGCGTACTCCGATGACGAGGCGAAGGAATCCAGAATGGTTCTTTTATAATATGGTAGCCAGGAAACGAGCTAAAATAGAAATTTAAATAGTATTTTCAGCAAGGCCCCATTTCATTTTTGATAGTTTTACGGCAAGTGTCCGCCGCGTAGTTGTAGTGCGGACTTCTTATGTCGACGAAATATTTTTGAAATAATAAAATAGTAAATTGGATTAAATATCGTACGTGGTAGATGACCGCTGCAGCTATATTAATGCTATAGGACGAATAGCTCGGCTCTACCAAAGAAGAACTAAATGCTCTCACAGAATACCAGCGTAAAATTGTGTTTCGTTTGGTAAGTGTAGAGAACCATATCACCTTTTACTGGAAATGAGTTATTCCATCTTAGTTCTCAAGGGTGACAACGTATCTGCATTTTGATTCTTAAAGATATATCTAAATGTGTATGAACCACAGCATCCACTTTCTATCAGGTGGACTGTGTGCTCGTTTGTCTTCCATATTCTATAAAAATAATAATTAAAACTGTCAGTTAACGCTAAAATAAATTAAATGGCCTAATTGGACCGTGTTATGTAGAAATATTTCAATTCAAAATAACATAAAGTTACTCAGATTTGATTTCACGGGATGTATAAAATTTTAAAGAAAATTTAATGTACGTTTTGTGATTACTCATTATCTTTCAAAAATATTTCATTCATACTTGGTATTAAACTGAAACAAGTGATTTTTTTTAATTTTGTACTAAAAAAAATTATATTCTACGTTTTTTTTCATATTCCTACGTTGTCATCCGATTCTGTGCTATATTCAAAATTTCTCAACTCTCTTGCACTTCAAGTCTCTATAAAATTGGGAAGTACTCGAAATTTTAGTTGCAAGATTCCACCCAGAACAACAGACAAACAGATAGAGAAACAAAAAGTGACTAAATAAACAGGTGGTACAAAGAGCCTCTGGGTCTTTATTTTGGCTAGTTTGTGAGTTGGATCTTTTCTGCACAACACGTCCCAACAATTTTTCGACGTATGAATCAGCGTTACGTTTAACCCATTATGGGTCAGTATCGGCACAACCTTGAGTTGTTTAGTCCCATGATAGCCATGTGCTTTTTTAATCAGCTGCCAGTGAGTGGGGCAGTGAGGGCTCTTGCCAAAATACGTAGTTAGTTCTTACTTAATCCCAATGAAAGCTTTTGCCGCGATTTCTTTTTATTTTATTGAAACAAAATCTACAGCTCGTACAATTTACCAATAAATAAAACACGTTTCGCATATATTACAAAGAAAAATTTAAACAGTGGTAGAGCCACGCGGCGGCTTTTGCTGTCGCACGGATGGGCCGACTCGAACTGGGGTGGTACCACGACCTCACAGAAAACCAGCGTGAAGTAGAGGTTTACCTCTGCGTTTCGCTTGGTGAGTGCGGGTGGCCGGAGGCCCTTTTTACTGGAAATGAGGCATTCCATCTTAGTCCTCACGGGTGACAACGCATCTACGTTTTGATTTATAAAAGAAGATAGATATAGATGTCTATGGGCCGCAGCAACCACTTACCATCAGGTGGACTGTGTGCTCGTTTGTCACCCATATCCTATAAAAAAAAAGAAGCCTTTAGAGATTTACATTTTTTTGCAAAAATTTTAAATTATTTTTTTGTGTTCAGCAATGTTAAACCATTTACAGTAAGATAAGATACCTTTACCTGCGTCGATGTTGTATGTATTGTATATTGGTATAATATTATAGAATACAGGCTTGCTCCTGAAATTGTTATCGAATTTTATTTGGTTTTCGATTCAAAATAACCTTTTTCCGAAACTGATTTTAGAAACTTACTCCCGAACCTTTTCTCATCGAGAAACACTATAAGTTACGGTCAAGCGTCACCAGCGCCTTTAGATACATCCGGATATTTCAATATCCAGGTGTTTACTTCTTAAATAATTTATCACATTAAATAGGACAATCTAATTAAGAAAAAGCGTTCTCGTCGCATACGATTACGAGCTCCTTCTAGCAGCGGACAGCTAGAAAGTTTCGTCCTGGTAATTCCAATTTTTTTCTTCTCTTTTACTTTGAACCAGCATTCGTTTGTTCGCTAGTTACGATTACGGAATTCGAATAACATTCTATTGATTCAGAACTTGATTCTGTCGAAAGTAGGCTGGCAGATCTAAAGTGATTTTTGTGCTAAAGAGTTTCAAGGGTCAGTCGGGCATTTTTAGATTCTACAAAATGGCTTAATTGTATACTTTTTTACCCCTCTCGTGTGCTTGTCAGCTTTTTCATTGCTTACAAGGTGGTAGGGTGGACTTTTAGTCCATTTTTCTGAAGAAGTTAAAAAAATAGCACAATATAAAGCGTAAAATAGCAGTTCAATGCGGCTATGTTTCGTTTGGTGAGTGTAAAGAACCGAAGACCCGTTTCCTAATAGAAACGGGGCATTCCATCTTAGCGCTCAGAGGTGACAACGCATCTACATTTTGATTCTTTATTGACGATAGATGAGTCTAGATGTGTAAGTGACGCCGCTTCCACTTACCATTAGGTGGCTTCTGTGCACGTTTGTCACCCTTATTCTATAAAAAAAAAACTTTATATTTGTTTCTTCTAAGGCATAGGCTTTATGATTGGAAGACAGGGCAAATTTGATAAGGAAATCGCCACGTGACCTTTTAACACTTTCATTGTCCGATTTCCATACAAAATAGTAAGACAATATCAAACAACTATATATGTAGTGCACGGGACAGCGAATGGGTTAACTTTGCTCTATCGGTGAATTTGAGTACAACCTTTGAAAACGGATGACATTCGATTTCATCGATGAGATTGTTAAAAGGCGCTTCCAAGATGAGGGCATCTGGTTGTGGCAGACATCTCTGACCCAGATCTGCACATAAAATAGACAAGTTGGCCACCAGATTCGCGGCCACAGCGGTACCTAAGAATTGAAAGAGAAATATTTATTTATTTATTTATCAATTTATATACCTACACACGTACGTTTCATACGATGGTGCAGTTATATTAATTGTATAATTGTAGCACCAACGGGTCGGCTTGACTGTGGAAAGACCACGCTCTAACAGAATACCAGCGTAAATAGCAGATTAATGCTGCTGTGTTTCGTATGGTGAGTGAGAACCTGAGACCCTTTTACTGGAAAAAGAGGCATTCCATCGAAGTCCTCACGGCTGATAACGCATCTGCAATTTGATTCACAAACGAGGATAGATGTAGATAATCAGGTGGACTGTATGCTCCCTTATCCTATAAAAAAAACACACACACACACCCACACAAACAACGGAGAGGACACATACAAGATACTTCTAAGCATGTGTCATTGAGGGTTTAGTAATCTTAACAGTGGTAGAGCCACGCTGCAGCTTATGCCTCACCTCACAGAATACCAACGTAAATTAGAAGCTTTGCTTCTGCGTTTCGCGTGGTTAGTGCAGGTGGCCGGAGCCCCCACCCCCCCATAACATGGTAGCGGAATTCAAAAGAAAAGACTGCCCCAGGACGGTACCAGTACCCCTGGTAATGGATAATTCCTCACTGAGCATCCACGGTGAAGCTACCCTTTTCTTCCTGAGCGCGGGTGCTCAGGCTGCCCCACGTATTCTGAGGGAGGGCAAAATCCCGCTCTATACTAACACTGCACGAGGCAAACAGAGCGATAAAACCATGGCGACCTCTGCCACGCTATCCGTGGACTTCTGCAACATCAGGGGACTTCACTCGAACCCTAACGCAGTAAACTGCCATCTAGAGACAGCGAAGCCGACATGGCTCTTTTTGACCGAGACGCAGGTGTCCTCTCCGGCTGATACTTCGTACCTGTCCTACTCAGGGAGTCCACTGGAGTTTGCGTATACATCGGAGAGGATATCTGTTCTCGACGCCTCGGCAGGCTCGCAAGTACGGACCTGTCCATCCTATGGCTACGCGTAGACAGCGACGACTATCCCCACGTCTACGGGTGCCTCTATAGGTCCCATAGCGGTAATGCCGACACAGACCGACTCATCGACCACATCCAAATGGCTACGGTCACTCGATATGTACGACATATCGAGTGACGTGCAGTTTCGTGGTCACTAAAAAGCTTGGCGTGCTCAGCAGAGCGGGGCAGTATTTCATGCCGGCACACCGCCTGCAACTTGCAACAACTACAACAAGGCGCAGGTTCGGCCTCACATGGAATACTGTTCCATCTCTGGACTGGGGCTCCCGAAAGCCAGCTCGCTCTACTTGACCACATCCAGCGTAGAGGGGCTCGAATCATCGACAACCTTCTTCAGTCTTTTCCGATCGGCTCGATTCACTGGCGCTGCGAAGAGATGTTGCATCTACCAAGGGGAGTGCTCTGAGGAATTATTCGGACTAATTCCAGACGCTCAATTTCACCATCGCATACCTGGACAAAACTCGCGATACCATCCATACCATCTGAATGATTGGCGGTCCACCACTGTGTGATTTAGAAGAAGTTTTCTTCCCCGCTTCAACTTCTTTGTGGAATCGATTACCAACAGCGATTTTTCCGGACCTATACGACTTAGGGACCTTCAAGAAAAGAGCCTACTCCTATTTTAAAAGGTCGGCAACACATCAGCAATTCCCTCCCTGGTGCTGTAGTTGTTCATGGGTAGCGGCAGTCACTTGGTAACCATCAGGTGAAAAAGAATCTAGACCATTTCAGTATGTCGCAATTGATTTTTGTGGACCTTGCTGTATTAAAGTTGCTCGCACCATAAAACCTATTATTACAAAATGTTACACAGCACTTTCTGTTTGTTTTGCTGTATAAGCCATCCATGTAGAATTAGTCTCTGATCTTGCAACAGAAGCCTCCTTAGCATAATTCAAGCGTTTTATTTCTAGGCGTGGGATACCCACAAAGGTGTTTTGTAACAACGCTAAAACATCTCATAGAGACTATAAATAATTTTTGTTCTCAAAATCACATTACTTTCAAGTTTATCCCAAGCTATTCTCCTGAGTTTGGTGGATTTTTTTTTATAGGATCGGGTGACAAACGAGCACACAGTCCACCTGATGGTAAGTGGTTACTGTGACCCATAGACATCTACATCTATCCTCAATAAAGACTCAAGATGCAGATGCGTTGTCACCCGTGAGGACTAAGATGGAATGCCTCTTGTCCAGTAAAAAGGGTCTCCGGTTCTCTACACTCACCATACGAAACACAGCAGCGTTAAGCTGCTATTTTACGCTGGTTTTCTGTGAGAGCGTGGTCCTTCCCCGGTCGAGCCGACCCATTTGTGCTACAACCATAATATAGCTGCAGCATGGCTCTACCACGTATTTGTGATTGTGGGAGACAGGTGTTAAGAGTGTAAAACACCATTTAAATGGAGTAGTTGGTAACCTATGTCTAACCTATGAAGAACTAAATACTTTAATAATCCAAATTGAGGCAGTATTGAACTTTAGGCCATTACTTTCTGTGAATTTAAATTATTGTCAGTATTTAACGCCTGGACATTTTCTAGTTGGAACGGCTCTGACATCTTACTCCGAATTTTTTTTCTACTTTTAGTAGATAATATCCGTAGTTTGGTTTATCCATTTCTAATCTAATTAATACAAAGTAGGTACTAACTAATATTACACAAAGAAACATTAATCTCCACACTTATCCAACAAATTAACTTCCCCCGCTGTGAAATCTACAAATATTTCACCTCATTTTTAAGTGGCGCCGCCCTGGTGGCAGAAAAAGTTGTGGATTGTGTCATTGCTGCATTTCAAAGGCTGCTTAATACGACGACAGAAGTAGCATCAAAGATTAAAATGGTGTGTCACTGTGATTTTCTATTCAACAGCCAAATGTGACAATTAAATCCTTTTTTTACGTGGTAGCGGTGATAGAGCCATGCTGCAACTATATTATGCTTGTAGCACGAATAGGTCGGGTTGACCGGGGTAGGACCACTCTCTCACAGAATACCAGTGTAGATAACTCCAGTGTAGATAACTGGTGACCCTTTTAAATGGAAACGAGGCATTCCATCTCAGTCCCCAGGGGTGACAACGCATCTGCATTGTGATTCTTAATTGAGGATAAATGTAGATGTCTATGGGCCACAGCCTCCACCGACCAATTCATACTAGAACCGTAACACGGCTGCAGCGTGGCTCTACCAAGTCACGTCGTTAGCGTAAATCTAGAATTAATCTTGGCTAACTACAAATATAGGACTTACCTAAAGAGTGCCCCCAAATCAGAACCATAGGCCTTTTTTCCCGGTTGACAGATTCTATAATCCAAGAGTAAACTTGCAGTGTGTCTTCAACTACACCTCTCTCAGTCGGTCGCACGCGTGTAGAGTCACCATAGCCTGATAGATGATTTAATAAAGAAATTATACAACTGTTGCCACAGCGGCAGGAATATGTTTTTAAATAAAATAATTATTATAATATCCTTCTGATCGAATTTCGGTCACGGCGGCCTGCCTCAACGCAGGACATGATTAGGTACAGTGACCAAGTGTATGCGTAAACACAGGTGCTCTCTCTGTTCTCTCATTCTCATAGTCCGATAGGACGGACGGACAATTTACGTGCTTACAAAAGCACACGTATGAAACATTGCCAACTTCCCACTGACCTCTATATATACAAGTACGCTGGACTGGCTATGCTATACAAAATGCTTATGCCGATTTGAAGCGCCATCATTGTCCGTACCGGGAACTAAAATTGACATGGTATATGCCAAAGTCTGTTGTATTATTTAAATCATATCTCTGTATTATAAATTTTTAATGTACAAATGAAATTATTTTATGTGGTTTGATTATGTTTGATTTAAGTTACATAATAAGAGTAATTTTTAGTAATAATGAGAGGGTGCGTAATATGTAAAACCCGTTACCAAAAGGAAAGTGGGATAACATTCCACAAGTGAGTGAATTTATAGCTAATCAGCTGTCAGCGCCAAAATGGCGAAAATCAAATCGCCCCATTCTGTCACGGTTATAGCCAGTCCATATGTAGAGGTCAGTGCAACTTCCTGGCTCTGAAGTGCTACTGAGAATTTGTTGACAAAAAAACTCAATAACTAATTTTCGGTATGACCCCGAATTCTTCACCAGTCGCGCTTACAAACCACTAGGTCAAAGAGGCAGTTGTACAACCATTAAAGCTGCAACGTGTTCACCCAACAAACCTGATTATTAAGACATATCTTCTTTGCGACGGAAGAGGTCCATGTCCCGTAGAGGATTTTAAATGTAATGGAGACGAAGATTATATCCAAATATAAACGACATTTTACCTTTGCCTATGCGAATATCTTAACCCTGCACGGCTAGCATGGGCTGGGGAAAAAAAATTATACTCCGATTATTTTTGTTGTATGATTTGACAAGAGATAAAATTATCTTGTGCCTATGCCATAGCACGGCAACGGGGAGAAGTATATCCCCGTTTGACATAATGAGTAGACATACTCGTATATCCTCCGTCCGCAGCATGGAACCAAATGAAAGATAAAAATTATGCTTTTTTGACATTTGAAAGGGACAATACTATCACAGTTTATTGGATGTGGGTTTAAGTTTATATTCATACAAAAATCTATCTAAGTCTAAGTCTATCTCACATTTTATCTAGGTACTGTGGATATCCTCCGGTGTGATCATGCTCGAAGTATGGATAAAACTAAGCGAGGGGATAAACATTTTCTCCTTTCCCCGGGGATAAAATTGTCTCCTGCCCATGCTAGCCCTGCAGAAGGGTACAATTTTTCTTACGTCAACAAAGCTACAGGTTATAATTAAATAGTTCCATGTTTAATTACCTCTGTAATCGAAAGTAATGATATGGAAGTTCAGTTCTTGAAAGATTTTATACATCTGCAGCCGGTGAGGTGACGCTCTGTGGTTGGAATTGCCTGAAGAAATGAATCTATATATATAAAATTATAGAGGAATCACGGAATACTACTGAATAAATTTCAATTAGATTTACTAAGTTTTTATTTCTTAAACACTTGGCCCTTATCAAAAAAATAAAATATTGCGATATCTTCATTTAATGGTCTTAATATAAAGTTAACAAAATTTTAAGAAACAATAGTTTTTATATGGGGTTATTCACACGGTCATCTGTACTTCGCTTGCTCTCGCGTTACTAACCCAGATAATTTATATATTTTGGCTACAAATGAAGCAACAAATAACATTGTTTACTCGTACATAGAACTTTTGTCTTTTTGATGTTTTTTTTAATTCACACATACGAAAACTTTGTTAATATATCAATATTAACATACAAAATATTTTAATTCGTTATCAATCATCCTAAAAAGTTAGAAGCTCAGAAATCATTTATGAAAAATTATCAAGTAGACTCTTTTGATGTGTTTTGTTTAAATTAATTTTTAAGTGCTGTAGTATATCCAGTATAATTCCAGGTATGAGACGATTTCATCTTAGTCCTCAGAGGTCAAAGGAATTGGGGGCAAGTGTCCATAGCCACATGCCAGCAGGTGGTGTTAAGTTCGTTTGAGCCTTAAATTTTTTTTATAAAACCCTGCATTATCACTGCCATGGCCCATGGTACCTGTACTGCACTCACGCACTCACTGCAAGTTTATTATGAGAAACTATTACACATATTTTATTTTACGATGGCGGGGTTGCATTTGTTGTGAATGTAGGTGCACACGTATATTGTTTTAGTGTGCGTAAGCTCGAGTGTCATAAAGTCGAGTACCGTCAGAATGGAAAGTGTGGGGAAGGACCACGCTCTCACAGAATACCAGCGTAAAATAGCAGCTCAACGCTGCTGTGTTTCGTATGGTGAGTGTAGAGAACCGGAGACCCTTTTTACTGGAAACGAGGCATTCCATCTTAGTCCTCACGGTGACTACGCATCTTAATTTTGATTCGTAATCAAAGATAGATGTAGATGTCTTTGGGCCACAGCAACCACTTACCATCAGGTGGACTGTGTGCCCGTTTTTCACCCTTATCCTATAAAAAAACAAACACAAGAACGCCTGTCTATACACATCATAACTATAATGAAGGTTCACCCGCCTTTGTGAGTTAAACCATATTACCTGGCACATTATTGGACTTAAGATGTCTAATGCAATGTATTTGATTGTGATAATGTCCTCCAGAGCGAATTTTAGTCATGCCGGCATGTGCAGGACAGGATTATAATGCCCAAGTGTATGCGCAAGCACAGGTGCACTCTCTATTCTAACAGGCAATAATCCGACACGACGAGAGAGATCAGGCGCAGGACAAACGATTGTACTATGACGGATAATTATACATTGGAACTTGAGGCTCAGAAGGGCTAAAACCCAGAGCCGTAAAGCCAGTTATAAAAGAAAGAACCCAGGACCTTATAATCAACAATCGCGTTTACAACCACTTGACCAATAAGGCAATGCCTTCGATACGAATTGTTTTAATAAAGGCCTAGATATATTAAGATTTATTTACCATGGCAATAAAGTACGACGGTGTTCTGGGTCTTCTTCAACTCCTTGAGGAGTCGCGTATTTGAGTCCAGATGATCCCGAACAATAAATAACTCCTTGAATAGACAGCTGGGTACTATATGCCATACTCCTAGAAGAGATCATGATTTTTTAAAGAAGAGTTTAAGATTCTAACATAAGGACATTAAGTCGCTTCAGACGTTAAGTCTAAATCCGCATCAAAGATATCTTATCTTCGCTATTGGAAGAGGTAAACGAAAGTGGCGGTCTATGCATGTCCCATTGCTGGGAATAGGCTTTGTATAATTTCTGGGCAGGGTAATGGAGGAATGAGTCCATTCCAATTAATCCAGTCATTCGTTACTCGTTTCCTCTGATATTTCGTCGAGCACTTAGACCCTGAACTAGATTGTGATACAGCTTGAAAGTCATGTCCAGTATGAGGTTGAATGAGGTTGATGACAATGACGACCTAAGAAATTTTCTAGGTTATTGGATTCATTTTCAACTGGTCTTATTCAGAACTAGCTGTTCCCCGCGACCTCGCCCGCGCGTAATTTATTATGATTAAATTTCATGGGTTTTAATTTTTTGCGCGGAACCCTAACTCTTTTTCTAATATAAAGGTAGCCTAAGTTACTTCTTATAACATCAGCTATCTGTCAGTGAAAGTCCGGTCAAAATCGGTCCAGCTGTTTCGGAGATTAGCCGGAACAAACAGACAGACAGACAGAAAGACAGACAGACAAAATTTTTAAAAATCGTGTTTTTATTATAAGTACCGTATATACTTTCATATGCGTATAGTAAAAACCTGTTATTTCGACATTACAAACAGACACTTCAATTTTATTTATTTATTTGTATGGATAAAATCTCAGTGTTG
Source organism: Parnassius glacialis (assembly GCA_033319125.1). NCBI lineage: Eukaryota > Metazoa > Arthropoda > Insecta > Lepidoptera > Papilionidae > Parnassius > Parnassius glacialis. The sequence continues at coordinate 6,063,857 of JAVANC010000029.1, read as the reverse complement.
CGTGGACCCAAACTTTCTACTTTTTATTTCCTTACTCTCATTGTCCGATGGGACGGCAGTTCAACACGACCGGAGAGAAAGCAGGCGCAGGACGAAAGGTCTTTCGTGTTTCCCGAGGTACGGGGTTGAAACACCTCCTACTTCCTCCGAGATACTGAGAAACCAAGTTACTGATTTATTCGCCCGACCTGAGATTTGATGCCTTTTTTTCTTTTTTTTATAGGATAAGGGTGACAAACGAGCACACAGTCCACCTGATGGTAAGTGGTTGCTGCGGCCCATAGACATCTACATCTATCCTCGTTTGCGAATCAAAATGCAGATGCGTTGTCACCCGTGAGGACTAAGATGGAATGCCTCATTTCCAGTAAAAAGGGCCTCCGGCCACCTGCACTCACCAAGCGAAACGCAGAGGTAAACCTCTACTTCACGCTGGTATTCTGTGAGGTCGTGGTACCACCCCGGTTCGAGCCGGCCCATCCGTGCGACAGCAAAAGCTGCCGCGTGGCTCTACCACTGGGATCTCATGTCGTCATCTGTCACCCTTACGATCACTAGACCAACATGGCGAGTTAAATCCATTCCTGCTATCGCCAATCCGTCTACTAAACGTGGAAAATACAGTCGGAAAGAGTCCTTCCGAAAGACCCCTGTCAAATGACGGCTAATATATTTCTGCTCACTAGATGTCGCTAGTTGACACTTAAGTAAAGTGTTTTGTTACACAATGTAATTTAATTGAGAAGTTGGTTTTTAATAAAAGCTTATCAGTTTCTAGTGTATTATATTAATACACAAAACAATACCTCACTGGTTTGCTCTTTAATTTTTTGCACATTTTTTCCTTTTTTTAATTTTTCTTCTTTTATGAATATCTGTTGTTCGGTTTATTTATTTTTAATCTAATTAATATAAAATATAGCTAATAGTACAGAAAGAAACAATAAACTCTACATTTTTCGAACAAATTAACTTCCCCGCTATGAAATCTGTCAGATATTATACTCACTCTCTAGTGGCGCCGCCCTGGTGGCAGAGAAAAGTCGTGGATGCCCTCATCAACAAAACTTTAACTATTAAGACAAAAAAGTGCTGCCTACAACTGGTGATGTTACATATTCAAAAGTTAATTTTCGTTTTTTTATAGCATTAGGGTGACAAACGAGCACAAAGTCCACCTGATGGTAAGTGAATACTCATAGACATCTACATATATCCTCGGTTAAGAACCAAAATGCAGACGCATTGTCACCCCTGAGGATTAAGTTGGAATGCCTAGTTACACGTGAAACGGGTCTCCGATTCTCTACAATCATCATACAAAAAATTGCAGCATTAAGCTGCTATTTTACGCTGGTACTGTATGAAAGCTTGGTCCTTTTTCGGTCGAGCCGATCCATTATTTTTTGTAGTTTTTGTAGCACCAATGCGTGTTGCCAGTGATGACACGTGGAATTGATACATGAACCTACATTGCTGACCATAAGTAAGATTAAGGTCGCTCAACGAGTTATGAAAAGGGTTACGCTCAAAGTTTCTCTGCATGATAGAATCCATAGCAAAGATAATCGCAGTAGAACCAGAGATCGGCATAGCCCAATGGAATAGTAAGTTAAAGTGGCAATATGCCGGCCATATAGCTTGAAGACCCGACAACCGATGGAGACGAAAGTTTCTAGAGTAGCAATAGTTAAAAAGTACTCTGTGGTTATTTCTAAAATTATTTTATCATTAAGACTTTAAAATAAAGTGTGTTTCGTGTTGTCTATCTTGATAACATAAAAATCTAAATGTACTATTTACCCAATTTGATAGGACAGCGGTCCACTTTTGAATGGAATTCGATATTAAAATTTCTTGCTCCAACAATGTTGCAGCTTGAAGGTTTGTTGTAATCTAAATTTCTTGGATAATTTACTGAAAAATTAACAGATTATTTATAAGATGCTATGTGATGGTGACATGAAAGAAGCAATCGTACCGAGAGTAGAAGGACAGGACAAGGAGATTCTGCTTGCAGGCGGTATACCGCATGGTATACCAAGCGCTCTGGAACTTTTTTATGGGTTGGGGTGATAAACGAGCACACAGTTTCCACCTGATGGTAAGTGGTGCTGTGCCCATAGACATCTACATATATCCTCGTTTGCGAATCAAAATGCAGATACGTTGTCACCCGTGTGGACTAAGATGGAATGCCTCTTTTCCAGTAAAAAGGGTCTCCGGTTCTCTACACTGACCATATGAAACACTACCAGTGTATACTCATGAGTCCCAGAGTGACGAAGGGGAGTAGTGCTATTGTTTTTATTACAAAGTGAGGGAGTACTAATTATTTACAGTGATTAAAACAAATCCTCGCTGGAAAAATAAGAATGATGCAATTTATTATGCTTAATGGTTTAAGTTTAAAAGGATTTAAGGTTTTTGAAATAAGTTGATGTTTAATACGTAAAACGCCTGACTGAAAATAATAGCAATAGCTCTTTACTAAATTTCTGCAGAAGATTGTTACTAGGGTACTTTTATAATTAAATAATTTTTTTATCATTACATAAAATCTTTTTAATTAATCGCCATTATCATTAGAAACTGTAAATAATAATTTCAGTAGCTTTGATTATCACTATACAAAACCTTCGGATAACACGGATAAAACGGATACAAGCTGATGAAGAAACTTTATTAGGCGGTAGGGCAACGGTAGGGCTTTCATTTCTGCCTAGGAATCCGTATGTTTAGATACCACCCTATTATCTATTGCAGCCAAATAGCAGTGCGTGCTATTATCCGGTTTGAAAGGAATAAAAATCCAGCATAATTACAGACTGTAAGGCATTCCATCTTAGTCTCCAGAAGTGACAGCGCATCTGTACCAAATACTATCAGGTCTTATAAAAACCATACGTTTATGATTACTGAAGTTTTCATTTTTGCTATTAATTTAACTAATATTTCCTTTAACCACTTCTGGTAAGCTTAAAATGCTTGCATTGGGAGTGGTTCACGACAGTAGCGAATGGTGGATTCGAACCCACGAACTTTTGAGTACGCGGCCCGCACCCTGCCATTAGGCTACTGTCGCTTTAAAAAAGTTTATATTTTACGAAACATATAGTTAGGTAATCTAGACATTCTTGATTACTTACTACAGTTAGAGAACACCATTTTCCTCTGCACGGACTTGCTATATTTAAACAGTAGTGGCAGGACTGCCATCTGGATCATAAGGAAACCGGCGGTCAAGGACGCCCCTGTCACAAAAATGGCGCTAAAAGGCAAACATCGCTCTATTAATTAGGAGTATAGTTTATAATCATCGAGCTAGGTGATATGGCTGGATTAAACTCGCGATCACAAATGTTGAAAGGGAGTTTACGGTTTGGTGAGCGAAGTGGTTGAAAATAATTACTGCGCATTTGCCCACTATACAACTAAAAGCGCTAAACAACTGTAACGCAGTAATGTTTTAATGTTAACAATATGGTTTCTGGGCAGGGGCGTAGCTACCGCCGTACCAGCCGTATCAATGATACGGGGCCCCCGGGCTATAGGGGCCCCGGACGTATGTAAGCAAAAATTCTAAGAACTTCTATGGGACTGGACGTTGGTTTGAATTGTTTGGCTAGTTTAGTTCCCTGGAGTATTAATTGTAAGTAATAACTTATAATCAATATATAATTATTTTAATTCAATGCGAGAGTTTTTGTTCCTTTTGTGAAAAATCTATACCCTTCATTTGGGTCCCCGACAAATTTTAATACTCTAAGGCACGCTAATCCACTGTTTCTGGGTCTATTATACTTATTATTGTTTTTATTTTTCAATATTATTGATATAGTTTAAATGCATTTTTACATCAATAATCGGTTATCCGTGAGTCAATAATTAAGGTCCCGATTGAAAACCAGTGCCGCGATACCCAACGAGTTATATCACTCAGGCGGGATCTTTCTTGACGTCACAGAACTGGTTAATTAGCAATTTGTAATTTGTACGAATTATGTGTTACGAGTCAATTATGTGTGTTGGTCAAATAAATATTTCTTTCTTTCTTTCCTTTCCGATGATTCATAAGCTACTCAATAGTATGGGACAGTAACGACTGACGGGATTGGTCTTGACGAGCGTACATCGTGATGTCGAGATCAAACCAGAGATCGTTGTCACGCGATTTATTTAATTACGTCGTCGATTGCCTCCTAATTAAATTTGCATCGATCTTAAATTATAGTATACTTATAATTATTATTTTAAAATAAAGTTGTTAGGTAACAATGTCCTCTAGACCGAATTTCGGTCACGGCGGCCAGCCTCAACGGAGACCAGCCATCGGCGCAGGACTAGATTATAGTGCCCAAGTATATGCGCAAGCACAGGTGCACTCTCTATTCCCTCACTCTCATAGCGATGGAACGGTAAACCGACACGACCGGAGAGATATCAGGGTGCAGGACCAACGGCTTTACATGCTTTCCGAGGCACGGGGCACGGGGCACGAGGCACGACTCATCCCCCACGCGGGGGATGAGTCGCCTGCGTCCGTAGGCTTCGACCACCTAATCCTAGGCCCACCCTACACGTGTCCCCCGGGTGGTGCTAAACAAGCGACAAAGCCGAAAGAACTGACTCGACTCCTCGCCGTGTGGTAGAGGCGGAAAAAAAAATACCACACCCTACTTTCGCACCATGAGGCACAAAATTAAGGAAATGGCCCCGAGTTCCCGGCGCCCCTTTAATGGGGCAGGGGTGCGAAGAATCTCCGGGAGGAAAACCGGCGACGAGGTTCGCCACCCGTCACGTTCTGTCCCCCGGAGGGGCGAAAAGTGGATTGCGGAAGCTCGTCTGGCTACATTGAATGTATGTGGAGGAATGAATGATAAGATGGATGAAGTATGCGATCACGTCTATTCCTCTATCATGCATCATAATGCATGATAAAGGAATAGACGTGTTATGTGTAAATGAGACGAAACGGAAGGGAAAGAATGTCACTACACATGGCATGTATACCGCGTACTGGTCTGGTGTAGACGAGACCGAGCGGGCATGCCAGGGAGTCGGTATCATCCTTTCAGAAAGAATGGGTCATTGTGTGAAAGAGTATGAATGTGTAGGCCCGAGACTGCTATGGATACGAATGAAAGTGGGCTTAAAGAAGTTGTTTGTTTTAGGGGTCTACACCCCAGACATGTCTAAGCCCACTTATATCCGAGAGCAGTTTTGGGAGTTGGTAAGGATGGTGCTAATGAAATGCAAGGTTAATGAAAATATTGTGATATTAGGCGATTTTAATGGAAGGGTTGGGGTGAGGAGGCTTGGTTATGAAAGGATATTGGGAACGTTTGGTGATGAAAGTATAAATGAGAATGGTGAAAGCCTTCTCGCCGTATGCGTGGAAAAGAGTCTTTTTGTGACGAACACTTTCTTTCGTCATAAGAAGATTCACACGTATACATGGGAAAGAGGTGATGATAGAAGTATGATAGATTTCATAATTGTTGACGAAAGAATGAGGAGCGCGGTGGTAGATACAAGGGTTTACCGGGGCTCTAACGTAGGGACGGATCATTACTTGGTCTTATGCCGAATTAATGGTCTTTTCAGATGTTGGAGGCATCGGACATCTGTGTCTACCACTGCGTTACAGCGTATAAGAACAGAGATGTTACAAGATGAAGGTGTGAAAGAGAAGTTCAAATGTAGATTGAGAGAAAATATAAGTGGTGTGGCTGAATTGTGTATGAATGATTTAGACTTGGAGACTGTGTGGTACAATATCAAGAAAGGTTTAGTGGATGCAGCTACCGAAGTATGTGGTGTAAGTAAGAGAAAGAATGAAAGGAAAAATAACACGTTATGGTGGGATGATGAGGTACGGATGGAAGTTGAAGCAAAGAAGAAAGCATGGCTAGATTTACTAGCAACCAAGGCTAGTAATTCTAGCAGTATGAATGGTGATATTGAAAGGAAAAAGGCAGTCTTTGGACACCTAAATAAGAGAGTAAAAGAAGTAGTTGAAAGGAAAAAGCAAGAAAGAACGGATAAGAATGATAGAAGAATATCGGATAACTTCCTGGCAAACATTAAAATGTTCTGGAAACTCGTAAGAACTACCAGGGGACATTTAAAACAGCCTAGAATGAATGCTATACGAGACCAGAATGGCTGTATTCTGAATGACGAAGTTTTGAGTTTAAGGAGATGGAAGGAATACTTTGAAAGCGTGTTTATGAGTGATGAGACGTTTAAATTAAATGAAATAGAAATTCCGAAAGAAGACGAAATAGATAGAGATGTAAGTATAGATGAAATAATGAAAGCAATGAAAAGTATGAAAGCAGGTAAGGCAGCCGGTTATGATAGAGTATCTCTCGAAATGCTAAGGGCTGGAGAAGGAGTGGTGGCAGACCTGCTGTACACCTTGTTTAATTTATGTTGGGAACTTAAGCGGGTACCGGGAGACTGGTGCAAAGCCGTGATAGTCCCAATATATAAAGGAAAGGGATCACAGCAGGACTGTGAAAACTACCGTGGTATCAGCCTTATTAGCATTGTGGGGAAACTGTATGCTAAGGTACTAATTGAAAGAGTTATGAAAGAAACTGATGGAAAAATTTGGGATGTGCAAGCGGGATTTAGAAAGGGAATGGGATGTACGGATCAGGTTTTTTCCATGCGCATGATCGCGGAGAAGTTTTTGGCCAAAAACCAAAAAGTTTTTTGTGCGTTCATAGACTTGGAGAAGGCTTATGACAGAGTGGATAGGGATGTGTTACGGCAAACAGTGAACTCATTTGGGTTGAGCGCTGGCTTGATACAGGCATTGAAGTCCCTATATAGGGACTCTAGTGCCTGTGTCAGGATCAACGGGGCCTACTCGGACTGGTTTGGCATCCATAAAGGTGTCAGACAGGGCTGTGTGGCTTCCCCGTGGCTGTTCAACCTATTTATGGACAGTTGTTTGGAAAATTTGAAAGTAGAAGAATGCGGGTTAAGAATGGGTGAGTTAACCGTCAAATGCCTTTTGTACGCCGATGATCAAGTCATACTTGCGTCGTCGGCAGCCGAGTTGCAAATGAGGGTTACATTAATGAACAGGACATTAAAAGAAAAGGGAATGAAAGTGAACGTAAGTAAGACGAAAGTTATGGTTTTTGAAAGAGAAGAAAGTAAAACGATATGTGAAATAAGAATAGAAGGGGAGTTGGTAGAGCAAGTAGATGAGTTTGTGTATTTGGGATGTGTGTTTAGCAGGGATGGTAGATATGATAAGGATATAGAACGACGAGTGAATGCAGGAAATAGAGTGAATGGGGCTCTACACTCTATTGTGAAAAGTCAGAATGTGTCCAAAGAGGCACGTATGGCAATTCACAATGCTGTGTTAGTGCCTACTTTAATGTATGGTAGTGAAAGTTGGGTGTGGCAGAAGAAGCACGAGAGTAGAATAAATGCTGTAGAAATGCGGTCATTAAGGAGTATGTTAGGGATGAATCTGAAGGACAGAGTGAGAAATTGTTTAATAAGAGAAGAGTGTGGTTTGCAAGATGATGTTGTGACCAGGATTAAGAAAGGAATGCTTCGGTGGTTTGGTCATGTAGAAAGAATGAATGAGGAAAGAGTGACAAAGAAAATTTATGTTGCAGATGTGAACGGCAGAGTCGGGAAGGGTCGCCCTAGGCGAAAGTTTATCGACCAAATTGGCGATATATTAAAAATGGGCCAAATCAAGAGTACCTTTAACCGACGAGCGTGTATGCGTAGGTATATGGATGTGGAGGAAGCGAGAGAGGTCTGTCAGGATCGTGCCAAATGGAAGTCCATAGTCTCTGCCTACCCCTCTGGGTGACAGGCGTGAGTGTTTATGTATGTATAGAAACTTGCTCGTCTGTACAAAGCAACCAACACTTGTCCGATATATTTTTTTTATGTAAAATACTTGGGTTTTAATTGACCTGTGGCGGCGCTGTCGTCGCGCTACAAGCGTAACACATCGAAGCCTAAATCGCACTAACGAAGTTCCGCAGTTAAAGCATCATATATAGAATAGTTCCGAACTACCAATGGGAGCGTTGGACGCTCCCCGGGCAGAACACCTTGCCAGGCGGGAGATCTCCCCTTTTCCTTTCACCGCCACAGTGGTGACCAACCGACGTGATATGAACACGTAACCAACAAGTTTTACAAAAAAACTACAACTTCAGATCTTCATCATCCTCAAGTACCCCATTCATTCGCTCCCCAGCAGATATTGTCTGCAGTCTTCACATTCTGCAAGCCATCTAGCTTTACAAAGGTTCATCGCACCACTGGTATAATAATGCTTCCTGTTCCTTCAAGCTACTCTCTGTGCTAGTGTTCGGCACGTCTCTGAGCCTCACTGCTCGCCTCTGCTTCACGACACTCTCGCAGATTACTTGCCTTCTTCTCGACTCACCGCAGACTACAAGGCAATCCCTGGCACTTGCTCCGGCACATCGTTCTCACCGGCATCACGTGCAAGTGCGTAGTACGGCATGCATTACACACCGGCATATCGTTCGCACCGGCGTCACTTGCCCTTACGCACACAGCATGCATTCCCCACCGGCATTAAGGACGCATCGGCAATCGGACTGCACTATCGACCTCCGGTCTGAGTAAGGGGATGATGTGGCGGCGCTATCGTCGCGCCACAAGCGAAACACATCGAAGCCTAAATCGCGCTAACAAAGTTCCGAAGTTAAAGCAGCATATTATATAGAATAGCTCTGAACTACCAATCGGAGCGTTGGCCGCTCCCCGGGCAGAACACCTTGCCCGGCGGGAGATCTCCGCTTTTCCTTCCACCCGCCACATACGCAACACTAATAAATGGTTATCGTAGCGCGTGAGATCTGTAACTTATTTATCTGTTTATATAATATACTAGCTGTCCCCCACGACTTCGCCCGCGTGTAACCCTAATTTTTTTCTAAATTAAAAGTAGCTTAAGTTCGTCCTTATAATATCAGCTATCCACTGAAAGCCACTGAAAGTCTCGTCAAAATCGGTTCAGCCGATTCGGAGATTAGCCGGAACAAACAGACACAGAAAGACAGACAAAAATTTTAAAAATTGTTTTTTTGTTATAAGTACCGTATGTACTTTCATATGCATTTAGTAAAAAAACTTTTATTTTGATATTACAAACAGACACTTCAATTTTATTTATTTGTATAGATATAGGGTACATTTGATTCGGTTGACCGACTTATATTATCCTACATTTAAATCAAAACTTACCCCAGCACCATGGTTCATTATTCACTGAGAATTTTCCAAAGTAAATTTGTTCATTTTATTCTATTTTATTTAACATTTTTATGTATTTCAATTCTGTTTTGAAATACATCATACCGAATTGCCTGGCATGGCACAAGTCATTATGACAGAACATTATTTTTATTTTTGCTAAAAAAAGGCAATTTCGTCAGTGATATTTATGCATCGGTAGTGATCGGTAGTAGTCACAGATTTTACACCTGTGTACTTTTTATTATTTTATGTATTTTTGGTAGATTTTGTCAAATTTACCGTAGTATATGTATCATAAAATCGGAATCTGAGCGGCTTTCTATTGTGTTTAACCGATTCGTTGCGGCACCAATTTTCGACAAATTTTAGCTGTGGCGGCGAACAAATATTTCACGACACGCCGGGCGTGTCAAGCGCCACAGACACCTATGTGCCATCCGCCATGTGTAAAAGTAATGTTCTTTTTTATGCTTTTTTACTTGTTTAGACCTAATTAAGTTTATTTAACATCAAACATAAGTTACAAATGGAAGGATACTTGTTTTTAGTCGGTAACTACGTGTTTTTTTACGCGTTTTCTTTGAAATTGAGAGAAAGTGACTTTTTTTATGAAGATATTACAAACCTTTTGTACTATTTTCTGTTGTTATAAAAAATCATTTATATAAGTAGGTACAGCTAAATCACCCTGGAAACCTTGGTTTTTATTAAATTAAATTTTCACCTAATAATAACATTTGTAAATATCAAACAATGAAGAACCTTAATTTGAAAAAAAATAAGGTATATCATTCATTGATATTTACAAATGTTAAATATTATTTAATGTTATACAAATGTAAAAGTAAAGTTGATCTGAAAACGTCTAATTAGTAAGAATAGCAAAACAAGTGTTTTCAAAAGGAAAAAAACGCCGGCGCTATACGGCGGCGGATTGACAAAAGACTATTTATTAGAGAACTTTTTTTATGCATGAACGGTTTCGTACTGTTTCAAGCAAAAATAAACCTTATACCATATTACAAGAGCACATGGTACTTCGTAGGTTCATTCGGCCAAATTATAGTAATAAGTCGGCACTTCAACCATTTTAAGCAAAAGAGATAAAGGCATTGTTTTTTTTTAACAGGAGAGTTGTTTTCTAGAAACTTGTTTACAACTTGAGTTTGTGAGCGATCGCAATGAGTGCTATTATTTATTCATTTGTTTCTTATTAGAGTATTTTTCCACAACATGTTTTAAAAACCTATAAAGTAAAAACGGTACCATGTACAAGTTAAAAAAGGTTGTCAACTCCTAAAAATTTAAATTTTTCAAAATATCCAGAAACGAAGCCGCAGGCATAAACAACTTGCAAAATAATTAATATTTTGTTCTGGATAAATTTTCCAAAAAAGCAATTTGAGCGAGTTATAACGATTTTTAAATAAAAATAAAAAAAAATATTTTTAAAAAAGACACGCCTCGCATGTCATACGCCACACACAAAAGTATTCGATGGCACGCCTGTCACGTGTCACCCGCATTGAACCGGTTAAGTCATAGAGCAACACGGGCCACCGGCGGATCGGAGGGTACTCCCTTCGCTATACGCAGGCGTTCCCCTCTGTCAATGTATAAGTCCACGCGGTCATATGCGTACTATAAAACTAGTTACATCGGCATTCAGTGTTTTGCTGCAAAAAGAGATCTGCTGTGTTAAATTTACAAAAAAAAAATGTCGATACCATTCATATATTAAATAATTTTTAATCACATTATTGCTATTTACTTCTTTTTGAAGTCGGTGCGTCTATTTATAGACCGATTGGATCGAGAGAGAGCGAGAGCTTACGTCACTCTAGCGGAGCGTCACCATGGTGGCGAGGTGGAATTGAAGGTATATAGAGAATCCCCCCCCCCCATCGTTTGAGCAGTATAAAGTTAATAGTAGGCGCCGTGTGTGGGAGAGTCTGTCGAAGTCATTCTACGTAGTAGTAGCACTAAGATAGTATCATGGTTCTGTCCGTTGTGGTGGTTCTTCTGGTGCAGGCGAGGAGGATGATGTTGGTGAGCGGCTGTCTCGTGTTACACTGAGATGTGTAGTTGCTGTTGGTTTCCATACTTTGATGTTATCACGTAATTACGTCCTTCACGTTACACCGGTGTGTGATTGTGGCGGGGACATGTTATGGCGTGGTCGAACTGTAATTGCTCTATATTGAATTTATAGTACGTTACGCTGTCTCTTTACTGGTAATTATTAATTGGGTAAGCAAGAGAGAAAGTTGCACATCCGCTCTCACACGTTTACTATTTTTAACAATTAACCTTATCCTGATGTATTACCGACAAAAGAAGTGGGATCTTGTGATGAAGTTCCGACAAACTTAAAAACTGCAATAATGACGTCGTGTTATTTCATATTTGTTTACCAACACAGGCCAATCGCAGATACAATATGCAGATCGGACGAGCGACTGATCCGAGTCTGTAATCGAGTTGACGCTGTCACTGAGCGATTTTGTTATAATGTATGTGTAAAAAGTGTTAGTTTATTGTGTATGTGTTTCGTAGTGACAGACTTTTATTTTAGTGTACGCAGATTTCTCCCCGCAAAAAAATGATAGACAGTTTTGTATCGAGGAAAAACGCTATGGCTACTACATTCCTGTCCTCCGGTGGCCCGTATTGCTCTATGGTTTAAGTATATTTTAGCATGCCTACTTTATTTCACACGATGAAAACTAACAAGCAAGGGAGGCGCGTGTAGTTTTAAATGAGACAATCTCTACCAGAGTGAACGACTGCCACAGTAGTTTTCCGCTTTGATGGGTCCCGATGGATGGGGACCTACCCACATAACAGAGATAACCAAAAACGCTATCAAGGGACTAGCTTTGTGACAATTTCTAGCTGCTATAGTTGCCACCTATATCGCGCATGTTATGTTGTAGCCTTAAGCCTCAATGTTGCTTTACGATTATGAACTCAATTGCTATTGCTATAGAAAGAATGAATGAGGAAAGAGTGACAAAGCAAATTTATGTTGCAGAGGTGAATGGCAGAGTCGGGAAGGGTCGCCCTAGGCGAAAGTTTATCGACCGAATTGGCGAAATATTGAAAATGGGCCAAATTAAGAGTACCTTTAACCGACGAGCGTGTATGCGTAGGTATATGGATGTGGAGGAAGCGAGAGAGGTGTGTCAGGATCGTGCCAAATGGAATTTCATAGTCTCTGCCTACCCCTCTGGGTGACAGACGTGAGTGTTTATGTTTATGTTTATACATTTTTATATCTATAATGATTACTGTACGGTACCTATGTGTCCTGTTGGACCGAATAGGGTTTCCTTACATATTGTATATGTGTGGGAAATGAAGCAGAAAAAATATGTGGGTGTGCGTGTGTGTGAGAGATAGCGTGCAGTGTGTTCGTGTGTGTAAATCTAAACACGTTGCTCGATAGGGAATTTCCTCTTTGCCGTGGACGGCCATTGTGTCTTAGCAACGGTACTAACCGATGTAACGCTTAGGCGATACAATTGTAGATTGGTTCAGTGTCAAAGACACGGAGAGATTAATATATGTCTAAATGACTTATGTTACTGAAAATAAAACTCTGTTTATTATCATAGTTTAATAGTTTAAACATGACCACTCCTAAATCATACCAAATTAAAATGTCCTAAATACTATAATAATGTACTAAATTAGTAAATACTAATACATCATACAGAATTAAAAAATATCCATTGGACTGTATTTACTGTTTGTGGGCGTCCATTATTTCGTGAAACGTTTTGGCGACTTCCCCCCCCCCCATTCTCCTGGTTAGTCCCCCCCCTATCCTAAATCTCAAATGACATTTTTCAAAATATGTATTTTTAGTGTAAATACATTAACCTGTGCTTGATTGCGTTGGATTTCCTTTAAAAAAACTGTTTCATTATTTTTATATAATTAGTGCAGTTCGCATAACCACAATAAATATTGTTGTATATTATTTGTGGAAAAAAATTTATGCGATATTTGCCGAGACCCTTCCTCTCCCCCACGCGATATTGCTAGAGATTCGGCTCACCCCCACACCCCCCAATTAACACCTCACGTAATTATGGACGCCCTATTTACTTCAATTTTATTTTCGATTTAAGTGGACTAAGCAATATCACAAGCTCAAGGTAACAACTAGAAACTACTCGTCTAAATGGTTACAATAAAAATTACCTATCGCTTATTTTCCAGTCTTGGGGTGGACTTCGTCCATTTAAATTAAATTGGATAGTCCCTACATAAAAAGAGAATCGGTTCAGCCAGTTTCCGAGAAATTGGTGAACATACATAAAAACATATGCGTCGATTATATAACCTATTTCTTTTAAAGACGTTCTTTTATCGTAATAAGAGTTTACAATCTATCACACTGACAAGAATTTTAAAAAAATAATTTTTAAAAACAATTTATTGAATTTAAAAAAAGAAACATAGTTAAATAAAATATTGTTTACTACGTAAACAATTTATTATCCTAAAAAAATAATTTCGTATCATAAAAGTGAGACGTCTTCTCCTCGTCGAAAATTTGCGTGTGAAACAAAAAAACAACAATAAATTTTTATTTACTCAAGTTAATCTTCTATTTTATTCACAGGTGATTCTTCACGAAGTCACTGGAAAAAAATATTATATCAAACTATTAAAGGTATATTTATACTAATATAGTTACATTACACTATTATAGCTTAAGTACAATTATATATAGGCATATAGGGAAAATGAAGTTTTTGTAGTAAGTAACACTGTGGTAACTAATTGGATTAAAAAGTTTTGATACTTTTCAAGTCAAAATAATATCATCATCATAACAGCCCTTCACAAGTCCACTGCTGCATATAGGCCTCCCACAAGGAATGCCACAAAGCACAGTCCCAAGCCACCTGCATCCATTGACTTCTTGCATGTCTTACCAGTTCGTCACTCCAGCGGTAGGACGCCCTACACTTCGCCTGCTAGTACGAGGCTGCCACTCGAGAACCTTTTTTCCCCATCGGTTCTTCGAGCTATATGCCCATTGCCACTTCAGCATACTAATTCTTTGGGCTATGTCAGTTACTCTGGTTCTACTGAGGATATCCTCATATTTAAGTCTATCACGCAGAGAAACGCCGAGCATAGTCTTCTCCATAGCTCGCTGAGCGACTTTAAGCTTCCTCATACGGCCAGCAGTGAAAGACCACGTCTCAATTCCATAGGCTGGCAACACGCACTGGTTGAACAATCTAGTTTTGAAGTTTTGAGGTATGTCTATCGAGAAGACGTGTCGTAATCTCCCGAGCGCTGCCCAGCCGAGTTCAATCCGTCGATTGATCTCTCGGTCGAAGTTGGACTTACCTAGTCGGACTATTTGTCCCAGGTAAACATATTCGTCAACAACTTCGAGCTTAGTGCTCCCAACAACTACCAGCATAGGTGTGACATGGACGTTAAACATGATTTTTGTTTTGTCCATGTTCATCTTAAGACCTATACGTTGGGAGACACTATTGAGGTCATTGAGCATAGTACTTAGGTCCTCCAGCGATTCTACCATAAGGACTATATCGTCGGCAAATCGAAGGTAAATGACGTACTCGCCCTTGACGTTAATACCGTATTTTTTTCAGTCCAGCAACTTGTAAACGTCTTCCGATGCAGCGGTGAAGAGTTTCGGAGATATTACGTCACCCTGTCTTACACCTCTCTGCAGTTTGATAGGTTTCGTGCTCTGGTTCTGTACTCGGATAGCCATCGTAGCGCTACTGTACAAACACTTCAGCACTTCGATGCACCGACAGCCCACTTGGCATCGCTTGGGCGACTGCAGCACCGCCCAAATTTCGACGGAATCAAAAGCTTTCTCATAGTCCACATACGCCAGACTTAATGGCAAATTGTACTCTTCGGTCTTCTGTACAATTTGCCGAAGGATATGTATGTGGTCTATGGTGCTAAAACCTTTTCGAAAACCAGCTTGTTCGGGAGGCTGGAAGTCGTTGAGTCTGCATGCGAGACGATTCGTAATGACTCTCGAAAACAGCACGTAGATGCGGCTCAGAAGGGAAATCGGTCTGTAGTTCTTCAAGAGAGCGTTGTCGCCTTTCTTGAAGAACAAGACCACCGCACTTCTGCTCCACGCCTCCGAAGTAGTGCCTCTATGAAGGACGGAATTAAAGAGCTTTTAAAGGACTTTAAGTACCGGTTTTCCACCCGCTTTCAGAAGAAGCTCCGACGTAATTCCATCCACGCCCGGGGTCTTGACCTTTTTAAGGTATTGGAGAGGCATTCTAATCTCACTCAGACTAACGTCCGGGATATCATCGGAATAATGTCGGATAAGACTTGCTCTTGGATCGTTACTCACAATTGTGTGTGGTTCCAACGATGCCGTGTACAGCTTCCTATAGAACCTCTCAATCTCACTCAAAATATCAGGTGTCTCGGAAACGATGCTGCCATATTCGGTTTTCAGCTTCGACAGTTGGCACTTTCTGGCAGACAGATCTCTGGCAAAGCCTTTGGAGCCCTGGTTCCGCTCGATCGCTTCTTCAATACGAGCAGTATTAAAGTTGTGCAAGTCCCGCCGCATGCATTTGGAGATCTGTCTGTTCAGTTGCCTGTATGCTATCAGATCTACTGAAGACTGCATCTTCATTTACCGTGTAACAGCCATGATTAAGAGTGTGATCGGAGAGTTTTTGTGTTCTTCTGCGGCGGGTCTTTCAAAACTTAGCTGCGACCGCATGGACAGTTTCCACGAGCTTGTCATTTATACCGTCCACAGCATTGCAATCTTCAAGGCACTGAAAACGATTTTGTAACTCGAGCTGAAAGGTTTCCGAACTTTGGATTAGAACACGAGGAAGATGGAGTGTTAACTTCATCAGACACCTCTCCAACTTAACGTTTAGGTTCAGTGTGCATCTAACCATTCGGTGATCGCTACCAGTCTTCACCCTCGCGATCACTGAGACATCACTGAACAGCTGCCGTCTGGTCGTCATAATGAAGTCAATCTCATTTTTTGTCGAACCGTCGGGGCTCGACCAGGTCCACTTCCTGTGGGGCCGCTTCTGGAAGAAAAAGTTCATCATAAAGAGTCCCTCTTTCTACGTGAAGTTGGCCCCTTGGGTTTCGTTGACCTAATTCAAATATCCTACTTTCAGCTCACCGTTCTCTCCCATTAACACCGTATAGTGGGTTTTGGAGGAATACATGGCTCTAGAGATATCCTCATACATTTCCTCCACCTCCTCATCGGGATGTGCCAAAGTTGGTGCGTAAACCTGTATGACCTTCAGCGAATACCGTTTGGTGATTCTGAGTATAAAGCAACCCTCGTCGACACACTCCCAATCTTTACTACGTTGTTAACGGGAGACTTGTGGACGACAAATCCGACACCTACTTGGGACAAATGGTCGCCCTCCCGGTAATAGAACAAGTTGCCGGATTCGAGGATTACCGTGTCCTCCCCCTCTAGTCGGACTTCGAATAATCCTATAATATTCCAGCGCAACTTGTTTATCTCTTCTTCCAGTTCCATGAATTTCTCGTCAGTCCTCAGGGTGCGTGCGTTATAAGTTGCCAGGTCGAGTCGCCGTAGGTAGCAACCGGACCTCCACCGGAGATTCTCAGCACCCCCTGACCAACCGTTACCATGGTCGCCACCGTAGCCAAGAATAGCGGGGCCGCTGGGGACTGGGGGCTGTTTATTATTGTCATTCCTCATGGGGGGTATATTGTCATAGTTGCCACGCTTGGCGAGCAGGTTGGCAATCGCAGTTTTTTTTACTGCTTTTGCTGTTATCAGAAAGATGCTGCTGCCCATCTTCTGCCTCAGTTTCCCTCTGTCGTCTTTTACGACACCCACGGGAAGATATGGGTGTAGTAGGCATTCTTACCTGCTACTACACGGGAATATAATATTATTAAAATATTATTTGTACTTAACTAATTATTTTACTTCTACCCACTTTATTTCGTTTCTTGATTGCAGTAACATTGTTTTTATTTTATATTATTATCATTGCTTAGCAACCGTAACACCGGTCTGTGACCTTGCACTATATTAGGGTATCTTTAGCAACCGCTAAAGATACCCTAATATAGTATTGAATTGAATTATGTCTTGTCAATATAATTTTATAACTTGTTGTTTTATGTAAAGTATTTTTGGGTTCAATAAATATTATTATTATTACTATTATTAATGTAATGGAGTGGAGTGGAGGTTTTATCGTGTATTGGCGGTGTAAGAATACCCACTACCCTATATCATCCCGTGAGTGTCGTTAGAGGGGTTAGAGGGAAACAAATCGGGAGATGGGCAGCAGCGTCTTCCTAATCTTTATATATAAAAAGTACGTGTCACGTTGTTTGTCCGCGATGGACTCCTAAACTACTGAACTGATTTCAATGAAATTTTTGGTCAATGTGCAGTTTGGTCCAACTTAAAAGATAGGACAGCTTACATCTCAATTTATAGACGCAATACAATATTATTTTATTGAAAATTATTTGCCTATTATTTGACAGTCACAATTGTCTGTTAGCTCCGAACGGTTCTGTCAGATGACGATATCTGTTGACTGGATTGAATAAATATTTATTAGATGGCGCTATGTTAAAATTTAGTAGTATAACCACCACGTGTTGCTGTAAGTATTCAACAGATAGAACCGATTTCAAAAAAAAAATTGCAGACTGTGTGCAGTTTGGTCCAACTTGAGAGATAGGATAGATTTTATCCCGATAAGTGACCCTCAATTTTTTTATTGCTAATTTCAGGAGTTTTTTTGGGAAAGCAAATGGTCGTTCGGAAAGGGCAGAACAACGTCTGCCTGGTCAGCTAGTAACGACTAAAAATTAAAAACTGCGGTTGCCAACGCTTGCCAAGCGTGGTAGCTATAGCAAATATTCCCCCTATGAAGCAATTTATGGGGGAGGTCTATGTTCACCAGTGGACTTGAGTAGGCTGCAACGGTAACGGTAATGTAGGTTAGAATATCCAGTGTGCGTGTCGTAAGAAGCGACATAGGGAAATGAAACAGGAGACGCAGATCCATAACAACTCGAAGTAATAAAAACACTGCGGTTGCCAACTTGCCTATCATGTATGGCAACTATGGCAAAATCCACCTTATGGTCCTCCAAATCTAAGGGAGAGCCTATGTTCGGCAGTGGACAGTTGAGCTTTAAATTATTGATATTTAGTCCGATCTCTTTAACAGTGGTAGAGCCACGCGGCAGCTTTTGCTGTCACACGGATGGGCCGGCTCGAACCGGAGTGGTACCACGACCTCACAGAATACCAGCGTGAAGTAGAGGTTTACCTCTGCGTTTCGCTTGGTGAGTGCAGGTGGCCGGAGGCCCTTTTTACTGGAAATGAGGCATTCCATCTTAGTCCTCACGGGTGACAACGCATCTACATTTTGACTTGTAATTGAGGATAGATATAGATGTCTATGGGCCGCAGCAACCACTTACCATCAGGTGGACTGTGTGCTCGTTTGTCACCCTTAGCATATAAAAAAAAAATCTCGTAGAAAGTACAAACAGTATTTTAAAGTTACTATTTTTAAATACAATCTGGGCGTCTTCAAGGCAACAGTTAATACGCTTTTGTTACGCTAAGACAGTGCGATTTACCATCTAGGGCTGCATCACCACTTACCACCAGGTGGGATTGTGGTCAAGCACTGGCTTATAATAAATTTTAAAAAAAGTCTGGCTTCGGTTTGCATTTATTTTCACTCCATCTAGTGGGGGTTAAGTTAATTAAGATCGTACCGGTAGACGAACTGTAGGGCGAGCCTCCACTAGAACAAGTGACGACCTGGAGACATGCAGGAAGGCAATGAATGCAGGTAGCTGCCATCCGTTGGAGAAGGCATTTGTACAGCAGTGGAATTGTGATGGGCTGAATGATGATGACTGTAATGATGATAAGAGGGGGGAAGGGGTTTCAACCTACTCCCCACAAGTAGTTACTTTGTGCTTTAAGACTTACCCAACCACCTCGGACAAGTTCGCAGCACTACTGATATACTTGTGACCCAAATTCTCCCTTTCGTCGTACAAGTGAAGTTTTGCTGTTGCGCCGCCTTCAGATCTAGACTCCAGGATCGATTTGTGCAACTGGAACAAATAAAAAAAAATTATAAAAGACTGTTACTTTTACAGTCTATTTAAAGTCTTAAGTCTAAAAAATTTACTATACATCTAAGTCACTAATTTTTGACGTATCAATCATTGATGGACGTTTCATATTTTGGTCAGGTCGTATTTGTTGACCGATCTTCTTTTAAACTTAAGTTCAAGTATATTAATAATGATATACCGTTATTGCAGTTTTTGAAAATAAGAATAAATAACGCTTCTACTTTTATTTGAAATTATCCCAAACTGAATGTGATTTATGGGCAACAACGTTTTTGCCTACCAATCTATCTAATCTAATCTAAAGAATGTATGCGTGCGCATTGAAATCAGTGAAAAGAATGCATTACCACGCAATTTGAATTTAAAAGATAAAAGGGACAGAATGTTTGAGATTTTATTTTTTATTTTTGTTCACCATTTGCCTATATTACTTATTCGGAACCTTCTCTGTAAATTTGGCCGGTTATTGCAAAATAACCCTGTATAATCTTAGGAGGCGACAGAGGGAAACTTAACCAGGACATGGGCATCAGCGCTACCTAACAGCAACTAAAATATTTAAAAAACTGCGGTTGCATACATGCTCCCCAAGCGTTGCAAACACAGTTTATAGATCTAACAGTTGTGATACGCCTTTGATGTCAGGCGATGCCGCTGCCTGCGTAGATATAGCCAACGGATTAGTAAGCTAAAATGGCAATGGGCCGGCCATATAGCTCGAAGAACCGACAACTGATGGAGAAAATAGTTCTCGAGTGGCGGCCTCGTGCCGGTAGGCGAAGTGTAGTGCCCCGACTAGATGGAGTGACGACCTGGTAAGACATGGAGGAAGTCGATGGATGCTGGTGGCTTAGGACCGTGCTTTGTGGCATTCTTTGGGGGAGGCCTATGTTCAGCAGTGGACTTGCGAAAGGCTGTAATGATGATGATGATGACTGCCAAATATTTTCGTGACACTTTATTTTTATAGATGTTTTCAGTTTTCGATGGTTAAAGAACAATGGCAGACTTTCATACATAAAATTAGTTGAGAAGGAATGTAGCGTCTATATATCAAAAATATTTTAAAATGTTAAGCGTCACTCCCTTAAAAACTCTGTCAAAGAATTTTGTCCTGAGAAGGCGTCAAAAAAAAGATATTTAGATTTGAACTTTTTCGGTTACGTCTTATGTCACTTGGAAAAAGTCATGTGTCCTGTGGTTTTTGATGTTAGCTTAATACATTCTCAACATAATGTACCTACCTACATAATTGAGAGTTTTTAGATTATTGTATCTCTATTACATATTTGCATACTATAAATGTATATTTCTGGCATGGCTCCAGGGCCTCTGTATCATACAGTGACATTCTCAGAAGGGCTAGAACCCAGAGCCGTAAAGCCAGTAAAAAAAAACAGTGACATTTTGTTTTAGCTAGTGTTGCCATAACATTAAATGGAATTGTTACATAGTACTTTGATTGAGATAATATATTATTGTAGGAAGTTCTTTGTGAGACACTTATTTTCAAACATATCACTTTTATTATTATTATTACTGATAGTATAGTTATTACTAATAATTACTCAATATAAAATATTTTGTGTTTGTGTGTTGTGTTGGCAGTCTTATAAAGTATATACGAAAATAGTATGAATATAGTAAATAGCAACAGTTGAATAGAGTAAAATGATTTAAGTCATTTGATATTCCCTAAAAAATTAATTTTGTAGCAGCCACGCTAATCAACCCTAAACCATTTAATAAATAAATTAATAACGTTACCCTGCTGCTACCATAACGCAAAAGGTGAAGGTCTAAAGATAACATTTATTTCCTAATTACCCCCGGCTACCGAGATACTGCGGGCTGCATATCAATGTGAGATAATTTGACGTATATATTTAACGTTCTATATAGAAACAAGAAGCAGCCACAGATATCATCAGCACCGCACCGTCTTCACACGCCGGCTATCTTCAAGCATCCGTCGACCATTTTCGAGCCTTTTCTTCAACGCCGCAGCTTGGTTCTTCTTGCTGTTCCGGAGATGTGTCCCTCGCCGCCGCCGCTCGCCGATTACGCGCGCGCGCCGGTCTGCACCTCTTTTATAGCCCCGTATAACAACGCAGACACGAGAAGCTATCGACGAGTCTTACGCCGGCAAACGGAGTGCGACATACATATAATAGCTATACTTAATATCTTATTGATTAATGTTTATTGGACAAAATTTATGTATTATAATTGGCTAATTAAATAAAATATTATTCTATTGGTAAGTTAAGGATGTAGCCGGGCGTATAAATATAGGCAGGGTTAGCTGAATTAAACACACCATTCGCTTGCACATAGTAAGGCATATCAAGAAGTAGTTTCATTTCTCCGTCACTAGCCCACTCGGAGTCTGTTAATAGTGGACCCCATACACCACTATTACAATTTAATTAAAATATATTTTTATTCGAAAAATTATAGAAAAATAAAAAAACTCATTTTATAAATAACATATTTCTAGACGCAATAATTTTTGTCAACTAGTTTTCTGCCATTGCTCTTTAATTATGTAGTGTACTCACAAACGGATGCACAATGTTATCAAAAAAAAAATGAAGAGAAAGCTAAGCATGAAGGTCGTTTTAATTCAACATTACTTAGTAACTTATATAACTATATCAGTAATAATTAAAAAGAAATTAATATCCCTTTTTTGTTTCATAGAGTTTGTGAAAATGACAACAATTCTAAAATATTTTTTACTTCAAAAAATTATGTAAGTATTGCGATTTCTCACCTTTTCACCAAGAAACCACGGTATCACGCCATCGTCCTTCGCATGAAGAATCAATATTGGCAGAGAACGAACCCGCGACAAATGCGCGTCCGAAAGGAACAGATGTGCGCACGTGTCCGCCGATCGGTACGGCGCCACGAACATTCGGTCGTAGTAGGGCAGCCATTGTACTAGCTGAAAACAATTATAACTTTTAAACCAAAAGTAAAAAGCGATTTCAATTTGCTAAAACAAGATGTTATTTATTTGCTAGGGTGGAATATTTTTTCTCCAAATTTATATGGACCACCCTTGAATTAAACCTATTTAATAAAAAAAAAGAAGCTTCGAAATTGATTCACCCAGTAAAAAGTTGTAAGGTAACACAAATAAAAAAACATACAGTCGAATGATTTTTTATGTACAACTTTTTACTGGGTGAATCAATTTCGATGATTCTTTTTTTATTTGAAAGCTGGTGGTTGACATGTCGGCCCATATAAATTTGATCAAGGTCTGACCATTAATTTTTGAGTTATTCTTAATTCTTAATAATTTATATAGAAGTCGGTTGTACAAAATATTTAATTTTAAATTATGTATATTGTCTTTACTATATAGGGGAGGCCTATGTTCAGCAGTGAACTTTAATAGGCTGTGATGACTATTTTACTTTTTTGATGTTTGAAAAATTCTAAGGCTCAGCAAGATAGAAGTTAGGGGGTAGAGTTGGGATGAGAGGGGGGATGTTGGATGAGAGGAATGGTGACACCCTTATTGTGTCGCCAATACCAGGTCAGTCAGGATACATAACTGGAAACCGCTGAAAATGTAACTTATGTAATCAACATACAGAATCAACAAAGGGCTTAAATTTCCGTCGAAAGAGGGCGGTGTAATCAATTCAAACAAACCAGAAATGTTAATAAAGGACATTGCTAAAACTCGCCTAAGAACCAACATATATTTGAAAATTACCAAAATTCTTATCCTTAATTGGACGCGGTTATGCAAACAGGATCCAACCTGAGTTTGTGTCAAAAATGTTGACTTGAAGAATAATGTTTGTGGTCTATACTATTATGTGATGTAACAATTTTAGCAAACGTAACACAAATAAGAAGAAAAAATTACAAACAGATAGAAACCATTCTAATCATTTGAGTTTATGATATTTGAAGTATGGATACTTCAAATATCATAAACTCAACTTATCGCGGGTTGGATCCTTTTTGCATAACTACGTCCAATTAAGCATTAGATAATATTCATTAGATTGTAACGGACACTTCTGAATTGTGAAATCAAAATAAAAAGGACTTTTTCGATTTTGAACTTTGTAACTATTTTTATAATACAAATGTGACTAGTTTATGGCCTCCTGTAATTTGGCCAATCGCACAATACAAAAATCATGAAAATGTTTATATTTTAAGATATATCTCGGATTAATATATGCCACAAGGAACTGGGGTACAGTGAAATCATTTGTTTTCATTTAAAATAACAAGTCTATTGTACTCTCATTGGCAAATCAGCATTGTGCCACGCAAAAAAAAAGTCAATAACGTTGACAGATGACAACACATCAGACGGTCGATCTTTGCTTTGTTTAAAAAAATACATTTCTGCAAATGTTTTGGGAATCTAAGTGCACTGCGCAGTTGGTTTGTTATGCGATAAGTTTTTATAAATTACGACTCGGCTTGAACAACGGATATCGATACTCTTCTTTGGTGACCTACCTGGCTTGAATCACGGACTTTAACCAAATGAGACTATAAGTTCTATTTATTTGGTATGAATAAAATAGATACCTAATCACAACCCGAGTTTTATTTACCGTATATTTATACGCTTGGCTAAGACTGAACTGCTTACATTAGCAATAACATAGTAATGTTTCATATAAATAAAACATAACCTCAAAATCTCTATAACTGCTAATATCTAAGTTTTCAGAAGTGTCCGTCAGGAGTTATTGTTCTTAAATACAGTTATGTGTAATTTCGGACTTAAATTTTTTTTTTCACTGTTGGTTCTTAGGCGAACATTGTATGGACGCAGAACAATGTCCTTTCTCATACTTACAATGGTGAACGGATGATTGGCCACTTCGTCAGCTATATTGTTGAAGGGAGCTTCTAGAATTAAACCATTTGGCAAAGGTAAAGGGCTAGAATGTCCTAGAATTTGAGTTGATAGCTCGTTGAGATTTCCAAGTAGATGCGACGAGATACCCGTACCTACGACAAGCCAATAACTTTATTTCAGTATAAATATAGTATAAATATATACTTTAACCTAAAAATATATATAAAACAGTCATAATACTAATTAGCAAAATTTCTTCTTTGGCGCGTCCCTGTATCAGCGAAACACTACCCCCAGAGGGCCAGAAATCCGGAGCGAGGAATGTCTCTTTATTTTTTGTAAGAACTTGAAGTACGAGGGATTTGAAATTCGTTGACTTATTACGACTCCAGACGCCTCAAATGTAAAGAGATCGGATCCTCTATGCGACCTCGATTCCGTTCTTCCACGAAACGCAGGACGTCCCCTCCCGACGTACTTTTTTTTTTATAGGATAAGGGTGAAAAACGAGCACACAGTCCACCTGATGGTAAGTGGTTGCTGCGGCCCATAGACATCTACATCTATCCTCTGTTACAGATCAAAATGCAGATGCGTTTTCACCCGTGAGGACTAGGATGGAATGCCTCATTTCCTGTAAAAAGGGCCTCCGGCCACCTGCACTCACCAAGCGAAACGCAGAGCTAAACTTTTACTTCACGCTGGTATTCTATGAGGTCGTGGTACCACCCCGGTTCGAGCCGGCCCATCCATGCGACAGCAAAAGCTGCCGCCTGGCTCTACCACTGTTAAAAAAACTTTTGTCCAAACGGGAGATGTAGAGCTGTATGGTAGGCTCCACAACACGCTGAGTTGTACTTGCGTTTATTTTGACAGACCCACCCTGGTTATAGATGGATCTCGACGTTTCTTCTCAACAAGAGTAAACCCGCCATTATCAATTTTGTTTCGGGTCACCATAGGAACTGATCTTATGTCTACATTCTTTCGTTTTCGAACAGCAGCGTTAACGGTGTCACGTCTGGTACTCTGGTCTTAAAATCACCTGCCAAGTTTGGTAAGTTGCAACTATATTATGGTTAGTATAGACGTTATGGGAAGCACCACGCTCACACAGAATACCGACGTGAAACAGCAGCCAAGTTTCGTATGGTGAGTGTAGAGAACCGGAGACCCTTTTTACTGGGAACGAGGCATTCTATTTTTATAGAATTAGTGTGACAAACGATCACACAGTCCACCTGATGGTAAGTGTGTGTTGTGGCCCATAAACATCTACTTCTATAATCGTTTGCGAATTAAAATGCAGATGCGTTGTCAGCCGTGAGGACTACGATAGAATGCCTCTGTTCCATTAAAAAAGGTATCCGGTTCTCTACACTCACCATAAGAAACACAGCAGCATTAAGCTGCTATTTTACCAGCGTAAAATAGCAGCTTAATGCTGCTGTTTCGTTTCGTGTTACCGGGGAATGACCACGCTCTCACTGAAATGAGAGCGTGGTTCTTCCCCTGTCGAGCCGATCCATTCGTGCTACAACTATACTATTACTATAACTGCAGCATGGCTCTACCAAGTAAAATACTATACTCAGGGCAATGTATCTGCTATTTAATTCTTAGTTGGGCATAGGTGTCTAAGGGCCAAAGTCTTCACATAATTGAATTTCAATTATCCAGTAGTTATATGAAATTGGGTGTAGGAACATAACAAGAGTACCTAAAGAGTGTCCCCACACGAAGACAGGAGGCCTTTTCTCCCCTTTCTCCAATATGTTGTTCAACCAGTCGTACACTAGCAAAGAGTCTTCGACCACTCCCGCCTCGTTTGGATAGAGATTTGTGGAGTCTCCATAACCTGGAATACAGAACGAACTTTATTAAGAACTAGCTTTTCAACGCGACTTCGCCCGCGTGTTTTTTAGGGCTTTAATTTGTTTTGTTGTTTTCTTTTTCTAAAATAAAGGTAGCCTAAGTTTACACATTTATGACATTTTTTTTATAGGATAGGGTGACAAACGAGCACACAGTCCACCTGATGGTAAGTGGTTGCTGTGACCCATAGACATCTACATTTATCCTCAATAAAGAATCAAAATTCAGATGCGTCGTCACCCGTGAGGACTAAGATGGAATGCCTAGTTTCCAGTAAAATGGGTCTTCGGTTCTCTACACTCACCATACGAAACACACCATTGTTAAGCTGTTATTTTACGCTGGTATTCTGTGAGAGCGTGGTCCTTCCCCGGTTGATCCGACCTATTCGTGCTACAACTATACTACTAATATAGCTGCAGCATGGCTCTACCACGTGGAAAAATACATGAGTTATCTGCCAGTGAAAATCCCGTCAAACTCGGTCCAGCCGTTGCGGAGATTAGCCGGCACAGACATACAAAAATTAAAAAAAATAGTTTTTTTATAAGTACTGTATATACTTTCATATGTATTTAGTAAAAATGCTGCAATTTTGACATTACAAACAATCACTTCAATTTTATTTATTTGTATAGATGTTTAACTAATTATTTATTTATGTATTTTTGTTTAACCCCCGACGAAAAAGAGGCCAAGTGCAAGAAGCAGATGTAACTCCCAAACGGACGAACCGATTTAGACTTAGTTTGTTTTTGTTTGAAGGTGATTTGATCGAGAGTGTTCTTAGCTACGATTGAAGAATATCTTTTCAGCCGTTAGAAGATCATCAGCTCTTTTTGTTGCGATGGTTTTTTAAATTTTCAATTTAATATTATTAATTCTTACCCTTACAGCTTATTAAAGTCCACTATTAAACACAGACCTCCCCCATAGATTGCCGCATAGAGGATATTGTTGTTATAGGATAGGGGATAGTGTTGATTTGAAAATTTCACCTCTCCGTGGGTCATGTGCTCCTAGTAGATTATCTTCTATACATCCATCCATTACAGCTTATAAAGTCCACTGCTGAACATAGGCCTTCCCTATAGATTGCCTCATAGTGGGGACTTTTTCCATAGTTGCCACGCTTGGCAAGCGGGTTGGCCACCGCAGTTTATTATTTTTAGTCCTTCTTAGGAAGACGCTGCTGCCCCTCTCCTGATTTGTTTCCCTCTGTCTCCTTTTACGACACCCACGGGATGATATGGGGTAGTGGATATTCATACACCGCCACTACGTGCGCGAAATATGCTTAAAAGGGGAGACAATGTTTTCTCTACGTATTAATATATATATTAAGGATAAAAGGATAAAACTTTTTCTAAATAATCAATTATATCATACCGAATGAAATAAACCTAGCAAGCTAACAGCATACCAAAGTGGCGAAGCAATCAGCTTTGTAGCGGTTTCTAACGGTTGCCGTTGAGCAATCAGTTTCAAAATAGGAGGTTCAGATGCCTGGGTGATCAGTAATCGATTGCTGAAAACAGAATTTGAAAATTCGAAACCGTTCTCGAGATAATCGTGGGACAGACGGACAGACGGACGGACAGACGGACAGACATCGTGAAATCAATAAGTGACTTCGCAAGCTTCGCCACTTAATAATTTAAAATAAAAAAATTTGTACAACCGACGTCAATATAAATTATTAAGAATAACTCATAAATTATTGGTCCGACCTTGATCAAATTTATATGGAACCACATGTGATGCACCGCCTTTCAAATAAAAAAAGAATCGTCGAAATCGGTTCATCCAGTATAAAGTTATAAGGTAACACACATAAAAAAACATACAGTCGAATTGAGTACCGTCTCCTTTTTGAAGTCGGTAGAAAAGATGGTGAAGTTCGATACAATCTACGTCTTTAAATTGTAGCTGTAAGATGGCCACCATTCTTGATACACGCACTGGTAGAGCCACGCTGCAGCTATATTAATGGTTGTAGCACGAAACTGTCGTCTCGACCGGGGACGAACGCTCGCACGTAATCAGCATGAAATAAGAACTCAATGCTGCTGTGTTTCGTATGGTGAGTGTAGAGTTCCGGAGACCCTTTTTACTGGAAACGAGGCATTACGTCTTAGTTCTCCAGGGTGACAATGCATCTGTAGTTTGATTCTTAATTGAGAGATGTTTATGGGCCACAGCATCCACTTACGATCCGGTGGACTGTGTGCTCGTTTGTCACCATTATATACAGGGTAATTTTTAATTTACAGAAGACCTTTTGGGAATAATATGGTTGCATCATTACAAACAATTTGAGCGAAATCACTCTTTACAGAAATACATTTACAAAAAAACTACTTTTAAGTTTTTATTGTCATTTCTGATTCCTTGTAACTCTATATTTTGTATTACTTAAACAATTTCTGAATAAATCGTCAAAGAAAATGCCTTTTTTATATCAGTATCACACATTGTGTTGAAATCGTAACACAAAATTAAATAAGATTAAAAAATATCACAAATATTAAAAAGTTATAATAGGTAATTATAATGTATGATATCTGAGGCGCAAATTTTCGACGTTCGCAATATTAATCTCTCACAACGGAAGGACAAGCGTCGCGGGCGAATCAGAGGCGACTGACCTGACGACACAGGTAATTAGGTTCAAAAGAGTAAGCGCCGCCTCCTACACCCCTCCACCCCTACCCCGCCACGCGCTTTGCTAATACTAGAACTATTATCGTTTAGAAGGTCCAATTAAAATACTTTAACAGTGGTAGAGCCAGGCGGCAGCTTTTGCTGTTGCACGGATGGGCCGGCTCGAACCGGGGTGGTACCACGACCTCACAGAACACCAGCGTGAAGTAGAGGTTTACCTCTGCGTTTCGCTTGGTGAGTGCAGGTGGCCGGAGGCCCTTTTTACTGGAAACTAGGCATTCCATCTTAGTCCTCACGGGTGACAACGCATCTGCATTTTTATTTGTAATAGAGGATAGATGTAGATGTCTATGGGCCGCAGCAACCACTTACCATCAGGTGGACTGTGTGCTCGTTTGTCACCCTATTCCTTTAAAAAAAAAGAAAATTTAATTTTTGTATGAAAATAAAAATTGAAGAAATATATTTTATTTTCTTACAGATGTTATTGTTGTGATGTAAATAATACATTCCCAAAAGGTCTTCAGTAAATTAAAAATTACCCTGTATAAAAAAAACCTCAACTCCATTATCGACGGATCCGACTACCCGGGACGTCCATTGTATTGTACTTGGCCCACTTTTTCAGTTTGTTTTTGGCGGGATCTAATTCTTACCTCTGTAGTCGAATGTTATAGTGTGAAAGTCCATCTGTTGGAAAAACTTGTACAGTCGTATTCTATGAGCGGCGGCACGGGAATTTGAGTTACCTGTGAAAAACACGTCATGGTCAACATACTAAAAGCTGATTTACATGTTAAGTAGTCACATAATGGGGGCCTATAAACTTCCGCTCACCAGATGTCGCTAGTTAATACAGAGATGAAGTTTTTTGTTACACAATGTCATTTAATGAGGGCTAATAGAGTTGTGACTGAGGTAAAGTTTTTTGTTACACAATTTTAGATAATTGAGAAATTAGTTTTAAATAATAGTTTATCATTATCTAGAGTATTATATTAATACACAACACAATGCGTCAGTGGTTTGATTTTTAATTTTTTGCACATTATAACTGTTTTAAAAAATCGGCGTTTAGTAATATTTTATAGTTTGGTTTATTCATTTCTAATGTAATTAATATAAAATATAACTAATAATACAGAAAGAAACCTTAAGGATTACATTTTTGTAAGAAATTATCATCCCCGCTATGAAATCTGTCAAATATTTTACCTCACTGTAAAGTGGCGCCGCCCTGGTGATAGAAAAAGTCGTGGATTCATTCATTGAGAAGTTAGTTTTTAATAAAAGTTTATTAGTTTCTAGATTATTATATTAATACACAAAACAATGTCTCAGTTTTTTTTTAATTTTACAACGTTTAGGAATATCAGTATTTTTGTTTATAAATATAAAATAACACGAATATTACACAAGTAAACATTAACATATTCCTAACAAATTTAATTGCCTGCTATAAAAATCTGTCAAATATGTCATCTCTTTCCAAAGTGGCGCCGCCCTGGTAGCAGAAAAAGTCATTTACTAAATATTAAATTCATTTTATACGTCTTGATTTTAAGTAAGCGTTTACACGTTTTCAACACTCTGCTCTTTAGTTGGTCTGAGATGGACGACCAAGGACGGCATATTCAGAGATTTTAAACGAAGTAAAGAATGAAATAGTCAGGGAATCTAAAATAACTAAAACACTATGGATGAGAAACAAAAACAAGAGAATTTAACATGGCGCAAGTTAAATTTTGTTGGAGAATATGAACTAGAGTATTTCTCTGTGTTGCGAATACCACAATAATTTTATTTTTGTGTTAATAAAACTTCCTGCATGTCTACATATTTAAATACTTATGTCACTCCATCTAGTGGGGGAACGTCCTACACCTTGGTTACAAGTACGAGGCTGCCACTCTAGAACCTTTCTTCACCATCGGTTGTCGGTTCTTCGAGCTATATGGCCGGCCCATTGCCACTTCAGCTTACTAATCCGTTGGGCTATGTCGGTTACTCTTAGTTACGCAGGTGGCTCGGGACCGTGCTTTGTGGCATTCCTTGGGGGAGGCCTATGTTAAGCAGTGGACTTGTGAAGGGCCGTGATGATGATGATGAATTAAAACTTCAAATGTAAAAGTATGACAGAGTAAAACTTACCATGCAAATACAGGATTATGGGGGTCTTCGAGTTCGCTAATTCGTTGTCCATGACGGCGCTCAGTTGTTCCTTGTCGGCATTCTCTTCAAAGCTGCCTTTCAATCGTTCGTACGTGCTCTTCGGCAGTATATGCCAAATACCTGGAGCACATAAAATTTTATGTTAGCCTGGTTTGGGTTGACTTTGGCTAAAGCTTTGGTGACTCAAGGGATGAACGCGCCACTTAAATTTCACAGAACGCGTGCAACTCTGGTTTGATGCCTGCCGGCACAAATGAAATTGTTAATTGTAATTTTAAGTGCTCATTTATCACGTGTTCGGTTGTAAAGGAAAACATCATGAGGAAACCTGTATATCTGAGGCATATAATATTTTTTATATCATTGACGATTCAATCTCTATTGCCTCTCTATTCAATCTCTATAGATCTCTACTGCCGACAACTAATGAAACTCAAGCAAGAAATTGAGAAAAAACGGCCGGAATTAACCAACAGAAAAGGAGTGGTCTTTCATCATGATAACACCAGAGCACTCACATTTTTGGCCACTCAGCAAAAATTGAGAGAGCTTGGTTGGGAAGTTTTAATGCATCCATCATATTATGGCCTGACCTTGCACCCTCAGATATTCACCCGTTTCGGTCTCTTCAGAACTCTTTGGGTAGTGTTAGGTTAGGCATTTTGTTAATTAAAAATCCCAAGATTTCTACAGTAACGAAATATTGTCACTACCTACAAGATGGCAACAAGTTATCGTACTAAATGTCACATTTTTTTATCATAAGTCAGCACTTGCCTGCTATCCTACCTGATGGTAATTGCTTTACAGTTAAAGATGGTAAAAGGCACTGACTAAACTTTACAAAAGCCTAGTTACTCTTCCCTTGAAGACGGATTCATTATAATCGAATGGAAATTTCGATGTTTTTCGTTACCTTTACAGCCTAACTACAGGCCTCCCCCATAGATTGCCTTATAAGGGGGATATTTGTTATTGTTGTAACGTTACCGTTGACTTGAAAATATCACCTCTCAGTGGGTCATGTGCTCCTGGTAGATTATCTTCTATACATCCATCCAACAGCCTATTAATGTCCACTGCTGAACATAGGCCTCCCCCATAGATTGCCTCACAGGGGGGATATTTACCAAAGCTGTAATGTTACTGTTGATTTGAAAATATCACCTCTCAGTGGGTCATGTGCTCCTGGTAGATTATCTTCTATACATCCATCCATTACAGCCTATTAAAGTCCACTGCTGAACATAGGTCTTCCCCATAGATTGCCTCATAAGGGGGATATTTGGGGGATAGTTGCCACGCTTGGCAAGCGGGTTGGCAACGTGGTTTATTTTTAGTCGTTACTAGGAAGACGTTGCTGCCCATCTCCTGATTTGTTTCCTTCTGTCGCCTCTTACGACATCCACGGGATGATATGGCGTAGTGGATATTATTACAAAGTCACTACACAGTATTTCCGTATTCGATTCGTATTCATATAATACTTACCAATCCGAACGGGACATTTGTCTACTTTGGAATGGTACTCAACGTTTATGTTCCTGCCGCCCTCAATGCCGCTCGCCGAGGGATCCTCGTAGTCTATGCCTAAAGGCCATTGTACTGAAAATAAACACAAACAGAATATCACAGACTGACATACATCGCAGCACTAAAACTAAGTAAGTGAATGTTAATATTAATACGTGATAGAGCCACATACTTCGGCTATATTATGGTTGTAACACGAATGGGTCGGCTCGACCGGGGAAGGACCACGCTCTCACAGAATACCAGCGTAAAATAGCAGCTTAATGCTGCTATTTTATCATACGAGACACCGGAGATCCTTTTGACTGGGAACGAGGCATTCCATCTTAGCACTCAGGGGTGACAACGCATCTGCATTTTGATTCTTAAGCGAGGTTAGATTGAGATGTCTACGGGCCACATCATTCACTTACCATCAGGTGGACTGTGTGCTCGTTTGTCACCCTTATTCTATAAAAAAAATCTATATTGCTACACTTCCGTCAAACTCTCACTAAGCCATACAGGGCTTGAATGGTAGCTCTTTATTTATATTAGATCTTTTGTAACTTGAAATCATAGATAAATATGTAGCAAGCTACTTGAAATGCCATAACGAATAAGTAAGCAAATTACTTGGTTACGGTTTTTCGTTCAAACCCCTAATTTTTCGGTATGGTGCCAGTTTCAATTCTAAGCCTCAGCTTCAGTATAAAGAATGCGATAGTGATTTATGAGTGTATCCAAAAGGTCGAGGGTTCAAATCCGCCATTCGACTACTGTCTTGAACCACTCTTAACACACATTTTAAGCTTACCAGATGTGGTTAAAGGGAATATTTTAGTGATGTTTAATAGCACTACTAGTATATTTTTATGAAAAAAAAAAATAATACGCGTAAAATAATCAGTCTCAAAATGCCGGATCTAATATCACTGAGTGACGGCCAACTGGATATATATGTAAAAATACTTTCTTTTACGTCATAATCCACGGAGATAACAGAGAAACACGTTTGTAGGTATTGACTAAACGTCGCCTGGATATCGTCCAAATCATTGCGCCGATAGACAAATAAATTTATCCTCGATTAAGAAATAACATGCAGATACATCGTCACCCCTGAAATCTATGATGGAATGCCTCATTACAAGCAATAAGGGTCTCCTGTTCATTACACTTACAATACAAAACACAGCGGTATACTGTGAGAGCGGGTAAATACCACTTCGCCGGTCAAGCCAACCCATTCGTGCTTCAACCATAACATAGCTGCAGCTTGACTCTACCACGTATATAATATGTCACGTATCAGGCTCAACCGGGGTAGGACCACGCTCTCACAGAGTATCAGCTCAATGCTGCTGTGTTTCGTATACTGAGTGTAGAGAACCAGAGACCCTTTTCATTAGAAACGAGGCATTTCATCTTAGTCCTCAGGAGTGCCAACGCATCTGCATTTTGATTCTCAATTGAGGATAAATGTAGATGTCTATGGGCTACGGTATCCACTTACCATCAAATGGACTGTGTGCGTTTGTCACCCTTATTCTATTTTGAAAATATCAAATACGAGGAGAGGTCAAAAAGTTCTCGGAATGGCGGGGTTGGCAAGGGTGAGTTTACTCATCCAGGTAGGCGCTAGTTGAGTGACTGATTGTTAGTATACATATCAAATTTCAGCCTAATCGGGCCATTAACTTTTGAGTTATCAACGAGTAAACATCGGGAAGAAACTAGCCACTATGGGGAAAATTGAATATCGGGCCGTCATTAAGTTTTTCACCAAACAAGGAAAGGCAACAGTGGTAGAGCCAACAGTTTTAACAGTGGTAGAGCCAAGCGGCAGCTTTTGCTGTCGCACGGATGGGCCAGCTCGAACCGGGGTGGTACCACGACCTCACAGAATACCAGCGTGAAGTAGTGGTTTACCTCTGCGTTGCGCTTGATGAGTGCAGGTGGCCGGAGGCCCAATTGAAGGCCAAATCAACATGGTCGTGGATTTAAATAAAAGATTACCCCAGGAGGGTACCAGCACCCCTGGAGAATCCCTCGTTGAGCATCCACGACCAAACTACTTCACTCCTGAGCGTGGGTGCTTAGGCTGCCCCGTGTATTCTGAGGGGTGCAAAATTTCAGTTTTAATAAGTTATTTGAAAGTTCTAATAAATGTATTAGGGTTAACGGAGAATACATTGAAAAGGAAAAATAGTTTAATGTTTCATTTCCTTATCCTTCCCAGTCATTCCGCGAACTTTTTGACCTACCCTCGTATAAGTAATGAAGTACTCACCAAAATTACAAAATATAATAGCGTGACGGAAAGTCTTCGAGTACTTAAAAATCAAAGGCACTATGACTAAGTGGAACACGGACAGCCCCGCAGTGATGGAGACACCCAGGAATGCCAACCTGAAAGTACAAACATAGGTTAGTTACATCAATCTCAAACTAACAAAGAAAGATAGATGGAGCGCTGCGTAGGTTTCATGTGACACCAAGCCATAACCAAGCTCGACTTATCGTAACATTCATTTCATATACACATGTGCATCTAAAATCATTTGAAATAAACAACATGGTTTTAGGTGCATATGTGTGGGTTCGTATATGTTTACCGTGTAGTGGCGGTATAAGAATGTCCACTACCCCCTAAAGCCCCGTGAGTGTCGTAAGAAGCGACAGAGGGAAACATACCAGGAGATGGGCAGCAGCGTTTTTCTAAGAACTACTAAAAAAAAACTGCCTTTGCCCAGTATGGCAACTATGGAAAATATCCCCCCCCATGAGACAATCTATGGGGGAGGCCTATGTTCAGCAGTGGACTTAGACTGTGATGGATGGATGTATAGATAATCTACCAGGAGCACATGACCCACTGAGAGGTGAAATTTTCAGATCAACAGTAACATTACAACTATGGCAAATATCCCCCTTATGAGGCAATATATGGGAGAGGTTTATGTCCAGCAGTGGTCTTTAATAGGCTGTAATGGATGGATGTATAGAAGATAATCTACCAGGAGCACATGACCCACTGAGAGGTGAAATTTTCAGATCAACAGTAACGTTACAACTATGGCAAATATCCCCCTTATGAGGTATGGGAGAGGTTTATGTCCAGCAGTGGACTTTAATAGGCTGTAATGTATAGAAGATAATCTACCAGGAGCACATGACCCACTGAGAGGTGAAATTTTCAGATCAACAGTAACATTACAACTATGGCAAATATCCCCGTTATGAGGCAATATATGGGAGAGGTTTATGTCCAGCAGTGGACTTTAATAGGCTGTAATCGATGGATGTATAGAAGATAATCTACCAGGAGCACATGACCCACTGAGAGGTGAAATTTTCAGATCAACAGTAACGTTATAACTATGGCAAACATCCCACCTATGAGGCAACATATGGGGAGGTCTATGCCAGCAGTGGACTTTTGATAGGCTGTAGCGGTAGCGGTAAATGGGAGTCCAGAAACTTTTGCGGGCTATTAAATAAAGAAAGAAGAAATATGTGTGCGTGAGGCAATTCAAGAAGTTATAGTATTTGATCATTACTTGAAATATACGTAGCGCTCCTTTTATGTTGGTTTGATGGTTGATAAAGAACGCATATGGGACGCGAGAGATTACTAAAACATATGCCAGAAAGTCACGTATATTACTTATCGCTACCGTTAGAGCTTAACCGGTTTACCGGCCAGGCGTGCCATCGATAACTTTTGCGTGTGGCGTATGACACACGAGTCGTGTCTTTATAAAAGTCGTTATAACTCGCTCAAATTGCGTTTTTGGAAAATTTATCCAGAACAAAATATTCATTATTTTGCAAGTAGTTCATGCATGCGGCTTCGTTTCTGGATATTTTGAAAATTTTAAATTTTTAGGGGTTGACAACCTTTTTTAACATGTACATGGTACTCTTTTTACTTTGTGGGTTTTCAATCATGTTGTGGAAAATAGTCTAATAAGTAACAAATAATAGCACTCATTGCGATCGCTCACAAACTCTAGTTGTAAATAAATTTCTGGAAAATAAGTGTCCTGTTAAAAAAAACAATGCGTTTGTCTTATAGTTTAATTTTGCTTAAAATGGTTGAACTGTCGTCGTATTACTATCATATGCCCGAATAGACCTACGAAGTACCATGTGCTCTTGTGATATGGTATAAGGTTTATTTTTGCTTGAAACTTGAAAGTCTTTTGTCAATCTGCCGCCGTATAGCGCCGGCGTTTGTTTCCTTTTGAAAACACTTATTTTGCTATTCTTACTAATAAGACGTTTTCGAATCGACTTTACTTTTACATTTGTATAACATTACATAACATTTAACATTTGTAAATATTAATGAATCATAAACCTTATTTTTTTCCAAATTAAGGTTCTTGATTGTTTGATATTTACAAATATTATTTATTTATTTAACAATTTATGTACATGACGGGACCAGCACCATTGCACGTGCGTTGCGGTAGCCGTCGGTGCAGTTAGACAGAATTCTTGTAAATAACGTGTTCCGCACACCTGCGCCATACACCTGCGGTGGCGCCCGTCCTGCTTGTACAAAATGGGCGGAGCGGCCGCTGTTAAGACAGTCTTGGCTCTGACGTGGAACGGTGCGCTTGTCGTATTCCGTTCCTAGTTTATCCTCGACTCGTTGGATAATTAATTCGTGTAAACGAGTTAATTATTATTCCTAACTACAAAATTAGTCTCTGTACTATACTCAATTACCCTTTCTACATACACACAAAATAATGTTACAATTATTATTAGGTGAAAATTTAATTTAATAAAAACCAAGGTTTTCCAGGGTGATTTAGCTGTACCTACTTATATAAATATTTTTTTTATAAAACAATAAATAGTGCAAAAGGTTTGTAATATCTTCATAAAAAAAGTCACTTACGCTCAATTTCAAAGAAAACACGTAAAAAAACACGTAGTTACCCACTAAAAACAAGTATCCTTCCATTTGTAACTTATGTTTGATGTCAAATAAACTTAATTAAGTAAACAAGTAAAAAAAGCATAAAAAAGAACATTACTTTTACACATGGCTGATGGCACAATAGGCGTGTCATCAATGTCTGTGTGTCTGCCAGGCGTGTCCTAAAATATTTGTACGCCGCCACAGCTAAAAGTTGTCGAAAATCGGTGCCGCAACGAATCGGTTAATAAATTCCACTGCTGAACTTTTTTTTATAGGGTAGGGTGACAAACGAGCACACAGTTCACCTGATGGTAAGTGGTTGCTGTAGCCCATAGACATCCTCGTTTGCGAACCAAAATGCAGATGCGTTGTCACCCGTGAGGACTAAGATGGAATGCCTCTTTTCCAGTAAAAAGGTTCTCCGGTTCTCTACACTCACCATACGAAACACAGCAGTGTTAAGCTGCTATGTTACGCTGGTATTCTGTGAGAGCGTAGTCCTTCCCCGGTCGAGCCGACCCATTCGTGCTATAACTATACGACTGATATAGCTGCAGCATGGCTCTACCACGTATTAAAACATAGGCCTCCCACATAAATTGCCTCATAGGGCAAGAATATTTGCTATAGTTAGCACGCTTGGCAAGCGGGTTTGCCAACGGCGTTTATTTTTAGTCGTTATTAGGAAGCCGCTGCTGCCCATCTTCCGATTGTTTCCCTTTGTCTCCTCTTACGACACCCACGGGATGATATGGGGTAGTGGATATTCATACACCGACACTACACGGTACGTATATTATTTAGTAACGTTTAAAATGGGCAATATTATGTACAAGATGGCGTTGTCGTTATGTGGCGAAATAAAGTGTTTTCATTCTTTATTAGGGCAAATGTTTTCATTAATCGATAAGGAACGCGAACATTTTCTAAACGCGTACGAGAAGATCCTCATTCGGGTAAATATTATATATTATATTATAATATACTTTTACCTTTATATTTTAATTATTTTTATAGAATAAGAGTGACTAACGAGCGCACAGTCCACCTGAGGCTAAGTAGATGTTGTGACCAATAGACATCTACATTTATCCTCGATTACAAAACTGCAAACTATGAAAATATTTTTAATTTTCTTTGATCGATAGACTTAGCTTGCAAATGAGACTACTATAGAAAAAATAAAATGCTAAATAAAAAGTAGTTTTTTTTCAATAAAGTATTTTTTGAATTTCATTTTTTTTTCAAATTTCATCTTTAATTTCTAATATTAATACATGCTATTAGATCAAGATACTATACACATGATGATGTATGTATGATGGCAGCCTCTCCAGTCTCCACTAATTTGATAAGGGCATCTTGTAAATTAATTAAAGCACAAGCTGTCATAATGCTCATATCCAACATTCCAATTTGATTAATATTTATCACTGAATGCATCTTTAAGTTCCAAACTCTTTAATTCTTCGAACTACCCTCTCTACATGAATTCGAAGACTTGCTATTTGTTTAGTCTGCCGCACTTCACCTTTTGTTAGTTTAGAACTAGTAGAAACACTTGGAGGCCTCAGAATAGTAAATCCTT
Organism: Parnassius glacialis; assembly: GCA_033319125.1. NCBI lineage: Eukaryota > Metazoa > Arthropoda > Insecta > Lepidoptera > Papilionidae > Parnassius > Parnassius glacialis. Next base: position 6,024,797 of record JAVANC010000029.1, on the reverse strand, counting down.
TTTGAGATAAAAAATGTTCTAGATGCGTAAACCCTCTGTCAGTTAAAATGCAAGCATTGTGTGTGTGGTGTTTTCATCGATAAACCTCTTCGTCGAAATTGAAATTACTTGACGGGATTGGACTTTGGCTCCTAGGTAGGTACATTTTTATACTTTTGTCAACAACTACTAAAGAGGTTATCGAGTGGAACAATTCGATGTCGTTATGACGAATGGTTGTCTCCAATATCATATTTTGTAGTGATTTGCGCAGTAAAAATAATAGTCTTTTTTTATCTTTTTTTTTAAAACGTTACCCCACACTAGGATTTTCTCCTGTATCATGGAGACAGTTTACAAACATAAATTGCACAAGTACATACATACATCCAGACCCGGAACAATTATTTATAGGCCTTCGTTCCGTGTGGGATTTAACTCGCGGCCAAGCAAATGCGCCATGGAGCCGTTGTGGCCGTAGGAAGGAAAAGGGGAGATCTCCCGCCGGGCAAGGTGTTCTGCTCGGGGAGCGGCCAACGCTCCGAGTGGGTAGTTCGGAGCTATTCTAATATATCGTCGTTGTCAAACCAATATCTCCTATGTGCAAAAAGTATACTTTTGAGATATTAAAGAAAAAAGTTCTCCTGTAAAATTTAATATGAAGGTGAATTTTAAAAACCATATCAAGTTGAAGTCATAGAAATATCATACGTAATTTTATTTGTGTTTTGAGTATTTAGATTAGTTTATTTTATATTATTAAATCACATTATTTTTTTCACATAATAGATTTTAAATTGTCAATTATTTGGCACATAACAGGTATTAGTGAAAAAGATATCTGATTTACACTAGACTTTTAATACTGAAAAATATTAACAATAAGTTTTAATCAGACTTAAATTTTAAACAATCTTAAAATGGATGGTAGTCCCGGTATATAAATGGTTTTATTTCTTGTAATTGGTTGAACTTTGATTGAGTTATTTCTAATGACCTGTCATACAGTGCGGAAGGCTCAGCGTACTGTTGAGGAAGCTGTCTACGTTGAGGTAAAATCGTGTAGGTACTCTTATGGATGGCGAAGTTTGAAGTACACTTCACCAGTAGAGTTATACAAAAATACTCTGGCATCATTCACAGTGGGATCACCCTTCCTTTTACCTGGTCGAATAGACTGAAAATTGGTGTTGAAATGCTCATAATCCTTGAAAAAAATCAAAATGAACTACTTTAATATCATAGGGTTGTTTAGGCCGCGCTGACGCAATCTTGAAATGTAATCTTGAGGTGCATAAATTGGCGGCTTTATATACTGTTCTATAGTAGAATGGACACTATCAATTTTCATTATAGTGTGTTCCTTTTCTAATATGATTTGTTCCACTTCTACCTTAAAAAAATAAGTTAAGCATAATTACTTAATGCAGTTGCCAAATCTTATTTCTGTTTTGGTAGTTTCACCCATCACTAATTATTAAGTGGCGAAGCTTGCGAAGACACTTATTGATTTCACGATGTCTGTCCGTCTGTCCCACGATTATCTCGAGAACGGTTTCGAATTTTCAAATTCTGTTTTCAGCAATCGATTACTGATCACCCAGGCATCTGAACGTCCTATTTTGAAACTGATTGCTCAACGGCAACCGTTAGAAACCGCTACAAAGCCGATTGCTTCGCCACTTTGCTATGCTGTTAGCTTGCTAGGTTTATTATAATGTGTTTATAGACATTGCAAACTGTTTTAAGGTATTCAATTATACAGCTTGTAAATTCGTTGAATTAACTCCTCCATCTGCTTTATGCCTAAAATAAATAACGACATCTACAGTTTATAATACAGTGCTCCTGTAAGCAATTTTGGTGCTAAAAGAACACTTTGCACGTCAACAGATATTACTAGGTGGTCTGGGTTACTATTCATGTTTTCTATTGCCTTGTTTTTAGCACAACGTGCTTCATCTTTTTTCTGGATATGTGTCTCATAATTCTCTTGCGAAATATGTTTGAACTGAAAACTAGTGCAGACATCGCATTGGTCCTTGGATTGTGAATTGAAATGTTCTCTTTACTAAGTACACTTAGGAAGGTATTTCGTGAAACTGGCTTTTTGTTTTGTTCATTACACTATGTTTTATAAACTGCGTGCATGTGCAGGTGTGATCGAAAAGTTGACTCTACGTGAATGCGCTGTGAGGATGCCCGGCAATAGTGACTAGGCACTTTCGGGAGTAAATTGAGCCATTCGGACACCGTTCCTCGTGTACTTCTGGTGGTGGCCAAGACACCACGATTATGTCCAATTAAAGTAGGGCATTCATTGTCATCTGCCATGACTGCCATTGCTGATGTCTCTTTAACCCAGCGTAAGAAAGAATCACGTTCGAGATCAAGTGTGTTTTAAAAAAAAAACATTCGGCACACTTTTACTTTGACATTTTGGGAATCAAACTTAGGTACAAAAATATCAAAAGCAGTTTCTTTCCTAACGGTAATAGAATTATCACGTTTTCTTTGCTTACGAAAATTTCTTTTGGATACTAATCCTTGTACCTGACATGCAATGCAGCTCTTTCTTCTTTTGATACTAAACCACACATAAAACTACTTTTAGATTTTTGTTTTATTGCAGTATGCTTGCAACGAGTTGTACAGATCTGGCTTCTTTTGGAATGCTTTGTTCTATCTACCTCTTTTATCTTTAAACAATGTAACGCTTCCGTTTGGTGATTGTAGGAAAGGGTGGGCTATTACTTCGTTCAGGGGATGAATCTACCGACACGTTCTTTTCACTGCTGGAGGGTTTCACTTTCCTATGTAGCTGTGAAATTTAGCAGGTCTTGAATCGGAGGCATTGGTTCACTGCGAAGTTCTTGGCATGTTGGATGTCGACCTTTCCTCATGTAAACATTTTTCATGTTAAAACTAAATTTACTATGTTCTTACCCCGGCTCATTTTGTAGCTTACACAAAAACCAAAGATTTCTTCTTCACTATATAACTTGTGCAAAGTACTTTACAAGTTAATACAGTTCATCAACAGACTGTGTTACGTAATAGTTAACTCGAGAGATAAAACTAATACAAAATGTATTTATATTGTAGGAGCATGGGAAACTTGAACATAGAGGGCGAATATTCAAAAATATGGTCCTCAAGATTAACTAGCTATTCCCAGAACACTTTGGAAAGAACTATATACATATATGAACTATAACAGTGGTAGAGCCACGCGGTTTTTGCTGTCGCACGGATGGGCCGGCTCGAACCGGGGTGGTACCACGACCTCACAGAAAACCAGCGTGAAGTAGAGGTTTACCTCTGCGTTTCGCTTGGTGAGTGCAGGTAGCCGGAGGCCCTTTTTACTGGAAATGAGGCATGCCATCTTAGTCCTCACGGGTGACAACGCATCTACATTTTGATTTGTAATAGAGAATAGATGTAGATGTCTATGGGCCGCAGCAACCACTTACCATCAAGTGGACTGTGTGCTCGTTTGTCACCCTTATCCTATAAAAAAAAAGAACTTACTTGCCTGTCAACATATCAGTAAACAAACACGTAAACAACTACACACAACAACAAGTACAAGTAAACAGTTTTAGCTTATCGTCTAATTTATTATTTTGAAGGACGTACGATCCTGGGAGCTAATCAGTGGTTTAAAAATGAACTTATCTGCCTGTCAACTTATTGGTAATTTATGGGTACAAACTACTTTAGTTTCTTATTTTATTTATTAGTGTAAAATTTCTTGAGACTAATAAGTGATTTATAAAATATGCGCTTATTTATCTATTACTTATTAGCTAGTTAATGTAATATTAATGGTGTTTTGTGTTTAGACTAAACACATAGCAGATATTCTATTAAACAATCACACCTACTTATATAAATGATTTTTTATAAAACAAAAAAAATAGTACAAAAGGTTTGTAATCTCTGCATAAAAAAGTCACTTACTCTCAATTTAAAAAAAAACACGTAGAAAAACACGTAGTTACTCACTAAAAACAAGTATACTTCCCTTTGTAACTGATGTTTGATGTCAAATAAACTTAATTAGGTCTAAACAACTGAAAAAAGCATAAAAAAGAACATTACTTTTACACATGGCTGGTGGCACAATAGGCGTGTCATAAAATTGAAATATTTGTTCGCCGCCACAGCTAAGTTGTCGAAAATCGGTGCCGCAACGAATCAGTTAAGGGTGCTCTTAATTTGGCCCATTTTCAATATATCACCAATTTGATCGATAAAGCTTCGTCTAGGGCGTCCCTTCCCGACACAGCCGTTCACTTTTGCTTTAGCAAATCTATGTTTGCTTTGTCACTCTTTCCTCGTTCATTCTTTCAACCTGACCAAACCACCGAAGCAAATCGCAAATCACACTTTTCTCTTATCTCACAATTTTTCATCCTGTCCTTCAGATTCAGCTCTAACATGCTCTGCTAACAAAGTTAGTTTCTTATAATTATATAAATTGCTTATTAAAGAATCTCTATAACTATAAATCGTATATAGATACAATATCTACATAAGGCTAAATTTTCTATTAGTCCAATTATAATTATTTTTTTCACTCTTGGGCATGTAAGCGCGAGAGAGCACCCGCCGTTGCCTCGGAGGTATGTATGGGTCGGACTAGGGTTGCCACCTTTTTTGAATAAATATAGTATTTTTACCAAAAGACGCAAAAATATAGTACTTTTGGGAAATTCAAAAAAAAAGTACACATTTTTAATTTTTATGCATTTTTCTCATATATATAAATTTGTTATTGCTTTTCACTTTGGTCAACCTTTAAAGTAATTATAGGAATCAGAGAAATTTAGATTCATATTAAAATAGATTCACAATTCATTTTTAATTAAATTTATATTCTACTTCTTTCTTCTTTTCATTTAACATTCATGACGGAAAAATTCTTTCCGTAAAACTTACTTGTTTCAGACTTCCAGTCACAGTTAATATAAAAAAGCCCGAAAGTAGAATTAGAGATAAAAATGTAGTATTTTTCATACTATATTATTTTTCTATAATATATATTATCCACAATTGACTGAAATATAGTACAATACTATATGTATATTATAGTGTGGGTGGCAACCCTACGTCGGACTGAAGACTAGTACTATCACTGAGACCTGTCCATAGTAGAGGGTTTTTAAATGTATTTTGTTATATTTATTACTAGACTAGCTGTGCCCGCGGCGTAGCTCGCGTATATAGGTTTTACATAAAGAATTTGTCGTTTAGGAAAGAGAATATTAAACGATTTATATCATTACTGTATCAAGTGGTAACAAAATAAATCATTATCATCAAAGTTCTAAGTCGTTTATGATAGAGCTTCTGTGTAAACGACGTTAGAAGTAGGCCTAGCCGGGGTGTACACAAAAAGGTTACGGGGGCTACTAACGTGGGAAAAGCAACATAGAGTTGGCCATGTGCAAAACAGTCAGTACTGAGGTGCACTCCACAACGTGTAAAGTTTGACTTTGCGCTTTATTAACGGTCATCGCATAACACACGCTGACTGTGACTGGGAACTGGGTGCCTAGTGCGAGATGTTATTTTACGCGCTCGATACCGAGAAAGTTAACTACAATTTGTATGGAATAAAATCAGCGCCAACTAGTGGCAATAATCGGAATCACCATCGAGCATTAACTCTCATTCGTCAGTGAGAACGTTAACGCACGTGATTGGTTGGAGCGGCAATTTCGATCATTCGAGACGTAAAATTTTACGCGGTCGATATCGAAAAAGTTTTCACCTAAATTTTTACAGTGAGATAGAAGAGTGAGAATAATTGTTGAAGAGTTAATTTTATTTCATTTTGTGAGAACGATATATAATTTAGGCAGGCCGTTTTTTTTCGTTAGGAGGATGTTTGCAGCCACAAAGACATTAATAACTAATAATAATAGACGACTACTATTATAAAGCCGGTGCTGAAGCAAGAGCTTGTGCATATTTTAGTCCGTTGTTACACCCCAATGACAGGTAGGTAATTTAAGGATAGATATCGCCTTTTCCAAAAAAGTATTCAAATTTTTGTGTAAATAGCGTTTGATAAATCCAAGTTCCTACAATCAATATTTAATAATTAAGTCAGTAGTAAGTATCATAAGTTCACTTAACACTAAGTAACTAAATTACATTTACTGCTCCATAAATGTCAACATAAAATCATATTAGAATGAAAACACCTTCATGTTTTTTGCTTTCAATTTAATACTTTCAATAATTAACATTAAAATAAAATGGCTAATTCTCAATCTCATAATACTAACACAAACTGACGAAACCTTGATCAAATTACGAAACAAACAAATAGCTAATAATGAATTGTGATTCCGATTATTGCCACTAGTTGGCGCTGATTTTATTCTATACAAATCGTAGTTAAGCCCGCTTTTCACTACGGGATATAATATAATATATATTACATCTCGAGATATAAATTAATATCGCTCACCATACATTTTATATGGAACCGTTTACACTGAGCTATAATATATATTACATCTCAAGCTATAAATATTTTTTCGATCGACCGAGCGATATTTTCATATTATATTTCTCCCCCTGTACCCCGCACACCGTTCCGTGCCCCCGCAGACAGTGTACGGGGCAAAGGGGGGTAATCCAATGACCAATGACGAATGCACACTGGTTAAAAGATATATCTCACAGTGTGAAAGCCAATCACGGGATATAATTTATATTTTGGGATATAATATATATTATGGGATTAATATATATTACATGGGATATAATATATATTATATCCCACAGTGAAAAGCCAGCTTTAACGTTTTCGATATCGAAAGCGTAAATAAACAAAATCTTGCACTAGGCACACTGAACGCGCTTAAAACTGAAAGGAAAGTTTTTTCTTAATAGAGGGATTTTGGGCAGTGCTGCCAGATCAAAAAACTCATTCAGCGCTAGGACAACACAAAAAGCGCTAGATTTAATGAAAACAGCGCTTTAAAAAAGCCCTATATTAAATACAAAGTTTGTGTTTTTTATTATAATTTATAATTCAATAAAATATAATCACAATAAAGAAAACAACATTAAGTTTTTTTCTGGCAATATTTTTTTGATGTATCAATACTTCGCAGGACATCGACTTATAATTATGGCAATTGCTGTCACCAGTAGTTAGTACTGTACGAACAATTAAAATGTCATTAATTGTTATAAGTGCAATGTATTTCGCAACTTAGTTTCAGATGTCAGCATCTGATTGCGGTTGCTACACAGTTTCTTTCTGTTGTAACTTCTAAGTAACTTTTAACTTAGCTGTGCTCTAAACAACTGACTGAAACTGAATAAAGCAAAATAAATGCGTTGCCAAAACCAGGAACGAAAACTTTAATAAAGGGGATTTCCCCGCTTATAGTCGTCGGTAAAAAAAATCAAGTTGATCATCCTAAAGGGGGTCCATAGCACAGGGTATCCTAGTTTGGACTCGTCTCCCATGCTCTTTGTTTTGTGAAAAAAATATGTTTAAAAAGATAAACTGCAATGTACTATTTGAGGGAAAAAATAATAAAGGTCATTATTATTATTATCGGTAATGTGGACTAACAGTGCTGCTACAAAAGAGTTAGATAACCCGCTAGTCGCTACAATTTTGAAATGTGTGCTAAATACACCAAAAAGCGCTGGATTAAGCGCTAGGTGCTAAAATTTTGTAATGCGCGCTATACAGTCCAAAAAGCGCTAGATCTAGTTCTCAAAGCGCTAAAATAGCAGCGCTGATTTTGAGAATATTATAAATTAAAAAAAATACAATTTTGTTACTTTTGGTCGAGTTCCGTTGTATAGCTTCGGTAGATAGTGGATACACATTTCTTCAGTGAGTCTCAATACGATTCACCGGCGGAGAATCTCAACACTGCAATTCAGAAAAGGTTGTAATTTGTACAACTCCATCTATTACGTCCTTTGTGTGAGAAAACATCCTTTTTTTAATCTCTTTTTGTGTTTTAAGTATAAATATATTAATTATTATGGAACGTTTTTTACACACAAATCTTTATATTACTATTTCTGAGATTTTATGGTGCCATTGAACAAATTTGAACCTACATTTCAAAATAATAATCATTACTTTCGATAGAATTAACCAATTTTAATAAAACAAAGATTAAATGTAACTCGAAGATACGCTTTATGATTTTCTTAATGATTTCTTTGAAAAAAAAGAAAAATGCCATCAAAAACATAACTTGTAAAAAAAGCCAAGTCTCGCAACTCAGTTCTTCTACCGTAAAAAGTTGTGAGATCCATGTAATACCAAGTCGGTTAATTTACTCAGTCCATAGATTGATACATAGATTGACTTGCGAGACTTGGCTTTTTTACAAGTTATGTTTTTGATGGCATCTCATTTCTTTTTGCAGATAGTAATATCTAGATAGCTATTTACATCTATTGTTCCATTATACATATATAGGTACACTGATTCATTCACTGCAAATGTAACTTTGTAATACTATATGTTTATATGGGATTACAAAGTTATTTATGCAGTTGGTGTATCTCAAAAACTGGACCGAAATTGTAAAATGTTTTAATTTTTCCTTAATTTATATATTAAACAATAATTGTATTCCAAATTTGAAGTTTCTATGTCTGCTAGAAGTGCCTTAGAGTTTTGATGATCGGTCAGTCAGAGAGTGACAAAATTAAGAAACTTTGGCTAGTTATAATTCTTAAACTACTGGTTCAAATACCGAGTCTATACAATGTCTACTTGGTTAGTAAAAATTCAGGTTTCTAGTTTTATCCATAACGAAGTTATAGGGTTTCGGAAATGGCCTGAACTGCTTCGAGAAAAGGATGGTACGGCCGTGTCGCTTTTTTGCTCGACTTGGCGGGGGCACTGCCGTGCCCCCAGATGTTTACTTTAGACGTGATGCGGTCATAAAAAACAGACAGACAATTCTAAAAATTATAAAAATATACTTATTTAATTATTTTCAGTTCTCCATAATGATTTTAGCTACAAAAATATACTATACAATGTACAGATATAAACATAACATGTTATCATCATTTTTATTATATGTAAATATTTAAAGAGAGATGGCGTTGCTAACATCAATTCTAAAAATAAAAGAGATTAATTGACGCGATTGATACATTATATAAAACGTAAAAGTACTTATAAATGAGTGCTTGCACAGTAAGCAAAAAATAAAGTTTGATCCTCGCCAAAACCAACGCAATTGTTAATAGCTCTTTTAAAATTTGATTTACCACATAGAGTACTCGACGGTAAAGAATAAATTGAGTTTGTCAACACGCAGTAGGGCAGCGAGTAATATAAAGATGAGCAGTAAATATGAAAACTCATCTAGAGGAAAAAACCACAACCTGCCTTTTTGCATTACATTTGCACTACACCACCATCTATTGATGAAATTGGTTAACTATTGTACTTTTAGATTTAGATAATAAGGTCATTATATTTTTGTATAATATATTTAATACCTTCTTTAATACTTTTGTTTACTGCGTTTTAGATATACATAATTATATCATTATAGAACATTATTTTACATCATTTAATTATGATTTATGATATGATATTAGTTTAAAATGCACTTCATGACTCAACCAAAGCCACCCTTGAGCAAATTCGTACCTATACTTCCCTACCCATACTTCAGAATATTTATCATAACTTTTGATGGAATGAACTGATTTTAATGAAATAATGACTAAATGTAACCCGAAGATACACTTTATAATTGCCTTAACAATTCTTATGAGATAAATTAATACTTTATACGTGATACGTTAACAAACAAACAGACAGACAGACAGACAGAAAATTCTGAAAATGGTAGAAATGTATTTAATTACTTATTTTTAGTACCCCTCAATCATTTTTATTACAATAATTTAAAATTAAAAATTTTGTACAGCCGACTTCAATATAAGCGACTTCAATATAGGTTATTTAAGAATAACTCAATAACCATTGGTCTGACCTTGATCAAATTCATATGGGACCACACGAGAACTATCAGCTTTCATATAAAAAAAGAATCATCGAAATCGGTTCACCCAGTACAAAGTTATGAATTATACATAAAAAAAAAAACAAAAAAAAACATACACTCGAATTGAGTACCGTCACCTTTTTGGAAGTCGGCAGAAAATATAAAATGTACAGACATCTGCTATTTACACTTTTATTATATGTAATGTTCTTCGCGACTTCGCCCGCATGTAATTTAGGGTTTTATTTACTTTGCGCGGAACCCTAATATTTCTCTAAAATAAAAGTAGCCTAACTTACTCCTTATAATATCAGTTATCTACCAATGAAAGTCCCGTCAAAATCAGTCCAGCCATTTCGGAGATTAGCCGGAACAAATAGACAGACAGACCGATAGACAAACAGACAAAAAATTAAAAAATTGTGTTTTCGTTATAAGTACCGTATATACTTTCATACGCGTTTAGTAAAAAGGTGTTATTTTTACATTACAAATAGACGCTTCAATTTTATTTATTTGTATAGATGTTGTTAAGACTTTAGTCTATTTTCATTTTTGTAATACCTCATTTTTTTGGGTCGTATGCTTTAACTCGATTAATCGTATTCGTTGTTTTATTTCTTTCTTTCTTTTCTAAACACACTCATTCCTATATCACTTAAGTAAGACATGCATATTATCGACTAAAGAGTTGATCTCTCCTGTCATCATTAACATAATGTTTCAACATATTTTAACAGTGGTAGAGCCACGCGGCAGCTTTTGCTGTCGCACGGATGGGCCGGCTCGAACCGGGGTGGTACCACGACCTCACAGAACACCAGCGTGAAGTACCAGCGCTTGGTGAGTGCAGGTGGCCGGAGGCCCTTTTTACCGGAAATGAGGCATTCCATCTTAGTCCTCACGGGTGACAACGCATCTGCATTTTGATTCGCAAACGAGGATAGATGTAGATGTCTATGGGCCGCAGCAACCACTTACCATCAGGTGGACTGTGTGCTCGTTTGTCACCCTTATCCTATAAAAAAAAATATTTAGCAGGATAACGATCTGGCACAGAACTGTTATATAAGTGTTTTTAATGTTATTTTTATAGCTATACGTTTTGTTGTTCATATAATTAATTAATAAATAAATTATCATATTGTATCCTTTAAATATAAAATAGTAAACCTGATTTAAATGCGAACGAGTCGCTGAACCTTGACGGGTCGACAATAAAGCTCAATCTCTCTACTTCACGTTTAAGGTCTGAAATGAATTATTTTTAAAACATATATAAAAGGTACGAGCGTATATGTATAATATATATACGTATCAGGTACGAAAAAAAAATTCCAGTGACTCTTATGCTCGCTAGAGCGTATCATACCCGGATATACCGCGATTAGTGACCGTGTCATCACCGTTAAATATATGTACGACTATGATGTCCGTTCTATGAGGGCTAATAATTTTCCACTCACCAGATGTCGCTAGTATCGACTGAGGTAAAGTTTTTTGTTACACAGTGTCAGTTAATTGAGTAATTAGTTTTAAATAATAGTTTATCATTATCTAGAGTATTATATTAATATATAACATAATGCGTCAGTGGTTTGATTTTTAATATTTTGCACATTATAACTCTTTTTTTTTAAATAGTCTTTTAGTTATATTTATAGTTTGGTTTATTCATTTATAATGTAATTAAAATAAAATATAACTAATAATACAGAAAGAAACCTTAAAGATTACATTTTCCTAAGAAATTATCGTCCCCGCTATGAACACTCGAAAGTGGCGCCGCCCTGGTGGCAGAAAAAGTCGTGGATGCCCTCATTGGTTGCAGCCAATATCTGTACATATAAATAAAATTGATGTCTGTCTGTAATGCTAAAATAACTGGCTTGTATTAAACTTTTGGTTATTTGCATGCTATTAAGACATAAACAACGTAGCCTAATGGCAGGGCGCGGACCGTGAACTCGAAAGGTCGTGGGTTCGAATCCGCCATTCGACTACTGTCGTGAACCACTTCTAACACAAGCATTTTAAGCTTACCAGAAGTGGTTAAAGGGAATATTAGTAATGTTTAATAGCATTACAGGTGTTTTAAAAAAAATTAAAAATGATTGTCTGTCTGGTCTAAACTTCGGAATGGCTGAACCAACTGTGATAAAACTTTACAAACAGATACGAGAGTAATGTCAGGCGGGAACTAGGCTATATTTTACACGAAAAACTTGAAGTGAAGTAAAGTGAAAAATGTATAAAATAAATGTTCTTTGATTATCTTATAGATACCATCCAGGCGAAGCCGGGGCGGCTTGTTAGTTATAGATAAAAGGGCGTAGATAGGTTACCTACACAACATTCACCGTCTCATTACCAAAAAAATTACGTGGTAGAGCCACGCTGCAGCTGTATTATGGTTGTAGCACAAATGGGTCGGCTTGACCGGGGAGAGACCAGGCCCACACAGAATACCAGCGTAAAATGGCAGCTTAATGCTGCAGTGTTTCGTATGGTGAGTGTAGAGAACCGGCAAACCTTTTTACTGGAAACGGGGTATTCTATCGCAGCCCGCAGGGGAGACAACGCATCTGCATTTTGATTCGTAACCGAAGATAGATGTAGATGTCTATGGGCCACAGCAACCACTTACCATCAGGTGGACTGTGTGCCCGTTTGTCACCCTTATCCTATAAAAAAAACTGAAATGTAAAGAACTTTGAACTGATTTTCAGAAAAAAATAAAGAGGAAACCGGCAAGTCTCAGAAATAAAAAAATATATTTCGAAGACATGTATATTGTAAAGTCCGCAAAGAAATTGGGGCTGCGCGACGGACATTTCCGCCCTAAAACTCTCTTAGGAATGAGGGGAGGTCCTCCAAGCTTGAGACGTTATAATATACAGGGTTATTTTGCAAGACCCAGTTAAATTTGCAAAGAAGGTTCAGAATAAGTAATGGCATATGGCGAAGAAAATTAATTTAAAAATTTCAAAAATTTTTATACTTTAAATTCAAAATGCTTGGTAATGCATTATTTTAACTGATTTTACTGCGCACGCACACATTCGTAAGGGTCGACCGGTAGGCAAAAACGTCGTTGCCCATAAATCACATTCAATTTGGGATAATTTCAAATAAAAGTAGAAGCCTTATACCATTTTAACAGTGGTAGAGCCACGCGGCAGCTTTGCTGTCGCACGGATGGGCCGGCTCGAACAGGGGTGGTACCACGACCTCACAGAATACCAGCGTGAAGTAAAGGTTTACCTCTGCGTTACGCTTGATGAGTGCAGGTGGCCGGAGGCCCTTTTTACCGGAAATGAGGCATTCCATCTTAGTCCTCAGGGGTGACAACGCATCTGCATTTTGATTTGTAATAGAGGATAGATGTAGATGTCTATGGGCCGCAGCAACCAATTACCATCAGGTGGACTGTGTGCTCGTTTGTCACCCTTATCCTATAAAAAAAGCCTTATTTACTCGTATTTTCAAAAACTGCAATAACGGTATACCATTATTTATATATTTGAACTTAAGTTTAAAATTTGGCTACTCTTTGAAAAATAACTCTGTATACATGCAGGTTGTAACTTTACATTGCAACTAACATTTACAACATAGTAATGTTATAGTACTAACATCGTAACGCATATAGTAATAGTGACGTTGTTGTTGTGATTTTTTTTGTATATGTAGAAAGGGTAATTGAGTACAGTACAGAGACTAATTTTGTAGTTAGGAATAATATTAATTCGTTTACACGAATTAATTATCCAACGAGTCGAGGATAAACTAGTAACGGAATACGACAAGCGTACCGTTTCACGTCAGAGCCAAGACTGTCCTAACGGCGGCCGCGCCGTCCGTTTTATACAAGCAAAACGAGCGCCACTGCAGGTGCAATGGTGCAGGTGTGCGGAACACGTGTTATTTACAACAATTCTGTCTAACTGCACCGACAGCTACCGCGCCGCACGTGCAATGGTGCTGGTCCCGTCACGGCCATACTGACATGCGTGCGTCCTCGCACGCGCTCCATCACAATTTTAGTTATCTGTAGACAAAAAAACTTCGTTCGACTATCCTGACATAACAGCGTCTGGTCCGGTCTATATTGACCCTTCAGACTTGGGTGACAATCAGTTTTGTTCCGGCAGTAAGCCCCACAAAACTTTTAATCAACTTTATGCGAGATCGGAATGATTAGTCTGTAGCTTTTCTATTTTCTCTTCTTTTTTCAAGTACTGTTTTCGCTAGTTCCCTATAGCCATATCATTGGACCGGCACAAAGCCCTGCAATGATAGTAAGAACTATTTTTTTCTTACTCTCTTTTTTTTTCAAGTACTATTTGCTAGTCCGGAATCACTATTCCCTGTAGCTATATCATTGGACCGGCAAACGCCCTGCAATGATAGTAAGAACCACTTTTTTTTCTTACTCTCTTTTTTTTCAATTCAATATAGAACAGGTACAGACCAACCATACCGCAAACATGTACCTGTCACAATCACACAAAAGTGTATCGTGAGGGACGTAGTGACATGATAACACCTAAGTATGTAAACCAACAGCAGCACGACACATCCCAGTGCAGCACAGACTAGCCTTCCTGCAACTTCATGTTCCTTTCCTGTACAAGAATAATTACTTCGCTAGAGTGTTGCAACGTCTCTAGTATTTTCTAGATGCACAGACACGGCTATCTATGACTGTCGCACGTCCTCGTGCGGTTGACAGTGAACAGCATACGGTCTATCAGTTATCACCACCTGCTAACAGATATTAACTCTTGTTAAATATTACAACGGTCGACCATCTCAGACTTTATTTAAGTCATGGACCCGCCAATATGGCTACCTCCAGGCAAACGCACGCCAGCTTTCCGTTCTACTGCGTTCGTGCCACATTCGCGCCAGTGAGCCGTCGCGCCGTACTAGCGCTAGCGAATCGTCGTACTGCTTTGGAAAATTAAAAGAAATCGAAACAAATGTATTGCGAACCATGGAATTCTGAGCTTCCAAAATTCATCACATATTCTCTTATGAAACGGCAACTGTATGACATTTGAAAACATAGCAAAAAACGGAAACTATGTGTAGAGACAGATACCACAACATATTTCAAAGGGAAGGAGGCAACTGCGTAAAATATACGAAAGCCGACCAAGCCTCAAACGTCCATTTACAGCGCCAAAGCACCATTTGTTCGGCGGCCGCTTGAATTGCCTTGCCGTAAGATCAGCCGATAAGTTACCGTCTGTAGCAGTGTAGGCTCAATCTTACCAGCGCTCGGCCGTACCTGACCATGTTCGATTAGCCGTCACAACATCTTCCTCATTGATCATTGTTGTAGAGACTTCTACGAATCCCTCGACATCAAACCCCAATCTTGTCGACGACACAATATTCGGAGCAAACTGCAACACTGATCAACACATTAGAACACAAAAATGTCACTTATTATTTTCTTCATAGCGTGTTAAAGTTAATCCTTTATTTTGGTACATCCCTTAAACGTTTTGAACTTCAAAATATAGCAAATGATAACCATGTTTCGCGTGAACTATCAAATTACAACATAACTTGAATAAGTTAATTAGAAAGCCTCCAACTTCTTTCGACATTTGTTAACATATTTAGGTACATCAAGAAATAATGAAAATACTTGCGGGCTACTTTTACAAATCGAACAAATTAAAAAAAATTGGCTTAAATAATTTCACTTTATCTTTTCTCTACACTTTAATGATACGAAAATATCGTAAGTAGCATAGCAAATTTCATTATGGTATTTAACATAAAAACAGATTCATCAATGCAGATTGCATTACAGTTTCCACAAATGTAATAATCCTTATTCGAAGATTATATGTGGGCGAAAATGGGGACTTTATCCTACTTCTGATGTAGAAAGGGTAATTGAGTATAGTAGAGAGACTAATTTTGTAGTCAGGAATAATATTAATTCGTTTACACGAATTAATTATCCAACGAGTCGAGGATAAACTAGTAACGGAATACGACAAGCGTACCGTTTCACGTCAGAGCCAAGACTGTCCTAACGGCGGCCGCGCCGTCCGTTTTATACAAGCAAAACGAGCGCCACTGCAGGTGCAATGGTGCAGGTGTGCGGAACACGTGTTATTTACAACAATTCTGTCTAACTGCACCGACAGCTACCGCGCCGCACGTGCAATGGTGCTGGTCCCGTCATATATTAACAAACATATACCAACATATATATATATATATATATATATATATATATATAGGTACCAACATATATAACAAACATATGTATAAATAGGATATATTTTTATAGTTTATTTATTGTATATATTAGTAAAATGTATATATAACGTAATTAATTATTATTTCTATTTTGTTTTTATTCTATATTGCTACACCTACTTCAAATTCTCACCACTCCATGGGTTGACTGGTAGAGAATGCCACAAGGCCACTAAGTCCGACCTTTGTATTCTTTTAGATTTAGGAATGCAATAAAGAATAAATAAATAAACACATATTGTATGTGGTGGCTATTAGAAAATTATCTGTTAAAGAGTAAGCAATAATTGTTTTAATTTTGAGAAACGGCAAGAAAACGCTACAATATTAATTAGACGGTAATTAATAAAACACGCTTGGCTGCTTAGGTAAAGAGGTTCAGCAAAATCGTGTACCATGCACGGAGCGTATCTTATAAATACAAATGTGTATACCTACAAATAAATAAAATTGAAGTGCCTGTTTGTAATGTCCAAATAACAGCTTTTAATTAAATACATATGAAAGTATATACGGTACTTTTAACAAAAACACAATTTTTAAAATTTTTGTCTGTCTGTCCGTCTGTGTGTTTGTTCCGGCTAATCTCCGAAACGGTAGGACCAATTTTGGCGGGACTTCCACTAGCAGATAGTTGATGTTATAATGAGTAACTTAGGCTACTTTTATTATAGAAACAAATTTGGATTCCGCGCAAAAAAATTAAAACCCATATAAACCAATCGTTATAAATTCCACGGGGACGAAGACGCAGGGAACAGCTAGTTAGTAATAAAATTTTACAAAAATTTTAATCCAAAGACAAAAACAAACAGCACACAAAATTATTATCGGTTAGTTTATTATTTAAATCATGTGTTGACCCCGCACAAGGCCAGGCGTCTGTCCTGTCGCGGTCTGATTTATACTTTACCAATTGTGAAACCGGAATTTATACATATATTATTATATAATACTAATTTGGTATTATTACATAAACGAGATAGTAAATTGTATTTATTAAATAATATGAATTACACAAAATAATGGTAAATCAATGCCAAAGCTGTTCGTAGGCTAAGTTTTTATTTACATAAGTTCATTTCGGACACTTTACAGCACCCATGATCACGTGGGACTGAGGTGTTTGACGCCCTGATGTCATAGTCAACAGAGGACTGGACGAAAACGAAGTTGATCCATAATTCCCTATTTGAATCAGATTTTCTTCATAATAATTTCACAGGTTTTAATTTTTCTTTTGCGCTAAAGTTACTCCTTATAACATCAGCTATCTGTCAGTGAAAGTCCCGTCCAAATCGGTCTGTTTCGGAGATTAGCCGGAACTAACAGACAGACAGACAGACGGACAAAAATATTAAAAATTAAATGTTAGTAGCACAGAATAAATGATAATACAAGAAGTTATTAGTACCGTATACACTTTCATACGTATTTAGTAAAAAGCTGTCATTTTGAAATTACAAACTGACACTTCAATTTTATTTATTTATACGTATATAGAAAAGAAAAAGAAATTAGATGTGAGATGAAATCATTAGATGAGAGAATTTAATTTCGCCTCATCAATAGGCCTGGCTACGGTTGTGGTCGGCAACCAGAAGTTCCTTGGGCTTTGTTGCTTATTGATTTATACAAATAACGTCTTTTGCATGTGCCGAAACGGTAACGGTCATGATATTGAACGTTGTAGTGGGTACGTAAATACGTATATTTTAGACACGATTTTACGCGCGAAAATTGATCTTGAAATAGTATATGATCAAAAAAAACTGTGCATACATGAAATATTCAAGTAAATTTATGTGATGTAAGCGACAATATACTTTAATTAGCGTCTTTTGTGTGGAAATGGAACAGGTTTCAGTGCATATACTTATTTGCATTTTAATTTTAGACTAATGCCAAAATGGATATCATTTCCGGGAGTAGAACAAGCAAGGAAAAATGTGGCCACAGGATTCTTTGCGAAGCATGGTTTGCCCGATATTTTTGGAGCTATTGGGTGCAGACCCATGTCGATATATTTCCCCCACTATTTCCGACTAGGGTTCAGTACAAGAACAGAAAATAAACAAGTTCTAGTTTTTCACAAACCTTAATAATCAATTTTTTTTTAATACAGAATATTAGTGTTCATGACTAATATTTCCTAGAAAAAGGTACGACAATAGTCTTATTGTTATGTTTGTCGTCCCGGTTATAGATCCTGCAACCTTTCGGATTGCAGAGACGCATTAACCATTGCGTCATTAAGACTTTATGACTAAATGTCACAGGTTGTGGATGTTGAGTGCCTCATCATTAAAATAAATGCACGATATCCAGGGCGAGTCCACTATCGGTTAATATTTAACAATTCAAAAATTAAATTGGAAATGAAACGTCTGTATGAAAGTAAAATTGGTCAACACTATCTTTTAGGTATAATGTTTTAAATAAAATTTTCAAACATATAAAGTTATAATTCAAAATGTTGAAATAAGAAATATGTTAATTTTTTAGCAAATCTTGTTAAACATCTAAAAGGCTAACCTGCATAATAGTAAGAATAAAAAAAAATACAAGACACATTATCATACAGTTGTTTATTTTGTGTTTTATTAGATACTTAATTTTTACCACCATGAATACTTTGTTTTTTTTTCTTTATTTTTCATCCTTCATGTTCACTTCTCCGTGTTAATTTTATTTGACGTAAACGAAAATTGCGCTATAATTCTTATTAAGTAGTTTGTGACGAAAACTTTTAAGGCCCGTATTAATAAACGTTACTCAGCTCAAGTACACGCACTAGAGTACAATCTTGAGGTTATGATCTTATTAATAAACATATCTCAGAATGCGGTTTAGGTTTACGATATCAACTAAGTGCCACACTGATTAATAAGCGAAACTCGACTCTCAAGTGTGTATACTTGAGTGCAAGTCACAGAACAGTATTCCTAAGTACAGCGTTTTGAGATACTGTTTTTATGTGTTTATTAATTAGCAACGATCTTGAGATGCTGATATCGTAATGAGGGCGTATCAAATGATTACGCACTTGAGTTCGTCGTTGAGTAAAGTTTATAAATACGGGCCTAAATGTCGAAATGACGAGCACAGATAAAAATAATGAATTTGTGACTTAAGAGTAAACATAAATTTTGAAGTATTTCTTATAATGGCAATAATTGCAGGGATAAGTCTATCTCCATTTTATCTACTGTAGATATTATATCCCCCGGTGTGCCAATGCTCGAAGGGTGGATAAAACTAAGCGATGGGATAAACATTTTGTCCTTTCCCCGGGGATAAAATGTCTCCTGCACATGCCAGCCCTGCAGGTGGACTGTGTGCTCATTTGTCACCCTTATCCTATAAAAAGGAAAAAATATCGCGTGTATTACCTTATTTCATACTCTTGACTTGGAATATAAATTAAGTTAATACACGCGATAAAGTCCGTAAAAACCAAATATTTAAATTACAATTTAATTAGGTATAAAAGTTTTTTGAAACAGAAACAGAAACAGAAACTTTTTTATTCAATATAGATTATAAATAATGCTTATTGAAAGTCACTCTTTTGTATAATTACCACTGATTCGAAAAAAAAACCTCTGTCCTGGGAAGAACCAGCAAGAAACCCAGCGGGACTTTTTTTTAAATAACAGCTTACAATCATGTATGTTAATGTTACACAAATTAACAACACAACAAATTAGAAATAGCTTGGTAGCGATCACCTCATTTCCAGGGGTTATTATCATCTATAAATTCTTTAATACTATAATAACCCTTTTTATACAAACTTAATTTAATAAAGTTTTTGAACTTTGAGCAGGTCAAATTTTGTATATTTTCTGGAATTTTGTTGTAAAAGCGTATACATCGCCCCAAGAATGAATTACTGACTCGATGGAGTCGAGTAACCGGTACTACTAGCTTGTGTCTGTTCCTAGTATTTACAGAATGAATATCACTTATTTTTGTAAAACTACTTTTATTTTTGTGTACGTACATTACATTTTCATAAATGTATTGAGAGGCCAAAGCTAATATATTAATTTCCTTAAATTTTTGTCGCAGCGACTCTTTAGGCTTTAAATCATAAATTGCTCTTATGGCCCTCTTCTGTAAAACAAATATAATTTCAGTGTCAGCTGCGTGTCCCCATAGCAAAATACCATACGACATTATGCTATGGAAATAGCTAAAGTAAACTAGTCTAGCTGTTTCAACACTGATAAGACTTCTAATCTTTTTTACGGCATATGCTGCAGAACTAAGTCTGCTTGCTAGTTTTGATATATGGGGGCTCCATTGAAGCTTCGCGTCTAGTGTGATTCCAAGAAAAATGGTGGTATCTACAAGACTCAGTTACTTTCGAGTTCCCGTTTTAATTAAGCAATAACCATAGATATAACTATTATTTTTCGTTAATATGAAAGGCGTGATATTGAATAAGATTCTGCATCGGCTGCATTTTTTTATACATTTATTTTCGGATAATAAGCAAAAACCGTTCCAAATTAAAAAAAAACTTTTTGTCCACCGAATGTCGCACGCTTACTTCGTGCTGGATAAAACATGCAGCGGAGAAGGGGGGAAATCCTTGCCTAAGAATTAATATTTTGCATATTTACATTGCCTCAGTCATTAGGAGTGTTTAGAATGGTACATCAGTAGAAACGTGTAAACGGTAGCTTTTAGTTTTAGTTTTAGTACGATTCTACGTAGGATTCTTGGCTTTTTTTTATAGGATAGCGTGACAAACGAGCACACAGTCCACCTGATGGTAAGTGGTTGCTGCGGCCCATAGACATCTACATCTATCCTCGTTTGCGAATCAAAATGAAGATGCGTTGTCACCCGTGAGGACTAAGATGGAATGCCTCTTTTCCAGTAAAAAGGGTCTCCGGTTCTCTACACTCACCATACGAAACATAGCAGTGTTAAGCTGCTATTTTACGCTGGTATTCTGTGAGAGCGTGGTCCTTCCCCGGTCGAGCCGACCCATTCGTGCTACAACTATACTACTATGCTATATAGCTGCAGCGTGGCTTTACCACGTAGTAAAATTTTCTACTAAAATCAAATAGAATTGCGTTTTGTTTTTATTTCGAGCACTCGCATTCGAGTGCTACTAAAGTATAACATTCATTGGTACGCAGACGACAGTACTAGCGATGCTTTATACAACGGCCGTGCTATTTCTCGGGAACACGTCGATCACCGGGACAAACTTGTGTATGAAATCTTTTTTTTTTATAGTATAAGGGTGACAAACGAGCACACAGTCCACCTGATGGTAGCTAGATGCTGTGGCCCATAGACATCTACATCTATACTCGAGTACGAATCAAAATGCGTTGTCACTCCTGACTATGAAGGAATGTCAACACTTTTCCAGTAAAAAGGGTCTCTGGTTCTCTACACTCAACATACGAAACACAGCAGCAATAAGCTGCTATTTTACGCTGGTATTCTGTGAGATTGTGGTCCCAAAGGGCGTGGCTCTACAACGTATAAAGAGATAAATATAAACGGTTTTATAAATGTATTAATGTCATCGTATTTTAAGATATATAAAATAAACCTAGCAAGCTAACAGCATAGCAAAGCGGCGAAGCAATCAGCTTTGTAGCGGTTTCTAACGGTTGCCGTTGAGCAATCAGTTTCAAAATAGGAGGTTCAGATGCCAGGGTGATCAGTAATCGATTGCTGAAAACAGAATTTCAAAATTCGAAACCGTTCTCAAGATAATCGTGGGACAGACGGATAGACGGACGGACGGACGGACAGACGGACAGACGAACAGACGGACAGACATCGTGAAATCAATAAGTGACTTCGCAAGCTTCGCCACTTAATAATACGTAATCCATCCATAGCCTATAAAAGTCCCCTGCCAAACATAGGGCTCCCCCATAGCTTGCCCCATAATTGCCCTGATTTTGCTATAATTGCCATAGTTAGCAGACATCACCCGTTTCAATTTACCTGTGTCGCTTTACACAGTACGTACATAATCTGCACCATTATTTTTACTTTTATCTAGTACAAACAACCTTCAGTCGAAACAATCCGCTTTGACTTCTACCAAAATCCGACCTTTGGTCGGACATTATCAATTATTCATTATTAATTGATAAGTTTGAGTAAATGTTATTTCCGTGTTATATTATGCTAGCTGTTCCTCGCGACTACATCCGCGTGTAGTTTATTTATTACGATTGGATTTCATGGGTTTTATTTTTCTAAAATAAAAGTAGCCTAAGTTACTCCTTATAACACTAGCTATCTGCAAGTGAAAGTCCCGTCAAAATCAGTCCAGCCGATTCAACGATTAACCGGAACAAGCAGACAGACAGACAGACAAAATTTTTAAAATTGTGTTTTTGTTATAAGTACCGTATATACTTTCATATGCATTTAATAAAAAAAAACTCTTATCTTTATATTACAAAACAGACAGTACAATTTTATTGTTAGCTATAAAGTTGAGCTATACAAATTATTGCTTTAGTAACAAGTTTCATGAGCAATGAACGATAAAAGACAATGTCATAATTTAAAAGTGTGTTTTGCAAAATGTGTTGACCAAGATTAAGAAAATAATGATTTATTTATTTAATCTACAAACAATACAGGATCATAAGGCGGACTTAAGATCGCTGCATGCGTAACGTGTTTTATTCCGGACGGAGCGGGACGTTAAATTTTGGAAATATCGTTTCATAGAAAATATGAAAATGCATACGTTATGGCGCGTCTCCACCAAAGTTTTCAACATTTGTCAACACGTGTTGCCGACAAAAATGTTTCTGTTAGGCGCGTCTCCACCAAAAATGTTGACAACATTTATGTTTCCGACATGTTGACAAATCAACAAAATTTGTTTCAAAATGTTGCAAATCAAAGGAATACGCTTCTTGCAACATTTTGAAACAAAAATGTCGCCGACTTTTGTTGATTTGTCAACATGTCGGAAACATAAATGTTCTCAACATTTTTGGTGGAGACGCGCCTTTATACGGAAGCACGGACGGGACGGGAACGTGGCATGAACGGGATGGAAAAATATCGTCGGCGACGATGTTTACCCCGTCCCGTCCCTTCCGTGGTCCCGCTGTCGCTCCGCCAATTCTTCGATGAAAAATCAATCTTTCACAACACCAGCACGTTAGTTTCGAGTCACTGTCACGATGCGTATGCATTAAACTCCCGTCCGTGTTGACATACAACCAGATTGCGTCTCCGTTCCGTGTACGTGCTGATTCCGCCCTATATGCCGACCTTTAATGCTTTTAGCATATTCTGCCAGTCAACCTTAGAGCAGTGATAAAACTACAAAGGCGGTTACAAAGAACATATTATATGGAGTAGAGTCGGCAAGGGATACGCGAGACGGAAGTTGATCGACTAAATTGGCGATATATTGAAGATGGACCAAATTAAGAGTACCCTTAACCGACGAGTAAGTATGAAGGTATATGGACGAGAAGGAGGCGAGAGAAGAATGTCAGGATCGCGCCAAACGACAGTCCGTACGCTTCTGGGGTGGTGAATGTATGTCATTTTTTTTACCGACTTGAAAAAGGAGACGGTATTCAATTCGACTGTATATTTTTTCCGATTTCGATGATTCTTTTTTTCATTTGAAAGCTGGTGCTTCTCATGTGGCCCCATATAAATTTGGTCAAGGTCTGACCAATAGTATTTAAGTTACTCTTAATAATTTATATTGAAGTCGGTTGTACAAGATTTTAAATTTTAAATTATTTAAGTTGGTATTTTAATTTCTCGGAGTTACTCTGCGCGATAAACTTAGTGATGATGATATCCACTGTAGAACCACAGTAACCGACAGAAAATTTATATTCAATATAGATTAGGTACAAGTAATTCTTATTGAAAGTTTTTCTTTTCTTTTACCACTGGTACCAAACATATTCAGGTCAGTAAGCTGAAGTGGCAATGGGTCGGCCGTATAGCTCGAAGAATAGAATAGAATAGAATAGAATAATTTTTATTCAATATACATTACATGTGTAATTGTTATTGAAAGTCATTTTTTACTTTACCACTGGTTCGAAAAAAAACCCTCTGTCCTGGGAAGAACCAGCAAGAAACCCAGCGGGACAATTTTTTTAAAATAAATTTTACAATATAAATGATTACGAACTATTTACAAAATTTATTTTAGAAACTGCTTGGAAGCGACCACCTCATTCCCAGGGGTTATTATCAACCATGTATTCATTTATACTATAATAACCCTTTTTATACAGTTTCAGCTTAATAAAACATTTAAACTTGGTAATAGAGAGAACCTGTACACTTTGAAGAACCAACAACCAACGGGGAAATAAGATTGTGCAGTGCCAGCCTCGTACCGTAAGCGAAGTGTAGGGCGGCCACACTAGATGGAGTGACGACCAGATAATAATGTGGGATGTCGATGAATTCCGGTGACTTAGGACCGCGCTTTGAGACATGCCTAGAGGGGTAGCCTACGTTCGGCAGTGGATTTGTGATGTGTTGTAATAATGATGACAATGATGATGACAATTTACGTTAAGTGAACAAAATTTTAATTCACTTAACGTAAAGATGAAACAAGTTCAAAAATCTCCATAAAGAAATCTCGGAAAAAAAACTCAGGGTTATTTTTTTAATAAATACGATAATCTAAGTTAGTATCTTTGTTAACATTGAACGTATGGACTGTAACCGGTTTGAAAAGTTACATCTCAATAGAAAAAAAAAACGGGTTATAATCTCAGGGCTGTTTTGCTTAAATACACAGCCTTGAGAATTACAAATGTTAGAATAAATTAAAACACAATCCATTACAATTTAACAGAAAACGGATGAATGACATGATTTTTTTAACTTCCCGAGACATCGAGCTGGTTACATTTACAAGTCAATCGGTCGAGTTGTTTCAAAGAGTTTCAAAAAATAAAAAGCAAAAAAAAACAAAACTGAAATAGATTTTCGTGCGTTGTTGAAAGTTGAAAGTTGCAGAGTTAACCGTTTTCTAATATTTTTTTTTATAGAATAAGGCTGACAAACGAGCATACAGTCCACCTGATGGTAAATGGCTTCTGTGGCCAATAGACATCTATTTCTATCCTCGGTTAAGAATGAAAATTCGCGTCGTTAACCCTAAGAACTAAGATGGAATGCCTCGTTTGCAATAAAAAAAAGTGTCTCCGGTTCTCTACACTCACCATACGAAGCACAGCAGCATTAAGCTGCTATTTTACACTGGTATTCTGTGAGAGCGTGGTCCTACCCCGGTCGAGCCGACCAATTCGTGCTACAACCATAATATAGCTGCAGCGTGGCTCTACCAGTCTACCACGTATAATATATACAGCGTTCAGAATACTTGACTAACTCTATGACTAGTCTTCTTTTCAGTCTAGAATTCTGTCTGGGTAGGACCCAATTCTAGACAGGTCCTATACTAGCCTCTTCCGCGGAGGAGGACGCGCCATGTGTTCTGGTGCGCCTTACCTGAAAAGGAGATGGAGGAGGAGTTGTCCTCTCCCGACGAGGGGTCGTCATGGGGCGGCCAGCGCTGGTGAGGCCACGGACGTGTGCGAAAGCGTTCCCGTGGCCCTGCCAATATGTGGCGAAGGAGGAATACCATGGGGTTTTAGTCGGTGCGAGTCCGCCATAACCCGTCCTTGCCGCCGCGAGGCGGGTATGCTTAGGCATTCTTCCAAATAAAAAAAAAGGTACCAGCCTCTATTTAGTTATGCCAATGGATATCAGTGCTACCACTGTTGTGTTCCAGTCTAAAGGGTAGAAGAGCCAATACTCCGTAGAAGTGACAACGTATTTGTGCATTCTTCGTTTGCAGTTGACTCCAAGATTTTTTTTATAGGATAGGGTGACAAGCGAGCACACAGTTCACCTGATGGTAAGTGGTTGCTGTGACTGTGTGTGTGGTTATCCTTAATAAAGAATCAAAATGCAGCTGCGTTGTCACACGTGAGGACTAAGATGGAATGCCTCATTTCCAGTAAAAAGGGTCTCCGGTTCTCTACGCTCACCATACGAAACACGGCAGCGTTAAGCTGCTATTTTACGCTGGTATTCTGTGAGAGCGTGGTCCTTCCCCGGTCGAACAGACGCATTCGTGCTACAACTATACCACTAATACAGCTGCAGCATGGTTCTACCACGTGTAAAAAATAAAAAGTTGTAGTATTTGGTGCAAGCAATGCGATGTAACAAATAAAGCTTCTGTTATATTTTTTATTTATAAAACTTTAGTGATAATCGAACTGACAGGCTACCTGATGGTAAGAGTCTACTGTAGTCCATAGTCACTTGCAGCCAATTACAAATAGAAAAAGCTACAGATGTGTTGTCTCCCCTGAGGACTAATATGGAATGCCACATAGCCTGTAATTACACAGACTTTTCGCTTCCGACCGAAACACTAGCGGTGCATTATTCATCGTTGACGCCGCAAAGGGGCGAACCTCAATTGTTCAAAAAATTACAGGAGAGCAAGGAAACATTTATTATTCCCCGATAACTAGCTTTTTTCATCAGAAAATTAATCTTATTTTAGTATTCTATTAAGTTTAATATATTTAATTTTGTGATGAAAAAAAAAGCTAGTAATCGGGGAATAATAAATGTTTTGTTGCTTTGTGCTTCTTGCAATTGAGGTTCGCCCCTTTGCGACGTCAACGACGTATTATTTGGCAGTAAAAATAGGGTGGTACCTACGTAAGCACCTACATAGGATACATATTAAGTTCGGGGTTAAAAGGGGAAAACATTGATACATATAAATCTGTCGTACACTATACGTTTCGAGCTACATTTGACATAGACTCTTATCGGCGAAGCAAACAACACCAATTCGGGATCGTTAGTGTGTGTTCGGATTTTGGACCAACTTTTCTCATTTTTGGTTCTTGGTGGGATTAACATAACAAAAATATACCTAATATTTAGGAAAAACAAAAGGTTACAATACACATTATATATATAATACACAGTAATATATTTTTTCTTCATATGATCTAATGTCCGGTGCAACAGATAATCCGCGAGTTTTTGCAATATCAGATTTGCTATCTTTGCAAAATAATGGCAATTAAAATACCTAATGTTGGTTATCGACAGGATAAGAACATCGTTTCTGTAAAAACAAGTTAAGATTCATTGTATTTTTAAAAGGAAAAGAAATGCTTTGCAGCAACAGGCAACCTTTGTGTACGCAATAAAACGGAGTTATAGTTAACTTGTTGAAATAACAAGGCAATGTTTTATTTTTCGACCATTGACTTATTCTTTTTTCACAAGACAATAGCAATGAACTACACGTAGTACACGTGACAGCGAATTGGAATAATCAATGTTATGATTTTAAGAAATTTATGGATTATAATTTAAAATTAAAAATTTTGTACAGCCGACTTCAATATAAGCGACTTCAATATAGGTTATTTAAGAATAACTCAATAACCATTGGTCCGACCTTGATCAAATTCATATGGGACCACACGAGAACTATCAGCTTTCATATAAAAAAAGAATCATCGAAATCGGTTCGCCCAGTACAAAGTTATGAGGTAACACACATAAAAAAAGCAAAAAAAAAACACACTCGAATTGAGTACCGTCTCCTTTTGGGAAGTCGGCAGAAAACGAAATTTTACGAATTTTATCGCGTTTAGTTTTAACGTCCCTGTGACAATGAGTGCTGTAGTGCCCGAAATGTCGGGAATTAAAAAAGTTAAAATAAGCGCGATAAAATGTGCAACGATAGTTTTATTCCATGTGTAATATTCGCGTAAATATAAGAATTCATTATAAGAAATTAAAATTAAGTTTGTGAAAAGCCTTATATTACTTATACAAGCTGTTCACCGCGACTCCGCCCGCATGGAATTTATTGCGATTGGATTTCATGGTTTTTAATTTTTTTGCATGGAACCCTAATTCTTTTCCTAAAATAAAAGTAGCCTAAGTTACTCCTTGTCACATCAGCTATCTGCCAGTGAAAGTCCTATCCAAATCGGTCAACAGGTTTTTGCGTGATGCGTGTTCAGCAGACAGACGTCGTTTTAGTTTTATAATTTTATATATTTAGTTTAACAGAAGGATTATTACCGCTTCAAAATGACGTTCTGAATGACTGTTTGAGTCGGTCATGTGGTCAAGCACTCTCCCGGATCTAAGTTCGAATCAGTGGTCTAACATTTGACCTTGTATTTGGCGAACTGACCTTTTCATACGCAAGGAATTTCGCTGAGTTGCCATGTCTATTTTTAAGAAAAAAATTTAGGAACATTGTTCCTTATTTGCCCTGTTCGCTATGTGTCACTCGCCAGGGGAAAAAACAGAGGAGATAGACTAAACGCCAGCCAGATATCCTTCTTACTAAGTCTGAGGGAGGGAAAGTGTTTTCGGTTAAGCCACTCCTTCAATTCATTAAAGATGTAGGCCTTAGCTGTGAACTATAGCACTGCAACGATCACAATAGATCAAACTGGTCGCAGTGATCTTGGTCGTGTAAGACATGGATAATTGACCGCAAAAAAACATTGTATTAGGTTCAAAGAAGAGAGCTATTATAATTTCAGACCGAATGAAAAGTTAAATTTTCGGTTCGGACTTTAGCGCTTTTAATTTTTTTTTTAATTACTGACGTTCCGGATGCCTTTATTAGTCTGCGAAGTTTTTTTATGAAACGGGAGTGAGATACTAATTTACAGTGGCAGGGGCAAACGAGCATGCGGCTCACCCGATGGTAAGTGACTACCACCGTCCATGAACAACTGCAACACCAGGAGATTTGCAGATGTTGTACACCTGGTGATGAGTGGCTACCACAGCCTATGGATTACTGCGATCAACATCTAACAAAGTAGGTTGTGGACTTTCAGGACTAAGATGGAATGCCTTATAGCTTACAGACTATAATTACACTGGCTCTCTAAACTCTTCACACCGGACTCTTCTTCTCTTTTTGTCGTCCTGCAGCAGTGCACACACAGCTGCTTGACGACAAAAAGGCTTGGAGGCTTAAGGTAACGTTGTTACCCGTGAAGAGTAACATGGCACTAGTTGGCAGGACTCTTTTTCAAACTAGGGGTCCGTCTGGGTTGGTACCACTCTAAACCTAGGTACTGAATTGTATAGAAAGCCAGTGTAATAATGTCTTCCAGACAGAATTACGTTCACGACGGCCATACTCAATGGAGACTAGCCATTAACACAGAACAGGATTAAAGTGCACTAGTGTATGCGCAAGTACAGATGCACTCTATTCCCTCACTCTCATAGTCCGATAGGACGTTAATCAAACAGCCGGAGAGAGATCAGGTGCAGGACCAACGGCTTTCCGAGGCACAGAGGTGAAACACCGCCAACTTCCTGACTCCGGGCTTCTACTGAGAATTTTTTGGCAGAAATATCACAATAACTGATTTTGGCCCGACCTGAGATTCGAACTCGGGATACCATGACCAGCCACACATGATCAGTCAAGTTGTCTTTCATTAGAAAGTCAATATAACAAGAAGCAGTTGGGCAATTCATCTGAGTCCTCAGAGATGACAAAGCATCTGTACATTATATACGTTATATTCATGATATAGGTTTTTAAAAAAAAAAGAAAAAAGGAAGAAATAGGTCCTGTATACTTTATATAGCATATTTACTTAGAAACTAAACTCATTAGATTGTAATATTTAAATATTATTGTTTGTTGTTCCAAAAATTTACCATTCCTAATTGTATCTTAGAATAAGTTAATGATAACACAAACAAGAATAATATTGTTCCCTAATCTTTATTATATAGCCACGCTAGCTCAGTGGCTAAGTGCTCGCTGTAAATTTCACAGTACGCAAGTAACCAGCATTAACACCAATATTATTCTTGTTTGTGAAATCATTAACTTATTCTAAGATACAATTAGAAAAGGTAAACATTGGAACAACAAACATTAATATTTAAACATTACAATCTAATGAGTTTAGCATCTAAATATATATAATATATAAAGTATATAGGATCTATAACATGAATATAAATACAGTACCTATAGCATACCTGAGCCATACATAGAGTTACGAAGCATTCCATCTTAGTCTTCACCGGTGAGAACACATCTGCATTTTGATTCTTAATCAAGAATAGATGTTGATGTCTATGGGCCACAGCATCAACTTACCATCAGGTGGACTGTGTGTGTTTGTCTTTCCATCACATTACAATGTAGGCATGATTTCAAGGCAAGATTGAATAGGCTTTTGTAAGCTTAGTCAGTACACTTTACTGTCTCCGGCTACATCACCTTTTACTATCAGATGTGATGGTAGTCAGTCACTGGATTGTAATAGTAAAAAAAAACAATAAATAACCTGTCACTATGAAATAGGGTATGCTACAAACATGACAATTTATAAGGGCTTATATCATTACAGCATGCTAGATTTATGAAAAGGGATATCCTTGAAACTTATAAGAAAAATAAGATAAAAATCTAAGCTTAACGAAGTTAAGGTGTCTCCAAATAAGCAAGGAGAACCATAAAAAAATCATATATAAGCAATAATTCTTTGGTGTTTTTTAAAATATATGTTAAATTAAATGAATAATTTCTGACAACTGACCTAGTAAGAACAGTTTTCAAGTGGCAACGTTCTTCTAGGGATGGCCTCCCACTAGATTAAATGGCATGCCCTGATGGCAATGGACACAGCTGCCTCAGGACCATGCTTTGTTTATTCTTTAGTGGAAGCCCTTGTTCAGTGGGCTTGTAAAGCATTGTATTATTGATGATAATGAATTAATAAAATTAATAAAAATATAATTGTTTTCTGATAATTTGTTTTCTTAAATTATTGAAATTTAGTTAGAGTGGAATTAATAATAACCTATCAGTTTTATGAAGAATTACGTATACATCGAGCTATCCAATACAGTATATATAGCAGTGGACTTTTATAGGCTGTTACTGTAGCCGTACAGCAATATTAGTTAAGTCAACCATTTTATGATTAGTAATGTAAGTATGTATATATATATATATATGTATATATATATATATATATATATATATATATATTGCCATGCGGTAGAGCTACACTGCAGCTACATTATGGTTGTAGCACAGATAGGTCTGATAGATAGGCTTGACCGGGGTAGGACCAAACTCACAGAATACCAGTGTAAAATAGTAGCTCAATGCTGCTGTGTTCCGTATGGTGAGTGTAGAGAACCTGAGACCCTCTTTACTGAAAATGAGGCATTTTATCTTAGTCCTCAGGAGTGATAATGCATCTGCATTTTGATTCTTAATCAAGGATAGGTGAAGATGTCTATGGGCCACAGCACCCACCTACCATCAGGTGGGCTATGTGCTCAATTGTCACACTAATTCTATAAAAAACTTGAACCTCTCTGCTGTAGGATTTACCATAATATTCATAACTATCAAGATATCCAACATTTACACCTTTGATGCTGCTCTCCATATCCATATATTCTATCTCTGACGTAAGCGGTAGGGCTATAGTACTATGAAAGACAAGGACTTTCTACCATGTCCTATAGTTACCTCTTATGCAACCCATGCAAAATAAGAGGGTTACGGAATCTCTTACTCTGACATCACATGAAAATTTCTGGAGATTTCTAGACTTAGTAATTCCAATAAGTTTACCTTATTTTTGGTAATACAATATTTATACCTATAATAAGCACAGATGAACTTGCCATGTAATTTTTTGAAAAACAAGGAAATAGCCTTGAAAGTGTCGAAAAATGGTGGATAATATTTAATTTACTGCAGAAACATAGGATTTAAAGAGTAACATAAGTTTTAAGAGTAAGAGGAACAAATTATTTATTATTAATATTATTTTTTCATTATTTAAGAAATAAATATATAAATTGGTAAAAGGCTATGGTAGCGTGTGGCCTTCTGGCAAAAGTATTTTAAATACTTAAAAGGAGGTCTCAAGTATAACACTTTATCAATTTACAATTTATAAGAGAAATAATGAAGTGGTTAAAGGGAATATTAGTAATATTAATTGCATTGCTAAGTTAATTGTGTATTAAAATTAAATTTATATTTAAATTGTTAATTGTGTAACATTCTAAATTATTCAACCTACATTATTTACATAATATTATATTATTTAAAATATCTTTTACAATAAAACAATCTAAAATCATAAATCAGTCCACCTCAAGTAAGGCCATAATTAATTTTAGATTTTAGTTTCTTTTACTGTAATAAATATTGTGTATTATTACTACAACTAAATAAATATTATATACTATATAAACAAAGTAAAGAAAAACTTACGCAATGCTGTATATAGGCACACAGATCATAATCCCTTGCTTTTTCATATTAGAAAGTAATATCACAAAAAAATGAAACGTATATGTAGTACTAAAGACGAAAGTATTTAAATAGAAATACTTAAAACTTCTCCAACACACGAAACACAACTGGATTGTAAGCAGAAAGAAAGGAAGTATTTGGTGATTTACTAATTACAGTTACTTTTGAGATCAAATTATTAAATATTAATGGTTATTTGGAATGGAAACGTTAGATTATTACAAGGCAAAAGACAACACTAACATGAATGACGTAATTCAGTAATTCTATCCAATATCAATCGAAGGTCGCTAAAAGATTTTTTAATTAATTATTTGCCACAAGACTATGAATCTTATAACTTTAATAAATATTGGAATTCAAAAAATAAAATGCCTTGCTATGACAATGACATTGACATGACTGGACATGACAACGACATTAGCCGATTAGCCTTGTAGAAAAAATATCAATGTGTCTATATATCGATATTTTTTGTTCGACATATCGATATTTGATGACGATATCTATTATTTCGATATATCGATATAAAATATCAAGTATCGAAAATGTATCAAATACAACATATTTCCAATAGCAACACCATTGTCGCTACTGACTAAATCCGCTGGAATTCAGGTAATCCATCAAAATTTTGGACCTATAGTCGTGATTTCACCAGATACCGTTCAAATATAGCACTGAAGTACTTGGTATGTAAGCGGCGTCACTTGTTAATCTTAGCGTACACAATAATAGCAGCTGACATTCAGCAGAGCACATCAAACTTAGAGTTTTTCTTTTGTTTCTTTCGAATAAGTATCGGTTTACAAAAGTGCATTTAATTGCATATTCTATTTTATTCGATTAAAATTATAAAAAAATTATTAATATTTTATTAATTTATGATTTTACATTACTGTCATTTGATTATCAGAAATGATGTTTCTAGTTTGGTATTTATATGAATAGTAATACTAACAGATTTTTTTGAATAATAAACTAGTAAAAACGAACACTGTAGAAACTCATGAAGTACAAATATTTAGAAAAATCACTAATGTATCGATATATCGATATTTTTTTGTCATATTGAAATCGATATCAATATTTTCCTAAAATATAGATATGATATATATTGATATAATACTTTTTAGCACTTTCTGCCATGGACGTATATTACGTCCATGCTTCCTGCATCCCTTAATAACAGATTGGGCTTGTGGAAAAAATATCTATGTATCTAAATATGGATATTTTTGTGCGATGTATATATATTTTGGTGATATCTTGTCTTTCAATACATCGATATATCGATAGAAAATATTAAGTATCAAAAATGTAATATTGACAGATAAATTGAACTAGACTAGTAAAGAAACACAAAAAAAATTCATAAAGTACAAATATTTTTAGACAATTTCATCGATATATCGATTTTTTTCAGTATATTGAAATCGATATCAATATTTTCTTAAAATATCAATCCGATATATCTCCATTCCGTTCTCTTTATACTATGATTCCGTGGTAGCTCAAGGATTAAGCGCTAAATTTCACAGTATGCAGTCCGGGTCCTGCCGGCACAAGTGAAATTGTTAATTACAATTTTAAGTGCTGGTTTACCACGTGCTGGACAATGAAGGGAAACATCGTGAGGAAACCTGCATGTTTGACAAATAAGAAAAAAATATTTTGAACAGGTGAAGTTCGCCAACACGCATTGGAGCAGCGCGGCGGAAATTTCTCTGACTTAAAAGCCTACCAAAAATGAGAGGAGACCTGTGTACAGCAGTGGGACGTGCATAGGATGTAACTTTAACTTTAATGCACTACCCGTGACATATTATGCAAAATAATGGACTGACTCTCACATTTCTTGGTCACCTCACTGGTCGGAGATGATAGATGACGTCATTATCAATCGTAGCGTTCAGGCGGCTACTGACATGCCTGCTACAGGGGCAATCTAGGGAGTACAGCGATCGGGGCAATAACCGAACTGTCTCTACACACATGCCTGCCGTTCAGTATGAGAGTTTGATGAGAGTGTAAGTCTCGCTGGACGCACGAGTTTAGAATAGCGCCAGTTTTATCGAAATATCAATAAATCGGTATATATAGCCTTGGTTCTTTTTATACAGAATTAGCTGACCAGGCAGACGTTGTTCTGCCCTTTCCGACGACCATTTGCTTTTCTAAAAAAACTCCTGAGATTAGCAATAAAAATATTGAGGGTCACTTATCGGGATAAAAACTATCCTATCTCTCAAGTTGGACCAAACTGCACACAGTGTGCACAATTTGATTGAAATCAGTTCAATAGTTTAGGAGTCCATCGCGGACAAACAACGTGACACGTAATTTTTATATATAAAGTCTAGCTGACCAGGCAGACGTTGTTCTGCCCTTTCTGAACGACCATATGCTTTCCCAAAAAATCCCTGAAATTAGCAATAAAAAATTGAGGGTCACATATCGGGATAAAAACTATCCTATCTCTCAAGTTGGACCAAACTGCACACAGTCTGCAAATTTTTTTTGAAATCGGTTCCATCTTTTGAATACTTACAGCAACACGTGGTGGTTATACTACAAAATTGTAGCTTACATTAAACGTTTGTATTTTTAACATAGCGCCATCTATTAAATATTTACTCAATCCAGTCAACAGATATCGTCATCTGACAGAATTGTTTGGAGCTAACAGATAATTGTGACTGTCAAATAATAGAAAAATAATTTTCAATAAAATAATATTGTATTGCGACTATAAATTGAGATGTAAGCTATCCTATCTTTTAAGTTGGACCAAACTGCACATTGACCAAAAATTTCATTGAAATCAGTTCAGACAAACAATATGACACGTACTTTTTATATATAAAGAAGATATAAAAATTACGTGTCACGTTGTTTGCCTAGCCCTTATGATAAGTTAGGTAACAAATCCCAATAATGTTACTTGTAAGTTACAACGTTCAAATAACGTTCTTTCTGCGGTTCTGATTTGTACTCATACGTGTGCTTCGCACGAAAATCGCAACCATTGATTTTAACTCAATGGTCACAATGAACCACAGAATACGTTTACTCCTAGCGGAGACAACGAACTGAACGAAATTGCTCCAATTGCGCTACACGCGACAGCGACAGGGCCATTGAGTTATACAAGAAGTGTAACATATAAATCAATGGGCAGGGCCGATCTAGGGAGCAAGGAAAGTCTTGCTCTTGCGCTCCTGCCGCCCTGTTGCAGGGCCGACTTAAAAAATTGCTCCTGCTTACCTACACACATTACAATTAAGGAGGCAATTAAGGGTCATCCCCACTTCTACACCCTAGATTGCCCCTGCGACAGGCATGTCAGTAGCCGCCTTTCCTTGAACGTGTTTGTGAAACAAGTACACTGAAACTCTAGAACTTATGGAGCCCTGTAAGTTCATATTAGCCCTTTGTATGTCTATTTCCAGAAAAACTCATTCAGTGTGCAGTTTGGTCCAACTTGAGAGATAGGATAGTTTTTATCCCGATAAGTGACCCTCAATATTTTTATTGCTAATCTCAGGACTTTGAACCCTGTAAGTTCATATTAGCCCTTTGTATGTCTATTTCCAGAAAAACTCATTCAAAGGGCTAACATGAACTTACAAGGTTGTATTGGTGATTTTAATGATAATAATTCTGTAAACACATAATCGCTACGGTCGCGAATCATATTTTGTTAAATATTCAACCTAACCCTCACCTGCAAATTTTAAAAAACGCAAGAAAATTTGAATTTCGCGGGCCGCCCTGGAGCTTCCACCTTAAAGCATTTTTCCGAGCTTTGAATTCTCAACACACATTTCGCAAAGAAGAATCATTTTAATGAAGGCCAGCTCATTTTCTTTTTAATACTGCTGCTCAAGAAATTTCAATCATTCTCTCTGGAAACCTTAGCGGCTGTATAATACTTTTAAAATATTTATAGAAAAATAATAAAGCTATTTTATTTTTAATTATAAAGGTTTAAATAATATGTTCTTCTAACATATTAAGCTATTGTTTTATTAAATTAAGGAACATAAATTGGCGAAAATAATCGTTTGTCCATAGCATTTTCATAAAAATTTCACTTGATTTGCATTTTAATTTCTTATATACACAACCTAAATCAAACTATCTATTCTAGTAACTAATTCCCTAGGAGTTTGTCACATTGATTGTATTTTTTAGTTTCGTGAAATTGTCAGCCATTTGCATTGAAGTAATATTTAGCTTTGAAATTGACGCTAAAAGGGAAATTAAGAAAACCCCTCTTTAGTTTTCTTGATAGCATCCACAGACGCTGTATTAATAGAAAAAAAGTCTCTTATAACTATTTAAACCATAAAATTTCCCAAAGTTATAAATAATTTACATTTGTGTAAGTGCGGTTAATGGATATTAACTGGTTTGAAAAGTACTGTTTTTAGCTAGTCAGCGATTGGAACGTGAATACGTCCTTAATAACAAACAAAATATGGAGTTAATATGTTCATGCTTTATTATGTACAACAAGTATAAAAAGGCCAGCGTGGGCTTAGCCCACTCCACACATGTTATCTTTAAAATCAGTACAAATACTAAAAGTAAATAAGAAATTATATGCGTTTCGGCCTAGTCTCGTCTTAGCGAGCGATCCAGACAGCAAGCTTCACTTGTCAATTATGTTTAGATACATACATCTATATTTTTTAATTTTTTTTTCATATTTTTTTGTAAATATAAGCAATTTCTTATGTTTTCCAGGTGCGTGATGATTCTCTGTAATATTTTCCAGATTTATTTCTCTTCATAGTTTATTCGCCTTGGTGATTCTGGAAAGGATAAAATAAAATGAATAAGTACTTAATATAACCAATTATTTATACTTCATTAGTGATTTTATAGTTAAATAAAATTAATTTTACGGATTTTATCAAATTGTATACGCGGTAGAGCTATGTTGCAGCTACATAATATATTATGGTTTTAGAATGAATGGGTCGGCTCGACCAGATGGGACTACGCTCTAGAATAGTAAAATAGACACTTAATGCTGCTGTCTTTGTACGGTGAGTTTATAGAACAGGAGAATATACTTACTGGAAACGAAGCATTCCATCTCATCACTCAGGGGTGATATCGCATCAGAACTTTGATTCATAATAGAGGACATATGTCTATGTGCCACAGCATTAACTTACCATCAGATGGACTGTGTGCTCATTTGTGTCACCCTTTCATACATTATACAATAAAAGAAAAAGGCTCAGAAGGGCTACAACCCAGAGCCGTAAAGCCAGTTTAAAAAAAACTAAAAGAAAGTTTCTTAGAAATAAATTAGTCTCGTGTACAGACATGGGATATAAATAGATTTCATTGATATAAGTAAACTTTACAAAATTATAGGCAGAGGCTGAACGCTGGCCGTAAACTTTGAAAGTAACCAATCCGGGTTCGATTCCCGCCAATTAAATTAATTGCAGTTATTGTTGTTGGTTTACTACGTGCAGTTAAGGAAAACATCGCGAGGAAACCAGATTGTTTAAGAAATTAAAAAAAATATTTCAAATGTAAGCGCGGCGTACACTTCCTGGCCCTACCATAGACGCAGAACATCGGGTCGTATATAAAGCCCCCCCAGAAATGAGAGGAGGCCTAATGCCCAGTTGTAGTTTTTAATACAATTAAATAATATTACCTGAATTTTGGGGAAAATCGCCTCTTCCTCGTTTCATTGATTTCAATCGATTGTAACTCAGGTTTGATTTCCTGTGAACAAACAACAAGTGATTAGTATTGAAATATTTTTTATAGGTTAAAGATTATTTCAATACCTACTGACTAAAATAATTTTTCCTTTAGTATTGAAATACTAATTGAAAAATTAGCATTTCAATACTAATTGAAATACTAATTTTTGAAATACTAATTGAAAAATTAGTATTTCAATACTAATTTTTCAATTAGTATTGAATTTAGTATTTCATTACTAAATCTCTAATATATAATATCTTATCTCAGCTAACCAGCTATCTTCGTTAGCTGAGATATAATTATAACTTTTAACAAAATGTAAAAACCAAAAAAAATTGATAAAAAGAAGTTATTTTTTATATTTTTGTCCAAATTTATATGGGACTACTCTTGAAATATAAGCTATTTTATAAGAAAAAACAATAATCAAAATGGTTTCACAATTTGCGAAGATATGTGTAACATACATACAATAAAACATACACTCGAGTTGAGAACCTCTTCCTTTTTGAAGTCGGTTATAAATAGCTTTAATATCGTATGTAATAGCTAATTACCTCGGCCGTAGAGCTGAGTTCATACTTTGGAGGTCCGTACTCCTTGAAACCTGGAGGACCATATTCCAAGAAGCCTTCAGGAGCTTGCTCAAGAGACCTGAAAATTAGTTTTAAACAATTTTTCAAATCAAAATACGTCTGATGTCTTTTTTAATATATTTTTTTATTTCTTAATATAAAAGTGATTTAGTCCTTTTTAATAGCCTGCTTAATGGGAGATTAAAGTACATGCATAATTTTAAGAATGGAAGGATTGAGACTGTTGTAGATTCACTAACAATGCATTTGAAGTCTACGATTTCATAAAAAAGTTTTTCGAATAAGGGTAAACAAATAAATGTAAAAATGTAAAAGTCCACTACTGAATATAGGCCTTCCCCATAGATTGATTCATAGAGGGGATTTACACCCACGGGAGGATATGGGGTAGTGGATATTTTAACACTGCCGCTACGCGGCTGGATCAACAAACTATATTTGATAAAAAATACTAAAAAATATGTCGCGTTGGTAAGAATGATCAGAGAAATATTATTTCCACAGTTACTTTTTATTTCATCATCGTAGTTTGTTTAGACTTGTATGAGCAAAAGTCAACTGGAGGGAAAACCAGGTATATCATGCCCTCGACTAGATGGTAATATAACGGTTTCGTTTAAGTCACACGCAAAACGTACACGTACCGGAGAGGGATAGCAGTGTTAAGGTTGTGAAAAATTTGATTCTGCAAGCGCCTTCTAGCGTCTTCCTAACTACAACTAAAAATTAAAAAATTGCCGTTGCTACCTACCTTTCAAGCGTGCAAGTATGGTAAAATCGTCCCTATGAGGCAATCTATTGGGTAAGCCTTTGTTCATAATAACTAGGATATGCCGACGAAAGCGAAACAGCTCATTTTTTTGATTTGTAATAAGCCAATTTCTGTCAACGGATTTTTATTGA
The DNA here is from genome assembly GCA_033319125.1 of Parnassius glacialis. Taxonomy (NCBI): domain Eukaryota; kingdom Metazoa; phylum Arthropoda; class Insecta; order Lepidoptera; family Papilionidae; genus Parnassius; species Parnassius glacialis. Next base: position 5,984,868 of record JAVANC010000029.1, on the reverse strand, counting down.
CTTTCGAATAAAAAGCGGATAGATATTAGTTTCAATGCTTTTTGTAAATCTAGTGTTAAAATCTAACAAAATTAACAAAATTATCTTACCCAAAGGTTTCTAGAGTAGCTTTTGTGTTCGCTATTTCTTGAATGTTTTCGACCTGAGAATGGACAATTATTTTATCAATTTTAATTAATAAAATCATTAAAATTTAAGGTTTTTTAAATTTTGTAATTTATTTTTACCTGTTGATTTTTGATTTCGTTGTCTAAGTTAATCAACATTTCAGGAATATTTTGGACTTCTTGCTCCACTTCTTTGAAATCTGTATCGAAGTTCTGCACTTGAGTTTCCACTTTTTGCATTTCAGTTTCTACTTGTTTCTCTTCGGTTCCAACTTTTTCTGCTTCTTTTGCTTTAGTATGTATTTTTTCTTCTTGTAAATCGATCTGAGAATGGACAATTATTTTATTAATTTTAATTATTAAAACCATTAAAATTTAAGTTATTTATATATTTTTTTACCTGTTGATTTTTGATTTCGTTATCTAAGTCAATCAACAACTCAGGAATATTTTGGACTTCTTGCTCCACTGCTTTGAATTCTGTCTCAAAGTTCTGCACTTGAGTTTCCATTTTCTGCATCTCAGTTTCTACTTGTTTCTCTTCGGTTTCAACTTTTTCTGCTTCTTTTGCTTTAGTTTGTATTTCTTCTTCTTGTAAATCGACCTGAGAATGGACAATTATTTCATTAATTTTAATTATTAAAACCATTAAAATTTAAGTTATTTATATATTTTTTTACCTGTTGATTTTTGATTTCGTTAACTAAGTTAATCAACAACTCAGGAATATTTTGGACTTCTTGCTCCACTGCTTTGAATTCTGTCTCAAAGTTCTGCACTTGAGTTTCCACTTTCTGCATCTCAGTTTCTACTTGTTTCTCTTCGGTTTCAACTTTTTCTGCTTCTTTTGCTTTAGTTTGTATTACTTCTTCTTGTAAATCGACCTGAGAATGGACAATTATTTTATTAATTTTAATTATTAAAATCATTAAAATTTAGGTTATTTACATTTTATAGTGTTTTACCTGTTGATTTTTGATTTCGTTATCTAAGTTAATCAACAACTCAGGAATAATTTGTACTTCTTGCTTCACTGCTTTGAATTCTGTCTCGAAGTTCTGCACTTGAATTTCCACTTTCTGCATCTCTGTTTCTACTTGTTTCTCTTCGGTTTCAATCTTTTCTACTTCTTTTGCTATAGTTTGTATTTCTTCTTCTTGTACCCTCTGTTCAAAAGTGGATACAGTTTCACTATTCGCGTTCTCATTTTCTTGCTGAGTTACCTCCACAAATTTCTGTTGTAGCTGATTAACTGACTCCTGTTGTTCAGTACTAATGCGTGCTTCCTCTTCTTGCGTGATTTTTGATTCAGTTTTGATGACAGTTGCACTAGTTTCATCTGTAACTTGAGTTGTTACTACCTCAACAGCTGGCTGGGCTTCAGTTATAATTTCAGATTCAGCGTTTGTAGTTGTACTTTCAACGAGAGCTAACGTTTCTGTAACTGGTACTATTTGTTCTGAAATTGATTCCTCGTTTACATTGCCTAAAATATGTCATTTAAGTAAGTAAAATAAGTAAAACTAACACTAAAGTTATAAATAAAAACGCATAAAAAACAATTTTACTCTTAACTTAAGCATAGCTGGAAAGACTAACCAATTTTAAATCTGTTTTATAACTTAAAGTTCGTAAACAGTTCTTCGCATTATTTACATTCTGTAAATAATACATTGAATTGCGTATAATATGCTTTTCATTAATTAATTATTTATATTAACTTTTTTTTTTAATAAAGCTATGTATGAGTGTGTTCAAACTTTATAAAATCCACCAAACACACACATGCGACATTCGTTTCAATTTTGGGAAGTCTTATAAGAAGTAAAGTCAAAAGGAAAAATGGTTGATAAGAATTATACCCTACTATTCTTTAAAATTGTATCCAATATTTAAAAAAATATTAATGATAATTTACCTTCAACCTCTTTAGTAACTTCAGGTTGAGCTTCTGTAACAGCAACTTCTTTTCCTTCGTTGTGTTCAACCTTCAAATCGACCGCTGCGAAGGTTTGTTCTATATCTGCATCTGGCAAACCTTGATTGGAAAGGTCTTGGGACACTTCTTGAACCTTTGGTGGACCATACTCTTGGAAAGAATCCGAACCTGATGCGTCCGACTCTTGGATTACGGCCTCCTTAATTGGACTTTCTTTAGACTTCTGTCGGAATAAAAATATTTTTGTTATTGACGTATCATTAATATAGATAGGTTATATGTGATGGCGGTGCAAGAGTATCCATCACCACCATTTCATCCGGTGGGTGCATCGATCACTGATAAAAAACCAGATACACAATACCATGCAAAAGTTCTCTATAAACTGTCGCCAATTGTTATGACGTAATTCTAGTTGTAATAAACATACATTAATGTAAATTCAACCTTAAGTGCATTACCCAAAGTTGTATTCACAAACTTTGGGTAATGCACTTAAGGTTATTAATAAAAATTCCGTCGTCCATGGTGGCATTACACCGGAGGCGTGGAGCAGAAGTGCGGTGGTCTTGTTCTTCAAGAAAGGTGACAACGCTCTCTTGAAGAACTACAGACCGATTTCCCTTCTGAGCCGCGTCTACGTGCTGTTTTCGAGAGTCATTACGAATCGTCTCGCGCGCAGACTTGACGACTTCCAGCCTCCCGAACAAGCCGGTTTCCGAAAGGGCTTTAGCACCATAGACCACATACATACCCTACGGCAAATTGTACAGAAGTCCGAAGAGTACAATTTGCCACTATGTCTGGCGTATGTGGACTATGAGAAAGCCTTTGATTCCGTCGAAATTTGGGCGGTGCTGCAGTCCCTTCAGCGGTGCCAAGTTGACTGTCGGTATATCGAAGTGCTGAAGTGTTTGTACAGTAGAGCTACGATGGCTATCCGAGTACAGACCCAGAGTACGAAACCTATCCAATTGCAGAGAGGTGTAAGACAGGGTGACGTTATATCCCCGAAACTCTTCACCGCTGCATTGGAAGACGTTTTCAAGCTTCTGGACTGGAAAGGATACGGAATTAACATCAATGGCGAGTACATCACTCACCTTCGATTTGCCGACGATATAGTCCTCATGGCAGAATCGCTGGAGGAACTAAGCACTATGCTCAATGACCTCAATAGTGTCTCCCAACGGATAGGTCTTAAGATGAACATGGACAAAACAAAGATTATGTTTAATGTCCATGTCACACCTATGCCGGTAGTTGTTGGGAGCACTAAGCTCGAAGTTGTTGACGAGTATGTTTACCTGGGACAAATAGTCCGACTAGGTAAGTCCAACTTCGACCGAGAGGTCAATCGACGGATTCAACTCGGCTGGGCAGCGTTCGGGAAGCTACGACACATCTTCTCGTCAGAAATACCTCAAAACCTTAAAACAAAATTGTACAACCAGTGCGTGTTGCCAGTGATGACTTACGGAACTGAGACGTGGTCCTTCACTGCTGGCCGTATGAGGAAGCTCAAGGTCGCTCAGCGAGCTATGGAGAGGGCTATGCTCGGAGTTTCACTGCGTGATAAACTTAGGAATGAGGATATCCGCAGTAGAACCAGAGTAACCGACATAGCCCAACGGATTAGTAAGCTGAAGTGGCAGTGGGCCGGCCATATAGCTCGAAGAACCGACAACCGATGGGGAAGAAAGGTTCTCGAGTGGCAGCCTCGTACCGGTAGGCGAAGTGTAGGGTGTCCCCCCACAAGATGGAGTGACGACCTGGTAAGACATGCAGGAAGTCGATGGATGCAGGTGGCTCAGGACCGTGCTTTGTGGCATTCTTTGGGGGAGGCCTATTTTCAGCAGTGGACTTGTGAAGGGCTGTAATGATGATAATGATGATGTATTCACAAAGCTACGTACAAATTAAAAGCGCACCCAACGTGTCATAAGTGGCTACTATCGTATACGCGATAAAGTTCTTAAGGCTTCCGATAGAGGGCGGTTTTGCCTAATACACAACAGGCGTAATATATTAAGAAACGCGACGAGGGGAGCGTCCAAGGTGCTCTACGTCAGGTATTGCAGTCATCAATCAGACTGACAAGTGTGACGATTAGGGTAATTTCTCTCCAAAATAGGAGACGAACAGTTTAGCAATGGTCTTTCACGTGATGAAGAAGACTTGTAATATGAAGAAAGTATTAGGGATTCATATTTGCCATATAATGCCACTAGCATTATATAGTTGATTGCTTGCTTTCGATGATTCAATGCGCAATTAATTACTTTTCGTTATCCAGAAGTTGTCCATACAACAGTATACATAACAATACATATTACAATATATTCACTGCTATTTAACTTTACAACTATCAAAGAATTGCAACCTTGTAATTTCATATTCCTGTGAATCCTATGATTTAAGTAACTATAAAAAACTATTAAACAAGACTAAACTATTAAATATAGCCGTGGTAGCTCAGATGGTTAGCGCTCGCTGTAAGTTTCACAGTACGCGAGTAACTCGGGTTCGATCCCCGTCGGCACCAATGAAATTGTTGTTAACATTATTAATTTTAAGTGCTGAGTTGCCACGTGCTCGGCGGTGAAGGAAAACACCGTGTGAAAACTGAATGTCTAAGAAATAAGGATACGAAGACATGTGAAGTCCGCATACACGCATTGGAACAGCGCGGCGGATATTTCCTTGCCCTAAAACCCTCTCAGTAATGAGAGGAGGCCTGTGCCCAGCTGTGGGACGTGTGTAGGCTGTAACTTTAACTTTTTTAAGTACCTATATGGAGTTTGGCATCCGTTTAGACCCCACTCCTTAATTATCAACCCCGATAATCTCGAACGTTGCTTATACTGAAATTGCTTTCCGTTTCAACTTTGTTTTTGTGGGATTCTGTTCATTCTCGATCAAGTTAACCCATTCGAGCTATATTAAACCTGTGGCGTAGCTTACCACGTATGAATATTTCTGACATCTTTATTGTGTCCTGTTCCGGCTTCGTTTAGGTAGGATCTATTAATATGGCGTTATATATAAGATAATCAGCAAAAACCATTTACTTTCTAAATTTTTCAAATTCTCAACAAAGTATTATCATGTTTACTCTGTGGTCTTATGGTTTTGATAGTAGATTATAAAATATGTTGACACTTGACAAACGAAGTTTCAATTACGTCGAAAATGAAGAGTTTTCATTTAATTTTAATATAATATCATCGAAATAGTGTTCTATTATAGACATACTTTTATGATTTACTTGTGGTAAGAAAATGTCACACACGCACCTCAATCTCTGAAGGTAGATAGAAAGCTGGACCCTCTGGCCTCCACCCACTCGGTAAGTATGGGCCAGATGCCTTTGCTGCAACTGAAGCCACAAAAAGGGCGAGTATGGCGTATATCTGAAATTAGGTAGAAATATTGCGTGTTGTTAAGAATCTAGCTTTTTATAGATCTCTGCACGCTCTAATATGCAAATTGAAAGTTGAAGAAACTGATGCTGGAGTCGTTGCTGGTACAGCTCAGTTATGGGGCATTTTTCGCATAAATGGCAAAGAAAATAAAGACGTAAATAAATTAAACAAAACATTAATAAGACAATTACTGCATCAACTTCAATTTCCTATGGTCCAATTCAATTTCCAACATTTTTATGGAACAAAGGGTGACAAACGAGCACAAAGCCCACCTGATGGTAAGTGGGAGCTGTGGCTTATAGACGTCTCCACCTTCCTTCCTTCCTTCCTTCCTTGATTAAAAATCAAAATTCAGATGCGTTGTCAACACTCAGGACTAACATGGAATGCCTCGTTTCCAGTAAAGAGGGTCTTTACACTCACCAATACGAAACACACTCTTACGAGTATACTGCTATATCGCGCAAGTATTCTTAGAAAGCGTGGTCTTTCTTCGGTCGAGCTGACCCTTTTGTACTGCAACCATAAACAGATGCAGCGTGGTTCTACCACGTATAAAAAAAATATAAAAGCAAGCCAGTTCACCCGAGAGTCAGTGGTCTGTGGTTATCTGTACCAACTATAAACGAAGATGGCTACAGATGCGCTGCTAGCTACATCTGAACAAAGATGGAATAGCTCACACTTTGTAATTATGTTGGCTCTCCGTAATAAAAACTAACACGTACAAGCAAAAACACGAACAGAAAAATAAAATAAGAAATTATAAATTTACGTAAATGTCGTACCCTCATGGTAGTGATGTGAGATCTTCTTACTTGACGAAACTGATAGTGAATACAAGCGTCTGTGTGTATTTATACCCACATAGTCTTCCATTGAGAAAATTCTCAAATAATTCAAGGATCAAACAACGTTAAATATTTGCAAATGGAGCACGGATTAGTTTTTAATTGATTGTGCAATTTTTAATTACCTATTGACTTTCAAATAATAATATAAGGCTTAATTATTATTAAGAACAAGAAAATGCTTCTGCCATTTTGTCATTTCTCATCTTTTGCCTCTTGTGACACCCGTTGGATGATAATATAAAGTAGTAAATACTCTTTCACTAGCATCACTACACGGCAGAAAGTATATACATTGCTCCTCAAATAAAGGTGATGGTAGAGGGAGGAAGGATTTTGCACGCATAAAAAGTAAAGTAAAAGTAAAGTTGCAGTCTATTTACGTCCCACTGCTGGGCACAAACCTCTCATTTCTGGGAGGGCTTTAGGGCAAGGAAATGTACGCCGCGCTGCCATAATGCGTGTTGGCGAACTTCACATGTCTTCGAAATATTTTTTTTCTTATTTCTCAGACATGCAGGTTTCCTCACGATGTTTTCCTTCACCGCCGAGCACGTGGTAGATCAGCACTTAACATTGCAATTAACAATTTCATTGGTGCCGGCGGGGATTGAACCCGGGTTGCTCGAGTACTGTGAAGCTTACAGCGAGCGCTAACCATCTGAGCTACCACGGCTCTATATTTGCACGCATATCTGAAGTAATTAATTTTAACATCTATAATATAATGGATTCCCGCAAGGTATTACTCCCGAATTTATTAATTGGTGATTGGTAATCTCGATAACAGCGCCACCTAACGAGTTCATATGTGTATCTAAACTATGTAGGGACCCATTCAAACACACACAAAAAAATCATCATAATCGGTAAATCCGTTTATGACCTTCAGCGAGACTAACGGACAGTTATTGATTTTTATTTAAAACTAGCTGTTCCACGCGACTTTGCCCGCGTGTTATTTGGGGTTTTAATTTTTTTCGCGGAAGCCCAATTATTTTTCTAGAATAAAAGTAGCCTAAGTTACTCCTTGTGATATCAGCCATTTTGCAGTGAAAATCTCGTCAAAATCGGTCCAGCCGTTTCGGAGATCAGCCGGAACAAACAGACAGACAGACGGACAGACAGACAGACAAAAACTTTAAAAAGTTGTATTTAGGTTATTAGTACCGTATATACTTTCATATGCATTTAGTAAAAAGCTGTAATTTTGACATTACAAACAGACACTTCAATTTTGTTTATTTTTATAGATTAGAACTCTTTTTTTATGTAATACATGCACTATTTTAATACTATCATAGCTCGAAGCACTGATAACCAATGGAGAAGTGGCAGACTCCTACCGCTTAGCGATGTGTAGGGCAGCCATTTTCTACCGACTTCAAACAGGAGGAGGTACTCAGTTCGACTGTAGGTATGTTTTTTTATGTGTGTTACCTCATAACTTTTTACTGGGTGAACCAGTTTCGATGATTCTTTTTCATTTGATGTGGTCTTCATGTGGTCCCATATAAATTTGATCAAGCTCTGACCAATAGTTTTGAATTAATCTTAATAATTTATATTGAAGTCGGTTGTACAAAATTATTAATTTTAAATTATTATTATGCAATACATTCACATTTTTAATACTGTCAGCTCGAAGCACTGACAACTTAAAAGTGGCAGACTCTTACCGGTTAACGATGTGTTTGATATGCGATATTAAAGATGCAGAAAGTCGATGGTGGCTCAGGACCGGGCTTAGTGACCAAAAAAAAAACAATTGAAAAAGAACAGTTTTCAATCATATGTTACACTATAAAAAACTATAAAAAACAAATTACAAATATCTTGATAGCGATCACCTCATTCCCAAGGGTGCAGATGCATTATCAACCTAGAAGAGTAGGGTGGAATGCTAAAATTAAAAGGATCTCCGTTTCACTACACTCACCACACGATCATCATCATCATCATCATTACAGCCCTTCACAAGTCCACTGCTGAACATAGGCCTCCCCCAAAGAATGCCACAAAGCACGGTCCTGAGCCACCTGCATCCATCGACTTCCTGCATGTCTTACCAGGTCGTCACTCCATCTCGTGGGGGGACGCCCTACACTTCGCCTACCGGTACGAGGCTGCCACTCGAGAACCTTTCTTCCCCATCGGTTGTCGGTTCTTCGAGCTATATGGCCGGCCCACTGCCACTTCAGCTTACTAATCCGTTGGGCTATGTCGGTTACTCTGGTTCTACTGCGGATAACCTCATTCCTAAGTTTATCACGCAGAGAAACTCCGAGCATAGCCCTCTCCATAGCTCGCTGAGCGACCTTGAGCTTCCTCATACGGCCAGCAGTGAAGGACCAAGTCTCAGATCCGTAAGTCATCACTGGCAACACGCACTGGTTGTACAATTTCGTTTTAAGGTTTTGAGGTATGTCTGACGAGAAGATGTGTCGTAGCTTCCCGAACGCTGCCCAGCCGAGTTGAATCCGTCGATTGACCTCTCGGTCGAAGTTGGACTTACCTAGTCGGACTATTTGTCCCAGGTAAACATACTCGTCAACAACTTCGAGCTTAGTGCTCCCAACAACTACCGGCATAGGTGTGACATGGACATTAAACATAATCTTTGTTTTGTCCATGTTCATCTTAAGACCTATCCGTTGGGAGACACTATTGAGGTCATTGAGCATAGTGCTTAGGTCCTCCAGCGATTCTGCCATAAGGACTATATCGTCGGCAAATCGAAGGTGAGTGATGTATTCGCCATTGATGTTAATTCCGTATCCTTTCCAGTCCAGAAGCTTGAAAACGTCTTCCAATGCAGCGATGAAGAGTTTCGGGGATATAACATCACCCTGTCTTACACCTCTCTGCAATTGGATAGGTTTCGTACTCTGGTTCTGTACTCGGATAGCCATCGTAGCTCTGCTGTACAAACACTTCAGCACTTCGATATACCGACAGTCAACTTGGCATCGCTGAAGGGACTGCAGCACCGCCCAAATTTCGACGGAATCAAAGGCTTTCTCATAGTCCACATACGCCAGACACAGTGGTAAATTGTACTCTTCGGACTTCTGTACAATTTGCCGAAGGGTATGTATGTGGTCTATGGTGCTAAAGCCCTTTCGGAAACCGGCTTGTTCGGGAGGCTGGAAGTCGTCAAGTCTGCGCGTGAGACGATTCGTAATGACTCTCGAAAACAGCACGTAGACGCGGCTCAGAAGGGAAATCGGTCTGTAGTTCTTCAAGAGAGCGTTGTCGCCTTTCTTGAAGAACAAGACCACCGCACTTCTGCTCCACGCCTCCGGTGTAATGCCACCATGGAGGACGGAATTAAAGAGCTTCTGAAGGACTTCAAGTACCGGTCTTCCACCCGCTTTCAGAAGCTCCGCTGTAATTCCATCCTCACCTGGGGCCTTGCCGTTTTTAAGGTGTTGGAGAGCCATTCTAATCTCGCTCAGACTGACGTCCGGGATATCTTCGGAATAGTGTCGAATAAGACTCGCTCTTGGATCGTTACTCACACTTGCGTGTGGCTCCAACGATGACGTGTACAGCTGCCCATAGAACCTCTCAATCTCACTCAAAATCTCAGGTGCCCCGGAAACGATGCTGCCACATTCGGTCTTCAGCTTTGACAGTTGGCTCTTTCTGGCAGACAGATCTCTGGCAAAGACTTTGGAGCCTTGGTTCCGCTCGATCGCTTCTTCAATACGAGCTGTATTGAAGTTGCGCAAGTCCCGCCGCATGCATTTGGAGATCTGTCTGTTCAGTTGCCTGTATGCTGTCAAATCTGTTGAAGAATGTAGCCTTATCTCCCGTCTAACAGCCATGAGATTAAGAGTGTGATCGGAGAGTTTTTGTGTTCTTCTGCGGCGTGTCTTGCAGAACTTAGCTCCGACCGCATGGACAGTTTCCACGAGCTTGTCATTCATATCGTCCACTTCATTGCAGTCTTCTAGGCACTGAAAACGATTTTGTAACTCGAGCTGAAAGGTTTCGGGACTTTGGATTAGAGCACGAGGGGGACGGAGCGTTGACTTCATCAGACGAGACCTCTCCAACTTAACATTTAGGTTCAGTGTGCCTCTAACCATTCGGTGATCGCTGCCGGTTTTCACCCTCGCGATCACTGAGACATCACTGAACAGTTGTCGTCTGGTCGTCATAATGAAGTCAATCTCATTTTTTGTCGAACCGTCGGGGCTCGACCAGGTCCACTTCCTGTGGGGCCGCTTCTTGAAGAAAGAGTTCATCATAAAGAGTCCCTCTTTCTCCATGAAGTCGGCCAGCTGCTGGCCCCTTGGGTTCCGTTGCCCTATTCCAAATTTCCCTACTTTCAGCTCACCGTTCTCTCTTGTGCCTAGTTTTGCATTGAAGTCTCCCATTAACACCGTATATTGGGTTTTGGAGGAATGCATGGCTCTAGAGATATCCTCATACATTTCCTCCACCTCCTCATCGGGGTGTGCCGAGGTTGGTGCGTAAACCTGTATGACCTTCAGCGAATACCGTTTGGTGATTCTGAGTATAAGGTACGCAACCCTCGTCGACACACTCCCGATCTTTACAACGTTGTTAACGAGAGACTTGTGGACGATAAATCCGACACCTCCTTGGGACAGATGGTCGCCCTCCCGGTGATAGAGCAAGTTGCCGGATTCGAGGATTACCGTGTCCTCCCCCTCTCTTCGGACTTCGGATAATCCTATAATATGCCAGCGCAACTTGTCTATCTCTTCTTCCAGCTCCACGATCTTCTCGTCAGTCCTCAGGGTGCGTGCGTTGTACGTTGCCAGGTCGAGTCGTCTAAGGTGGCAACCGAACCTCCACCGGAGATTCTTAGCACCCCCTGCCCCGCCGTTACCATGGTCGCCACCGTAGCCAGGAATAGCGGGGCCGCCGGGGACTTGGGGCCGTCTCTTTGTTACATTCATAGAGGGGTATTTGCCATAGTTGCCACGCTTGGCGAGCGGGTTGGCAACCGCAGTTTTTTTTTTTATTGTAACTTTGGCTATTATCAGGGAGATGCTGCTGCCCATCTCCCGCCTGTTTCCCATTGTCGCCTTTTACGACACCCACGGGAGGATATGGGGTAGTGGATATTCTTGACCGCCACTACACGGCAGCATTTTACTCTGGTATTCTGTAAGAGCGTGGTCCTTCCCCGGTCCAGCCGACCAATTCGTGCTATTACCATAATATAGCCGCAGCATGACTCTACGACGTATACAAACCTTTTAGTTAGCATATTTACGCGGGACTTCTTTCGTGAAACAAATTCTAATTTAAAGCCCAGTCCCTCAGTGAGTATGGGTGCTGTAAAGTACTCGCAACGCTGTCACCCCTGAGGACTAAGATGAAATGCCTTATAACCAGTAAAAAGGGTCTATGATTTTTACACTCACCATACGAAATAAGGCATCATTTAGGTGCTATTTTACGCTGGTATTCTGTGAGAGTATGGCCCTTCAACGGTCGAGCCGACCCACATTCATGCTGCAACCGTAAGATAGCAGCAGCGTGACTCTACTACGTAATTTTTTTTTAGGATTTTGTTGTAAAAACGAATGTTTACTTATACATACATTGCCCCAAGAATGAATTACTGAATTTGTGTCGTAACTGGTACTACTAGCTTGTGTCTGTCCTTAGTACTTACAGAGTGAATGTCATTTATTGTTTCAAAACTACTTATATTTTCTACCGACTTCAAAAATAAGGAGGTACTCAGTTCGTCTGTATGTTTTTTAAATGTGTCCCGTCTCATGTGGCCCCTTATAAATTTGATCATGGTCTGAACAATAGTTTTTGAGTTAATAATTTATATTGAAGTCGGTTGTATAAAATTTTTAATTTTTTTTTAATTTTTATAGGAGAGGGGGCAAACGAGCATGCAGCTCACCTGATGGTAAGTGACTACCGCCGCCCATAAACAACCGCAACACCAGGGGAACCAGGAGAAATGCAGATGCGTTGTCGGCCTTTTAAAAAGGAGTAGGCTCTTATCGGCCCGGAAAAATCGCTGATGGTAATCTATTCCACAAGGAAGTCGTGCGAGGCAGAAAACATCTTCTAAATCGCACAGTGGTGGATCGCCAATCATTCAGATGGTGTGGATGGTATCGGGAGTTCTGCCGCGATGTGCGTTCGTGAAATTTGGCGGCTGGGATGAATCCGAACAATTCCTCAGAGCACTTCCCGTGGTAAATGCGAACGAAAATGATAAGGGATGCAACATCTCTTCGCAGCGCCAATGAATCGAGCCGATCGGAAAGGACTCGGTCGTCGACGATTCGAGCCGCTCTGCGTTGGATGCGGTCAAGTGGAAGGAGCTGGCACTGGGGGAGCCCCAGCCCAGAGATGGGAACAGTATTCCATATGAGGCCTAACCTGCGCCTTGTAAAGTTGCAGACGGTGTGCCGGCATCAAATACTGTCCCGCTCTGCTGAGCACGCCAAGCTTTACATTATTATATATAGCTTTTAATTATTGTCTATATACAAAACATTTTTATATATTTATTATGAGACTATAGTTAATATATAAATTTTTTGTCTGGGCGACTCTTTAGGTTTTAAATCATAAGCTGCTCTTATGACTCTGTTCTGTAAAACAAATATAATTTAGGTGTGAGTCGCGTTTCCCCATAGCAAAATACCATACGACATTGCTACAGAAATAGCTAATTACTAAATTACTCAAGTTGTTACCACGCTGGTATAATTTCTAATCTTTGTTACAGCAAATGCCGCAAAACTAAGTTATTATTTTTCTAGGATAAGAGTGACAAGTGAGCACACGGTCCACCTGATGGTAAGCGGTTGCTGTGGCCCACAGACATCTACATCTATCCTCTTTTGCGAATCAAAATACAGATGCGTTGTCACCCGTGAGGACTAAGATGGAATGCCTCTTTTCCAGTAAAAAGGGTTTCCGGTTCTCTACACTCACCATACGAAACACAGCAGAGTTAAACTGCTATTTTACGCAGGTATTCTGTAAGAGCGTGGTCCTTCCCCGGTCGAGCCGACCCATTCGTGCTACAACTATATTACTAATGTAGCAGAAGCATGGCTCTACCACGTTTGCGTTCTTGCTCGAATAATTTCGAGAAAAATGGTGGTATCAACAAGACCCAACTCTTCCCCATTTAAAAATATATTAGTGTTTTCATGTTTGACATTTGGAGCTATGAATTTAATACACTTCCTAATTCCACTCAAAGGGTCAAAAATTTGAATTTTAGCAAAAATTCAAAGTATGAATGTATAAAATAATTTACACATAATTGTCTCTGAACTCAGAGCTGATGACTCAGGCTTTAATATTTCTAAACACTTCGACTTTCTAATCATCGACTTTTAAAGCTATGACGTGAAAATCATTTTATTGGTTTTGGTTCTTTATTATATTCTTAAACTAGCTGTCTCTCGCGGTTTCGTCCGCGTTGAATTTACTACGATATCATGGATTTTAATTTTTTGCGCGGAACCCAAATCCTTTTTCTAAAATAAAAGTAGCCTAAGTTACTTCTTATGACATTAGCTATCTGCCAGTGAAAGTCCCGTCGAAATCGGTCCAGCCGTTTCGGAGATTAACCGGAACAAACAGAGAGATAGACAAAAATTAAAAAAATGTGTTTTTGTTATAAGTACCTTATATACCTTCATATGCATTTAGTAAAAAGCTGGTATTTTGACATTACAAACAGACACTTCAATTTTATTTATTTGTATAGATAAAATGTTCGATGGTAGTAGCGTTGGTCTAGTGATTGTAATAGTGCGACTGCAGATCACGAGGTCCCGGGTTCGAATCCCGGGTCGGGCCAAAAACAAAATCAGTTATTGAGCTATTTCATCAAGAAAATCTCAGTAGCTGCCCGGAGTTAGGAAGTTGGCGGTATCTCACCCCCGTGCATCGTAAAGCACGTAAAGTCGTTGGTCCTGCGCCTCATCTCTCCCCGGTCGTGTTGGTTTACCGTCCCATAGGACTATGAGAGTGAAGGAATAGAAAGTTCACCTGTGCTTGCGCATACACTTGGGCACTATAATAATGTCCTGCACCGATGGCTAGGTGTCCACTGAGGCTGGCCGCCGTGACAAGAACCGGATCCGAAAACATAAGTTTTAGGCTATACAAATACTTGTTTTGACTATGAAGTCACCTTTTACTTTGTGCTGTTGAAAATAGGCATTTAGATTGCCCATACATGCCTTCCCATGGATTTGCTTTAGTTACCATGCTTGGCAAGCAGATTTTGTTAACAACAACAGTTTTTTTTTATTTATTAGTTGTTATTATTATCTATTATCTCTCGCTTTGTTTCCCTCTGTCGCCTGTTAAGACACCCATGGGACGAAATTAAGTAGTGGATGTTCTTACACCGCCCTACACGGTGGTTACACACCGTTATATTTCAATGAAAAGTATTCCGTGAGACCTATTTTTTGGTGTTTTGAGATTTTTACTGGCAACATTTAAAAAGTAAGAGCGGGGGAAGTGAACTTCTTTCTCTGAATTCTGCTCCCTATGAGATCATAGCCCTGGTCCTCCCCTCCATGAAAATAGGTGTTGCAAAACATTCGAAACGTCAGCAATTCAAAATAAGTTTAGTTTTTTTAACGTCAATAAACCCGTTTACTGTAAATCTAAGCTCTGCGTGATAGACTCCGTGATAAGGATATCCGCAGCAGAGCAAGAGTAACCGACTTAGCGCAACAGACCAGTAAACTGAAGTGGCAATGGGCCGACCATATAGTTCAACGAACCGACAACTGATGGGGAAGAAAGGTTATCGAGTAGCAGCCTCGTATCTGTAAGCGAAGCTTAGGGCAGCCCTCTACTAGATGGAGTGACGACCTGATAAGATATGCAGGTAGTTGACAGAGCAGGTGGCTCAGAACCATGCTTTGTAGTATACCTTTTGTACGTGATAGAGCCATGCTGCAAATATATTAGTAGTATAGTTGTAGCACGAAACACGAATGGGTCGGCTCGACCGGGGAAGGACCACGCTCTCACAGAATACCAGCGTAAAATAGCAGCTTAACGATGCTGTGTTTCGCATGGTGAGTATAGAGAACCGGAGACCATTTTTACTGGAAATGAAGCATGCTATCTTAGTCGTCATGGGCGACAACGCATCTGCATTTTGATTTGTAATCGAGAATAGATGTAGGTGTCTATGGGCCGCAGCAACCACTTACCTTCAGGTGGACTGTGTGCTCGTTTGTCACCCTTAACCTATAAAAAACCTTGGGGAGGCCTATGTTCAGCAGTGGACTTGTGAAGCGCTGTAATGATGATGATGATGATGATGGTGACGTTAATAAAATCTATTGCCAAAATATCTCTTCACTTTTAAACGTTTGGATTAACAAAATAAATTTATAGTAAACCAAACTTGATCGAGCATGTGTTTGACTAACAATATAAAGCACGTTCGGACTAATGGCTGGATTATAAATATTGGTTTATTCCACGGTTCATCTTTGTTTGTTATTTAACAAAAATCCTGCCTGTTGGTGCTAGGGTTGCTACTTAATTGTATTAAAGAAAAACTGTACAGAAACGTTTACCTACTATAATATTAAGGAATACATGAATGAAAATAACCCCTGGGAATGAGGTGATCGCTAGCATGCAGGTTCTATTATAATCTATACAAATAAATAAAATTGTAGTGTTTGTTTGTAATGTCAAAATTACAGCTTTTTACGAAATGCATATGAAAGTGTATACGGTACTAATAACAAAAATACAATTTTTAAAGTTTTTGTCTGTCTGTCCGTCTGTCTGTCTGTTTGTTCCGGCTAATCTCCGAAACGGCTGAACCGATTTTGACTGGACTTTCACTGGCAGATAGCTGATTTAGCTGAGGAAACTTAGGCTACTTTTATTTTAGAACAGGGGAACAGCTAGTTCTTAAATATAATTTTGTATAATTAATATAAAATTATATCTGTCTAAAAGATAATTCTTCTATATTTCTTGCTGGTTCTTCCCAGGATATAGTTTTTTTTCCGAACGAGAGGTAAATAACAAAATGTTTCAACAAGTATTATGTAATAATCTTTAGTGAATAAAGTTGAACCATGTAGTGACGGTGTAAGAATATCCGCTACCCCATATCAACCGGTGGGTGTCGTAAGAGGCGACAGAGGGAACAAACCAGGAAATGGGCAGCAGTGTCTTCCTAATTACAACCAAATATTAAAAGAATGCCGTTGCCCCCTATGAGTAATCAATGGGGGAGGCCTATGTTCAGCAGTGAACTTTAATAGGCTGTAATGGATGGATGTATAGCAGATAATCTACCAGGAGCACATGATCCACTGAGAGGTGAAATTTTCAGATTAACAGTAACATCACAACTATAGCAAATATCCCCTCTATAAAGCAATCTATGTGGCAATGGTCCCCACTATTATGAGGTAATCAATGGGGAGGCCTATGTTCAGCAATGGAATTTTGTTAGGCTGTAACGAATAAAATTCTATTTTTTTCTTTTCTACTCTCATAGAATTATCTCCGTATTTGTTTGACTCAGAGGTTGTTTAATAACAATTAATATAATTAAATGGGGTTACCCAAATACAAAAGAGAGGTAATTTTTTTGTGAATAAGGGTGAAAAACAAGCACACAGTCCTTCAAATGTTGTCGTTGCCACCCCTGAGGACTAAGAGTGCCTCATTCATTTTCGTTAACATAGAAATCCCCATAGTTTTTTTATACGTGTTAGAGCCATGCTACAGCTAAATTAGTAGTATAGTTGTAGCACGAATGGGTCGACTCGACCGGGGAAGGACCTGGCTCTCAGAGAATGTCAGCGTAAAATAGCAGCTTAACACTGCTGTGTTTCGTATGGTCAGTGTAGAGAACCGGAGAACCTTTTTACTGGAAAAGAGGTATTCCATCTTAGTCTTCACGGGTGACAACGCATCTGCATTTTGATTTTTATTGAGGATAGATGTCTATGGGCCACAGCAACCACTTACCATCAGGTGGACTGTGTGCTCGTTTGTCATCCTATGCTATAAAAAAAAAGATTGCCTCATAGCCCCCTTATTGCGCTTGGTAGACTTGATGGCAACTGTAATTTTGATTTTTTTTTTGAATCATTTTGAGTAGTTATTTAGTTTAGTATTTTAACAGTGGTAGAGCCAAGCGGTAGCTTTTGCTGTCGCACGGATGGGCAAGCTCGAACCGGGGTGGTACCACGACCTCACAGAATACCAGCGTGAAGTAGAGGTTTACCTCCGCTTTGCGCTTGGTGAGTGCAGGTGACCGGAGGCCCAATTCCCTCCCCCCCCCATCTACATGGTAGTGGAATTAAAAAAAAGACTACCCCATGAGGGTACCAGCACCCCTATAGAATCCCTCGCTGAGCATCCACGACCAAACTACTTCACTCCTGAGCGTGGGTGCTCCGGCTGCCCCGCTTTTTCCGGGGGGGGGGGGGGGGGCAAAATTCCGCTCGCGACTAATGCTGCTCGGGGCAAGCGGAGCAATCCTCCTCCGTCGATCTGGGCTTTTCGGACCATTGTCTGATCCGGAGTACGGTGCAATTCACGCTCCAAACGCAGTTGCGATCTGTAGCTTGCCGCCGTGTTTGGCACTATAGGTCAGCTGATTGGGACGGGATGCGGTCTTTTTTTGCATCCTACACTTGGGGGCGGGTTTGCTTCTCGCCGGAAGATCCCAGCGTTGTTGCCGATTCTGTTGCTGATGTGGTACTTTAGGGTATGGAACTTTTTATTCCATCCTCTGTGGTGCCCATCGGAGGCAGATCCCAGCCATGGTTTGGTAGCTCCTGTAAAATAGCATCACGCTATAAGCAGGAGTGCTACCGGGCCTGGGCTGTCGCATCAACGTCTCAGGATGTAAACACCAGCGCACTTAAAAAGAAGTATAATTCCGCCTCCAGGTCCTTCAAAAGCGTCATTGCCAAGGCAAGGTCTGAGCACATCGGCGAGAAAGTAGTTCGCCTTCCTTTGGGAACCCGTGCATTCTGGTCTCTCGCCAAGGCTGTCCAAGAGAACTTCTGACAGCCATCTCTTCCATTTCTACACAGAGAGGACGACTCACTGGCCCAAGCCACAAAGGAGAAAGCCGATCTGTTGAGCTCTCTCTTTGCGTCCAACTCGACTCTAGATGACGGGAGGAATACACCGCCGACCATCCTGCGATGTGAGTGCTCCATGCCGGATGTGCGATTTACACAGCGCTCGGTTCGCAAAGCATTCTTCTCCCTGGACGTCAGCAAGTCGAGTGGGCCCGATGGAGTCCCTCCCATTGTGCTGAAGACGTGTGCTCCGGAGTTGGCACCGGTTTTAACGCGTCTTTTCCGGTACTCTTACTCCCAAGGCGTAGTTCCGAATTCATGGAAGACAGCTTTGGTCCACCCGATCCCTAAAAAAGGCGACCGCTCAGTCCCGTCCAACTACAGGCCTACCGCCATCACCTCCTTGTTCTCCAAAATAATGGAAGCCATTATAAACTGCCAGCTCATGAGGTACCTTGAGGATCACCAGCTGATTAGTGACCGCCAGTACGGTTTTCGTCGGGGTCGATCAGCTGGTGATCTTCTAGTCTTCTTAACTCATAGATGGGCGGAGGCAGTAAAGTCCAAGGGGGAGGCATTGGCCGTTAGTTTGGACATAGCGAAGGCCTTCGATCGGGTCTGGCACAAAGCGCTTCTTTCGAAGCTTCCTTCTTATGGGCTTCCCAAGAAATTGTGCAAATGGATCACTAGTTTCCTTGCTGATCGGAGCATCAAGGTCGTAGTAGACGGTGCATGCTCTGATTTCAAGCCTATCAACACTGGTGTTCCACAAGGCTGCGTGCTATCACCAACGCTGTTTCTCCTGCATATCAATGATATGTTGCTAACTGGTAGCATTCATTGCTATGCAGACGATAGCACTGGTGATGCCTTATATACCGGCCGTGCCAATATTTCTCGGGAAAACGTCGCCGAGTACCGGGACAAACTTGTGTCTGAAGTCGAGTCTTTGCTTAACAAAGTTTCGGATTGGGGCCGACTAATCTAGTCCAGTTCAATCCCCAGAAGACACAAGTTTGCGCGTTTACCGCTAAAAAGAACCCCTTTGTCGTATCTCCTCAGTTTCAAGGCACTCCCCTTGCTGTCTCAGCCAGGATCGGAATCCTTGGCGTCGACATATCGAATAGTTTGCAGTTTCGTGGTCACTTGGAAGGGAAGGCCAAATTGGCCTCTAAAAAGCTTGGCGTGCTCAGCAGAGCGAGCCAGTATTTAATGCCGGCACATCGCTTGCAACTTTACAAAGCGCAAGTTCGGCCCCACATGGAATACTGTTCTCATCTCTGGGCCGGGGCACCCCAGTGCCAGCTCCTTCCACTTGACCAGCGCAGAGCGGTTCGAATCGTCGATGACCGAGTTCTTTCTGATCGGCTCGATACACTGGCACTGCGTAGAGATGTTGCTTCTCTTTGCGTATTTTATCGCATCTATCACGGGGAGTGCTCTGAGGAATTGTTCGGACTAATTCCAGCCGCTCAATTTCACCATCGCACATCGCGACAAATCTCGCGTTACCATTCATACCATCTGGATGATTGGCGGTCCACCACTGTGCGATTTAGAAGAAGTTTTCTCCCTCGCACAACTTCCTTGTGGAATCAATTACCAGCAGCGAATTTTCCGGACCGATATGACTTAGGAACCCTCAAGAAAAGAGCTTACACCTTTGGAAAAGGCCGGCAACGCATCTGCAATTTCCCTGGTGTTGCGGTTGTTCATGGGCGGTGGTAGTCACTTACCATCAGGTGAGCCGCATGCTCGTTTGCCCCCTATTCTATAATAAAAAAAGTTAGCTATCAGGAAGATGCTGCTACGCATCTTCTGTATTCATTTTCCCCTAATACCTTTTATGACAAGTGCGAATGATATTGGATATAGTGATACTATTCGTGGAACAGGATCTCTGCTTTCAGTTTGCTTGTTACAGGTACAGTCTGCTATTTTAAGATACCTGATTTTTTATCTGTTACGATAAATACGCCTCACTCCTACTAGTATTGGAGCCCCCCTTAAATTTTAATTAATTTTAACTTCAATTTTATGTTGTTATAGCGGCAACAGAAATACATATTATGTGAATATTTCAACTGTCTACCTATTACGGATATGTACAGCCCGCTAACAGACGGACGGACAATGGAGGCATAGTGATAGGGTCCCGTTGGTTACCCTTCGGGTACGGAACCATGAAAAGTGCGTACTCTTCTTAGAATTTAAATAAAACTAAAATGTCTATAGCCTATATATATATCGTATCTAGCATGAATGAAAATAACCCCTGGGAATGAGGTGATCGCTAACATGCTAGTTATATTATAATTCTTAAAAAAAATTGAAAAAAATTATTGTAAAGTTATATAACTATAATAAATATATAAACCCGCTGGGTGTGCTGCTGGTTCTTCCCAAAACAGAGATATTTACCGAACAAGAGGTAAATAAAAAATTACTTTCAATAAGTATTACGTAGTAATCAATCTCTCTTACAAAGCAATAAGGACCGTGGCCGAGCTCACTTGACTATTCTAGCGCCATCTATTATCGATCTACGGAAGCGGTTGCGATGTATATCGATATGAAAATTTGACGCGCTAAATACATAGTTCTTTATTTAATACATTTCCATAGATGTCGCTACATGGTACCGCTAAGTAAGATTGACGAAGTCATTGGGCTCTAGTCTATATACAAATAAATAAAATTAGTGTTAAAGCGTTGTTATGTCAAAAAAAAAACAGCTTTTCACTAAATGCATATTAAAGTATATAGGGTACTTAAAACAAAAACACAATTTTTAAAATTTTTGTCTGTCTGTTTGTTTGTTCCGGCTAATCTCCTAAACGGTTAGACCGATTTTGATGGAACTTTAACTAGCAGATAGCTGGTGATATAAGGAGTAACTTAGGCTTGTTTTATTATAGAAAAAAAATTAGGGTTCTGTGCAAAAAATTACAAACCTAAATTACACGCGGGCGAAGTAGCGGGGAAAAATTAGTATTGAAAAAAATGTTCTATACTGTTGTACTTGTATTTATAAAACCGGCCGCTTGATGCGCGTGACGAACACTAAAAGCAGCCTTATGTGGTTTATATTATATTGTCCAAGAAGATTACTTTATAAATTATAATAATAAACAATAGCACATGAATATTTCATAAAATAAAATTTATTGATAAAAAGATTAAATTATATAAATATTAATAATTGATGACAAATAAAAATGAAAGCATAATTTTCTAGTTTCCTGGTGCTTTTTTGATTAAGAAAATATAAAAAACAAATTTAAAAAGGGATGAGTCAGTAACCGTTGGCACGGGCAACGTGGTTCCCATGACCCGTGAGTAATCCGTTGTCATGGTGACCAACGGAAGTTCGTACACTGCTTGCGTTAGAGTCGTAGCCACTGCGAGTGAGGTCTTCGGAGTCCTGGTAGGTCACGCGCGGTTTGAACCCACGAACATCGGCTTCATAGCTAACAGTCTGAAAGCAAGACCAATGGTTAAAACAGTAACTTACGAGCATACAGTTTACCTGATTATAAGTGGATGCTGTGGACCATAGACTCCTATATTTATCCTCGATCAAGAATCAAATTGTAGATGCGTTCACCCTTGAGGATTAAGATGGAATGCCTTGTTTCCAGTAAAAAGGGTCTCTGGGTCTCTACACTCACCATATGAAACACTGTAGCCTTAAGCTGCTATTTTACGCTGGTATTATGTGAGAGCGTGGTCCTTCCCCGGTCGAGCCGACCCATTCGTGCTACTATTAATATAGCTCCAGCGAGGATCTACCACGTAAAAAGTCTGCTGAAGAGTGTGATGCCTACACGGTCTAAAAATTTAAATATGCCTATGTCACTTCCATATTTTCGACAATTCTAGCGACACAGACCATACGTTTAATTCCATCAAGTTGCCTAGGCTACAGAACGTGCCAAAGAAATAGAGTTACATACAAACAGTAGACCATACACTAGAAAAACATTCCAACCGGTGCATTCAGGTAATAATTTAAAATTAAAAAAATTGTACAACCGACTTCTATATAAGTTATTAAGAATAATTCAAAAATTTATATTGAACCAAATGTGAAGCACCAGCTTTCAAATAAAAGAAGAATCATCGAAATCGATTCACCCACTAAAATGTTATGAGGTAACACACATAAAAACATACAGTCGAATTAAGTACCGTCTCCTTTTTGAAGTCGGTAGAAAAGAGAAAGGATTTAGACTGATGTCTTGGAAATTAATATACAACAAACAATAGCAATGCGGTTTTTATGTGGTAGATCTTCACTGCAGTACGAAGGGGTCGGCTCTACCGGCTTCGAGCGTGTTCCTCCACGGTCTCTCAAAATACCAGCGTGAAACAGCAGCTTAATGCTGCTGTGTTTCGTATTTTTAAAGGAAGAAGGGGAAATCACAGCCGCCATGTTATCCTTAGCTATTCCCTGCTCTGTGGGACAGACAAGCACACGCATCACCTGAGTTAGCTGCAACTGCAACACCGAGGAAATTGCAGGTGCGTTGCCGGCGTTTCTAAAAGGATTATGCTTTATTCTTAAAATTCCTTAAGCTGTACCGATCCGGAGCAATCACTGGTGGTAGTGGTAGCCGATTCCACAAAGACATCATGTGAGAAAGCAAAATTCTGGTAAATCGCACAATTTTGGACCGTCAAGCAATTTCCTCGCGATGTGCGACGGTAAAATTTGGTGGCTGGAATATGTCCAAACCCGGCGATCCGACTGTATGTTTTTTTATATTATATATGTTACACGATATCATCGCCAATTGTAAACCGATTTTAATGATTCTTACTTCATTAAATACATTGGCCAGGTAGGCCGGCAAATTCCTTTGTCTACTCAAAAGTGCACAAAACAATATTTTTAACAAAAAGTAAAAGTCGCCTAAAAATTAATAAAAGGAATAAAATAATTTCACAGTCTGAAGTCAGGCTAAATTATTGGAAGTAAAGACTAGAAATGAGTTGGGGGGTGACTCAAACTTTAGGAATAGTCAATTTGAATAGTCTATCATGTAGAGGATATCATGGAGGTCACGGTTGAATAGGGGTAAAAAGCTCTCATTACACTCCTAGGGGTCAAAATGGCCAAAAACAAAAAAAAAAATAAAAAATTCTTATTTCGGCTATAACTCCGCCTCCTTCGGAGGTTCTTACAGTCTTTACTTCCCGCATCCATCATGTTATTCTTTATCTTATCTTTGATTCCTTTATACCTGTCTCCTGCCGTCAGGTAATACTACGTGATACTGCCCATGTGCTGACTCATCCAGCCTTTCCTCGTGATGGCCGAAATCAGTTCCTTCATGGTAATCATTGACCATGTACCCGAAATTGTAGTTCGCTGGTTCCTGTGCAGAGAACTTAGCATAAGTACTGCTGTCTCTTTCCAGAGCTCCATTTTATTTTTAGTTTATGGTACTTAACATGTTATTTACAATTGTGTACTTATACTAAATTCTGCGCTCATGACAATTATTCCATATGACTAATTCTAGCACTATTTCGTTTTCTGGGTATCGTAAGAGGCGATTATGAAAAATGTTATGAGATTTTGCCTCCCAATAGATGGCGCTGTACGCAACTCGTTAATAAACCAGAAGTAAAATATCCAAACGAACGGCGTCAAAAGTGCAAGACGTTTGGTACCTACAGCAATTGTCAATCACAAGCGAGACGATTAATACAAATCCCCCTTCATGAGATACGGACTATGAACTTAAATCTGAACTTTTAAACGAACTCATGGATTTTAGTAGATAGTTCCACACTATCAACTACTGGCATACACCACTCCTAACAACAGCGTATGTAGCTTACTTAGAATGGTTAACTGAATGGGCACCCACGACTTTTCCTGCCACCAGGGCAGCGCCACTTAAAAGTGAGATAATATTTGACAGATTTCATAGTGGGAAAGTTAATTTGTTCGAAAAATGTAAAGGCTGCTAAATACGATTAAAATAAATAAACTAAACCACAGATATTCATAAAAGTAGCAAAATTAAAAAAACGGATAAAAATGTGCAAAAAATTAAAGAGCAAACCAGTAAGGCTGTATTAATACAATACTCTTGAAACTGGTAAGCTTTTATTAAAAACCACGTTGTCAATTAAATGACTTCGTGTAACAAAAAACTTTACCTCAGTGTCAACTAGCGATATCTGGTGAGCAGAAAATTATTAGCCCTCATTAGTTCCGCTGGTGTTAGGAGTTAAATACAAACATTACTATAATATAGAAATTAAATATTAACATAAATATTAGTGTTAATTTTAATAGTATTGCTTGTATTTTTAAATTGACTGTCTAGTGTGCGACGCCAGAAGCTTCTCTGTCAATAGATTTTTTGTCAATAAAAAAAAATTCGCAATAGCCCGCCCGGAGTCAGGAAGCCGTTGCTCCTGCGCCCAGTCGTGTCGGATTTCCCTTCCATCGGACTTTAAGAGAGAGGGAATAGAGAGTGCACTTATGACACTATAATACAGTTATTTTTTTTAAATAAAAAGACATTTACTTGTAAAATTAACACTTACTCCACTAACATCTTCTACAGCACTCCTACCGAAAGCTGCGCCATTTTGTTCATATCCATGTTCACTATTGATCCCGAATCTAGCATGGACTCCATGATCGTGCGGACTGTTCCTGGAAAGTATAGAATATTATCTACAATGTCAAAAGAGAAGAGAAGGTCAGTAAGAGAAAAAGAGAGTAAAAGAGCTTGCCATTAGCAGGTGAATGACAATCTTAAGATGTTATTACTCTTGTCATTCGCATGCATAGAGCAACACGGACCGCCGGTGGCCTGTGTTACTCTATATTCATATGCTACTCTGTGTTCTCTATGTTCATATGCAAGCATGGTTGAATATCCTCTAAAATGAACAATAAACCAATGATTGTCTAGTATACGACTGGATGCCGTATCTTTTGAACGCGTTAACTTTTTTTTTATTCTATTTGATGTTATTTGATTCCATAGATACTGGCCGCCGGTGTTATAAGTTCTGTGTCGGTCTGAGGCATCTTAGTGCCACAGACTAAAAAGAACATAAGTTAGACAATGGTAGTGCACAAACGGACGAACCGATTTTGATTTAGTTAATTTGGACGAGAGGTGACTTGATCGAGGTGTTCTTAGCTATGATTCAAGAAAATCTGTTCGGCTGTTTGAAGATCATCAGATACATTTTCGTTTTTTAAATTTAAAATTTTAAGTTAAAGTTACAGCCCATATACGTCCCACTGCTGGGCACAGGCCTCCTCTCATTTCTGAGAGGATAAAATTTTAAGTAAAATTATAAAATTTAAAATATTAGTTATAACTTCTATCCGTTACTAAGAAAGAAGAACGTGATAGAATGACAGAGGACGGACGGACAAAAAGTGATCCTATAAGGGTTCAGGTTTTTTATTTTGAGGTACGGAACCCATAAAAAGTAAAATTACAGCTTTTATACGTCCTACGGCCGGGAACGGGCCTTTTCTCATTTTTGAGAGGATTATGAAGTCATCAAGTTTTCTCATTTTTTTTTATAGGATAACGGTGACAAACGAGCACACAGTCCACCTGATGGTAAGTGGTTGCTGCGGCCCATAGACATCTACATCTATCCTCGTTTGCGAATCAAAATGCAGATGCGCTGCCACCCGTGAGGACTAAGATGGAATGCCTTATTTCCAGTAAAAAGGGCCTCTGGCCACCTGCATTCACCAAGCGAAACGCAGAGGTAAACCTCTACTTCACGCTGGTATTCTGTGAGGTCGTGTTACCATCCCGGTTCGAGCCAGCCCATCCATGCGACAGAAAAAGCTGCCGCATGGCTCTACCACTGTTAAATCATGATGTTTTCCTTCACACTCGAGCGCACAAGTGGTAAATCAGTATTTAAAATAGCAATGAACTATGAAATGATTTGAAATGAAATAGATTTATTTCTGCAACTTAAGAAAATAATATTTTGTTAGTTAAATGTCTTTTTTTTCTAATCTAAGAACAATCGTTCTTATCCAATGTTATTGGTGCCGGCGGGGTTAAAACCTGGGTCGTCCACTTACTGTAAAATTTATAGCAAGGACTTACTTAGGCCCGTATTAATAAACGTTACTCGACGACGAATTCTAGTGCGTAATCATTTGATACGCCCTCATTACAATATCAGCATCTCAAGATCGTTGCTAATTAATAAACACATAAAAACAGTATCTCAAATCGCTGTGCTTAGGAATACTTTTCTGTGACTTGCACTCAAGTACACACACTTGAGTCGAATTTCGTTTAGTAATCAGTGTGGCACTCAGCTGATATCGTGAACCTAACCCACATCTTGAGATATGTTTATTAATAAGATCATAACCTCAAGATTGTACTCAAGTGCGTGTACTTGAGCTGAGTAACGTTTATTAATAGGGGCCTTAGTTTCTGAGTTATCACTTCTCTCTGAGACCCGTGTATGGAGTGTGGTGTCAGACAAATGCATAAGTCCTGTACTCTTAACTAGACGAATAGTGAATACAGAAAAAAAAATGTACTGTAGCTTCGCGTGTTGGAACTCGTATGGTTCATGGACATTTAATTTTAATTTTAATTGTAATGATTTCTGAATCTCGACAACAGAACCACCTACCGGGTCCAATTGTGAATCATTTAGATTAGAATAGAATCATTTTATTCAATATAGATTAAGTATATAATACTTAGTGAAAGTCATTGTTCATTTTTACCACTGGTTCGCAAAAAAAAACCTCTGCCCTGGGAAGAACCAGCGAGAAACCCAGCAGGACTTTTATTTTTTAAAAAGCACAATTTACTATATAATAATTTATACAATCGTTATGAAAACATTTAGAAACAGCATGGTAGCGATCACCTCATTCCCAGGGGTTATTATCAGTCATGTACTCCGTAGTAGTATAATAACCCTTTACTAGACAATATCTGCTTAGTAAATAATTTAAACCTATTATAATATAGATCGTCCAGGTCCAGAGACCCATTCAAATACACACAAAATCTTTCATCAAAGTCGGTTCAGCCATTTCCGAGATTTTCGAGACTAACAGACAGCAATTGATTTTTATAATATATATGTGTATGTATATTTAATTTTTTTATTATTTTATTAAATTAATATTGCATAAATTTAGACTAACTGACTAGGCAGACGTTGTTCTGCCCTTTCCGACGATCCTTCCTATGAAAAAATCCTTAAATTCGCAATAAAAAATATTGAAGGTCATCCTATCTCGTTGGACCAAACTGTACACAGTGTGCGAAATTTCATTGAAATCAGTTCAGTAGTTTAGGAGTTCATCGCGGACAAACAACGTGACACGTAATTTTTATATATAAGGACTAGCTGACCAGGCAGACGTTGTTCTGCCCTTTTCGACGAACCTTCATATAAAAAATCCTTAAATTAGTAAAAAAATAATTGAGTGTCACTTATCAGGATAAAAACTATCCTATCTCTCAAGTTGGACCAAACTGTACAGAGTGTGCAAAATTTCATTGAAATCAGTTCAGTAGTTTAGGAGTTCATCGCGGACAAACAACGTGACACGTAATTTTTATATATAAACATATAATAAAGATTATAGTTAAGCAATTGCAACCTGGCAAATCCATTCCCACGGTGTTCTTGGCCGTGTCTGTCAAGACTCCTAGCCGCCACAACTTCTGGTATTCCCGCATTAAAAGGAGCACCACTTTGAGGACCTTGAGGATATCCCTCACTCCCAGCTGATGATGGAGGAAGGTAGCTGAAATATGCAATAATTTATATTTACAGAATTTTGAAATAAGATATTTTGATGATATAACTTGTATAGTATTTTATAAAGTTCCATTTTTATTATTTTTTTGTTTTTAGTACCTACTGCGGTTACGTGGCCTTAGGTTAGCATATCTACCAACCGTCCAGTGGCGGTAGAAGAGAATTAACTGTCCCATATCGTCTCGAGTGTGTGGTGAGTGTAGAGAACTGGAGACCCATTTTACTGGAAACGAGGCATTCCATCTCAGTCCTCACGGGTGACAGTCCATCTGCATTTTTATTGAGGATCTGCATCTTAAATGAGGATAAGTGTCGCTGTCTAAGAGCCACCGCACCCACTTAC
Source organism: Parnassius glacialis (assembly GCA_033319125.1). NCBI lineage: Eukaryota > Metazoa > Arthropoda > Insecta > Lepidoptera > Papilionidae > Parnassius > Parnassius glacialis. The sequence goes on along the minus strand of JAVANC010000029.1, from coordinate 5,956,322 downwards.
CATTAGGTGGACTGTGTGCTCGTTTTCACCCGTATTCTATTAAAAAAATAATTTAAAAGATGGTAGCAGCATATTCATGATAAAATTCAAGATTTCAAAAACTGCAGCAAAATCATCAATCATCAATCAAATAATAAACTATTATGGTTTAAACAAACTTAAACAACACGCATTGCTCATGAGTTGTGATGATCCTGATAACTATTTTATTTTATCCTGGTGATCCTGATATTGGGATAAAGTTATTCATGTCATCGGTCCTTGATACGAATGCAAATTTCGAAAAGCCAATCGACCGTCTACAAGTTGGTGAAAATTTCCATTACATAGATACATAGATAAACGCGAAGCTAATAAAAACGTATTAAAAAATATGAAGCAATCGAAGGAGGCCTATTTCTGCAGTGGACTTTTATAGACTATAATGGATGGATGATCTATCAATCACATCCAACCAGAGACTCATTTTACTGGAAAGGAGGCATTCCATCTTAGTCTTCACGGGTGACGACGCATCTGCATTTTGATTCTTCATTGAGGATAAACGTAGATGTCTATGGATCACAGCAACCACTTACCATCAGGTGGACTGTGTGCTCGTTTGTTACCCTATCCTATAAAAAAAATTATCTTATGTACAGTAAGTTAAGCCATTCGAGGCAGTGCCTTTCTATAGAATATGGATGACAAACGGACACACAATCCACCTGTATTAAGTGTATACTGTGGCCTATAGACATCTACATCTATCCTCAGTTAAGAATCAAAATGAAGATGCGTTGTCATGCTGGATGTCTAAAATGAAATGCCGCGTTTCCAGTAAAAAGGGTCTCCGGTTCTCTGCACTCACTATACGAAACACAGCAGCATTAAGCTGTCCACGCGTGGGCCGACGCATTCGTGCCACAACCACAATATAGCTGTAGCATGGCTCTACATGTTCAAATATTAGCCTCTCCTGAATTGCCTTAAAATATATTATACCTTTTCGATGGTGGTGGTTCCGAAGCGGTGAACGCAACCAGGGCGACGGTGATGATCAGGGTCTGGAAAAAAGAAAATTTGATGTATAGCAGCATAAAAAGTAAATTCTTCTTCATCATTATCAGCGCTTCAAAAGTCCACTGTTGAACAGCCCTTATTCACGGAATGCCACAAAGCAACTCCTGAGCCACCTGTATGCATCGACTTCCTGAATCCTTTATCAGGTCACTCCATCTAGTGGGGCCTTACCGGGGCGAGGCTACTATTCGAGAATCATTATCCCCATCGGTTATCGGTTCTTCGAGCTATATGAACGGCCAATTTCCACTTTAACTATCTGTTAGGTTATGTCGCTTAATATAGTTTTACTGCGGGTGTCGTCATTTGGAAAACTCTCTCGCAGAGAAACTCCTAGCATAGCCCTCTCCGATTTCGCTGAGAGACCTTAAGGTTCCTCAGTCAGCAGTGAAAAACCACTTCTGAACAATAATACTAAATGTCATCAAAATTATTTTTTGGAAACCTGACATAATTTTAAAAAATAACTTCATGCCTTATGGAACTTATTATATCTTAAAAATTTTGGTTTTTCTTATAGGATAGGGTGACAAACGAGCACACAGACCACCTGATGGTAAGTGGTTACTGTGACCCATAGACATCTACATTTATCCTCAATAATCAACAGAATTAAGGGTCTCCGGTTCTCTACACTCACCATACGAAACACAGCAGTGTCAAGCTGCCATTTTACGCTGGTATTCTGTGAGAGCGTGGGCCTTTCCCGGTCGAGCCGACCCATTTGTGCTACAACTATACTACTAATATAGCTGTATCAAGGCTCTACCACGTATAAAATGTAGGTAGTAGCATATACTATAATAACATTAAGTATGACACATTAATACATTTATGTATGACAGATTAATAATAAGAAACGAATAAAAAATCCGTGTGGTTTAGTAGTCAAAGTAAAGAGAATAAAACCTCCTATATTGTCTCGGCTTTAATGAGTGCAATCGGTGAAATGTACCAAAGGGATCTCGTTGAATTCGACAAGTGGCGTTTTAATCTCGAAATCGCCAATTGTACCAAAAACTGAATTTTGACGTTACATGACTTTGCGATCGTCAATTCGCATACCAATGGTGGTCTAGATGGTAGAACTCCTTTTCTCTGCCTAGAAGCCTGATTAGATACGAGTCTAAAACATTGGGTCCAGCGTTTGTATTGGATTTTCCACTATCAGTCTATCATTAGAGTCTCGGCTGTTAACACGTTCACTGTCCGGTTTTAAAACACAATAGTAAGACAATAGCAATGACCTATATGTAGTGCACGGGACAGCGAAAGGGTTAATCAGCTGCCCTGCTGATTAAGTAGCGGTGGGCTTGTGAGAGGCCGTAATGATGATGATGAAAGCACTTTACTGTATTATTTATTACAATACTAATTGCACAAAATACGTCCGAAAAATTAAACAACTTTAATGTTTTACTGAAATTTACCTTCATCTTCCAAGAGATCTGTAACTGTTACTAGAATCACTGTTAACGTTTGATGTTTTAAACGTATTTACTTTAGCTTATATAGTGACAGTTTAACAGCTAGCACTGATGGGGGCGGGGGTGACTTATTGCTTCTCATTAACAGTATAATAGAAGAGCTTTCAAGGTAGTTGCGCATTAAAAGAACAGAGAAATGTTTGGAGCTGTCGTAACCTGTTATACTGTAAACTTTTCTTTAAATTTATCACATCACTACAACACGTATTGGTAGTTACGGCGGTAATAATTATTAAAGAATATTTTATTTATCTTAGCTGAATAACGACGGCATAAGGTTAATCCACTACCACATATCATCACGTGAGTGTCGTAAGAGGCGACAGAGGGAAACAAACCAGAAGATATGCATCAGCGTCTTCTTATTAACAACTAAAATAGAAATAAAAACGGCGGCCGCCAACCCAAATGCTGAAAAAATGCAAACGAGGCATTTTTTCAGCAGTGACCTTCTGATAAGTTGTAATGATTGATGAAAGAGTGATGTAGGTACTTTTTACTTGTATAAAAACATACAACATCTACTTTACTTAATATATTTTCTTAGAATATCTTCAAGTGGAACGTAAGAGTAGCTTTTTTTGAAGATTATCTGGCCCAAACGAATTACCAAATGACCAGTTTACTATCCTAGTCGCGAGCTATACGTGAAAGAGGACCATGCACCGTGCGCCATTTCGACATATCTTCGCATTGATTTTCACCGTTGCTCCCTTGTATTTTACCCTATATCTTTATTTCTGTGAAACATACGGCTACACAATTTTATTTACAAGAACTACACAAAAAGTCTTATTATTATATTGTTATTCTTTCGTTTAAAAAAACGTTACCCCCGCACTAGGATTTTCTCCTGTGTCGTGGAGGCAGTTTACAAACATAAATTGCACAAGGACAAACATCCAGACCCGGAACAATTATTTATAGGCCATACAAATACTTGTTCTGTGCGGGATTCCAACCCGCGGCCCCCAGCGCAACAATGATATGATAAATGCTGATAAAGATAGTGCATTTCACGTGGTTCCGTATAAATTCGATTCAGGTCTGACCAATAGTTTTTGAGTTATCCTTAATAATTTATATTCAAGGCAGTTGTCCAAAATTTTTAATTTTTAATTATTCAGAATTGACCAGACAGTTTTATTTTGAATTGTCAGTAAATGTTTACTGCTGGACAAAGTTTTTTTTTATAGTATAGAAGATTTGATCTAATTATTTAAATACGACAAACAATGAGGTGTTGGATTCTTACACAATCACAACCGGTGTTCTTGATGACCATGGACGCAGTAAAATGCCCGAAATATCAGAAATTAAAAAAGTTAAATTTAAACGTGCTGAAATCTCTAAAATTAGTTTTATTCAATCTGGGTGCACGGCAGTGCCCCCGCCAAGTCTAGCAAAAGGCGGCACGGCCGTACCATCCTTTTCTCGAAGCATTTCAGGCCATTTTCGAAACCCTATAACTTCGTTGTAGATAAAACTAGAAACCTGAATTCAGTAGTATTCAGTAACCAAGTAGAAATTGTACAAACACGGTATATTTCAAATTTCATTAAATTTGAACCAGTAGTTTAAGAATTATAACTAGTCGAAGTTTCTTAATTTTGTCACTCACTGACTGACCGATCATCAAAACTCTAAGGCACTTCTAGCAGACGTAGAAGCTTCAAATTTGTAATACTACTATTGTTTAGTATATAAATTAAGGAAAAATTTAAACATTTTACAATTTTGTTCCAGTTTTTGAGATCCACTATCAGCATAAATAACTTTGTAATCCCATATAAATATATAGGATTACAAAGTTACATTTGCAGTGAATGAATCAGTGTACCAATATATGTCTAATATAATGGAATAATAGGTGTAGATAGGTACCTAGATATAACTATCTACAAAAACAAATGAGATGCCATCAAAAACATTACTTGTAAAAAACAACCAAGTCTCGCAACTTAGTTTTCTACCGAAAAAAGTTGTGAGATCCATGTAATACCAAGTCGGTTAATTTATTCAGTCCCTACTTAAGGGTCCTTCCGTCTTAAGTTATTACGTAATTAGCTAACCAAACAACATCTTATAGTGACCATATCAATAATAAAAATCTTTTATGTTTTAAATAAATAAATTGACTTGGCGTAAACATAAGAAATAATTACGGCATCCTTGATTGAAATAAAAATTAACTAACACATATCCTCTCAAAGCATTATCTTGTTCAACACAAGGATGTACTACAGGTGACGACACGAAAAGTGACAAGCTGCTTTGATTCAGTCGACCTTACTCTGAATTGACGTCGTGAAGATCTCGGGAGCCTGTCAGTTTTGACTTCCTTGCCTCAATCTTTTCAAATACATCTGACCCTTAATTTTTATTTGAAATGTATATTTATTGTATACCTTAGCGATACGCCCCGGATTTGCCTTTGAAGGATCTACTAATGTGGCGTTATTTAAATTTAAGGTAATCAAAGATCAAATTTTCGTTTATTCAAAAAAATTCCAGTCTTTTCGGATAAACTATAATCCTAGATCAGTCCAGGCATTGCTCGTTATCTGTTTGTAAAGTTTCATTACTGGATAATATCTTCAATGCGAAATTATGGTATATCTATGGGATATCGCTTAATCTGGAATTCGTTACATTTATAACTGGTTAAGACCATACCTACTGACCGTAAATATAAAAAAATGCATACCTTTTTTATACGAAATAATAAAAAATTAAAAATTTTGTACAGCCGACTTCAATATAAATTTAACTCAAAAACTATTGGTCTGATCTTGATCAAATTCATATGGGACCACACAAGAACTATCAGCTTTCATATAAAAAAGAATCATCGTAATCGGTTCACCTGGTACAAAGTTATGAGGTTACACATAAAAAAACATACGGTCGAATTGAGTACCGTCTCCTTTCTGGAAGACGGCAGAAAAGATCTAAAGCAATCGGTACTGAGCTATTGCACACATATTTAGAATTATGTAGCAAAAACAGGTTAAGCATAGGTAGTAGCACTAGAAAGAGCTTAGAGATCCTATTTGGGACAATGTTCTTCAAACAGAAGCCACGCTGCAGCTATACCAGTTTCAGCACGAATGGGTCTTCTCAAACGGGCAGGACTAGGCCCTCACAGAATACCAGGGTTAAATAGCAACTTAATACTGGCGTGTTTCGTATGATGAGTGTAGAGAACTGGACACCTTTTTTTCTGGTAATGCATCTGCATTTTATTAAATGGCGCTATGGATACGTCGATTGTTTAAAATATATTTAAGAAACATTGACACAATACCAATAACTACTAACTACTAACCACACCAACAACATTGATGATTTATGTAAAAAAAAACCAGTGTGTCGTGAAGACACACGATAGAAGTGAAACTTTAGTATTACAGGGAAACGTTTCAATTATTCATCAATGACTTTTGAATAGCATAGATTGTGTATATATAATTCATTTATTTACATAAAATTATATACATATGTGTCACAGTGCATCAACTTCTTCGATATTAAGAAGAGAATAATCGGTTTATGATAGCTAAAATAAGTTTATTACGTGGTAGAGCCAAGCTGTAGCTATATTACTGGTATAGTTGTAGCACGAATGGGTCGGCTCGACCGGGGAAGGATCACGGTCTCACAGAATATCAGTATCAAATAGCAGCCTAATGCTGCTGTGTTTCGTATGGTGAGTATGGAGAACCGGAGATCCTTTTTACTGGAAAAAAGGCATTCCATCTTAGTCTTAACGGCTGACAACGCATCTGCGTTTTGATTCGCAAACGAGTAGAAATGTAGATGTATATGGGCCTCAGCAACCACTTACTATCAGGTGGACTGTGTGCTCGCTTGCCAACTATTTCTATAAAAAAAAAGTAATGAAAACTCTCGATTCTAATTTTTTTAGGAACCGTGAGAAAATTGCATTTTTTTATTGAACAGTAACTGTAATTGTATCACTATAAACTTTATGGTAGGTATTTTAATTTTATGACCTGCGTTCGCGATTTGAATGATCGACCCGAATGACCCGGTACGTAGTGATTACCCCGACCACTTTTCGTGACAAAAAAGGTTGCGGATCAGAATTTCAAAGCCCTCACGTAATAAGTTCCCTTCAGTTAAATGAAAGCCTATTTAAAAGTCCCACAGATGTACACAGGATTCTTGTTTCTGACAGGATAATGCGATGGACAGTACGTCTGTCAAGTGTGGTTATTGTGCCAAAACCCCCTACGGGAGAGGTCCATGTCAAGAAGTGGACTTTTAAAAAATAATAAAACTTTGTACACACTTAAACTAAAATACGAGTGGAGCAATAAGGGATTACGATGCGATATTGATTCTTAATCGAGGATAGATGTAGGAGGTCTATGGGCCACGGCATTAACTTGTGAACATGTAGACTGTATGCTTGTGTTGAGATTCGATTTCCAACGTTTAACCTACATAACTCATATTGTTTTTTTTATAAAATGTGGGTGAAAAACGAGTCCACCGGATGGTTAGTGGATGCTGAGGCCCATAGACATCTACATTTATCCTCGATTAAGACTCAAAATGTAGATGCGTTGTCAGCCCTGAGGACTAAGATGGCCTCATTTCCAGTAAAAAGGTTCTCCGGTTCTCTACAATCAGTGGTCCTTCCCTGGTTGAGCCGACCCCTTCGTGCTGCAACCATAATATAGCTGCAGCGTGGCTCTACCACCTTAAACGTGGCTTATCGCTTACCGAATCTAAAATTTATTATCTGCATATTGACTGCATTGCATGGAAGAGCTTCTCAATTCGAGTGCATGCTTTTTTTGTATGTGTTTACGCGATATCTTCGCAGATTGTAAACCAATTTTGATGATTCGTTTCTATTTAATAAGAGAAAAAATTCCGCCCAAAATAAATAACTTCTTTTTTAGCAATTTGAAGTCGGTTTTTTGTATGTCCCCATACACCAAAAACTTAGGAACACCAACGCTTACTAAATACTACAAAATAAAACAAAAAGCAACACAACAGATGCTATAATAATTTCTATACGTGGTAGAGCCATGCTGCAGCTATATTAATAGTATAGTTGTAGCACGAATGAGTCGGCTCGACCGGGGAAGGACCACGCTCTCACAGAATACCAGCGTAAAATAACAGTTTAACACTGCTGTGTTTCGTATGGTGAGTGTAGAGAACCGGAGATCTTTTTACTGGAAAAGAGGCATTCTATCTTAGTCCTCACGGGTGGCAACACATTTGGATTTTGATTCGTAAACGAGGGTAGATGTAGATGTTTATGGGCCACAGCAACCACTTACAATCAGGTGGACTGTGTGCTCGTTTGTCACTCGATCCTATAAAATAAAATAAAAAATTAATTACGCAGTTGAACTGGGTATGTGCCGCAAATATGAGTTGCTGAGAGATGACTATACATATTTGTACCATTTACTGTAGAGACTATCGAACCGTTGGGTCCACGTGCGATGAAGTTCCTAAAAGAACTGTATCTGCGACTGATCGTCGCTGCTGGTTATAAGAGGGCTGATGCTTTTCTTGCTCAAAGGCTAAGTATAGCCATTCAGCGAGGAAACGCAGCCAGTGTTCTTGGCACGATACCGCGGGGAGTAGGACTGTATGATAATTTAAGTTTTTACTTTTAGTTTTTCCTTTAGGATCATTGTGATTTGAAAGTCGATGAAACGAAAAGAGACGCTAAAAAGAGACAAACATATACATGTATGTCTATGGGATTTGGCCTGCGAGAGAAAGAGATAGGATACAGTGTTTCTTAGTATGTATAAAGATTATGCGCGTGATCTATGAGCGGACGAAAGCAGACAATTTCTTTTTGTATGGGGAATGGGCCGACCACAAATTGTGGCAATATTTCTTTTATGGCAAGATAAGAAGAAATTAAAGAAATTGAATTTATTTTATTTTATTAATTTTATTTTAGACAATGTTTATTTCAGTTACATTTTTTAATTGTACCATTTAGATAAGGTCTTAAGCTACATACTGATGTACTGTTGTTATAGATAGGATAGTCAAGGAAATAAAATTAAAGAAATGCAAAAGGTCAATAGTAGGCAAAACTTTAGTACATCACCAATTACCTACAACTTTATTTACTACGACTAGTTCACATTTTTATCTTATATTGAAAACTACTTGCAATCGCTTTTAGTTTATTTTTAGGTTATTGTGATATTCATGTTTTAATTGTTAATTTCTCAGTATTCCCGTTAGATACGGTAAAACTTATATTACTATTGTAATCTATAAATTATGAGGAATAAATCAACATGTATTTCATTAAGTTATGACACAATTTGTGGTCGGGCCCATTCCCTCTAACAAAATGGTACGAATCCTTTGTGTGCTCTGGTATGTCCTCTCAGCGGTGACATTATTTTCGCCAAGTGTTAAGCCAACTTATGTGTTGGTGAATCGATAGTTGCCGAATATTAATACCACCGTGTACCAAACCACCGAGGTTGTATGGGTTACCGAAAATACACAAACCAAACGCTCCACCACGTCCCATAGTAAGCCAGATCGATCCACCAACTTAGTGTTGGTATAGTTAGGGGATTTTCTTATTCCTAAGGAAGCGCATTCCAAAGTCGTATATCTGTAACAGCGAAATATTTTGACAGAAAAGTGGTAAAATTAAAAATACTGTAAAACCGACTTGAATATAAATATTTAAAGAAATAAACATATTAACTTTGGCATCGCAATATATTTATGAGAATGTAATGTATGTGCATAAAAACATAAATAGCTTTAATAAGAATAAGGATGTGCATACTTTAAATACTAGGAACAAACATAAGCTTGTAATGCCAGTTACTGGACTCCACAGAATCAGTAATTCATTTATGGGGCAATGTATACGCTTTTACAACAAAATCCCAGAACATATTCAAAGTTTGTCAATAAACAAGTTTAAAAGTTTTATTAAAGAAAAACTGTACAAAAAGGGTTATTATAAAATCAAGGAATACATGAATGAAAATAACCCCTGGGAATAGGGTGATCGCCACCATGCTGGTTCTATGAAAAATCATTTAAAAATTGTATAAACAAAATTATTGTTAAGTGAAATTATGTTTAAAAAAAAAGTCCCGCTGGGTTTCTTGCTGATTCTTCCCAGGACTGAGGTATTTTCCGAACCAGTGGTAAATAAAAAATGACTTTCAATAATATTATGTAATAATCAATATTGAATAAAAAATATTCTATTCTATTCTATTCTAATAAAATGAGAACATCACGAATGTTGTCAGTCAGTTTTTTTTATTTGTGTTCCATCTGTTGATTCTGGTCACACGCAACATCTGTGTAGCTCCAGCTAGCGATATACAGGATTCCGCTGATCCATCAGCGGAAGTTGTCCTACCCTTTCCGGCAGGTGGCGCGATGAGTTTTACTCCGAACTCACTGCGGACTTACAGTGTATAAATATTAAATTTATTTATTTATAACTCGACCAACAGTGCCAATCTAAATTTTGTGATTTCCTTTTAAGGCAATTAACTAACATATACAATATGTAACAAAAACCATGTGGTTCTCGTTAAGTGCGTTGTCAGAATCAGTATCCAGACATATTTTTAATTCAATTTAAATATTTTATTATTCACAAATTGTATGTGGCTTGATTACCATTAACTGACAGGTGCATCGGTAAAGTGGGGTCTTTGACATACCTACTTTTACCCGCAGAGGTAATAAAACCACAAACAATTGCTAAACAGTTTTTTTTTTGTAAGCTGAAGTGGCAATGGGCCGGCCATATAGCTCGAAGAACTGACAACCGATGGGGAAGAACGGTTCTCAAGTGGCAGCCTCGTACCGCCAGGCGTAGTGTAGGGCGATCCCCAGATGGAGTGACGATCTGGTAAGACATGCAGGAAGTGATGGATGCAGGTGGCTCAACAGTGATCAGTGCTTTGTGGCGTTTCTTAGGGGAGGCCGATGTTCATCAGTGGACTTGTGAAGGGCTGTACTGATGATGATGATGAATTTTTTTTATGGTCGACTTTTCTGAAGTAAAGTTATTTCTATCCGTTTGATTACTGATTCTGATAATGCACTTAACGGGAACCACAGGGTTTTTGCTATAATATATCGTATATTGTTAGATAATATAAGTAATTTTGGTCCTTTCGTTAAAAGCTCGAGTACAGCGCTTTTATCGGATTAACTATCAAGTTACTGCCATTAAAATTAAAAACAAAATAAACATAGTAGGTGTCTATATGCTAAATTGATTTTTATTTCTTCCAATCTTGATTCCAGACGTCGAGTCTTTGTCGCGTTGATGACACAGCTAACCCTCATTTTTTGTCGGTAAAGAATATTTGATAATGTAGTGGTTAATAATATACTCTTTGATTTGTTATTTCTTTATTTTTTATTTCATTATTCCATATTGCCAGTTTTAGTTTATATAAATAGGTATTACATTTTTACAATATTTTGTCCGTTTTTCTTAGAAGTTGTGTCAATAAGGCCCATCACCAGCGCGGCTAGATGCAGGGTCGGCTGGTATAACCGAGATCCTTGGCTTGAATCCATCTTCATCAGCCTCGTACTCTACTAACTGGAAAGAACAGAATACATGTCATGAATATATATTTATTTTTATACAATTCGTTTGTTGACAAATTATAGTACTAACTACCTAGTGTAATCTATTGATAGTAATAAATTCAAAATTTAAAAACCTACGAAAAAAACGGCTGATGACCTTGAAACGGCGGAACTGATTTTGATAAACCATGTCTAAGAACCACCGCTAGAAAACCTGCTTTTAAATAAAAAAAACAGCACCCAAATCTAACACCCGTTTAAGAGCTTCGGCGCCATAAACAGACACACATAGCGGTCAAAGTTATAACACCTCACTTTTTGCATCGGGAGTTAAAAAGTAAGAGATCTAAAGGGTATAGAGAGTTTGTATAATTAGTATGAGGCATTCCATCTTAGTCCTCATTGATGAAAACGCATCGGAAGCAATCATTATTTGATTTTATTTGCAGGTAGACACTTGACTGCAGTATACACGTTCCATCAGGTGGAGGTAAGTTCGTTATTTAATTCATTTTTTTTATAGAATAACAGTGACAAACGATCACATAATCCACTTGACGGTGGAGGATGATGTGGCCCATAGACACCTACATCTATACGTGATGAAGAATCAAAATGCAGATGCGTTGTCACCCCTCAGGACTAAGATGGATTGCCTCGTTTGCAGTAAAACAGATTTTTAACAGTGGTAGAGCCACGCGGCAGCTTTTGCTGTCGCACGGATGGGCCGGCTCGAACCGGGGTGGTACCACGACCTCACAGAATACCAGCGTGAAGTAAAGGCTTACCTCTGCGTTTCGCTTGGTGACTGCAGGTGGCCGGAGGCCCTTTTTACTGGAAATGAGGCATTCCATCTTGGTCCTCATGGGTGGCAACGCATCTGCATTTTGATTCGCAAGCGAGGATAGATGTAGATGTCTATGGGCCGCAGCAACCACTTACCATCAGGTGGACTGTGTGCTCGTTTGTCACCCTTATCCTATAAAAAAAAGAGGTCTTATAAAAAGATAAGTATGTATTAAGATAACTGTTCACAACTTATTGCAATGTTCACTGCCTTGCTTTACACTGAAGTACATTAGAATGTGCATTGTTGTTTGCAAAAATAGATAGGTGGAACTCACCCGGACTCCAAAACAAAAGTGCTGATGAAGTAAAAGACTTCAACCTACCTGTTTGGTTCCATCAGGGAGTACGACAAAGTACGCCCCTTCCGCTCTATCGTCCTGTCGGTTTTCCGCGTGGCCAAAGTCACTTCCGCTCTCGTAGTCGCTCACTTTGTAAGAGAATTCGTAGTTCGCTGGTTCCTGTGCATTTTAATAAGTAAGTTTAAGTAATTGACCGTGTAGTGAAGGTAAGAATATCCACTACCCCATATCATCCCGTGGGAATCGTAAGAGGCGACAGATGGAAACAAAACAGGAGGGGCAGCTGTATCTACCTGATATCAACTAGAAAATAAAAAAAAAATACTGTGATTTCCAACCTTCCTACCATTCATGGCAACTATGACAATAAATCGTAATAGGGGGGGGGGGGACCTTATGATAGGCTACGGGTAGGCTCATGTTCAACAGATGACTTCTGGGCTGTATGATTGAATGATAAAGGGAATTGATATATTTTCATAGTACTTTTATAATAGACCGATAACCACAATACAAGGTCATAATACAGTTTACGTAATGGGAGCATGCTGCAGTTATGTTATGGTTGCATCACGAATGGGTCGACTCGAACGAGGAAGGATCACGCTTACACAGAAAACCAAAGTAAAAATGACAGCATGATATTGCTGTGTTTCATGTGTGACCTTTTTTTATAGGATGGGGTGACAAACGAGCACACAGTCCACCTGATGGTAAGTGGTTGCTGTGGCCCATAGACATCTACATTCATCCTCGTACGCGAATCAAAATGCAGATGCGTTGTCACCCATGAAGACTAAAATGGAATGCTTCTTTTCCAGTAAAAAGGGTCTCCGGTTCTCTACACTCACCATACGAACCACAGCAGTGTTAAGCTGGTATTTTACGCTGGTATTCTGGGAGAGCGTGGTCCTTCCCCGGTCGAGCCGAGCCATTCGTGCTACAACTATACACTAATATAGCTGCAGCATGACGTAAAATAAGTATAATATATATATCTGGTATATACATATAATCTCTGGTGGAAAAGCACCCTAATCCTTGTGCCTGCTTACTTGTAACATTTCTTTAACTTAACTTTGTGGTTTTTACCTGATTGAGCTGTTCTAAGGCGTTTCTTGCATACTCGTAGCTCTGATCGGAGTAACCGTCGAGGTTTCTTGGCGTCCCGTACTGCGGCGAGGGCATGGCGTTACGAGATGATGGTGCGCCGTATTCCCGGGACGGTGACCTGTAAATATAATACCAAGATGAATGTCGTCTCTTGTGTACTAGTCTGGTTTATAGAGTGTGTCCAAAAATTGGATTAATGGATAAATATCCTCGGAGACGATCAACAGAAGGTTTCCTCCAAAACAGCTCGAAGATTGATTTCCCCTAAATTATGCCAGTAAAATACTATTTACTCTTGCCCACCATAATCGGAAATCCATTATAATCGAATAAAATAGAATCATTTTTATTCGGTATACGTATATATTGCAAGAATACTTATTGAGTCATTTTTTGATGACTGGAAATATGGAAAGCAGATGCTGACAAACTAATTCCAGATGTTGATGTAAAATGCTTTTGCTGAAGAAATCGAAGTTTTTAGCCGACTTCCAAAAAGAAGAAGGTTCTAAATTCGACTGTATTCTTCTCTTATATGTATATGTTATGTTACGCGATACATTCACATCACATTCACACATCGCGTGAAAATCCACGATACCATCCTCACCATCTGGATGCTTGGCGGTACACGACTGTGCGTTTTACTAGTTTTCTTCCTCGTACAACTTCTCTGTGGAATTGTTTACCACCGGCGTTTTTTCCGGACCGATACGACTTAGGCACCTTCAAGAAAATAGCTTACACCTTTCTGAAAGGCTTTCTATATAAATAATGATATACCGTTATTGCAGGTTTTGAAAATACGAGTAAATAAGGCTTCTACTTTTATTAGTAACTATCGCAAATTGAATGTAATTTATGGGTAACTACTACGCTTACGCGCGGTCCTCTGTGAGCAATTTTTTTCCCGACCGATCGGCCCTTACGAATGTGTGCATGCGTAGTAAAATATTAGGCGTTAGATATTTATGAATGACAATCAGTTAAAATAATGCATTACCACGCATTTTAAATTTAAAAGATAAAAAGGTCAAAATGTTTGAGTAAAGTAAAGTAAACTTGCAGCCTATTTACGTCCCACTGCTGGGCACAAGCCTCCATCACTTCTGAGAGGTTTTTAAGGCAAGGACTTGTCCACCGCACTGCCCTAATGCGTGTTGGCGAACTTCACATGTCTTCGAAATATTTTTTTTCTTATTTCTCAGACATGCAGGTTTCCTCACGATGTTTTCCTTCACCGCCGAGCACGTGGTAAATCAGCACTTAAAATTGCAATTAACAATTTCATTGGTGTCGGCGGGGATCGAACCCGGGTTGCTCGAGTACTGTGAAGTTTACAGGGAGCGCTAACCGTCTGAGCTACCACGGCTCTCCTGAGCGACGACGGCAAATGTTTGAGATTTGTTTTAAATTAATATTTCTTCACCATTTGCCTATATTATGAAATGTCTCTGTAAATTCGACCGGTTATTGCAAAATAACCCTGTCTATGTTTATATGCCCCTGCCCCAGCCCATAACTTAGCACCTGAGCTACTACGGCTATAAAACCTAAGACAATGTTAAATACATTATACATACCTAGCTGATGAATAAGATGATGCAAGGGTGCTTGATTTCAAAGCTATTCCTGTTTCTGGTACACCATATTCCTGAGAAGGACTCCTTTCATTAGGTCCATTGTACGTAGTCGACAATAAGCCTGATTTGCCATAATTTGCACCAGCATTTCTAGCTTCAAGTGCACTATACTGAGTTGCCAGAGAGTTGGCTGTTCCATAAATGTGTGAAGGACTGTTTCTTGATAATTGGGCGAGATTTCCAAATGAGAAAGCTTCTTTTGACTTTGACGCCTGTGGTGTATTAGACCTTAAAGAAGGTAAATATTCCTGTGATATGGAGCTAGATAGAGGCTCGCTGCTACGAGATTTGGGCACACCGTACTTTTGAACGGGCGATGAGTTTCTAGTATTCGAAAAGCCACTGTTTCTTTGGAATGGAGCATTATGTCCCTCAGCATTCGTTGGTTGGAATTCAGGGTCAGCATATTGTGTTGTTGGAGATGATCTGAGTGTTGGAGCACTGTATACATCTGAAGGCGACGTTCTTACGGCACCGTACCTTTGCGATGTTCCTGTTTTTGAATTTACCGCCCAAAAACTGTGTCCCAAAGAGTTGGGAGGGTTGTGCTCTTGTGAGTGACGAACTAACGGTGCATACTCCTGTGATGTTTTACTTCTAAAATCTGCATTACTGCGTAAGTTAGGGGTTCCATATTCTTGAGATAATCCGCCACGGGTGCTAGGAGGTCCGTATTCTTGAGAAATTCCACTAGTGATTGGTGAAAGATATTGGTCAGATATGGTGTTTGTAAATGCTTTGGAGCCTCGTACAGATGGTTCAGGTAGTTCCGGTAAATATTGTTGAGGAGACTCCCCGTAACCTGACCGAGATGCTAAGTAACTGTCCCTATAAAAAATATTGAAAACCTTAAGTTTTTTAATTATGTATCTTCCTTTCTTATCATGTAACTGTTAAAATATTAAAATTAATAAGCAGCATTTTATTGATAAATATAGAATTTTTAGAAATAGTCAAAAATATTAGCTAAGCCTGGGATCAATAAGAATAGGAGTTCTTGTGAGTTTTAAACTTTCCATTCTCTCCTGAAGATATATTCACATTAGGAAGAAAGGATATCATAAATTAAATGATCATTCATAATTCAAAAGAATAGTTGTCTCTCGCGACTTCGCCCGCGTGGAATTTATTACTATTGGATTTCATGGGTTTTAATTTTTTACGCAGAACCCCAACTTTTTTCTATAATAAAAGTAGCCTAATTTACTTCTTATGACATCAGCTATCTACCAGTGAAAGTATCGTCAAAAGAAGCCCAGCCATTTCGGAGGTTAGCCGGAACAAACAAACAGACAAATAGATAGACAGACAGACAGACAAAAAATTTAATTATTTTTGTTGTGAGTATATACTTTCATATGCAATTAGTAAAAATTTGTTGTAAGTACTGTACATTCTTTCATATGCGTTTAGTGAAAAGCTGTTATTTTAAAATTACAAACAAATACTTCAATTTTATTTATTTGTATGTATAGATAACAAAATGCGTGGAAGTAATAACTTTTGCTTTCTTGACTCTAAAAAAATACTTTGTAAAGTCTAAGCAGAAAAAAAATTGCTTTGACTTTGTGTTATTTAATTGAATAAAAACGTAAGAAATATATAATAATGAAATGCAACTTACGCAACCGGTGGCTCAGCCACAGCGAACGAGAACACGCTTATTAGAAGAAATAACATCTGCAAGAAATAAAAACAACTTTTTATATATATACTTTATAGAATAGTCGTGTCAAACGAGCACACAGTCCACCTGACGGTAAGCGGATGATGTGACCCATAGACATTTAGATTGATCCTGGATTAAAAATCAAAATGCAGATGCGTCTTCCCCCTGAGGACTAAAATGGAATGCCTCGTTTCAAAACATACGAAACACAGCTCCATTAAGCTGCTGATTTACGCTGGTATTCTGTGAGAGCGTGGTCCTTTCTCGGTCGAGCACACATTCGTGCTACAACCATATTATAGCTGCAGCATCTCTACCACGTAAAAAATACTCCATAGGTTACTTTGACCGGGGAAGGTCCACGTTCTCACAGAAAACCAGCGTAAAATAGCAGCTCTACGCTGCTTTCGTATGGTAAGTGACGAGAACCAGAGTCCTTTTTTACAGATGGTCAGTGTGCATATCATCCCCACTTGTATAAAAAAAAAGTATTACCATGTGATCGTGGCCGAAAGTGGGCAAAGGGAACATACAGTTATAGCTACAATATGTACAGTTCGACTACGGAATATGTAACTAAGGTCCTATTCGTAATTCTATGCGGTTAAAATGAATGCAATTAAAATTTAATGTATTAAAAATTCTACCCACTTTTACACCTTAAAACTGAACTGTTCCAGATGAATCGAACCCGTTGAATACTTTATCAGAAACATCTTGCACTATTTATATTGATCGTTTTACTGAAGGAAAGCTCAACCGCAACACAGGCCATGTTTCACAACTACATTGCACCGAAGATTCGACTCTATATCATTGTAATACGAACAGGTAAATTCAGATGAAGTGCAAACACTGTGTGTCAAAATTCGTCCTATTGTTGATAAAAACCTTCATGCATGCGTGTGACGACACCGGAGATGGAACGTGGATCATTACCAGTAATGTTCATGACTGAATTAGATCAACTGATCAAGATTTATGGTTTTAGAATGTCTCATTGAAGGCTTTATTCATAAATTAAATTAAGGTTTTACTCTTTATTAAGTCTAGATGTTTGGAGAAAATATATTCTAATTTAGTAATCAGTTCCGAAACTCTAAATTATGTTTTCTTTATATCTGATGGTAAAGTAGCTACTCCAGCTCATGAACAACTATTACTAATTGATTGTGAAAAATCATTTTTTAAAAATATTTGACTAATTCTTATTTAACATAACATTTATTAAAATAACAACTTAATTTAGCATGTTATTAATGGTAGTTATCTAAAGCTGTGGTAGCAATTAACTATTCAATATAAATCAATAATCAATTCACTGCTGGCCGTATGAGGAAGCTCAAGGTCGCTCAGCGAGCTATGGAAAGGGCTATGCTCGGAGTTTCTCTGCGTGATAAACTTAGGAATGAGGTTATCCGCAGTAGAACCAGAGTAACCGACATAGCCCAACGGATTAGTAAGCTGAAGTGGCAGTGGGCCGGCCATATAGCTCCAAGAACCGACAACCGATGGGGAAGAAAGGTTCTCGAGTGGCAGCCTCGTACCGGTAGGCGAAGTGTAGGGCGTCCCCCCACGAGATGGAGTGATGACCTGGTAAGACATGCAGGAAGTCGATGGATGCAGGTGGCTCAGGACCGTGCTTTGTGGCATTCTTTGGGGGAGGCCTATGTTCAGCAGTGGACTTGTGAAGGGCTGTAATGATGATGATTATGATGATAAATCAATATATATAACGTCTTTCAGACATAAATTTGGTCACAGTGGCCAGTCTCATCTTAACAGTCTAGCCATCAGCGCAGGACAGCGTTTTAGTGCACAAAATGTGTGCGATAATCCAATCCGACACGACCGGAAAGAAATCAGGCACAAATTCGTTGACAGGAAAACCCTATAACTGATAATAGCCCAACCCAACCAAAAAAAAAAACTTTAGACGAACGAGGCATCATTCGGACAATTTCAATTCAATTTCAAACAGTGGTTCAGCCACGCGGCAACTTTTGCTGTTGCACGGATGGGCCGGCTCGAACCGGGGTGGTACCACGACCTCACAGAAAACCAGCGTGAAGTAGAGGTTTACTTCTGCGTTTCGCTTGGTGAGTGCAGGTGGCCGGAGACCCTTTTTACTGGAAATGAGGCATTCCATCTTAGTCCTCACGGGTGACAACGCATCTACATTTTGATTTGTAATAGAGGATAGATGTAGATGTCTATGGGCCGCAGCAACCACTTACCATCAGGTGGACTGTGTGCTCGTTTGTCACCCTTATCATATAAAAAAAAATCATTCGGACGTGATATAGCACATATTCCAATGCTTAGGTTCCATATTCGTTTATAAGTAAAACTTATAAGCCCTCAATAAACTAATATCCCGACAAGTTTTGCTTTTTATAAGCCTCTAAGTCTAAGGTCGTAATACATTTCCCTTAAAGAAATTGTATAACTAAATTATAAAAGCATATTGAAATCATAAAATAAGGTTTAGTTTCTAATTCACTACGCAACTTGACAAAAAGATCGTAACAGAATAAATTTTGATAAAAGGGGCAAGGGTTAAATAAACTTTAAAAAAGTTGAGCGGGTTTTAAGATCAGAAACAAATAAGTACTTGTACAGTGCACGTGTTAAATAACATTTTATAGTCTATAAAATGAAGACATTTATTGAAGCACTGATTCTATTTATAGCTTCTGTTAGAATAGTTGATTCGAAAATCACTCTAGATATAAAAGTTGGAACAAACGTTAATGATGTTACAATAACACATTCTGGATTCGAAGTCGACATTGTCGGTCATCGAGAAATTGAATTATTTAATATTGGAAACGCTAACATAAGGAAGGCTGTAAAAAGGCACTACCATTGGTCACCCAGCAACGTTTACTTAAAGAGTCCAACACCCTGGGGAGATTTGTTCCAAAAATATAACTGGGAACAGGTATCGCGAGTTCTGACAGTCAAATCAGCAAGACTAAAGACAATAACGAAGAAACCTGTGATAGTGTTGTCTCACGACTTCGATAACGTTTCAAATAAGACGATAAAAGTAAACACGGGGATAAGTCAAACAGTGGAAAATACGATTTCGACGAGTTGGACCAAAAGCAAAGAGACGACGGTTTCTCAAGAGATAGAATATGACGTTAACGTGATGTTTGCGAAGATGACAGGCACGACTGGTTTCTCCTATACAAATAGTTGGGGAGAAACTGAAGAGCATTCTGAAACTATCACTATTGGCACCACTAGTGGTGTTGAAACGGAACTGCAGCCTGGGCAAGCGGTGACGGCGGTACTGTCAGCAAACAAGGGTGCTTTAGAGATAGAAGTCGTATACTTGGCAACATTGAGAGGGAACGTAGCTGTGAACTTTAAAATTCCCTATAAGGATCACCATTTCTGGGGTCCATCAATAGATAGTGTGATGAAGAGTGGAGGGTTAGAAAATGAAGTGATTATTAAAGAAACAATCAAGTTAGGTTTCTACACGGATGCGTCTTTAAAGGTATATGATAAGATATCTGGACTGCCATTGTAACATCATTAACTATGGTGTCTGGAAATCGTTGTAATGATTCCAACATTTGAAATACTTTTTAACATATCTCCGTTTTGAAATCCATAGAGACCGATCCTATTATTTTTAAAAATATATCTCTGTGTGTATCTGTGCTTGTGTGCATAAACAAAAAGACAAGAAATAATTATATCGTCCCCTAGTCCATTTTAATCGGTGTTTAAATTTATAATGAATGACTGCTTAAGTTTTTCTGAAAACGATCCTGTAGTTTATTAATGAGAAATCGAACGTTCAATACACAATTTATGATTTATTTAAAAACAAATATACAATGTTAAAAACTATAATAATAAAAAAAAAACTAAAACTAGTAACTTAATTATCACACAGCCCTACTCCCCGCGGTATCGTGCCAAGAACGCTGGCTGTGTATTCTCGCTGAATGGCTATGCTTAGCCTTTGAGCGAGAAAAGAACCAGCCCTCTTATCACCAGCAGCAACGACCAGCCGCGGATGGAGTTCCTTTAGGAACCTCACCGCACGTGAACCCCACGGACCGATAGTCTCTACAGCAAATGGCACAAATATGTAGTCATCTCTCAGATACTCATATTTTCGCTACTTAGTCAGTTCAACTGCCTCTGATGCTGCCCCGGCTCTAAACGAGATACCCGTGAGATGAGAGGCCGCCAGAGTGTCTAGGCAAGTAGCATCCCACACGTTCAATTAATTATCAAACTCTGCTAGAATAGTTGATACAAAAATTTGTCTATAAATATTGGAATAAACTCTAATACTCGTAAGGTTAACATAACACATTCTAGTTTCAAAATTAGCATTATCGGTCATCGCAAAATTAAATTATATAATATTGCAAACGCTAACATAAGGAAGGTTGTAAAAAGACATTACCATTTGTCACTCGGCAACATTTTCTTAAAAAGTCCGACAGCCTGAGGAAATTTGTTCCAAAACTAGAACTGGGAGCAGGTATCACAAATTTAGACAGTCATAATCAAAACAAGGTAGTTAATGATGGAGTCTGATCAAATCGAACAGACACCCATTTTTATTCAAGATTTTTATGTCGACTTAAAACTAATTATGGGTGTAATATTATAAATCGCTTTTTTGGGTGATTTCCACTGGTAAACATTTTTTTAACAGAATAAGGGTGACAAACAAGCACACAATCCACCTGATGGTAAGTGGATGCTGTTTCATATAGACATCTACATTTATCCTCGATTAAGAATCAAAATGCAGTTGCGTTGTCACCCCTGAGGACTAAGATGGAGTGCCTCTTTTCCAGTAACAATATTACTCTACCACGTAAAAAATGCTTATATACGTTCCACAGCTGGGCACAGGCCTTCTCTCATTCCTGAGAGAGCTCCAGTGCAACAAAATGACTGATCTTTCAAATATATTTTTTAATTAATGAGATTCGCAGGATCAAAATAAAACATTATTAGGGATCATAATCTTTTTTTTCCACCACCGCGTACTTAACCGTTGTATACATTGCATATTTGATGGGTGAAATGTACAGCGAGTCCTTAGATCTATCCTACCTATCACAGCTCTCTAAGAACCACTAAGCTTTGTAATAATTTCTGAAACTGAATCCGGGATCCGAATACTAAGAGAGAGTAGACTACACTGGTCATGAACGTATCCAATTTTATTCACTTTCTCCGGGGTGGGCCTAGGGGGCACAGAAGACTGTTAAAACTCTACTAGTCAGCATTGGACTTATTTCTCGTGTAGAGTTATAGATACCAAATCAAGGATAAAGGGACACTTGATTTGCCCAGGAAGTTGTGCTGTCGGTACCTCTTCCTACCTTCCTAGGTAAGCACGTGATTCTAGACACGAATGCTTTAGATATAAGACTAATGATACTCGTATAACATTAAACAGCGATGGTGGATGGTACCCGTGGAAGGAAGGTCGCTCAGTGAGCTATGACGAGGGCTATGCTCGGACTTTCTCTGTGCGAGCTTGCAAGATATTTAAGAATATAGGCTCATTGAAGTTGTATATGTCTATAAAGAACACCTCGAGCGCATACAAAAAATATTTCTAAGACACATCTCGTACCGGTGTCGTCGGTCGCACGAATCATATACTTGAGCCTGTCACGAAAATAACCTATTAACTTTGGAAGAAAGACGGGATATACACTAGATGTCTGCTTCCTATTTGATATTGTCCGGGACAGAGTAGACTGTTCAGAACTGTTGCATAAAGTAGCTTTCTGCGCTCCTAGGCGTCGAACACGTCACACACCGCTATTCAATGCGCCTCAACGTCGCACTAACTACGGTTCCAATACTGTCATGATTAGGTTAACCCAAACATATAATACAAAGTTTAGCCAGGTTGACTTATTTCGCTCAAGCAAGTTAACTTTCAAAAAGAAGGTGACAGACATCATCACAAACTCTCACAAATTTTAAGTGCTATAAACAAAAGTTGTACTTTAACCTTTACTTTTCTTCTTTGTCTTTGCCTTCTGTCATTATCTCTGTCTACGTCTATAATGGGTGGTACTTATATATTACTTTCACAAACATGTATATTGTATTTCTTTACCTGATTTGTTTTATGTGGTGTACAGTTTAGTTTAGTATCTACTTAACTATCTATAATATTGATAGGTTTAAGCGGATGGCATCCTTGAATTCCTTAGTATATTTATAGAGTTAATTTTAGCACTAACAAAGTTTGATTGTTACAGTGCCATTTGTTAATTTAAGGGAAACCTGTTATTGGCAATACTACATTACACATAGTTATAAGATATATTATTAGTAAAGCTGTTGGTTTTCTTAATAAAATAAAATAAAAAATACATAAAATAAACATAGAAATGAACATATTCACATTAGAACCAGAGTAACTGACATAGCTCAATACATCAGAAAGCTGAAGTTGCAATGGGCCGGCCATATATTTCGAAAAACTGACAACCGATGATGAAGAAAGGTTCTCGAGTGGCAGGCTCGATCCGCTAAGCAAATTGTAGGGCGGCCTCTTAATAGAAGTGGCGATGACCTGGTGAGACATGCAGAAAGTCGATGGATGCAGGTTGGTCAGGACCGTGCATTGTGGCATTGCTTGGGGAAGACAAATATTCACCATAGGACCTGAAATTGGCTGTAATGATGACGACATCAATTTCCCCATTCGAAACTTTAACATCATCATTATAAATGAGGAAATGATGCTATAGTAATATAATTTGATCTTTAGAACGTATGTTTATTTTAATGATAACTCGGTCTAGGTTACAATTCTGATAACACAGTTATCTTAATATTTATTATTTATTTATACATACTATGATCACTGCAGTCTACCAGAAATGAATAAAGAGTGTAACAATTACTAATAAATTTATTTTTATTGCAACAGTATTTCTGAACGAAAATGTTTCGTGTGTCCATTGTGGTACTGGTTTATCAGTTTGTATTGTGTTATACTAAAATACAAATCTTTGTGAACACGGCCTCGAACAAGGACGATGTGTTTATACACTACTATGGCATAGATAAAAAAATAATAACCAATATGGAAGTGAAACTGTTTAATATTACAGATGATAACTTAAAGAGAGGTTTGAGAATAGAACTTGGTAAGGTACCCGATAATATATTTATGAAAGATCCCACGCCCTACAATAATTTATATGAAAAATACAAATGGAAGCAAGTCGAAAGAAGTTTACAAGTAAAAAATGCAGAAGTAGTTGAAGCAATAAATGTGAATACTATCATAAAAACACATGAACATATAAATAATACAACTGACACAATTCAATCAAAAGTTTCTATATTTGAAACAATAGAAAACACAATATCTTCATTTTGGTCCGAAGAAGGTTTGCCCGAAGATGAAATTTTCTTTGACATCGATTATAATTTTAACGGACGAGCAGTATCGTACCATAATCGATGGAGAAAGGATAATTTACAAAACATATCACAACCATTTGGCGTTTCAAAGGATGGTTTCATAAATATTCAGTCAGGACAACGAGTAACAACGAGATTAAAGGGAACGAAAACCATTCTGTTGATCAAAATTCATTACGTAGCTAGTTTAGTTGGTAACTTGGTTGTAAATTATGCTCATGTTTACGGTAAATATCATTTTTGGGCCCCAAACGTTAACGATATAATGAAAGCAGCCGGCATCATTAATGAAATAATTACAACTGAACTGATAGAAGTGCGGTGCTACACAGATCCAGTTCTTGAGATATACGATAGTTCAACAGAAAAATCTATGTGTATAGTCACACCTCCGACTCCATTTCATGTAAGACCTAAAGCGAGATATTCTAAAAAAGTAAAAAAAGGCTCACCCAAACTAATCAAGAGAAAACTATATTCACAAGTTATTAAAAATAATTCTTAATACAGTGAAACGCACATAATTTTTTCCATCCCTTCATTACAGCGTATAAAAGTTCACTACTGAACCTATGCCTCCCTCATAGAAAGGATTTCGTCATAGTTACCACGCTTGGCAAGCGTATTGGCAACAGCAGTACCATTTGCAACTTTGATTATTTTTTAATCCACAACTGAGTATGAGATTTTAAAGAAATATCCAGCTTAGCTTAGCTTAGGCCTTAAGGAACCTGTGATGACCGTTAGTCGATACGTCTATCTTTGTCCTCTGACAATATAAAAAAGATAATTTAAAATTAAAAATTTTGTACAGCCGACTTCAATATAAGCGACTTCAATACAGGTTATTTAAGAATAACTCAATAACCATTGGTCTGACCTTGATCAAATTCATATGGGACTACACGAGAACTATCAGCTTTCATATAAAAAAGAATCATCGAAATCTGTTTGCTCAGTACAAAGTTATGAGGTAACACACATAAAAAAAAGCAAAAAAAAAAAACATACACTCGAATTGAGTACCGTCCCCTTTTTGGAAGTCGGCAGAAAATAATGAATAAAAACTAAGCTGTAACTGTTAAACATTTACTTAGATATTCTAATATACAATGTTTATTACCATACTAGCGACCCGCCCCGACTTCGCACGGGTGATTTCTGGATCTCAACAACAGCGCCATCTACCGGGTCAAATTGTAAATAGTTGAGATCATCCAGGGATCCACTCGAATACACACAAAAAATTTCATCAAAATCGGTCCAGTCATTTTCGGAATAACGGATAACAATTGATTTTAAAATATAGAGATTAAAAAATGCGCGAGTGTCGTGGAACACTCGGTTGGAACGAAGTTCCTTGCGTAGTATTATTGATAAACGTAGGTATTATATTATTGATTAACAAATACAAATAAATGAATTACTAGCGTCTATTAAAATGAAGCGTCATTTGAAATAAAATTATATTTCTTTCATGGCAAGATGGCAAGATAAGAAAAAGTGCGACGGAGATGGATATTCTTCCATCTCAATTCCTTATTTCGCCGCCAAGGCCGTCTACACTATGACGCAAGAGGTAGTGACGAAAAAATCTTACACTTTTTGTCGCCTAGCTTCCATCCGCCAAACCCGTACCGTCCGATGAAGAACTTCGTTCCAAAAAATCGAAAAATAAAAAATTGTAATACCGTCCTACTTCCTGCGGTATAGTATTAGTAATAGGTATATAGTTAGAAAAAAATCATAAAACTCTTAAATCACTTCTACTCAGTCAATTGAGATCAACGATTAGCAAGCCTGACTGCAACCCATGCTACGCCACTGAAAGATGTACACAACATTCATAATAAGGCAATTAATTAAAGAAGAAAACATATTCGAAAAAAAATCTCTTCATAGATTCTTCTGTCTTAATTCATTCATGAACGAGGGCTAGAAATCCACGATTTTTTCTGCCACCAGGGCGTCGCCACTTTAGAATAAGGTTGAAATAATGATTTATCTGGGGGCACGGCAGTGCCCCCGCCAAGTCGAGCAAAAAAGCGGCACGGCCGTACCATCCTTTTCTCGAAGCAGTTCAGGCTATTTCTGAGACCCTATAATTTCGTTATGGATAAAACTAGAAGCCTGAATTTTTACTAACCAAGTAGGCATTGTATAGACTCGGTATATTTCAAATTTCATTAAATTTAAACCAGTAGTTTAAGAATTACAACTAGTCAAAATTTCTTAATTTTGTTACTCACTGACTGACCGATCATCAAAACTCTGAGGCACTTCTAGCAGACATAGAAACTTTAAATTTGGAATACTACTATTGTTTAATATATAAATCAAGGAAAAATTAAAATATTTTACAATTTCGGTCCAGTTTTCGAGATACACCAACTGCATAAATAACTTTGTAATCCCATATAAACATATAGTATTACAAAGTTATATTTGCAGTGGATGAATCAGTGTACCTATATATGTATAATGGAATAGTAGGTGTAAATAGCTACCTAGACATAACTATCTACAAAAAGAAATGAGATGCCATCAAAAACATAACTTGTAAAAAAGCCAAGTCTCGCAACTCAGTTCTTCTACCGTAAAAAGTTGTGAGATCCATGTAATACCAAGTCGGTTAATTTATTCAGTCCATAGATTGATACATAGATTAACTTGGCAATTGCACTAAACAATCGAATTTAATATAATATGTATTACTTGTGAGATATATTGTGTTTTCATGCGATTGCCAAGTCAATCTATGTATCAATCTATGGACTGAATAAATTAACCGACTTGGTATTACATGGATCTCACAACTTTTTACGGTAGAAGAACTGAGTTGCGAGACTTGGCTTTTTTTACAAGTTATGTTTTTGATGGCATTATATTTACGCGAAGACTACACATTAAATGAAACTATTTTCTTTTACGGATTTTATCGCGTTTAATTTAACTTTTTGTTTGACCACCACCACCCCTCGTGACCAAAAGTTTAATTGAACTTTTGGTCACGGAGGGGGGGGGGGGGGCATGGGTGCTGTAAAGTACCCGAAAAGTCGGGAATTCAAAAGTTAAATTAAACGCGATAAAATCCGTAAAAATTAGTTTCATTTAAGGTTGAAATATTTGACAGATTTCATAGCGGGACTTGTTAATTTGTTAGAAAAATGTAGAAATTAATGTTTCTTTCTGAAATATTGAAATAGATAAAACAAAGTACGGATATTCCTAACAGTTGAAGATTTAATAAAAAGTTAATGATGCGTAAAAATTTAAGGACTAGAAACCGAAATACTTTTATTTAAATCGCAGCTATCCAACTAGCGACATCTGGTGAGCGTATGATTATTGGCCCCTATGGATCGATCCCTTGATATAATACCTCTCACATAGATTAATGATAAGTCATCGCGCGATGACTTATCATTAATCTATGACCTCTCATGTGAACCTTTTTTTCTCAAATTTACAAAAAAATATCTAGAATCTAGATAATATTATATAATTTCTTGTATAGTTTTTTTTTATTATATTTTGAACATATTTTAGGAATCTGACTGTATTCGTAAAGTAAAAGATTTCTGGCGTATT
Organism: Parnassius glacialis; assembly: GCA_033319125.1. Taxonomy (NCBI): domain Eukaryota; kingdom Metazoa; phylum Arthropoda; class Insecta; order Lepidoptera; family Papilionidae; genus Parnassius; species Parnassius glacialis. Next base: position 5,928,553 of record JAVANC010000029.1, on the reverse strand, counting down.
TATCAGCATCTTAAATTTATTTTATTTATGTACTAGCTTCGTACGCCTAGTTTTTAGTAATTTATTATTATACTTCCATACATTTGAATAGGATTTTGTTCACAATTTCATGGGTTTTAGGTTTTTGGCGTGGAACCCAAATTTTTTTCCAAAATAAAGGTAGCCTAAGTTACTCCTTATAACATCAGCTATCTGCCAGTGCAATTCCCGTCAAAATCAGTCCAACCGATTCGGAGATTAGCCGGAACGAACAGACAGAAAATCAGACAAAAAATTTAAAAATTGTGTTTTTGTATAAATGCCGTGTATACTTTCATACACGTAAAACGCTGTTATTTTGAAATTACAAACAAACACTTAAATTTAATGTATTTGTATAGATTAGTTGTGGCAAACGTTGTTCCGCCCTTTACGGTAAATGGCGCGATGAGTTTCACTCAGTATTAACTTTGGATTTTTAACACTGTAAATATCAAATTAATGTATTGATTACTCGACCACAGCACTACCTATCGGATCTAGATCAAGTTGTTTTCATGTTTGTGTAACGACCCCCCCCCCCCCCCCCTTTCTCATCTCTTCACTCTTTCTATATATATTTATACCTTTATTTCCTTAGAATCTATTTCTATAAGTTATACAAGTATATCTAACTTACGTGACCAGTATATTAATCATACATTGATCTTTCTAAAGGTTCAAATATAGGCCGTATAATAAATTTATGGCGTGATCGTCTTAGTTAGGACCCTTATTTACGTTGTGTTTGTATAGTAACTTAGTTCTTTTAGGTGTATCTTGGAAGAATGAATATTTGCGAGAGCAATCGAAAGCTGTTGGTAGTGTCTTATAAGCTAAAGAACCCCGTTCACGAAGACAGAGCTCAAATAAAAGTTAAGAACAATAAATTGTCCTTATTCCACTTGTATCAGGTTCACAACAGTCAATTCCTTATTAATGAATCCCTTCCCGCTTGGAAAAGGCTCACAATATTTATATCAAATACCAGATACAAGGGCTTCGCTCTTCCACATTAAAAAAAAATGTGGAGGAGGTACACGGCTCCGCACACGCCGCGCACGGTGAGCGCCAACCATTTTAATGCGCTCCCCCCGAAGGGTACGCAAATTTGGGAACTGGACCGTAGTCCACAGCAAAATAACTAGCGAACCAGTAAAAGAGGACTTGGCCCCTTGATAGTGCGTAAGCACAAACATCGACCGAAGTCGCGTATGTCAGTGCGTGTAAACGCCATACAGGATACGATCAAATCCAGCCACAGTGAATGTACGTCACACGGGTTAGGCAACAATAGGCACACTGGCCATAAAAAGCCGTCCGTGAGCGCCACCACCTGCCAGACCGCCGTTCCTGCAGACGTGATGTAAGTGTAAGGCATCACCACCAATTGCATGGTCAGCACGGCCAATTGACCGCAGAGCGTGTCATGAGTCTACCGCTCACCTCAAGGGAATGGGGTCCCACGTTGCGCGGCTTTCGGCCGCAGCCTTGAGAGCCTCCTCAGATTCTCCCTCCAGCTACCACCCGCATGAGGTCGACACATATGCTCCACCAACCAATACAATGGCAGATATAGCCAATAGGCAGTTATAAGATATTAGTAATAATTCGCCATCAGAAAGGGTTTGTGTCACTGACTTTGAGTATATGCATTTTTCGATCATGTTTGTCTCACCCACCAACAAGTTGCCTTCAATCTTTCAAAGGTGGGAACTTTATAGAGATATATTAATATGTTGTTATATAAAACATCATGGAGGGCAGACAGTCTGCAGCCCCGCTATGAAGGGACCCGACTTGGGCAAAGCTACTTGGGTTGTGAATCAAACCAAGATGCAGAGAGCGCCATTGAGAAGAGCGACCCGCCAAACAACCATCGCAGAGACGCAATGCTGCAGAATGCAACAAGCATCAATACGACTACCGTCGGGCTTACACCATCCCAAGGTCCCCCATACAGTCCCAGTAGACATCACCACCCGCATACCTCCATCGACCAGAACCACAAGATGCGTCGAATCAGGTGCAGCACACCCGCAGATCCATCACAAGATGCAATACTGCAAGTAGCAATAAGCATCAATGCAACTATCATACGGATGGCGCCCCCTCACAACACACCCACATGATCCCTATCGACTTTGGTAACAAAATTGATAATGTTGTTAACTAAAAATACCACCAACGTATCATAGTAGCACGGTACTAAGACGTCAGTAGCCAAAACTCCACGTATCATAGCGCTATTGCACTAAGACATGAAGTTGAGTATGCTTGCTGCACTTAAAAGTACTACCAAACACACTCACCCTAATCCGAAAGATAGCCGACGTATCATAACGCTATGCGTTAAGACGCCGCCCACAAGCGGTAGGGTTGTGCGATGTCCACGGGCAAGTCGTATTGCTACAACAAACCCGCTTACCACCGGCACTAAGATGATATGTCAAGGACACATCGGTTAGCGAGTCCAAGTTTACCTCGGTCTCGGATGCTGTGAAACAATCTACACGCCACTATAATAATCCTTTTCAAGTCCCAATTCTTTCAATATAATGCTTTTACATATTTGAGACCTTCAACATATTTGCTTTATTTCATAGACCATACTATTGTATGTCTTATTCATATGGGACTTCAAGTCATAACTCTGCTATCATAATGCTTATGCATCATAAAGACCTTCTATATTAATGCTTTGGTTCGTTAGACCTTACTATCATAAGTCCCTAATATAGGACTATATAGTACCAGCAGTCGGTCAGCCGACCACCCCATATATATGTATAACCTTGGGTATGTGTCTCCGGCAACGCCCCTTATTATGGAGACCATTACAAGAACACTTTCATCAACTTAGAAATTTTCCGACTAATACAAGAACACCTTCTTCAACTTAGAAAATTTTTATCCATTTTGTCTATTATATTACAAATGTTATTTATCTTTATTATTGTAATATAATCGACTTGTATTTATATAATTTAATATATTTTGAATATCTTAAACAAGATTTTAATAAATTTAGAGATTTTTTAGAGACAATTTATGCGTTAACTATACTATAATATTCAATATTCCCAATGAACATATTTGAACTTTATATTTAATTTTAAACATTTTAATTGTTTAAAATATAATTTCTAAGACATTTTTAAATGCCTTTACATTGAATTTAATTTTTATTTATTAATAATAATTATGAGGCGTCACATTTGGTACTTAAACAACTATAAACAACATACATTATATGAATAAGAGTCATTTTGGTCCATAACAGTCGCAGTATATCATGAACATAGGCCTGCTCTTAGATTGCTTACTCAGAAGAGCTAAATCCCAGAGCCGTAAAGCCAGTTATTAAGAAGAAGAATTATCGCACGGTACGAATTTGACGGATGTGGGCTAGGCGAGAAAAAGTGAAGATTTTTCCGTCACGACTCCCTTCCGAGCGTGATGGAATAAAATCGCACTTTTTCTTATCTTGCCATGAAAGAAATATTATTTTACTAGCTGACCAGCCAGATGTTATTCTGCCCTGTCCGACCGACCATTTGCTTTCCCAAAAAAACTCCTGAAATTAGCAATAAAAAAATTGAGGGTCACTTATCGGGATAAAAACTATCCTATCTCTCAAGTTGGACCAAACTGCACACAGTCTGCAAAATTTTTTTGAAATCAGTTCTATTTGTTGAATACTTACAGCAACACGTGGTGGTTATACTACTAAATTGTAGCTTATATTAAACGTTTGCATTTTTAACATAGCGCCATCTATTAAATATTTACTCAATCCAGTCAACAGATAACGTCATCTGACAGAATCGTTTGGAGCTAACAGATAATTGTGACTGTCAAATAATAGACAAATAATTTTCAATAAAATAATATTGTATTGCGACTATAAATTGAGATGTAAGCTATCCTATCTTTTAAGTTGGACCAAACTACACATTGACCAAAAATTTCATTGAAATCAGTTCAGTAGTTTAGGAGTCCATCGCGGACAAACAACGTGACACGTACTTTTTATATATAAAGATTTTAAATGACGCTTCATTTTGATAGACGCTAGTAATTCATTTAATTGTTTTTTTTTATTCAATATACTTTACATGTGTAATTCTTATTGAAAGTCATTTTTTACTTTACCACTGGTTCGAAAAAAACCCTCTGTCCTGGGAAGAACCAGCAAGAAACCCAGCGGGACTTTTTTTTAAATAAATTTTACAATATAAATGATTACGAACTATTTACAAAATTTATTTTAGAAACTGCTTGGAAGCGACCACCTCATTCCCAGGGGTTATTATCAACCATGTATTCATTTATACTATAATAACCTTTTTTTATACAGTTTCAGCTTAATAAAACATTTAAACTTGGTAATAGAGAGAACCTGTACATTTTCCGGGACCTTGTTGTAATAGCGTATACATTGCCCCAAGAATGAATTACTGACTCTGTGGAGTCGAGAAACTAGCATCACTAACTTGTTTTTTTTTTGTAGTTTATGGCCTGGTATCTAGACCTTTAGACCAAGTCTTGAGTATTATTATTCGGTTTATTATAATTTCCCCAAGCCTTGTATTTATGTATTATTATCCTTCATAGTTCACTGCTTCACAATATGTTGATGCGTCACATTGTGCAGCCCTTGGGAGATTTTGACGACAACTTGAGCCAGCAGGCAGCTGACAGCTGGCGATGGTATCTAAAGGCGCCTATGCAAACAGCTTATCTTGAAAATCCATCACCGTCAGAGCACTTGTTTCACCGTTTCCACTAATAGTTCACATGCGTAGACAGTAAATACATAAAATCGCACCACTTTTACATATCAAAATCCACTTCAAACTATTATTTAAACTATAATACAGGAGCAGCAAACCGCCGCCGATCAAGTTCCCGCCAAAACTCTCTCACTAGCTTGTGTTTGTTCCTAGTGTTTACAGAATGTTTATCACTTTTTTTACTAAAACTATCTTTGTTTTTGTGAACATACATTAAATTATCGTAAATATACTGAGAGGCCAAAGTTAATATATTAATTTACTTAAATTTATCTCTAAGAGACTCTCTCGGTTTTAGATTGTAAATAGCTCTAATGGCCCTCTTCTGTAAAACAAAAATAGTTTCTGAATCAGCCGCTTTTCCCCATAGCAAAATCCCATAAGACATTATGCTATGGAAATAACTAAAATACTCGTAAACTAATCTAGCTGTCCCGACACTAGTGAGACCTCTAATCTTTTTTACAGCATAGGCTGCAGAACTTAGTCTGCTTGCTAATTTGGATATATGGGGGCCCCACTGAAGCTTTGCGTCAAGAGTGATGCCAAGAAAAACAGTGGATACAACAGGGCTCAATTCCTCCCCATTTAAAAACACATTGGTATTCAGATTTTTAACATTCGTTGTTGTAAATTTAACACAATTAGTTTTATTTCCGTTTAAATGTAAATTATTAACGTTAAACCAATGCACTAATTTTGATATAGCATTATTCACTTCGTCACGTTTAAATGATTGACGTTTAAGTTTAAAAATCAAGTATTATCAGCAAATAATACTATATCATAACTATCCCCTACAAGGTGAGGTAAGTCATTATTATACACCAGAAACAGGAATGGGCCGAGAATCGAGCCCTGAGGAACACCCATTAGTACAGGTCAATAATCAATAATATAATAATAATAATAATATACATACTATAGGGACGTTATTTCCTGTGATAAAGGACTTACCCCTCTATCCTTAGCCAACGAGCAATGGCAAGACCCGGCAGTACAGGGCATTTCCGACCGAGAGACCGTATGGAAGGAGAAGGAGCTCCACGGGAGGTTCTACAAGGCTCTACATGAGCCTTTCGTAGACACAGTCGCCTCCCTCCACTGGCTACGCTTCGGTGACCTCTTTGGGGAAACCGAGGGTTTTGTCTGTGCGAAACAGGATCAGGTTATTAAGACCAACAATTATCGGAGATACATCCTAAAGGATGGCGCCGTTGACGTCTGTCGAGCATGTCGCCATCCCGGTGAGTCACTTAGGCATGTCATCTCCTGTTGTTCGGCGCTTTCTAACTCTGAGTATTTGCACAGGCACAACTTAGTAGCCAGGATTCTACACCAGGAGCTCGCTCTGAAATGCGGTCTCGTGGATCGGAAACTGCCGTATTATAAGTACTTGCCGGAAGCCGTGCTCGAAAATGACCGCGCCAGGCTCTACTGGGACCGGACCATCATCACAGACAGGCCAATTCTTGCGAATAAGCCTGATATTGTGCTGATGGACCGGGCACAGTCAAGGATATTTTTGGTCGACATTAGCATTCCTTATGACGAGAACCTTGTGAAAGCCGAAACAGATAAGCTGACTAAATATCTGGACCTGGCTCACGAGGTGACCGACATGTGGGGTGGATTGCCGGCCGAAATTATACCTGTAGTCGTCTCTGCGAATGGGTTAATTCCAGTCAGCCTCTCGGGTCATCTAAGGCGACTGGGACTCCGTGACGGACCGCTCCAAGCTCAAATGCAGAAGGCGGTGCTCCTCGATACCGCCCGCATCGTCCGCAGATTTCTTTCCCTTTCCCCCTAACCCTCGGCCGTCTGGTCTCCTCTGCCGAGGGCTTCCATCTGGTTGGGTTTTTATATATTTATGTATTTTTATGTATTTATTTTATTTTATTGATATTTATGTACGTTTACCATGTTTATTTACAATTATATATTTATATTGCCTAACCAGATGAGAAAACTTTATAGATACCCCAAAATAATAATATAATATATAGTATAATTTAATAATCAATAATATAATAATAATAATAATATAAGTTTGTACCAGCCGGATATTACGCAAAAGCTGACGGAGCGCATAGACGACCTGAAGCAGAGAATCGCTGCTTGGGGAAAGCGGATTCGGCGATATACCGAGAGGTCGAGACGGTTCAACCAGAATCGTCTCTTCCAGAGTGATCAAAAGAGGCTCTATAAATCATTGGAGCAACCAATGGTACGTGGAACGGGTCCAGCACCGAATCAGGCCAACACAATCGCATTCTGGCGCGGCCTGTGGTCAGAGCCCGTAAACCACAGCGAGGGCCCTTGGATGGAAGTTGTGGCGAGTCAGTGTGCGAATGTTATGCCCATGGACCCCGTCATCATAACGCCGGATGACGTAGCTGAGGCGGTCCGTAGGGTCCCGAACTGGAAAAGTCCGGGGCTCGACGGGCTGCATCACTACTGGCTGAAGGGGTTCGTGGTGTGTCACGCTGTGCTCGCCCGACAATTTCAGGAGGCTCTCGACCAAAAGTCGCTCCCGAGCCTCTTCACTACTGGGATCACTCATTTGGTTCCTAAAGACCGGGATACCACAGACCCGAGCAAATACCGCCCCATCACGTGTCTACCCACGATATATAAGACACTAACATCCATTTTGAGCGCGAGAATTACTCGTCACCTGAACTCAAATCAGGTGATGTCGCGCGCTCAAAATGTATGCCGGGGCGGTGGTCGTGGAACCAAGGAACCACTCCTTATTGACGCGGTCATTGGCAAGGTGGTTAAACGCAACCGTCGGAACCTCTCCGCCGCCTGGATAGACTACAAAAAGGCATTCGACTCGGTGCCTCATACATGGCTGAAGAGGGTCCTCAAGCTGTACAAGGTTGACTGTACAGTTAGAGACTTCCTCGGGCAGTGTATGGGGCAGTGGAGTACGATCCTTTGTCATCTAGGCGAGCGGATGACGGCTGCGGAGGACCACATAAGGATAAGAAGGGGTATCTTCCAGGGCGATTGTCTGAGTCCAATCTGGTTCTGCCTCTCTCTGAACCCTCTCAGTACCTTACTGGAGGGTTCCGGGAGGGGATTTCAGCTTCGGAAAGGAGTTACAAAAGTGACCCACCTTTTCTATATGGATGATCTCAAATTATTCGCCTCCAAACGCTCCCATCTTATGGAATTGCTAAACATCACTTGTGATTTTAGCAATTCCATTAGAATGGAGCTGGGGACGGATAAGTGTGCGGTCCTCCATGTCGAAAGGGGTAGGGTTGCTAACTCTGAGGCCATAGACTTATCTATGCCCATCAACATAAAGACCCTATCCGAGGCTGAAACATACCGATACCTGGGTATGTCACAGAACATAGGTATCGATGAGGCGGACATGAAATAGTTAGCGATGTGTTTTATGCACGCTTGACAAAAGTGATCAACAGTCTTTTATCGGGTGTGAATAAGACACACGCATATAACGGTTGGGTCATACCTGTCCTCATATATACCTTCGGCATACTCAGGTGGTCTCAGACCGAACTGAACGCTCTGGATAGAAAAGTCCGCACTGTTATGACGTCTCACAGGATGCATCACCCGAGATCGTCAGTAATGAGGCTGTACTTGCCGCGGAAACATGGTGGGCGCGGCTTTTTGAGCGCTCTCACATGCATAATCGTGAAGTGTGCAGCCTCCGTAATTACTTTCTGGTGAGATCGGGTGATCCATTCTATAGGGACGTCATTTCGTGTGATAAAGGGCTCACTCCTCTATCGATGCGGCTCTACGAGTTACAGAGCAACCGGCACATGTAGATGCCGCCGTAGATCTCCTTGTGGTTGACTCAGGCGACGATGGAATAGTCGCCCAGGAACAAGAGCAAATGAGGAGCATATTGGAAGAGGCGGTTAGGGAAACGCGCAGTACGCCTCTCGAGAATCGACCGCGACTTCCCCGTATACCCCTAAGCAAGCGGAATCGGACTGTCGTGAGGGCTTTCAACCCAATGCTGGTGACCTATTTGGAAGCCAGCCGGGACCTTTGCGAGACGGACTCAATTCTTTTTGGCGCCGCACTGGCAGTTTGCCGTATTATTGGCGCCAAACTTCCCACGGCTGGACGCGCTACTAGACAAAGTAGCGCCATCCCAGCCTGGAGAAGAAGGATTGAGGACCGTATCGCAAAGGCAAGGGCCCTCATCGGCAGGCTGATAAGCTTCAGGTCGGGCAATAATAGGCCGAGAATTGTGCGCACCGTCAGGATGGCGTTATAAGCCCAGCCCAGCCCAGCCGGATATAACGCAAAAACTGACGGAGCGCATAGACGACCTGAAGCAGAGAATCGCTGCTTGGGGGAAGCGGATTCGGCGATATACCGAGAGGTCGAGACGGTTCAACCAGAATCGTCTCTTCCAGAGTGATCAGAAGAGGCTCTATGAATCATTGGAGCAACCAATGGTACGTGGAACGGGTCCAGCACCGAATCAGGCCGACACAATCGCATTCTGGCGTGGCCTGTGGTCAGAGCCCGTAAACCACAGCGAGGGCCCTTGGACGGAAGTTGTGGCGAGTCAGTGTGCGAATGTTATGCCCATGGACCCCGTCATCATAACGCCGGATGACGTAGCTGAGGCGGTCCGTAGGGCCCCGAACTGGAAAAGTCCGGGGCTCGACGGGCTGCATCACTACTGGCTGAAGGGGTTCGTGGTGTGTCACGCTGTGCTCGCTCGACAGTTTCAAGAGGCTCTCGACCAAAATTCGCTCCCGAGCCTCTTCACTACTGGGATCACTCATTTGGTTCCTAAAGACCGGGATTCCACAGACCCGAGCAAATACCGCCCCATAACGTGTCCACCTACCGTATACAAGACACTAACATCCATTTTGAGCGCGAGAATCACTCGTCACCTGAACTCAAATCAGGTGATGTCGCGCGCTCAAAATGGATGTCGGGGCGGTGGTCGTGAAACCAAGGAACCACTCCTCATTGACGCGGTCATTGGTAAGGTGGTTAAACGCAACCGTCGGAACCTCTCCGCCGCCTGGATAGACTATAAAAAGGCATTCGACTCGGTGCCTCATACATGGCTTAAGAGGGTCCTCGAGCTGTATAAGGTCAACTGTACAATTCGAGACTTCCTCGGGCAGTGTATGGGGCAATGGAGTACGATCCTTTGTCATCTAGGCGAGCGGATGATGGCTGCGGAGAACCACATAAGGATAAGAAGGGGTATCTTCCAGGGCGATTGTTTGAGTCCAATCTGGTTCTGCCTCTCTCTGAACCCTCTCAGTACCTTACTGGAGGGCTCCGGAAGGGGATTTCAGCTTCGAAAAGGAGGTACAAAAGTGACCCACGTTTTCTATATGGATGATCTCAAGTTATTCGCCTCCAGTCGCTCTCATCTTATGGAATTGCTAAACATCACTTGTGATTTTAGTAATTCTATTAGAATGGAGCTGGGGATGGATAAGTGTGCGGTCCTCCATGTTGAAAGGGGAAGGGTTGCTAACTCTGAGGGCATAGACTTATCTATGCCCATCAACATAAAGACCCTATCCGAGGCTGAAACATACCGATACCTGGGTATGTCACAGAACATCGGTGTAGATGAGGCGGGTATGAAACAATCAGTTTGCGATGTGTTTTATGCACGCTTGACCAAAGTGCTTAACAGCCTTTTGTCCGGTGTAAATAAGACGCACGCATATAACGGTTGGGTCATGCCTGTTCTCATGTATACCTTTGGCATACTCAGGTGGACTCAGACCGAACTGAACGCTCTGGACAGAAAAGTCCGCACTATAATGACGTCCCACAGGATGCATCATCCGAGATCGTCAGTAATGAGGCTGTACTTGCCGCGGAAGCATGGTGGGCGCGGCTTTTTAAGCGCGCTTACCATGCATAATCGCGAAGTGTGCAGCCTCCGTAATTACTTTCTAACGAGAGCGGATGATCCATACTATAGGGACGTTATTTCTTGTGATAAAGGACTTACCCCTCTATCCTTAGCCAACGAGCCATGGCAAGACCCGGCAGTACAGAGCATTTCCGGGAGACCGTATGGAAGGAGAAAGAGCTCCACGGGAGGTTCTACAAGGCCCTTCATGAGCCTTTCGTAGACATAGTCGCCTCCCTCCACTGGCTACGTTTCGGTGACCTCTTTGGGGAAACTGAGGGCTTTATCTGTGCAATACAGGATCAGGTTATTAAGACCAACAATTATCGGAGATACATCCTAAAGGATGGCACCGTCGACATCTGTCGAGCTTGTCGCCATCCCGGTGAGTCACTTAGGCATGTCATCTCTGGTTGTTCGGCGCTTTCTAACTCTGAGTATTTGCACAGACACAACCTAGTAGCCAGGATTCTACACCAGGAGCTCGCTCTGAAATACGGTCTTGTGGATCGGAAACTGCCATATTATAAGTACTTGCCGGAAGCCGTGCTCGAAAATGACCGCGCCAGGCTCTACTGGGACCGGGCCATCATCACAGATAGGACTATTCTTGCGAATAAGCCTGATATTGTGTTGATGGACCGGGCACAGTCAAGGATAGTTTTGATCGACATTACCATTCCTTATGACGAGAACCTCGTGAAAGCCGAAACAGATAAGCTGACAAAATATCTGGACCTGGCTCACGAGGTGACCGACATGTGGGTTGGTCTGCCGGCCGAAATTATTCCTGTGGTCGTTTCTGCGAACGGGTTAATCCCAGTTAGCCTCTCGGGTCATCTGAGGCGACTGGGACTCCGTGACGGACCGCTCCAAGCTCAAATGCAGAAGGCGGTGCTCCTCGATACCGCCCGCATCGTCCGCCGGTTTCTTTCCCTTTCCCCCTAACCCTCGGCCGTTTGGTCTCCCCTGCTGAGGGCTTCCATCTGGTTGGGTTTTTATATATTTATGTAATTTTTATGTACGTTTACCATGTTTATTTACAATTATATATTTATATTGCCTAACCAGATGAGAAAACTTTATAGATACCCCAAAATAATAATAAAGGTATTTATTTGCCACAACACTATACAATGTTAAAATTTAAATAGACAGCTTAATAATAAATTGTGACAAAACGGTCTGTGACTCAGTTGTAACGGGAAACCCATTACTCCTGCTATTCTGCCACAGCCTTTGCGCAGTATACATACAGGTTCTTAGGGAAGTGATGAAACACACGTATCAGCAAAAAATAAATAAATAAAAATTCAAACAATAAATAATAGTTACTAAAATATGAAATACAAAATACAAAAATACAAGAATGTTCACCAATTTGACGGGATAGCCGAACCACTCAGAGCCAGGGACTGTTGTTGCATCAGCCACTTGCGGCATCTCTGCCGGAAGGTATGTGGAGATAGGGTAGACCGGACTGGTGGTGGCAAATCGTTCCAGATTTTAGCAGCGGCGAATTTAAAACACCCCCTGGCTCCAGCGAGTCTAATTCTGGGTACTGGAAGCCGATGACATTTTTCTCTGACCGAGAGCAAACTTTTTTGTTCAACAGCTATCTTATCGTATAAATATCTTGGAGACGCTGTGTGATACAGTTTATGCAGAAAGCAAGCATATTTTAACTTGGTACAATTAGACATATTTAAAATGCAATTACTGACTAAATAAGGTGAAATCCTATGCCTTTTCGGTATATTAAAACAAAAACGCATGCATGCGTTCTGCACTCTCTGTACATTCTTCGCAGTTTTTTTAAATAATACCGTCCGTTTACCGTCACTTCGAAGCATCTGAGGCGATAGATGCACTGAATGACGATTTGAATAGAATTAGTCGTTGGTCCAGATCCCATGGTTTAACTATAAATCCAAATAAGTCTCAAGCGTTAATAGTAAGTAGCAGATATAATAGTAGCATTATTGATAACTGCACCCTGCCAAATGTGATTATCAATGGCACATCAATTGCTTATTCGGAATCTGCGAAGAACTTGGGCCTAATTATTGACAATAGGTTATCATGGGGTGCTCATATAACAGACTTAAGCAGAAAAGTTCATTACGCTTTTCATTCGTTAAAACGACTTCAAAGTTTTTTACCCTTATCAACTAAAATCTCCCTTGTTCAAACTCTCATTTTCCCAATCTTAGATTACGCTGATGTCTGTTTTTTGGATGCGACAGAGGAGCAATTAAACAAACTTGAGCGATTGCAAAACCTTTGCATTCGGTATATTTTTGGACTCAAGAAGTTTGACCACATCTCTAAATACAGAAAGCATCTCAAGTGGCTCCCGATCCGATTTCGCAGGAACACTCGTATCCTTTGTCTTCTTTTTAACATCTTACATAGTCCGAGTTTCCCTTCATACCTTCGTAATCGATTTACCTTTTTCAAATCTCCAGAAGCAGTTTGCAGATCTCACCTTAAAACCCTCTTAAAATTCCCATCCTTTAAAGCTTATTCATATTCCCGTTCATTCTCTGTACATTCAGTAAGACTCTGGAATTCACTTCCTCCTCCTATTCGAGAAATTAAAACAGTCACATTATTCAAAAAAAGTGTAAAAGAACATTATTTATCTCTGTCTTTTATGTAAGTTTCCATATCTTTGATATTTACTATACTTTTTATTATTTATATATATTTAATTATGACTATATGTATTTGTATATATGTGTGTATGTGTGTGTGTGTATGTATGTGTATGTATATATGTATATATATGTATATATATATATATATATATGTGTGTATGTATTTATTTTATCTTGTATGGATATATGTATGTATGTGTATATAATAACAAAGTGCACACCTTATTATCTTTTATTTATCACATATCTTTTTAACTGGCCTACTGGAAGAAATTTCATAATGAGATAAGTAGCGCCCTTGTACAAACTCTTCAACATGTTGTGTCCTTTCCATTGTTTGTGTGTACATAAATTGTTAAATAAATAAATAAAATAAATAAGCAAGGACCATAAACAATATCACAATAATGAAGGTGGCATAGTACTAAACTGTTACAAAGTAGCAGTCTAATGTCACGTTTTAGAAATTTTCGAATTTTATACAAATTTTTTAAAGAACCATAGCATTTGCCGATTTTTGTCTGAACATGTTGCTCAAATTTTAAATTCTCATCCATGAGGAGACCTAAATTGCGAACACAACCCTCGTAAGGTATGACGGTGTCAAAGATTTTAACATCAGGCTTCCGTGCATTAATCATTTTTACCTGGTGCTTTGTTCCAAGTGTAATGGTAACACTCTTTGAGGGGTTGAGTACCAGACCATGTCTCAAATACCACTCCGAAACAGAATCTAGATCTTTGTTTAGCTTGGAAATAGCGACAGCAACCTCCTCATCGATTGGCGTTGTGTGAACATATACTTGGCTGTCATCAGCATATAAATGAATTTTCGAGTGGGTTATTGCTTTTGTAACGTTGGCCGTGTATATTGCGAATAATGTGGGACCAAGTATCGAACCATGGATAACACCTTTATTAAGTGGGAGCGTGTTGGAGACCCTTAGCAGTCCTTGACTATCCAAATATTGCACTTTTTGGCAACGATTACGGAAGTAAGATTGAAACCAGGTGCAGGCCAAATCTGTGAAACCATAGTATTTTAATTTTGCCAATAGGACAGATATATCAACGCAATGGAAGGAGCGGCTGAAATCTAGCAAGACCATAATTGTCCCTTTACCCTCATTGGATGCAGCAAGAATATCATCAGTAATATTTAAGGGAGCTGATACTGTACTGTGATTTTTTCGGAAACCAGATTGAATCACAGGTAGTACTTGATTACGTTCTAGATATGGTGAAATTTGAGAATGAACGCATCTTTCAACTATTTTAGATAGTGCAGGGAGAATGCTTATTGGTCTTATATCAGAAAGATTATCCACCGTTGATATTTTAGGAATGGGAGTGACGATGGCACATTTCCAAGATTCTGGAAATACTCCTTCCAATATAGATTTATTGACTATCGCCACTATCGTTGATAAGGAATATGGAAGCGTAAGTTTTAACATTAACATGGAGATACCATCAGTCCCGGTCGCATTAGTAGCTGTAGAAGCAATTATATTTTCCACTAAAATTTCATTTACGGCTACGAATCGAAATTTCATTTCAGAATGGTCAAGTAATTCAATTTCTTGAATTACACTTTTGGCGGGAGGTGCACTTGATATGCTGTTTATAAAATGTGTCTGTCTGTTCTGTTCAAGTGAATTAGGATCAAGAAGATGATCCGGTATAGAACGGCTTTTAACGCCTGGTGAAATTATTCGTTTTATATGACGCCACATCTGGGAAGGATTTGTCTTATTATCGTTGACAAGTCTAGTAAAATATGCTTGCTTTTCTAGAGTAATATAATACGTGTATCCATAATAATATACTACGAAAGGAACTTCGTTCCAACCGAGTGTTCCACGACAAACACGCGTGTTTTTAGTTGTTATTATTAAAATGCCGCTGCCCATTTCCTAGTTATTTTTCCCTTTGTCGGTGCCTACGACACCAACGGGATGATATGGATTAGTGGACACACTGCCACTACCCAGTCCATATATACAATTTATCTATCAGATTGTAGCATACCTTTTACGTGGTATAGCTACGCTGCAGCTATGTTACAGTTGTAGCAGGAATGGGTCGGATAGACCGGGGAAGGACCACGCTCTCACAGAATACCAGCCCAATGCTGTTGTGTCTCCTTACCTCTAACCTTTTTACTAGAAACGAAGCATTTTATCTTAATCCTCAGGTGTGACAACACATTTGCTTTTTTATTCTTAACTGATGTTAGATGTTGCGATGATGTGTAGATGTGTCTATGGATCACACGTGGCAATTTGATACTCTGCTTTTGACTGTATACTCGTGTGTTACCTTTATTTGATTAAAACAAATATGAACCATCGTTTCGACCGCAACCGGTGAGTGAAAGTCCCGTCAAAATCAGTCCAGCTATTTCGGAGTGTTTTTGTTATACATGTACCGTATAATGCATTTAGTAAAGAACTGTTTTTTTTTTGAAATTACAAACAGACACTTCAATTATATTTATTTGTGTAGATAAAGATTTTATTTCATACTAGCTGTTCCCCGTGACTTCGCCCGCGTGGTGTTATTTTTCACGGAACCTTAAAAAAGGAAATCTTCCCGGAAAAACAAAAGCAGCCCAAGTTCCTCCTTATAACATCAGCTATCTGCCAGTCTGTATAAATATTGACATTAATATTTATATGAGAGTAACGTCACTCAACTGTTTTGCCTTCCCGGAACCCCGGAACACCAGGGGAACCAGGGGAATTGCACATGCGTTGCCGGCCTTTTGAAAAGGAGTAGGCTCTTTTCTTGAAGGTCCCTAAGTCGTATCGGTCCGGAAAAATCGCTGATGGTAATCGATTCCACAGAGAAGTCGTGCGAGGAAGAAAACATCTTCTAAATCGCACAGTGGTGGACCGCCAATCATCCAGATGGTGTGGGTGGTATCGGGAGTTCTGCCGCGATGTGCGTTCGTGAAATTTGGCGGCTGGGATTAATCCGAACAATTCATCAGAGCACTCCCCGTGATAAATGCGAAAGAAAATGCAAAGGGATGCAACATCTCTTCGCAATGCCAATGAATTGAGCCGATAGGAAAGGACTCGGTCGTCGACCATTCGAGCCGTTCTGCGCTGGATGCGGTCAAGTGGAAGGAGCTGGCACTGGGGAGCCCCTGCCCAGAGATGGGAACAGTATTCCATGTGGGGCCGAACTTGCGCTTTGTTAAGTTGCAAGCGATATGCCGGCATGAAATACTGTCTCGCTCTGCTGAGCACGCCAAGCTTTTTAGAGGCCAATTTGGCCTTCCCTTCCAAGTGATAACGAAACTGCACACTATTCGATATGTCGACGCCAAGGATTCCGATACTAGCTGAGGCAGCAAGGGGAGTGCCTTGAAACTGAGGAGATACGACAAAGGGGTTCTTTTTAGCGGCAAACTTTTGTCTTCTGGGGATTAAACTGAATTAGATTTAGTCGCCCCCAATCCGAGACTTTGTTCAGCAAAGACTCGACTTCAGACACAAGTTTGTCCCGGTACTCGGCGACGTTTTCCCAAGAAATATTGGCACGGCCGGTATATAAGACATCACCAGTGCTGTCGTCCGCATAGCAATGAATGCTACCAGTTAGCAACATATCATTGATATGCAGGAAAAACAGCGTTGGTGATAGCACGCAGCCTTGTGGAACACCAGCGTTGATAGGCTTGAAATCAGAGCATGCACCGTCTACTACGATCTTGATGCTCCAATCAGGAAGGAAACTGGTGATCCATTTGCAAAATTTCTCGGGAAACCCATAGGAAGGAAGCTTCGAAAGAAGCGCTTTGTGCCAGACCCGATCGAAGGTCTTCGCTATGTCCATACTAACGGCCAATGCCTCCCCCTTGGACTATACTGCCTCCGCCCATCTATAAGTCAGATAAACTAGAAGATCACCAGCTGATTGACCCCGACGAAAACCGTACTGGCGGTCACTAATCAGCTGGTGATCCTCAAGGTATCTCTTGAGTTGGCAGTTTATAATGGATTCCATTATTTTGGAGAACAAGGAGGTGATGGCGATAGGCTTGTAGTTGGACGGGTCTGAGCGGTCGCCTTTTTTAGGGATCGTGTGGACCAAAGCTGTCTTCCATGAATTCGGGACTATGCCGTGGGAGTAGGAGTACCGAAAAAAAGCGTTAAAACCGGTGCCAACTCCGGAGCACACGTCTTCAGCACAATGGGAGGGACTCCATCAGGCCCACTCGACTTGCTGACGTCCAGGGAGAAGAGTGCTTTGCGATCCAAGCGCTGTGTAAACCGCACATCCGGCATGGAGCACTCACATCGCGGGATGGTCGGCGGTGTGTTCCCCCCGTCATCTAGAGTCGAGTTGGATGCAAAAAGAGAGCTCAACAGATCGGCTTTCTCCTTTGCGGCATGGGCCAGTGAGTCGTCCTCTCTGTGCAGAGATGGAAGAGATGGCTGACAGAAGTTCCCTTGGACAGCCTTGGCGAGAGACCAGAATGCACGGGTTCCCGAAGGAAGGCGAACTACTTTCTCGCCAATTCTGTCGATGTGCTCAGACCTTGCCTTGGCAATGACGCTTTTAAAGGACCTGGAGGCGGAATTATACTTCATTTTAAGTGCGCTGGTGTTTACATCCCGAGACGTTGATGCGTCAGCTCAGGCCCGGTAGCACTCCTGCTTATAGCTATCGTGATGCTATTTTACAGGAGCGACCAAACCATAGCTGGGATCTGCCTCCGATGGGCATCACAGAGGATGGAATAAAAAGTTTCATACCCTGAAGTACCACATCAGCAACAGAAACGGCAACAACACTGGGATCTTCCGGCGAGAAGCAAACCCGCCCCCAAGGGTAGGATGCAAAAAAAACCGCATCCCGTCCTAATCAGCTGACCTATATTGCCAAACATGGCGGCGGCAAGCTGTAGATCACAACTGCGATTGGAGCGTGAGTGGCACCGTACTCCAGATCAGACAATGGTCCGAAGAGCCCAGAGGGGCATCGACGGAGACCTGATATCCGTCCGGATGAGAGGTCAGCAGAAGGTCCAACAGGGAAGGTACATGGTCTTCCACATCTGGGATCCGCGTAGTATTTAATATCGAACGAAGAAATTTAGTTGTTGCTCGTAACGCTGAACTTTGTGACTCGTGAAGAGATCGCGTTAGTTCCCTATTTGTAATTTGGTGATAAATGAATGGAATGGAATATTGAATGTTAAACTTTGAACTACTGTTGGTTACTTGAGTCGGTTATCACGTGTTTGATTCTCCGATGAACGTTGAATTAGTTGAGTTGAAGTTAGTTGTACAATAAAATAAAATGTACAATAAAAGTTGATAGACTGAAATAGTGACATGAAGAAAGAAATGGTCCAGCGGTGAAGCCTGCTGGAGTGATGCAGCATTGTGGGGCAGCATGGAAACCGGCCGCTGCCCGGTCTCCTCAGCTGGGCCAAGTCACATACATATACACACCACTAAACCCTACTTTACATGCACCTTACACCTACCTACGGCCTGACCGAGCCTTGGGGCGGTCTTAGATTCGGATCCAGGTACGTACTATTTATTTTCCTAGCGTTCTTCCCTATAGTGTAGTATGATAGGACATTTCTCCATATGGCCATTCGGGCCCGAACCTTCGGCTGCCCGTCGATGAGTCTACTATGGGCCCTAGCCAAGGCGACCTTTGCAGGGGCAGCTGGGGGCCGTAACAGTAATTGCTTTAAGATATGGTGAAGCAACAGTCAAAAGTGAGCGAAGAAACCAAGGAAAGAGCACTTGATTGGAGCTTTAACTCCTTTCTTTTCAGAACACGTATACGACGTGCACCAGAATATTATACTGAGTTCGTGCAACGAGCTAACGTTTTTTCGCAACGACGGCACTCTGCATATAAGCACTCCATCCGTGCGTCCCTGGGTCGACGCATGTATTTTTTTTCTCCTCTGCAGAGATTAACGAAACCACCACTATAGGCAATATATTAGGCTTCGTATGATTTTTTTGTCCAGCCCATGCTGTCCCACCACTAGGCAGAAGTCTCCCCTAAATATTTCCCAGTGGTTTTTTCCGGCACCACATCGAACCAGCCCCAACGGTATGCATCCAGGTTGCGTGAATTATATCATATTATATAGACTTTATAGCGGCTGGGAAGTTAATTGCGAGCGCAAGTCCTATACCTTCTCGTTTCGCTTTACGTACTGAGATCTGAGACACCATCAAGTTTTCTTTCAACTATATCTGCACGGACTAGCGCTCGCTCTTAACTTCCATGCCGCCATAAAGATTCGACAACACCTTTCTTTCGTGGTAATGGTCGGTTACCAGTTCAAGTCACCATGAACGTGCAGTGGACTGACCTTTATCTTGATTTATTTAAAGTTTGTGGAGCATGTGTTCTTTCATATATGGTTACTAGCCGTCATCTCTCTTTTTTTGATAATAAAGATTATTTATTTATTTATCTCAGTAATCTAATCCAGTTGAGCAGCCCTTTTCTAACCATACCATAGTTCACACAATCCATTAATCATTTAAATATCCTAACGTATTCCTCAATCTTCAGCATCCCATATTCATACCATATGACAACCAATTTCCATGCAACATTTCGATCAATAGGGGTGGCTGCGTCACTTCAGACTTCCACTTCCATACTCATTTCTCATTATATCCCATTTGTGTAACACCAAAAAATATCAATTTTATAGTGTTTACAACCTGCAAGTTGTAATGACTTCCACCAGTAGCGTAATTAGTGGTGGATACTGGAGGTAAACGAGAGAGTAAGGATTAAAAATAAATAAAGTAACAATAATGTATACTGATTAAAATCGTTTATTCGTGACGAAATAATATTATTTACTCAGAAAATTGGTTTTAGACACATGAACCAAATCACCAGTTAAGCCGAACTACATCCAGCGTTCTATTTATACATTATTTTTGAAAATGCAAGGAGCATATTCTTCTTACTACTGCAGATTTTATGTTTTCCTGGCCTATATTATCAATCCACAATTTTTGAAGGACTTCATTTTTTGGCAACCTAAAATAAATATTATGCATCCTTAAATACCAATCAAAACTAATCTTAACATCATCAAATCTTTTGATGAAAAAAACTATTATAGAAAATTTACGATTTACACTATTTTCAAGTTCTTTTCTTAAATTAAAGGCTCTCAATCGATCGTTTGATTAAATATACAGTTTACGTATCTAAAACGTTATTTGATCATAGGACTACATTAATATTATTGTTAAAATTTATATCGATAATTTCAAAACATAACAGCACGTAAGGGCAACACTATGAAAAATGTAAACAATCATAATGTTTACTTGTTTAAATTTACATGATGTCATTGGAAGTTATAGATAATAGCGGAAAACACGTTTTAGAACCCATAATATGAACACGAAACGCAATTCACACGAAAAAATATACAATTATGGAAAAAAATTACAACTAACCTGAAAAATGACAATCCTTCTTCATTTTTACGAGAATTTGAATTACATCTATTGATGCAACACTTTGTCATGTTGTTTTTGCTCAATTATCCTTTACTAATGAACAAAAAAGCTCCAAAATAGTCAAAATTCACTGTAACACTGCAAAATAACTTCGAACAAGGCTTAGATGACAGACGAACTACCACAAATGAACGTCATCCTAAAATGGCGTTATTCTTCAAGGTGGAGCTTAGTGAAATTATGAAAACTGTCAACAGAAAATTGGAGTCTAAGATATGAATTTATCTTTTTTTTTACATTTGAAAATCATAACGTGTGAGAATGAGACAGATATATTTATTCTTGTTGACAAGATTCATGTTTGCATGATATTTGTATAACCAAAAATTATATATGCAATTTACTGCTTATCCTCTTTTTCTTATATCAGTGATTCCGTCCCAATCCGCCGACCTGTAATGCCAAACACGGCGGCAACCTGCAGAACGCAACCACGAGTGGAGCGTGAGTGGCACCACACTCCGAATCAGACAATGGTCCGAAGAGCCGAGAGGGGCATTGACGAAAACCTGATATCCGTCCGGATGAGAGGTCAGCAGAAGGTCCAACAGGGAAGGTGTATGATCCTCCACATCTGAATCCGCGTAGGCGAAGTAACCAGTTGTGTCATTCGGCGTGGTGGGCGTTAAAATCGCCACGGATCACGATCTCTGCGGATGGGATCTTTGTAGCAAGGAATCTGTAGCCATTTGAACGTGGTCGATGAGTCCGTCTGTTTCGGCATTACCGCTATGGGACCTATAGACGCACCCGTAGACGCGCAGATGGTCGTCGCTGTCTACGCGTAGCCAAAGGATGGACAGGTCTGAACCTTCAAGACTGCCGAGGCGTCGAGAACAGATGTCTTCTCTGACATACACGCAAACTCCAGCTCGAGGCACAAATGAGTGCTCCAATTTGTATCCCGGGTAGGAGAGATACGAAGTATCAGTCGGAGAGGACACCTGCGTCTCGGTCAGAAAGAGCAAGGCCGGTTTCGCCATCTCGAGATGGTAGTGGACGGCGTTTAGGTTCGAGTGAAATCCCCTGATGTTGCAGAAATTCACGGATAGCGCGGCAGGGGTCGCCTTGGTATTCTTGCTCAATTGTATCTATAAAGTTTACTCATCTGATTGGGAAATATATAACTTTAAATGAACATGGTAAACATACATAAATATCAATAACATACAATAAATGCACAAATATATAAAAACCCAACGAGATGAAAGGGAAAGAAACCGGCGGGCGATGCGGACGGTGTCGAGGAGCACCGCCTTCTGCATTTGAGCTTGGAGCGGTCCGTGACGGAGTCCAAGTCGCCTCAGATAACCCGAGAGACTGTCTGGGATTAACCCGTTCGTAGAAACGACCACAAGAATAATTTCGGTCGGCAGACCACCCCACATGTCGGTCACCTCGTGAGCCCGGTCCAGATATTTTGTCAGCTTATCTGTTTCGGCTTTCACGAGGAGGGAACACTAAGAGCTAAAAGCTGATGCGTGTGTATCTTAATGTTTGGAGATTTTATTCAATCTGTTCTTGAAGGCTGTAGGATCACCAGTCACATTTTGCGGTAACTTATTCCAATTGGTGATAACCTGATTTGTAATAAAATTCTTTATGAGATTCCGCTTGGTAGCCCTATTTCAAGTTGATGATGAATCTCTCAGACGTTTGTGTTGTTGCGTAATGTTGACCTCTACTAGGATTCGAACCCGAAACCTAAAATACAGTATACTATTCACACTATGCTATATATACAGAGAAAGTATCCTTTTAATTTCTGAAGCATTGGCTCTTAAACGAAAAAACCCAAATTGCCACTTCTAGATGGTATTGCACTTGTGGTATGTTTTAATTTTTTTTCCCGCCATTACTGCAATGATCTGTGACAAGTGGTAAAATTAAAATTTTTGGACAACCGACTTCAATAGTCGAAGTCAATTAAATACGCATTAATAATGATAACTCAAAAACTATTGGTCAGATCTTGATGAAATTTATATGGGACTACAAGAGAAGCACCAGCTTTCAAATAAAAAATATAATCATTAAAATTGGTTCACCCAGAAAAAAGTTCTGAGGCAGCAGTCGAATTGTGTACCTCCTCCTTTTTTGAAGTCGGTTAAAAATAAGCTTTAAACATGAAGTCGATATGTAATTTATCTCAGCAGGAGGGCCAAGGAGAGCATGGCAATTAAGGACAAGGACGTGACAGACCCGAACTGGATCAGATGTGTGAAGAACAAAAGAAATTGTCGCGGCTGTTAGCGAAACGTCACGATGTGCATAGTATAGTTTGTAAGCGGTCATCTTAGATCTTAGAGTATACATAAGCAAACTATGCTAGGCAGCCATCTTCTAATCATATAAGTGAAGCTTTTAGGTCACTTTCATAAGCCTCCGTGCCCGTTGTTCCAGCCGCATTTACGTCGTAAGGCTTAGGGTTCCCCTCCCCCACACGTTTATTTTTTATAATTAAAAAGATCAGATATTTTTAAAAATTATCATAAATGCTGATTTTTTATAGGATAAGGGGGGCCATCTGATGGTAAGTGGTTGCTGTGGCCCATAGACATCTACATGTACCTATCCTCGGTGACGAATAAAAATGCAGATGCGTTGTCACCCGTGAGGACTAAGATGGAATACACGAGGCATTCAATCTTAGACCTCCACGGTTCCAGTAAAACGGGTATTATGTTCTCTATACTCACCATACCAAACACAGCAGCGTTAAGCTAGCGTTAAGGTGGTTAGCTGCTATTCTGTGAGAGCGTGGTCCTTCCTCGGTTGAGCCTACACATTCGTGCTACAACTATATATATGTATAAGCTAGAGCGCCTACTCAACAATTGCGTTAGATACATTTTCAATCTTCGTAAATTTGATCGTATCTCTCACTATCGCTCTCGCCTTAAATGGCTCACTATTAGACAGAGGCGTGACTCTAGAATTTTGTTTGTTATCTTCTCTATCTTAAATGATCCATCCACTCCTTCTTATCTCAAGGATATATATAATTTCAGTATATTTCCTTAACGCATGATAGAACTCTGCAGTCCTCATGTAATAATAAACTAAGTATCCCACAACATTTTACTAATTTTGTTGGTAAATCCTTCACCATTCAGGCTGCACTGCTCTGGAACTCCTTGCCCGATGACGTCAGAAAAACATCTAATAAGACTGCATTTAAAAGATTGGTACATAATCACTTTATTAAGATATTAGATGATAGTTAATATGGTCAATTTGGTTACCTTTGTTGTTATTTTATTTATAGGTTTATGTTATATATCTATTTGTATTTATAATATGTATCTATTTATTTGTATGTAAATATAATAAATTGTTTGTATTATATTTTATAGTACATAAGTTTATTGTATTTATATATATGTGTATATATATATATATATATATATATATATATATATATAATATTAGTTTATTTTTAAGTTTATCAGTAGTTTTTTTCCTTGATTTACCCTATTGTTCATTTTATTTTGTCACCTATCACTTAATTCCCACACGTCCCGGGTTGACTGGGAGAGAATGCCTAAAGGCATTAAATCCGCCCTTTGTAATACTTTTATTAAGGTGCAATAAAATGTAAATCAATAAATAAATAAAACCAGTGGTAATTAAACAAAAGAGTGACTTTCAATAAGTATTATTTATAATCTATATTGAATAAAAAAGTTTCTGTTTCTATTATACTGCTCAAAAGAAGCAGATGTCTTGGTAGCCTAATCCTTGGCTGAGTTAAAATATAAATAATAAGATAGCACATTTGCTATCAGTTTTAGATATACTATACGTTGATAGGTAATACATATCTCCAGTCAATGAAACTTCTTAGTTAAATTATTAAGAATTTGAATTAATTATTATTATTATTTTAATAATTTGATAAATTAATTTATCAAATGAAATTTATCATTATTATTCTTACAATTGAATGTCAAATATAAATTATTATTACATGTCAAATTATGCATCAACAAATTTGAATTATATCTTAGTTTACTTTACTGTCACCACCTCCCTACGTAAGGCAATGTAACTTTGGATAGGTAACTTTAACCACATTTATGTTATTGAGATATTCAATATATTTTAATAATTGATTCTTGTCCATATTGCCTCTTCTCCCAACAAAATTTATTAATATACTTTTAGGGCTACATTTACCAGTTGAAATTTAGTCTTTCTTTCTTTTGGTCGTCATCTTTTATAGACTGTAATGGACGGATGAAATAAGTCACATATTCTTGATGACTCCGTAACACAGTAGCTAAGCAACACAATAAATAATAGTATTACGGCTAAGTGTTTGGTCGCGGTGCTGCAGGGCCGCGGACTCGAATTCCGCCCGGAACATGGTGCTAGTATGGCCTACAAATAACTCGTCGTTGACGCCGCAAAGTGGCGAACCTCAATTTTCCAAAAAATTACCGAAGAGCAAACATTTATTATTCCCCGATTACTAGCTTTTTTCATCAGCAAAATTAAATATATTAGACTTAATGGCAAACTACAAATAAGATTATTAATCAGCAGAGAATGAGATAAAAGAACATACACTGGCCATGGATAGTCTGGTAAAGTCATCTAAATATTACGAGGTACTTTTTGACTTCTTATTAAAATATGAAAATTAATATCAGCGCTCAATGTCAGGTTCTTTAGGGACAGTGTGTGTTAACAATATGACAAGCAGTAATACTTCATTTTCCTTACCTATACTCTATGACAGTACCATTACAAAGCAGGTAGATTTAAAAAGTAATTCATATATTTTATACGTGGTAGAGCCATGATGCAGCTATATTAGTAGTATAGTTGTAGCACGAATGGGTCGGCTCGACCGGGGAAGGACCACGCTCTCACAGAATACCAGCGTAAAATAGCAACTTAACGCTGCTGTATTTCGTATGGTGAGTGTGGAGAACCGGAGACCCTTTTTACTGGAAATGAGGCATTTCATCTTAGTCCTCACGGGTGACAACACATCTGCATTTTGATTTGTAATAGATGATAGATGTATATGTACCATCAGGTGGACTGTGTGCTCGTTTGTCACCCTTATCCTATAAAAAATAATATAATGAGAAAAATAATGTTATTGTGTATGGTGACGACATAGGCAAAAACTTGAGAATATCATTAAATAACTGTTTAAAAGGGCAACATATAAGTAATTAAACAAAATTACTGCATGCCTGGACCATCCTTGAGTGATATAATGAATACATGGTTAGAGTCACTTATTAATTCTGATTGATTGAAGAATATCAAGTGTACATTTACCATGTGGCGTAAACAATTCTGTTACCCTCGTCCCTGCATAGTGTAAGCGACTATTGGAATCCACTCGTTTTCGCCAACCTTAAATCAAACAGATTTGTCACTGGAATCAGTGTCATGCGGGCTCACATCTGCCACGGAGATCATCGATTCGCCTACCAAAATCCGTGCAACTGAAGAGCTTAAACTCCGCAGGACTTTAAGAGGGTGATGAAGAAGAGGAATTTATTTAGTGTAATAAAACTTAGTCGTCTATTATAAAATACCGAACATCAAGTCTTGTTGTAATAGGGATGATGTGATACGGATAGCTAGTATGCTTGTGTCTCATCAGACTTCTCGGCTCTATGGGACGTAGTGGAGCGATTGGTTTGTGTATTTTCGGCAACCCATACAACCTTGATCGTTTGGTACACGGTGGTATTAATATTCGATAACTGACGATTCACCAACTTATAAGGTGGCTCAACACCCGGGAAAAAATACTTTCACCGCTGAGAGGACACACCAGAGCACGCACAAAGGATTAGTACAATTTTGTTAGTGAGATAAAAAAAACCTACATCTCGCTGACAATGAAACTATGGTTAGTTTTGATGTTCAGTCACTATTCACATGCTTACCTATTGAAGACTGCATCTCAATTGTAACCAGGAAGCTAGGAGATAACAACATGCCTACAGAATATGCAGTATTACTCAAATACTGCCTCTCATCTGCATATCTATTGTTGAAGGAAGAGTTCTACAAGCAAGTAGACGGTGTGGTGATGGGCTCACCTATATCTCCCGAACTCGCCGACATATTTATGGAGGACTTTGAGTAGAAAGCCCATTTTACTGCTCCTGTATAACAGAGGAGTAACAGACAAGGTTGGCTACATCTTGAAGCAAGCTTCCATTAAAACATATTTCAAGCCGCCGAAGAAGAGGATTAGTAAATTTTTACCATCCGTTAAGTGTCATATACCTCTACAAAATGCAGGAGTGTACCAGCTGGATTGTGAATGTGGTCTCTCTTACATAGGACAAACAAAAATATCTATAAAAACACACGTAAAAGAACATATAACTGACTGAAAGCACGTCAGTTACGTCAGGAACGTCAGTTCCGGGAAGTCTGCAGTTTGTGAACATGTTCGAGATTGCCCCCATCATTAGATTAGAATTTATAGATCACAACTCCTCGTAAAAGAACACCGATTCCTACCACGGATGATTTGCGAGGCTATTGAAATTAAAAAACATCCTAATTTCAATAGAGAAGATGGATGGATGCTGCCCTCTGCTTGGAATCCTATAACTAATAAAATTAAATCCAAACCAAGCATACCACTGCAAGACTTCAAGATACTGTAAACTCATTCTACGTAGAGCGGACCAAAATTTAATATTCAAAAACTGAAGGTACCCGGGCATACTATGACATCGGGATATCTAACGCCTACTATATCACTACACACGCACATATGTTATAAAATCAGCTATCCGCCAGTGAAAGTCCCGTCAAAATCGGTCCAGCCATTTCGGAGATTAGCCGGAACAAACAGATAGATAGAGATTAAATGAAGTTATCCTTAGATTATATGATGTACATGCTCCCATTAAAAAAGTGAAGCTCAAGCGTCCACCTGCCCCATGGATGACGATTGGGATTCGAATTGCGATGAGACGTAGGGATCGGGCTTTCGGCAAATTTAGAAAAGATCGATGTGATCAAAACTGGACTCTTTATAAAGTTGCAAGGAATCGGTGCAATCAGATGATACGCAACGCGAAACGCCGATTTATTCTTAGTAATATCTCATGTTCTTCCCCTGCTAATATTTGGAAGTTCCTTGGAACCATAGGTATCGGTAAACGACACCGTTGTGAGTTTCAGAGGACGATTGGCCTGGATGATATTAATTTTCATTTTGTCTCCAACAGTCCTCTTGATCACCAGACCAAGCGTCTTACTGTTGAAACAGAAACAGAAACAGAAACTTTTTTATTCAATATAGATTATAAATAATGCTTATTGAAAGTCACTCCTTTGTATAATTACCA
Source organism: Parnassius glacialis (assembly GCA_033319125.1). Lineage (NCBI taxonomy): Eukaryota > Metazoa > Arthropoda > Insecta > Lepidoptera > Papilionidae > Parnassius > Parnassius glacialis. Next base: position 5,900,299 of record JAVANC010000029.1, on the reverse strand, counting down.
CTGGTTCGAAAAAAAAACCTCTGTCCTGGGAAGAACCAGCAAGAAACCCAGCGGGACTTTTTTTTTTTAAAATAACAGCTTACAATCATGTATGTTACACAAATTAACAATACAACAAATTAGAAATAGCTTGGTAGCGATCACCTCATTTCCAGGGGTTATTATCATCTATAAATTCTTTAATACTATAATAACCCTTTTTATACAAACTTAGTTTAATAAAGTTTTTGAACTTTGAGCAGGTCAAATTTTGTATATTTTCTGGAATTTTGTTGTAAAAGCGTATACATCGCCCCAAGAATGAATTACTGACTCGATGGAGTCGAGTAACCGGTACTACTAGCTTGTGTCTGTTCCTAGTATTTACAGAATGAATATCACTTATTTTTGTAAAACTACTTTTATTTTTGTGTACGTACATTACATTTTCATAAATGTATTGAGAGGCCAAAGTTAATATATTAATTTCCTTAAATTTTTGTCGCAGCGACTCTTTAGGCTTTAAATCATAAATTGCTCTTATGGCCCTCTTCTGTAAAACAAATATAATTTCAGTGTCAGCTGCGTGTCCCCATAGCAAAATACCATACGACATTATGCTATGGAAATAGCTAAAGTAAACTAGTCTAGCTGTTTCAACACTAGTTAGACTTCTAATCTTTTTTACGGCATATGCTGCAGAACTAAGTCTGCTTGCTAGTTTTGATATATGGGGGCTCCATTGAAGCTTCGCGTCTAGTGTGATTCCAAGAAAAATGGTGGTATTTACAAGACTCAGTTTCTCCCCATTTAAAATTACATTAGTATTTAATTGTTTGACATTTGGAGTCATAAATTTTATACATTTCGTTTTAGTGCCATTTAAATGCAAATTATTAACATTGAACCAATTTACTAATTTAGATATAGCATTATTTACTTCGTCATATTTTAGCAATTGTCGACTTAATTTGAAAATTAAAGAAGTGTCATCTGCAAATAATACTATATCATGGTTATCTCCTACTATGTAAGGTAAGTCATTAATGTATACAAGAAACAGAAAGGGGCCTAGAATTGAGCCTTGAGGCACGCCCATCTGTACCATCGACCCGGAAGAACTCATACTGTTAATGACAACTTTTTGCGTTCTCTTACTTAAATATGAAATAATTAATTTAAGAGCATCACTTCTTACACCGTAGTGTTTAAGTTTCCTGATTAATGTTTCATGGTGAACACAATCGAAGGCTTTGGATAGGTCACAAAATATACCCAAAGCATCCTGTGAATTCTCCCATGCATTAAATATATATTTAATCAGCTCAACACCGGCATCAGTTGTCGAGCGACCCCTTGTGAAACCAAATTGATTTTTATGAAGTAAATTATTTATATTAAAGAAATTTAACATTTGATGAAGAATAATTTTTTCAAAAATCTTACTAAGTGTTGGTAGTACAGAAATAGGTCTAAAATTAGCGGGGTCTAATGTACTACCAGATTTAAATAAAGGTATTACTTTACTATACTTCATTAAATCAGGAAACACACCAGATTCGATACTAGTATTAAAAATAGTAGCTAAATGAGGCGCGATTGTATCTATTATAGACGCAATAACTTTAACGGAAATCCCCCACAGATCCGCAGTTTTCTTAACATCAATAGTTTTAAAATATTTTACAATATCTTTTGATGATACTTTATGAAATGTAAAATTCTTTGTACACGCATTTACATTTTGTTTAAGTAATGATTCGGCGACCGCAGGAGAAGAATTCAGTGACTTAGTGGTTAATATCGGAATATCAGTAAAATATTTCTCAAAAACCATTGCAACGTCCTGATCTGATTCGGTTAATTTGTTATTAACACTTAACTGGTAGTTTGAATTGCGAGAGTTAATCTTACCAGTTTCGCTATTAATTATACTCCATGTCATTTTAATTTTATTAGAAGCCGTCTTAATTTTGTTGCTCAAATGCAAAGACTTGGCTGTGGAGCACACTCTTTTAAATATTTTTGAATATTTTTTTACATATTCCCTAAATTCGACGCTATGATTATATGACCTTTCATGGTAAAGATCATATAACCTATGTCTGCTCTTATGGACTCCTACTGTCGCCCATTCATTAAATGACTTCCGACTGTTCAAGGAGAATGTTTTAGAAGTAAAAGTATTATTAAATTCATTGCAAATAAGCTTAAATAATGTTCCATACAAAAAATTTGGATCATTTTGGTATGTAAGTGATGGAAGTTTTTTCACTATGTTACTTCTAAATTTCTCCAAGCGACGTGCATTTACTGGAACAAACACAACTTTCTTATCTACTTGCTTTTTGTGAACATATGCTAACGAAACTACTTGTCCACAGTGATCAGAACTTAATTTTTGAATTATACATTTATGCAACGGCTTCACATTTGTAAAAATGTTATCTATACATGTTGCACTAGATTGAGCAATACGCGTTGGCTCTAAAAATAAATTAAAAAGACCATATGATTTAAACAATGATCTAAATTTAATATTGATTGAGGAAGCTTCTAGGAGATTGATGTTAAAGTCTCCACATATTACAACAGATTTATTCCGTTTATTAAGCTTAGCAAAAACTTCCTCCATCATTTTTTCAAAAGTATCGTATATAGAACATGGGGGTCTGTAGACGCTCACAACAATGAGGTGCTCAAACTCAACACATGCCATTTCTACAGTTCGCTCAACAGAGAGGCTCACAATATCTTTACGTTCTTTACATGACAATAATTTACTAGCTAATATTAAGGAGCCACCTCTTAAAACCGTTTCTCTATTGAAAGAACTGACCACCTGGTGATTACTGAAGTTAAACATTAAGTTATAAGCTTTTAACCAATGTTCAGTAATACATAAAATATGAATATTGTTGCTATTTAAGAACAACTCAATTTCTAACTCTTTGCCTACCATGCCTTGTATATTTTGATGCACCAGGTGTATACAATTTTCATTATCACTCTGTGGAGTCATACAATTAAAGATTTGTAAGCTACATTCTAAATTATTTAAATTATTACAACTGCTAGAGATTACCTCTATTGTCTCATTTTCTAATTTAAATTACTTGGAACTGATTCCAAATTACATATTAAGTCATTACACTGCTCAAAAGGAGCAGATGTCTGTGTAGCCAAGTCCTTGGCTGAGTTAATATATAAACAATAAGATAGCACATTTGCTATCTGTCTTAAAATATATTTAGATAGGTAATACCTATCATTAGTCAAAAATTTCTTAAGTAAATTATTTATGTCTATTAAATTACATTTATTATTATAACAATTAAATGTCAAGTTTATATTATTATTACATGAAAAGTTATTCATTAATAAATTTAAATCATATCTTATTTTATTTTCCTGCGGCCAACCCTGTATGTAAGGCAATGTAAACAAGATAATTTTATGTACATTTAAATTATTAAGATTATCAATATATTTTAATAATTGATTTTTGTTTAGATTGCCTCTTCTCCCAACAAGAATTATTAATGTGCTATTAGGGCAAAATTTACTAGCTAAAACTTTATTCATTATATGACTAAAGGATGCTCCTGGCATGCAATAATTACTAATCATATGTCCTTCTAAACAGTTATTTAACATCATGCCCAAATTTTTGCCTATGTCATCACAATACATAATAACTTTATTTTTTTTAATATTTACATTGCTTTTTAAGTTTATATCCTTTGTCATGGCACTGTCATAGAGTGTAGGTGAAAATAATGAGTCCTTACTGTTTACTTTGTTATTTACACATATTGTCCCCGACGAACCTGGTATGGAGCGCTGATACTCACTCTGATGTTTTATTAAGGAGTCAAAGCGCTCCTCATTATATTTACATGATTTTACCAGATCATTCATGGCCAATATGTGTTCCTTTATCTCATTTTGAGCCGATGCATATTTATTTGATATTATTTCTAGGGAGTTTTTAAGGGATAAAATTGTTGAATTTAGATACTCTATATCAGTCTCATAACAGTGATTCATATTTTCCTGAACACTTAATGGGTAAATTAATTGTTGAACACTTAATGGGTTTACCTCGTCCCGACATTGATTTCTTTCAATTTTCTCCAGTAGCTATGGATGAGATCAAGAAGACAATCCTTTCCATTAAATCTAATGCTGTAGGTTGCGACAGCATCAGCCGACGGATGATTGTCTATATACTTGACCATATCCTTCCAGTTATCTCGCACATTATTAACTTCTCCTTGGATTCTGGTGATTTTCCTTCACTGTGGCGTCAGGCTTACGTTATTTCGTTGCAAAAGATCCCAAATCCCACTTTACCCAATCATTTCCGACCTATATCCATCCTTCCCTTCTTATCCAAGGTCCTTGAGGCCTGTGTCCATAAGCAACTTTCGCAGTTTATCTCCTGTAATAACTTATTAAGTCCCTTGCAGTCTGGCTTTAGGCCCGGTCACAGTACAGTTTCCGCACTCCTAAAAGTAACTGGTGATATTAAAGCGGGGATGGAGGACACTAAAGTCACTGTGTTAGTTCTAGTTGACTTCTCGAACGCCTTTAATACCATCAGTAATGACATTCTAATTTCCATCCTTTCCCTTTCTATGGTCTCACCCAAAGCACTGGATTGGTTTTCATCATATATTCGAGGGCGCCAGCAGTCGATTCGCATCGATGAGCTATTATCTAGCTGGCTTGAGATACATGCTGATGTTCCTCAAGGCGGCATATTATCTCTTTTATTGTTTTCTATATTTATTAATCTCATTACCCTAAACCTTCAGTCTGCGTATCATCTGTATGCCGATGACTTGCAATTGTACACACACGCGAGTATTGACGATATTTCTACAGCGGTGGACACAATAAACAGGGACCTTGAGTACATTAAGAACTGGTGTGACAGGTTTGGCCTAATGGTCAACCCTTCGAAGTGTCAGGCCATAATAATTGGTAGCCGTCGGATGAGCCAGAGATTGAAAACAGTAGCTCTACCTTCTATCATTTTTAATAGTACTGAGATTCAATTGTGTTCTACTGTGAAGAATCTAGGTTTATTAATTGATTCCACTTTGAGTTGGAAACATCAAGCAACGACCGTTAGCCAGAAAGTCACCGGTACCCTGCGTTCTCTGTATCGCCTAAAAAATTTTCTACCATCTGCAATTAAGATAATGCTTGTGCAGAGTTTAATTTTTCCCCTAATCGACTATGGCGATGTGTGTTATTTCGACCTGAATGCAGATCTTCTCAACAAATATGACCGTCTTCTAAATAACTGCATTCGATTCATTTTCGATATTCGAAAGTATAACCATATATCCACGTATCGTTCTCAATTAAAATGGTTACCTATTCGTCAACGCCGTAGTTCGCGTTTGCTCACTACCCTTTATTCTATCCTGATGTCTCCAACTTCCTCTTCCTACTTATCTCCTTGCTTTCATTTGCTTAGTGCTAGTCATGAGAGAAACCTCCGCTCTACGAACAATCTTCAGTTAGTAACAGTTGATTTATATATATATGCATTTATATATATATATTTATATATATATATATATATATATATATATATATATATATATATATTATATTTGTGAATTTATATGTATATTCTTATTATGTATATTATATATTTTATTTTATGTATTATATGTTTGTGTATGTATATATATGTATACATAAGTATATATTATTTTTATTTTTTGTGATATATAATTTATATCTTATGTATTTTATTTCCATGTATTCCAAATTTTTTTGTTATTTTAGTTTAGTATTAGCATATCTACTTTTTATAACACCTACTTCATTCTATCTCTCCATCATCCCAAGGTAGACTGGTAGAGAATGCCTTAGGCATTAAGTCCGCCTATATTCCACATGTGTACATGAAGTTTAAAATAAATAAATAAATAGACAGACAGACAATAATTTTAACAATTATTTTTTTGTTATTAGTACCGTATATACATACACGTACTTTCATATGCATTTAGTAAAAAGCTGTTATTTTAACATTACAAACAGACACTTCAATTTTATTTATTTGTGTAGATGAGGCAAAAAGAGAAACCTATTGAAATATAGTTACCTTATATATAAAATGAAAACACAAAGTTATACAACTTAATCTTTATTAGAAAAAAGCATTTTATACACGCGCTTCTACAAATATTTTTTTAGTATTTTTAAATGTGCCTTGTAATAAATAATTAAAATGAGTATCACTTTGATTAGACTTCGTAGCACAGGATGTTATGATACCTTCACAACTTCGTAAGAATGTTTAGATCACAACTTCTGTCGTTTCCTAAAGTATGTAAATTAGAGACATTTATTTGTTTGATTGAACCTGTAACTCTATGCAAAAACCTTGTCGATTAATCCAAGTTATCAACGTCAACGAATATTGAAAAGCAATCATCCTAATCCTGCTGCAAGCGAAGCTGCTTAGTCCTTTATGCAGTCCTGGTCCGTGCTACCACGTGATCCGAAAACGTTACCGTGCTGGTCAGTAAGGTCCGTCGGCTGGCTCTATAGATATGCGAGGCTTAAACCCGCGCTCGTCCGCTTCGTACTCTACCACCTGAAAGTTTTCAAAATTGTATTAAGATTTTAGTAATTTTTTAGTAAGTTTTTGTTTTTAAATTTATTTAGAGTAATGGTGACAAACGAGCACACAGTCCACCTGATGGTAATTGGATGCTGTGGCCCATAGACATTTACATTTATCTTCGATTAAGAATCAAAATGCTGATACATTGTCACGGACTAAGATGGAATTTCTTGTTTTCAATAAAAAAAGGTCTGCTATTTTACGCTGGTATTCTGTGAGAGTGTGGTCCTTCCCCAGTCGAGCCAAGCCATTCGTGTTATAACCACAATATAGCTGCAGCGTGGTCCTACCACGTAAAGGTAATCTCCATCTCCAGGCGTCTATCTTATTGGAAAATAGCCAACTGTCTGACAAGACTTATTATTATTATAATAAAAAAAATATAAGCTTTTCCTATCATATCGATTCATCATATCGAACTCTACAAGTGGCTTTACCATGTAAAATTTTTCACTTTAAAGATTTTGTTCACCTTCTATGTAACTTCAAGATACAGCTTTAGTTAGTAGATTTAGTTGACGCCCGTCTCTATATTTGATACAGTTCGTAAAGTTTTATGATAGATATATTTTTTTGACTCACTTGCTTAGTGCCATCAGGCAGCACCACGAAATACGAGCCCTCGGCGCGGTCCTCCTGCCGACTCTCCGCGTGTCCGAAGTCGCTCCCGCTCGCGTAGTCGCTCACTTTGTAACCAAAGTCGTAGTTCGCTGGCTCCTGAAGTGAATTCAATTATTTTTCTCGAAACTTTTTTTTATAGAATAAAGGTGACCAAATGACACATGATCCACCTGATGGTAATGCTGTGCTATCAGGGTACGTAGATAAGGGTGGTTTTTATTTGTACCTATTACTGCCGCCAAACTAGCAGAAATAATGCAAGTACTACCAGAACACGAGTTCTGGTCTAAATGGTATAGAGCCGGTATAGTTAGTTACAGTAGCCCTACATATAAGTCGCGGCACGTATGTCTACCGGTGAACGTTAGCGTATAAGTCGAAAATAAGGTATCACGAGGTAAGAAGCGAGTCGCGGGACGCGATTGGCTCTCCAGTCGCATTCCGCGCGCTGATTGGCTCGCCAGTCGCATTCAGTCCCCCGTACTATTACGTGATACGTGCGCAGCTATTGCCTCCACGTTTCTTTCAGCGCTAGCCTTACGTGACGCGACTTGTATAACTGTCAGTTATCTATAATACTTAAAAATAATCGATAACTATACGGAACCGTTTCCCCAACTCACAAAAAATGTAATTTAGAATTTTTGATTAGATTATTAAAAAATACATTAAAATACTTTAATTATTATTGTCTGGTTTACGGGTGGATACTGCGACTCATAGACATCTACTTCTAAAAATGTGCGTTGTTAAAGTTAAAGCCTAAATACGGCCTCGCCTCATTTCTGAGAGGGTGAGGAGGAAATATCCGCCGCGCTGCTCCAATGCGTGTTGGCGAACTTCACATGTCTTCCAAATTTGTTTTTATTCTTTCTTTCGAACCCGTGTTGCTCGCGTACTGTGAAATTTACAGCGAGCACCTCTGAGCTCACCACGGCTCTTGAAAAATAAGATAAATTATATATCAAAGAAGAGTTAAAACCTCGCATTCAAAATGTAAAATTGTTTATTTTTTTTAGTTGTTTGAAGCCGGCATTTACTTTTTATTAAAAGTTATATTTTTGCCCATTTGAGTGTACTAAGGAACATCACAATCTCAATGTTGTTTAAATAGTTCCATTAAAAATTTCATCCCCTAATTTGCCATATTTAGGGGTGGAATTTCCGTCTCCAAATTTATATGGGACCACCCCTGCAGTATAATCTCATCAATAAAAAAAGAATCATCAAAATCGGTACACAATTGATGAAGATATCGCGTAACAAACAAAAAAAAGCTTACAGTCGAATTATTAACCTCTTCTTTCTTTTGAAGTCAGGTAAAAATATCCAATAGAATGTATACTAATAATGATTATGAAATAACCTGGTTTAGCAGCTCCTCGAGTGCGCTCCTGGATAATTCATAGCCTTGTCCAGGGAGAGTGTTCCGCGGCGTTCCATACTGCTGCGAAGGCACGGCGGCGTGTGCCGACTCTGCATCGTACTCTTGAGGTAGATATCTACGGATGTGGATGAAAACGAAACTAACTTAGGCATGTTAGTCGTTGTTAAGATATCACAGTGACCAGCGAGCTCGCTGTCTACTCAAAAGAGGATACCGTAGCCCATGGACAATGCTACCAACAACAAAAATAAGGACTGCGGAGAGAAGTAGGTATCATAAATCGTAATTACAAAAACAATGCATTTGCGTCAAAGGCATGCCAAGAGGGGGAGAGCCGCTGCTACCCCCCCCCCCCCCCCGATACTAAAAAATGTACGTAAAAAAATTGACAATTAGTTTCCTCATGATGTTTTCCTTCACCGCTGAGCACGTGGTAAATCAGCACTTAAAATTGCAATTTACAATTTAACTGGTGCCGGCGGAAATCGAAGCCGGGTTGCTCGTGTTCTGTTAAACTTACAGCGAGCGATAACCATCTGAGCGACCATGGCTCTAGAATTATAAGTAACTAAGTAGAAATAGTTAATATCTAGTTCAATATAACTGTTCCACATACCTTTCTGATGAACGTAATGACGCTATACCATCTGGTTTTTGGTCTGCAATCCTCGTCCCTGGTGCTCCATTCCGTCTTGATGGATCACTCGCCGGAGCTCCATAAGTAGTTGATAACGTGCGACCAAATCCTTGAGAGTACGAGTCCGTAGCCTTTACTTCAGGCGCACCATATAGAGTCGAGAGAGAGCGAGCTGGTGTCCCGTAAACTTGAGATGGGTTCTGTGTGTTTTTGAATTGGGGAAGACTTTGTGGTCTGAAAGAAGACTTGAACGCATCCGTTGTGCTGAACTGGTTAGACCTGGTTGATGAAGTGCCAGAGTTTTGTGAGATGGACGGCGACTGATTGCTACGGAATCTCGGCACACCGTACTTCTGAACAGATGACGTCTGCGTATTGTAACTTCTATGTGACGGAGCGTTGTATTCCTCGGAAGGTGAACGAACGTCCGATACACCATATTGCGATGATGAAGATCTTTGGCTGGGAGTGGTGTATGTTTCTGTTGGGGAATTTCTTAAAGAAGGAGCACCATACAAAGAAGACACTGAGTTACGGGAGTCGTATCCTCGTGAGAACTGTGATGAAAGCGCGTTATATCCCTGCGAAATAGAGTTTCTGGTGTCGGGTGTTCCATATTCTAATGCCAGTCTGCTAGGTGAGTTTGGTGATCCATATTCTTGTGAAAGACCATCTCTTAAGCTAGGGGGTCTATATTCTTGAGCAACTGACGTTGCACTTGGAGTTGGATACTGGTTAGAACGGGCGTAAGAGGAAGATGTGGATCTTCTTGCAAACGGTGCTCCTTGATCCGGTGGTAGATATTGTTGATGTAAGCCGTGGTCGTGACTGGATTGCGCCGCTTCTAGGTAACTGTCTCTAAAAAAATATGACAAAGTATTTTTTTAATGAAAACAATACTACTGTAATATTTTGTACGTGGTACCATGCTGCAGCTATATTAGTAGTATAATTGTAGCACGAATGGGTCGGCTCGACCGGGGAAGGACCACGCTCTCACAGAATACCAGCGTAAAATAGCAGCTTAACACTGCTGTGTTTCGTATGGTGAGTGTAAAAAACCGGAGACCCTTTTTACTGGAAAAGAGGCATTCCATCTTAGTCCTCACGGGTGACAACGAATCTGCATTTTGATTCGCAAACGAAGATAAATGTTGATGTCTATGGGCCACAGCAACTACTAACCATCAGGTGGACTGTATGCTCCTTTGTCACCCTATCCTATAAAAAAAACTCTAACACTAAATCTGAGCAAAAGTTCTTAGTTCCCACACTAGGGTGTTCGCCAGTATCGTAGAGACATTTTTTTAATATCCTCCAGACCGAATTTCGGTCACGGCTAGGCTTGCCAACCGTCCCGGATTTTCCGGGACGTCCCGCTTCTGGGTTAATTTCGGACCGTCCCGCTGTAACCCATTGCGGGACGCCTTTTGTCCCGGAAATCAGTGATTATATGATATTAGTATCTATCTCGTACCAACTACACTAATTTGTTACACATTATTAAATTTTTTCTAACCAATTTGTATGTGGTATGTTGTGTCCCGCGTAATATATTCAAGTCCCGGATGTCAAGCTGGGTAATCCAGGAAATGCCTTTTTTGGAGTTGGCAAGCCTAGTCACGGCGGTCTCAACGGAAACTAGCTATATGTGCAGAACAGGGTTATGGTGTTCAAACGTATGCGCGAGCACAGGTGCTCGCTCTGTTCCCTCACTCAGTACGGTTAGCATGGGCTGGGGACAAAAAATTTATCCCCCGATTAATCCACTGACAGGAGATAAAATTATCTTGTCCTTATGAAGAAGCACGGCAACGGGGAGAAGTATATCCCTATTTGACATACCGAGTAGAGATATATCCCCCGTCCGTAGCATGGAGCCAAATGAAAGATAAAAATTTATACTTTTTTGACATTTGAAAGGGACAATTTTATCCTAGTTCATTGGACGTGGGTTTAAGTTTATATTCATACAAAAAAATCTAAGTCTAAGTATCTCTCTCATTTTATCTACAGTGGATAATATCCACCGGTGTGCCCATGCTCGAAGGGTGGATAAAACTAAGTGAAGGGATAAACATTTTCTCCTTTCCCCGGGGATAAAATTGTGTATCAGTTTTACGTGATAACCGAAGCACGGGAGTGAAACACCGTCAACTTCCTGACTCCGGGCTGTTACTGAGAATTTCTTGATAAAAAAACCCGAGAACTGATTTTGGCCTTACCCGGGATTAGAACCCAGAACCTCATGATCAGTAACCGTGTTTACGACAACTGGACCAAGGAGACAACCCACCCACCTACCAGCACTATTCTTACATGAAAGATCACTCAGAGATAAAATAAATTGACACGCACATTTAACTATGACGAAAGTTTAACAAATGCATATGTTAGCGTTACTGGTACAGCCTATTAGAGTCCACTGCTGGCATAGACCTCCCCATGTATTGCCTCATAAGGGGGATATTTGCCATAGTTATAACGTTACTGTTGATCTGAAAATTTCACCTCTTAGTGGGTCATGTGCTCCTGGTAGATTATTTTCTATACATCCATCCATTACAGCCTATTAAAGTCCACTGCTGAACATAGGCCTCCCCTAGATTGACTCACAGGTTGAATATTTGCCATAGTTGCCACGCTTGGCAATCAGTTTGGCAACCGCAGTTTTTTATTTTTAGTCAAGTAAATATAAGAAATCATTTTAGTCGTTATTAGGATGACGCTGCTGTATATCTACTAATTTTTTTGACTTACGACACCCACGGGATAATATGGGGTAGTGGATATTTTACACCGCCACTACACGGGTATGCATATTATGTATAGTATGTGAATAAGTCCAAAGTAAATAAAATTGAATCGGATCACTTACCCGACTGGTGGCTCCGCAAGTGCCAGGGAAAACACACTTAGAAGTAGAATGAACATCTGTAAGTAATCAAATACATTGTGGTGAGTTTTTTTAAAAATTGAAAACAAGAACCCAGAACCCGCAATGCAGTACCAGGCCTATTCGCAAACTTAGTTGAAATCAAAATTATAGAAACTTTATAGTACATTGCGTTGTATGTTTTATAAGTCGTAGTAGAAGATTATAGAGAATATGCAATATACAACAATGTCACAATCTTTTTGTTTTCTGTTTTTTGTAGATTATGGGTGACAATTGGTATTAAACGTGGTAAAACCATGTTGCAACTATATGAGTAGTATAGTTGTAGCATGAATGGGTCGGCTCGACCGGGGAAGGACCACGCTCTCACAAAATACCAGAGTAAAAGAGCAGCTAAACGCTGCTGTGTTTCGTATGGTGAGTGTAGAGAACCGGACACCCTTTTTACTGGAAAAGAGGCATTCCATCTTAGTCCTCACGGGTGACAACGCATCTGCATTTTAACTCGCAAATGAAGATAGATGTATTGGGCCACAGCAACCACTTACCATCAGGTGGACTGTGTGCTCGTTTGTCACCCTTATTCTATAAAAAAACAAACGAGTACACAGTCCACCTGATGGTAAGAGCATATTGTGGTCCTAAGACATCTACATTTATCCTCGATTAAAAATCAAAATACAGATGCGTTGTCACCCCTGTGGACTAAGCCATTATAGATAATAAAAAGGGTCTCCAGTCTTCTATACTCGCCATACCAAACAGCAGCATTAAGCTGCTATTTGACGCTGATATTGCGTGAGAGCATGGTCCTTCCCCGGTCGAGCCGACCCACTCTTGCTACAACCGTATTATAGCTGCAGCGTGACTCTACCACGTAACGACTAAAACCATAGATTACATTTACTGCCTAAATATTGTTATTAATTATATAGTAATTACAACTTATAATAATTATAACGAGAGAAAAGTATTTAGGCAATTATTATTAGTGCTTGTTATCCTGTTTAATATTTCTGGTTATTATGCACAAGTTATAGAAATTCGTCAAAAACACCCTATACCAAAAACTTTTCGAATATTAAGTTAAAAATATGAACCACCTACCCTGGACCTGAAGCTGAACCGTTTCAATTGAGCCAAAGCTGCTGAATGCAACCACCCAAAAGTGTTGATCTATTTATACTCACGGCAAATCGACTGGAGGATAACCTAATTGGGCTACGTTTACCTCGACAGGTTGCATATGGACGCTATTGCATTGTGATATGAGCTAATTTAGTTCGAAAATAAGAACGGCGTGCGTCAAAAATAGTCCCATTGTTGATTAGAGCCTTCGACGCATGCGTGTGACGACACCGGGGATCGAATGTGGATCATTGTCATTAATGTTGACAGTTAGAATAGATCGTTTTGATCAGGTTTTGTGGTTTACAAAACGCCGCCTAAGTTAATCTATTGCGTGCCAGAAAACAAATCGAGCGCTTATTAAAGCTCTGCATAAAACTTGAAAGTTATTTAAGTTCGACCTTATCGTTCGGTTTCGAATTCAAATATAATATTTGTAGCAATACCTTATACATTAATAAGTGAAAAGAAAACTTTGCACCTATTTATAAGCATATCGCGATCACGGAGTAGTGTGAGATTTGGCATAGTTAGTTTATAGAAAAGGAGAGCAGAAAGATGAAGTTGATGTAACAAATACATATGTACGTATGTATGTAATTACTCTATGAAATACATTGAATAAAATAAAATAAAACCATAGACTTAGATACGCCAGTATATTATTCTAAGTCTATGAATAAAACATGCAATCACATACAATGCTTACGTTCATACTATCAATGTCAAACACATAAATTAATGTCGCTTAGACAAATTACATAATATGTCGTTTGTTTACGTTCATGCTGCCAATTTCTCAGAGTAAGGCAATATAAAAAACACGCATGATCATGAGCTGTGCTGATTCTAGAGAAAACTATCCCGGTGGTCCTGATCAGGATACTAGGATAAAGTTATTAAATTATTATATTGTGTCGTGAAGCGACAATTAAAAAAGAAAAGAACCTAACCTAACAAATAGAACAAAAAAAATTAATTTATTTAAAATTTTAAAAAGATATATTTACAATTTTATAAAAAAAAATGAAGTATAATGATGGTGATGGGTGACATGAATTACAATTTTTTTTTTAAATATTAAAGATAGATGGATACTGAAGCGGAGCCTGAAAATCAAAGTGGCACACCGCACTTGGCGGTGGTGGCACGCAGCGTCTGGTCTAGGCACACGCAGCGCCTGGAGTAGGCACACGCAGCGCTTGGAGTAGTCACATGCAGCGTCCAGAGTAGGCACACGCTGCGCCTGGAGTAGGCACACGCAGCGCTTGGAGTAGGCACACGCAGCGCCCAGAGTAGGCACACGCAGCGCTTGGAGTAGTTACACGCAGCGTCCATAGTAGGCACACGCTGCGCCTGGAGTAGGCACACGCAGCGCTTGGAGTAGGCACACGCAGCGCCCAGAGTAGGCACACGCTGAGCCTTGAGTAGGCGCTCTCAGCGCCTGGAGTAAACGCTCACAGCGCCTGGAGCAAGCACGCACAGCGGCTAAAGATAGCGCGGGAACTAGTAGGTGGAGGCGTAGGCGGGGCTAGGCGACGACTTCAGGTGAAGGCAGAGACTTGCAGGATCCCGGAGCAGTGCGGCCCCGAGATAAGGTCTTTAGGAGATGCTTCCAGTTTGAAAGCAGAAGCGAGACTCCCTTTATTGGCCGATTGTTCGGCTTTTATACCTTTTTAGAGAGAACGGGAAATTATTTAAATTAAAAACAAATTTTTGTAAATGGCCAAGAGGAAAAGAGTATTTATGTGGAAGTATTGAAGTAAAAACATCAGACCGGTAACGAATTTGAATAAAAATTGCCATGACAACCAGATAAACAACGATGTCAAAACATGTCAATTTTTGGTTTCAGGCTCGTAATTGAGAAACTGGAAGGATTAAGTAAGAAATGAGATATTATTGATATAGGAAAAAAGGTAGCGCAACAGCGCGCACGAAACCCGAAATTGCAGAGTTACGGAGAACTAAATAAAAGATCAAAAAAGGTAGACTCCATCGATAGCGTGAAATTACGAAGTGAAAATGATTTGTTATTGTGTTCTTATGGTCTAAAAACGTTACAGGATCCTATGGAAATAAAGGTGATGTAAAAAGAAAATCAAAAACAGAATGGAAAAATAAATTTAAAACAGTGTAAAATTGATATGTAAGTACCATAACACTACAATTGTCATCGGTCCTTGATAGTCAATCGGTAAATCGGTAAAAGTATAGAGATAGATAAGTAGACCAAAGATATTTTATTTTAATTTTGTTCTATACGAAGTATATTGCAATATCTTTGAGATGGACACGCGAGGCTTTAACAGTGGTAAAGCCACGCGGCAGCTTTTGCTGTCACACGGATGGTCCGGCTCAAACCGGGGTGGTATCACGACTTCACAGAATACCAGCGTGAAGTAAAGGTTTGCCTCTGCGCTGCGCTTGGTGAGTGCAGGTGGCCGGAGGCCCAATTCACCCCCCCCCCCCCCCTATCAACATGGTAGCGGAATTACACAAAAGACTACCCCAGGAGGGTACCAGCACCGCTGGAGAATCCCTCGCTGAGCATCTACGACCAAACTACTCCACTCCTGAGCGTGGGTGCTCAGGCTGTCCCGCGTATTCGGAGGGGGGGGGGGGGGCAAAATTCCGCTCGTGACTAACACTGCTCGGGGCAAGCGGACCAATAAGATCAAGGCGACCCTTGTCACGCTATCCGTAATTTTTGCAACATCAGGGGACTTCATTCCAAACTCAACGCAGTCCACTACCATCTAGAGACGGCGAAGCCGGCCTTGCTCTTTTTAACCGAGACTCAGGTGTCCTCTCCGGCTAATACTTCATATCTCTCCTACCCGGGGTACAAATTAGAACACTCTTTTGTGCCCCGGGATGGAGTTTGCGTATACGTCAGAGAGGACATCTGTTTTCGACGCCTCGGCAGTCTTGAAGGTACGGACCTGTTCATCTTATGGCTGCGCGTAAACAGCGACGACCATCCCCGCGTCTACGGGTGCCTCTACAGGTCCCATAGCTGTAATGCCGACACATACCGACTCATCAACCACGTCCAAATGGCTGTAGACTCCGTGCTACAACAGGTCCCATCCGCAGAAATCGTGATACTCGGTGATTTTAACGCCCACCACGCTGAATGGTTTGACCCTCGTTTAACTCTGATCATGCGGGTAGATCTGTCTATGACTTTGCCTTGGCACATGGTCATAAACAACTGGTTACTTCGCCTACGCGGATCCCAGATGTGGAGGATCATGTCCCTGCCCTGTTGGACTTTCTGCTGACCTCTCATCCGGACGGATATCAGGTCTCCGTCGATGCCCCTCTGGGCTCTTCGAACCATTGTCTGATCCGGAGTACGGTGCCACTCACGCTCCCATCGCAGTTGCAATCTGCAGATTGCTGCCGTGTTTGACAATATGGGTCAGCTGATTGGGACGTTATGCGGTCTTTTTTTGCATCCTACCCTTGGGGCCGGTTTGTTTCTCGCCGGAAGATCTCAGCGTTGTTGCTGATTGTGTTGCTAATGTGGTACTTCAGGGTATGGAACTTTTTATTCCTTCCTCTGTGGTACCTATCGGAGGCAGATCCCAGCCATGATTTGGTCACTCCTGTAAAATAGCATCACGCTATAAGCAGGAGTGCTACCGGACCTGAGATGACGCATCAACGTCTCGGGATGTAAACACCAGCGCTCTTAAAAAGAAGTATAATTCCCCCTCCAGGTCCTTCAAAAGCGTCATTGCCAAGGCAAGATCTGAGCACATCGGCAGAATTGGCGAGAAGCTAGTTCGCCTTCCTTCGGGAACGCGTGCATTCTGGTCTCTCGCTAAGGCTGTCCAAGGGAACTTCTGTCAGCCATCTCTTCCATCTCTGCACAGGGAGGACGACTCACTGTCCCATGCCGCAAAGGAGAAAGCCGATCTGTTAAGCTCTCTCTTTGCGTCCATATCGACTCTAGATGACGGGGGAAACACACCGCCGACCATCCCGCGATGTGAGTGCTCCATGCCGGATGTGCGGCTTACATAGCGCTCGGTTCGCAAAGCACTCTTCTCCCTGGACGTCAGCAAGTCGAGTGGACCTGATGGAGTCCCTCCCATTGTGCTGGAGTTGCTCCGGAGTTGGCACCGGTTTTAACGCGTCTTTTCCGGTACTCCTACTCCCAAGCCGTAGTCCCGAATTCATGGAAGACAGCTTTGGTCCACCCGATCCCTAAAAAGGCGACCGCTTAGACCCGTCCAACTACAGGCCTATCGCCATCACCTCCTTGTTCTCCAAAATAATAGAATCCATTATAAACTGCCAGCTCATGAGGTACCTTGAGGATTACCAGCTGATTAGTGACCGCCAGTACGGTTTTCG
Source organism: Parnassius glacialis (assembly GCA_033319125.1). Lineage (NCBI taxonomy): Eukaryota > Metazoa > Arthropoda > Insecta > Lepidoptera > Papilionidae > Parnassius > Parnassius glacialis. The sequence continues at coordinate 5,882,625 of JAVANC010000029.1, read as the reverse complement.
TCGGGGTCGATCAGCTGGTGATCTCCTGGTCTACCTGACTCATAGATGGGCGGAGGCAGTAGAGTCCAAGGGGGAGACGTTGGCCGTTAGTTTGGACATAGCGAAGGCCTTCGATCGAGTCTGGCACAAAGCGCTTTTTTCGAAGCTTCCTTCCTATGGGCTTCCCAAGAAATTGTGCAAATGGATCACCAGTTTCCTTGCTGATCGGAGCATCAAGGTCGTAGTAGACGGTGCATGCTCTGATCTCAAGCCTACTAACGCTGGTGTTCCACAAGGCTGAGTGCTATCACCAACGCTGTTTCTCCTGCATATCAACGATATTTTGCAAACTGGTAACTTTCATTGCTATGCAGACGACAACACTGGTGACGCCTTATATACCGGGCGTGCCAATATTTCTCGGGAAAACGTCGCCGAGTACCGGGACAAACTTGTTTCTGAAGTCGAGTCTTTGCTGAACAGTCTCGGATTAGGAGCTAGTTAGGTTTAGGTTTAGAGCTAGCGAAATCTAGTTCAATTCAATCCCCAGAAGACAGAAGTTTGCGCGTTTACCGCTAAAAAGAACGCCTTTGTCGTATCTCCTCAGTTTCAAGGCACTCCCCTTGCTACCTCAGCTAGCATCGGAATCCTCGGCGTCGTCATATCGAATAGTGTGCAGTTTCGTGGTCACTTTGAAGGGAAGGCCAAATTGGCCTCTAAAAAGCTTGGCGTGCTCAGCAGAGCGAGACAGTATTTCATGCCGGCACATCGCTTGCAACTTTACAAAGCGCAAGTTCGACCTCACATGAAATACTGTTCTCATCTCTGGGCAAGGGCACCCCAGTGCCAGCTTCTTCCACTTGACCGCATCCAGCGCAGAGCGGTTCGAATCGTCAAAGACCGTGTTCTTTCTGATCAGCTTGATACACTGGCACTGCGTAGGGATGTTGCATCTTTTAAATAAAACTAATTTTACGGATTTTATCGCGTATATTAACTTATTTTATATTCCCGACGTTTCGGGTATTTTCAGCACTCATGATCACAGGGGGGACTGAGGTGTATGACGTCCCAATGTCATAGTTAACCACGGCTACCTTCAGATTAAAAATTATTAATTTTTGTTCCGATCTACGCAGTATGAACTTACAGTATCATGAAGTCTTGCAGTTGTATGCTTGGGTTGGGATTTAATTTTATTAATTATGGGATCCCAAGCAGATGGTAGCACCCAGCCATCTTCTCTACTGAAACAGTTTCAGAGAGCACGAGGGATCTGTGACAGTAGACACCTGGCCGCCGAGCACCAACACGTCAATCAAGTTTTGCACGACAATAAGCTTCGGGTCCCGCGCATACGTCACAGTGAACGAGTGAAGCCGGCCACGGTCGAGCGAGTGCCTGCTGTACTGGCATATGTCAGAGGTATCACTAACAAGATTGGCTACATCTTGAAGCGTGCTTCTATTAAAACATACTTCAAGCCGCCGAAGAAGATTAGTCAGTTTTTACCATCAGTCAAGTGTAATATTCCTCTGCAAGATGCAGGAGTGTACAAGCTTGATTGTGAATGTGGTCTCTCTTATGTAGGACAAACTAAAAGATCCATAAAACCCCGCGTTAAAGAACACATAGCTGATGTGAAGAATCGACGTTCCGGGAAGTCTGCAGTCTGTGAACACGTACAGGATCGCCCCCGTCACTACATTAGATTTGATAGGCCACAAATCCTCGCTAAAGAACACCGATTCCTCCCCAGGATGATTCGCGAGTCTATTGAAATTAAAAAACATCCTAATTTGAATAGAGAAGATGGCTGGGTGCTATGCTACCATCTGCTTGGGATCCCATAATTAATAAAATTAAATCCCAACCCAAGCATACAACTGCAAGACTTCATGATACTGTAAGTTCATACTGCGTAGATCGGAACAAAAATTAATAATTTTTAATCTGAAGGTAGCCGTGGTTAACTATGACATTGGGACGTCATACACCTCAGTCCCCCCCGTGTCCATAGGTGCTGAAAAGTGCCCGAAACGTCGGGAATATAAAATAAGTTAATATACGCGATAAAATCCGTAAAATTAGTTTTATTTAAATGTGTAGTGTTCGCGTAAATATAAGAAATCATTATGTTGCATCTCTTTGCATTTTCTATCGAATTTACCAGGGGAAGTGCTCTGAGGGATTCTTCGGATTAATTACAGCCGCCAAATTTCACGAACGCACATCGCGTCAAAATTCACGATACCATCCTCACCATCTGGATGCTTGGCGGTCCACAACTGTGCGTTTTACTAGGAGTTTTCTTCTTCGTACAACTTCTCTGTGGAATTGTTTACCACCGATGATTTTTCCGGACCGATACGACTTAGGGACCTTCAAGAAAAGAGCTACACCTTTCTAAAAGGCTGGAAACGCATCTTCAATTCCCCTGGTGTTGCGGATGTTCATGGGCGGCGGTAGTCACTTACCATCAGGTGAGCCGCATGCTGGTTTTCCCAAAAAAAAACCTAATTAAAGTGTGTAAACAAATGGTAAAACTAAAAAATTTTGTACAACCGACTTCCATATAAATTATTACGGATAACTCAAAAACGAATAGTCAGAATTTTCTGAAGAGTAGTTTTTGAGTTATCCTTAATAATACGTACTTATTTGACTTCGACTATATTAATGATGTTCTCATTTTATTCATATTGAAATCGGTTGTACAACAATTTTAATTGTATCACTTGTCTACCGACTTCAAAAAGGAGACTCAATTCGACTGTATGTTTTTTTATGTGTTACCTCTGTTCACATGTGATCCCATATGAATTTGATCAAGGTCAGACCAATAGTTTTTGAGTTATTCTTAATAATTTATATTGAAGTCGGCTGTACTAAATTTTTAATTTTAATTTATTCATAAACGGAAATAACTGCCTGTTATACTACTGGGAAGTTCCAAATCTCGATAGATAATTTCTCAGCTTCATATAAAAAAGAATCATCGAAATCGGTTCACCCAGTAAAAAGTTATGAGGTAACACACATTAAAAGATACAGTCGAATTGAGTACCGTCCCCTTTATGGAAGTCGGCAGAAAATTACATTTTAACGTTCGACATGCGTAACCAAATAAAAATGGAGCCAAAAAGTTTCACTTTATAAAAAATATAAGCTGTGTAGATACAGCTTATATTTTTTTTACCCCACATCATCCCGTGGAGGTATCGTATGAGGCGACAGAGTGAAACAAATCAGGAGTAATAAAAATAAAAACCGGCAGTAAATAAGTAATAACGACTGAAAATATAAAATCTGCAGTCGCCAACCCGCTTGCTATTAGAGAAAATAAACAGTTTGATGAAGTAGCGATACCAAACTGGTGTAGCAAACCCAAATACGCACACCGACGACTGGAAGCTGAGCACACAGCACACAGTCCGCTGGATGGTAAGTGAATGCTGTGGACTATAAACATTTATTTATTTATTATATTCACTTACTACTATCATTACAGGATTATACGATAGGTAAGTCAGTCGAAAAATGAAAATAAAGAAATGACCAGGTAGCCTTTGTGAACTCGTTCAGGGAACATCCAATAAAATCAAACATCGACATATACATCTATCCCCGATTAAGAATCAAAACGCAGATGCGTTGTCTACCCTTGAGGACTATGATGTTATATTTCTATTCTATTAATAAGGATCTCCGGTTCTCTACACTCACCATACAAAACACAGCAATATTAAGCTGCAATTTTACGCCGGTATTCTGTGAGTACGTGGTCCTTCCCTGATCGAGCCGACTCATTAGTGTTCCCGTGCAGGCAGTGTGCACTTCTATGGGGTGATGATGATGAAGAAAATACTTTCATTATCACCGTCTTTTTAAACGGATCTTGTAAATGGTATTATAATATTTTAATATAGACCTTTCCCGCCATAACTCATTGTAATAATAATTGAATAACTTAAACGAGCATTAGCATTTTTATCGAGATTTTTAATATAAATACTGAAGGCAGATCTGTGGTGTGCACATTGTGGGCTTCGACATTTTTCTCGAAGCCTTACGGAAAAGAATTTGAAAATGATTGCCGTTACTATATTTGTGATCACCGCCGTGTAAGTACATTAACGTTATCTATTTTCACTGTACAGTGCTGGTAAAACCAGGTAAACCATCACTTTTATCTCGTAATACACCCCGTATTAAAAGTCACCTAAGTGCTTAAATATTATGTCGTAGTCCGATCGTTAGAATTGAGCTGCCTGGGCATTTCATGATACACCGCCATTTTAAGTTTTGGCGATGATTTATCCGCCATAGCATTTTGTGCCTAATTTATACTTGCACTGGTATGCTTGGGTTTAGTTTTAATTATGTTAATTATAGGATCCCAAGGTGGTAGTACCCAGCCTCCCTCTCTATTGAAATTAGAATATTTTTTTATTGCATACCTTAAGCGAAAGCGCAAGGTAATGTTCTACTATCGCCTAAAAATTAAAATTCCAACATTTTATCGAATAAAATCGTATCTAGCTATCATATTATACATATAAATGATATAAAAAGCACATTGTTAGAAAGATAAATGATTGTTGAACTTATTAATAATTTTTTTAAATCGATTAATTGCTATTTTTAAATAAAAAAAAGGGTTTTAGTGGCTTATGGTGTGGATTTATCATGTCCCTGTGGCTTGTAAACACTATAACTTTTGAAAATATTAATTGTTTAACTCAATCTATTTTTTAATCTCTTCATCTATCATGTGGGAAGCCACTGAATGTAAATGACAGTGTAATTTTGTTTTGTTTAGCTATAATTAATTTTTTTCGGCTCCAAAATGGCGAAATTTTCGTTGATTTCGTTGCCTCGTATATAAATTGTTTCTGTAAATGGGGATCTACAGCCACAGAGTAGTTTAGTTCACAGAGTACCTTTGTATTAAGTTTAGCTTTAGTTCGGCTTCAGTCGCCGTCGTGAGTGGACATTGTTTCGGTTGTTTTCAGCGGCTCAAAAAGATCGCTGTACAAATACACAATATTCGAATAACCAAATTTCTTAAATACTTGATTATAATAATAATAAGAGATTTTTTTATTACAATATTTAAAAGCACAGAATAAATAATAGTAGTACGTACTAAAAGTAAGAAGTATAATTTTATTTTGTCATGGGTGACATTTTCATGCTTTTCGAGGGTGTCGAAACCGATAGGGTTGTCGAAATGTAAATCCAAGATGGCGGCCGCAATAGGTATCAATTTTTTCATCATGGGTGTCATTTTCATGGTTTTCGAGGGTGCTGAAGCCGATAGTGCTGTCAAAATGTAAATCCAAAGTGGAGGCTGCAATAGGTATAAAATTTTTCATCATAGGTGTCATTTTCATGGTTTTCGAGGGTGTTGAAACCGATAGTGCTGTCGAAATGTAAATCCAAGATGGCGGCTGAATTAGGTACCAATTTATTCATCATGGCTGTCATTTTCATGGTTTTCGAGGGTGTTGAAGCCGATAGTGCTGTCAAAATGTAAATCAAAGATGGCGGCTGCAAAATATATCAATTTTTTCATCTTGGGTGTCATTTTCATGGTTTTCGAGAGAGTTGAAGCCGATAGGGTTGTCGAAATGTAAATCCAAGGTGGCGGCTGCAATGGGTATCAATTTTTTCATCATGGGTGTCATTTTCATGGGTTTCGAGTATGTTGAAACCGATAGTGCTGTCGAAATGTAACTCCAAGATGGCGGCTGAAGTAGGTACCAATTTTTTCATCATGGGTGTCATTTTCATGGTTTTCAAGGGTGTTGAAGCCGATAGTGCTATCGAAATGTAAATCCAAGATGGCGGCCGCAATAGATATAAATTTTTTCATCATTGGTGTCATTTTCATGGTTTTCGGGGGTGCTGATGCCGATAGTGCTGTCGAAATGTAAATCCAAGGGGGCGGCTGCAATAGATATCAAGTTTTTCATCTTGGGTGTCATTTTCATGGTTTTCGAGGGTGTTGAATCCGATAGTGCTGTCGAAATGTAAATCCAAGATGGCGGCTGAAGTTGGTACCAATTTTTTCATCTCGGGTGTCATTTTCATGGTTTTCAAGAGTGTTGAAGCCGATAGTGCTGTCGAAATGTAAATCCAAGATGGCGGCTGCAATAGGTATAAATTTTTTTCATCATGGGTGTCATTTTCATGGTTTTCGAGGGTGTTGAAGCCGGTAGTGCTGTCGAAATGTATTTAAACTACTTTAATAATTCCGTATAATCATGTTATACGTAATTTTTTTAATGCGCTTAAGGTATGCCCAATTGGATTTACCAATATATTTAATATCCTCACGTATCATCCTTGGCAGGAATCGATGTTCTTTCGCGAGAACTTGTGGTTTATCAAATCTAATGTAATGGCGTGGGCCGTCTATAATATGATCACAAACTGCAGACTTCTCGGAACGGTGGGGTTTCACGTCAGCTATGTGTTCTTTTACGCGGGTTTTAATAGATCGTTTTGTTTGCCCTATATAATAGACCACATTCACAATCAAGCTTGTACACTCTTGCATCTTGTAGAGGAATATTGCACTTGACGGATGGTAAGAACTGACTAATCTTCTTCGGCGGCTTGAAGAATGTTCTAATAGAAGCTCGCTTCAAGATGTAGCCTATCTTGTCTGTGACACCTCTGACATATTGTAGTACAGCACGCACACGCTTACTACTTGCTTGTAAAACTCTTCCTTCCACAATAGATAGCCAGATGTGAGGCATGTTAACAACATGTCACACATCTTCTAGTTTCCTAGTCACAATTGAGATGCTGTCTTCAACAGGTAAGGTAGGTAGGTCAGTGTTGTTAGTAAGTCTCACTGACAAAATGGTATAAATGCTTAGTGTATGCTCTTGTGTGTGTCCTGAGTGGTGATAGTATTTTTGCTAGGTGCTGAGCCAATCTGTAAGTTGGCGAATCGATCTGACTCACTATTGGACGTAACGGAGCGTTCGGTTTGTGTATTTTTGGTAACCCATACAACTTCGGTGGTTTGGCACACGTAGGTATTGTTGTAGCCTTTTTCTGCCGACTTCCAAAAAGGAGACGGTACTCAATTCGACTGTATGTTTTTGTTTTTTTTTTATGTGTATTACCTCATAACTTTTTACTGGGTGAACCGATTTCGATGATTCTTTTTTATTTGGAAGCTGGTATTTCTCGTGTCCGGTCTCGGTCCCTTATGAATTTGATATGGAGTGTAGAGTAGAAGGAGAACCATCTTATAAGGTGCGAAAGTTGAAAAAGTGTCCCAATATATACTGAAAATAAAGGTTCGAAAACCTACCACAATAGCGCTGGCGTCTGAAAAACTACGATATGAATATAGCTGTCGTAGATGGAGTGAAGTCAGCTGAATTCAAATATTTTAAAAATTTCATGACTAGAGTAGTTAGTAAAATGCCAATATACAAAACTTCAACTATTTACGTAGTATAAAACTAAGCTGATTGGTCGGTCCTTGTTTATTTCTCCATCTTATTCTAATTAATTTTGGCGCTTTTTTTTAATTTATCTTATGCTACTGCAGCGCTACCCTTATTGGACACGTTTTTAGGGACACTTTTCATATACAGAGATGGTCCTCCTTCTACTCTACACTCCATAGAATTTGATCAAGATCTGACAAATAGTTTTTGAGTTATTCTTAATAACTTATATTGAAGTCGGCTGTACAAAATTTTTAATTTTAAATTATATATTTTACCATTTTGTCAGTGATATAAAAGACCTCGACCTGGCAACGTACAACGCACGCACCCTGAGGACTGACGAGAAGATCGTGGAGCTGGAAGAAGAGATGGACAAGTTGCACTGGCATATTATAGGATTATCCGAAGTCCGAAGAGAGGGGGAGGACACGGTAATCCTCGAATCCGGCAACTTGCTCTATCACCGGGAGGGCGACCATCTGTCCCAAGGAGGTATCGGATTTATCGTCCACAAGTCTCTCGTTAACAACGTTGTAAAGATCGGGAGTGTGTCGACGAGGGTTGCGTACCTTATACTCAGAATCACCAAACGGTATTCGCTGAAGGTCATACAGGTTTACGCACCAACCTCGGCACAACCCGATGAGGAGGTGGAGGAAATGTATGAGGATATCTCTAGAGCCATGCATTCCTCCAAAACCCAATATACGGTGTTAATGGGAGACTTCAATGCAAAACTAGGCACAAGAGAGAACGGTGAGCTGAAAGTAGGGAAATTTGGAATAGGGCAACGGAACCCAAGGGGCCAGCAGCTGGCCGACTTCATGGAGAAAGAGGGACTCTTTATGATGAACTCTTTCTTCAAGAAGCGGCCTCACAGGAAGTGGACCTGGTCGAGCCCCGACGGTTCAACAAAAAATGAGATTGACTTCATTATGACGACCAGACGACAACTGTTCAGTGATGTCTCAGTGATCGCGAGGGTGAAAACCGGCAGCGATCACCGAATGGTTAGAGGCACACTGAACCTAAATGTTAAGTTGGAGAGGTCTCGTCTGATGAAGTCAACGCTCCGTCCCCCTCGTGCTCTAATCCAAAGTCCCGAAACCTTTCAGCTCGAGTTACAAAACCGTTTTCAGTGCCTAGAAGACTGCAATGAAGTGGACGATATGAATGACAAGCTCGTGGAAACTGTCCATGCGGTCGGAGCTAAGTTCTGCAAGACCCGCCGCAGAAGAACACAAAAACTCTCCGATCACACTCTTAATCTCATGGCTGTTAGACGGGAGATGAGGCTACATTCTTCAACAGATTTGACAGCATACAGGCAACTGAACAGACAGATCTCTAAATGCATGCGGCGAGACTTACGCAACTTCAATACAGCTCGTATTGAAGAAGCGATCGAGCGGAACCAAGGCTCCAAAGTCTTTGCCAAAGATCTGTCTGCCAGAAAGAGCCAACTGTTAAAGCTGAAGACCGAATGTGGCAGCATCGTTTCCGGGGCACCTGAGATTTTGAGTGAGATTGAGAGGTTCTATGGGCAGCTGTACACGTCATCGTTGGAGCCACGCGCAAGTGTGAGTAACGATCCAAGAGCGAGTCTTATTCGACACTATTCCAAAGATATCCCGGACGTCAGTCTGAGCGAGATTAGAATGGCTCTCCAGGACCTTAAAAACGGCAAGGCCCCAGGCGAGGATGGAATTACAGCGGAGCTTCTGAAAGCGGGTGGAAGACCGGTACTTGAAATCCTTCAGAGGCTCTTTAATTTCGTCCTTCATGGTGGCATTACACCGGAGGCGTGGAGCAGAAGTGCGGTGGTCTTGTTCTTCAAGAAAGGTGACAACGCTCTCTTGAAGAATTACAGACCGATTTCCCTTCTGAACCGCGTCTACGTGCTGTTTTCGAGAGTCATTACGAATCGTCTCGCGCGCAGACTTGACGACTTCCAGCCTCCCGAACAAGCCGGTTTCCGAAAGGGCTTTAGCACGATAGACCACATACATACCCTACGGCAAATTTTACAGAAGTCCGAAGAGTACAATTTGCCACTATGTCTGGCGTATGTGGACTATGAGAAAGCCTTTGATTCCGTCGAAATTTGGGCGGTGCTGCAGTCCCTTCAGCGGTGCCAAGTTGACTGTCGGTATATCGAAGTGCTGAAGTGTTTGTACAGTAGAGCTACGATGGCTATCCGAGTACAGAACCAGAGTACGAAACCTATCCAATTGCAGAGAGGTGTAAGACAGGGTGACGTTATATCCCCGAAACTCTTCACCGCTGCATTGGAAGACGTTTTCAAGCTTCTGGACTGGAAAGGATACGGAATTAACATCAATGGCGAGTACATCACTCACCTTCGATTTGCCGACGATATAGTCCTCATGGCAGAATCACTGGAGGAACTAAGCACTATGCTCAATGACCTCAATAGTGTCTCCCAACGGATAGGTCTTAAGATGAACATGGACAAAACAAAGATTATGTTTAATGTCCATGTCACACCTATGCCGGTAGTTGTTGGGAGCACTAAGCTCGAAGTTGTTGACGAGTATGTTTACCTGGGACAAATAGTCCGACTAGGTAAGTCCAACTTCGACCGAGAGGTCAATCGACGGATTCAACTCGGCTGGGCAGCGTTCGGGAAGCTACGACACATCTTCTCGTCAGAAATACCTCAAAACCTTAAAACAAAATTGTACAACCAGTGCGTGTTGCCAGTGATGACTTACGGAACTGAGACGTGGTCCTTCACTGCTGGCCGTATGAGGAAGCTCAAGGTCGCTCAGCGAGCTATGGAGAGGGCTATCCTCGGAGTTTCACTGCGTGATAAACTTAGGAATGAGGATATCCGCAGTAGAACCAGAGTAACCGACATAGCCCAACGGATTAGTAAGCTGAAGTGGCAGTGGGCCGGCCATATAGCTCGAAGAACCGACAACCGATGGGGAAGAAAGGTTCTCGAGTGGCAGCCTCGTACTGGTAGGCGAAGTGTAGGGCGTCCCCACACAAGATGGAGTGACGACCTGGTAAGACATGCAGGAAGTCGATGGATGCAGGTGGCTCAGGACCGTGCTTTGTGGCATTCTTTGGGGGAGGCCTATGTTCAGCAGTGGACTTGTGAAGGGCTGTAATGATGATGATGATGATAAAAGACCTACGTGTTAGTATTATGTCTTAGTAGTAATATAAAAAATGGCGACATTTGTAAATGGGGAAAAAATATAGTATGATACTATATTATGTATATTATAGTACGGATGGTAACCCTAAGCGTGACTATTATGGTATATCTTTCCAACAATGAGGGTCCTATATTCAGCCTGTTCATTTTTATTTACAGAGTACTCAACGGAGAATCAATGGCCGAACGAAGCACGCCTCAAAGTTTTGAAATTCAATATCCAGAACTGGTTGATGACACTTTTCAAAACGAAGAGAAATTTAAAAGAAATTATAACGGTGGCGGGATTTGGGACAAGAATGCAGACGTTGACCCCTGTAACGATGACACGAGAAGAATGCCCATTAAGAAGGCGGTATTGGCGCTCGGGACAAATCTGCGAATTTGCGAAGAAACAAATCGGGGAGTACTAGCGAAGCTATGTGTGAGTATATGATGTTATAGTCAAGATTTCAGTAAAAATTAGCCCTTTGCAATATTTCGCATACGGACGCAGAACAATAGGTGTACACAATAATAGTAGAGTCAGCGGGACTAATGGCGCCGAGAGCGCGATACAAGCGATAAGTGGATGAATCGCAATACTTTTACTCGCTTGGTACTTATTTATAACCATTGAATTATATGTACTACGTACTAGAGAAGCCATTCCAAACAAAAATTGTGTCCTACTCCATGACTTCGCGCATGCCCGGGAGTAGTAGTCGCGCATGCGCGAAGACTTTAATTTGATATAAAATAAGATATTAATATAAAATAAATATAAGAATTTAATATAAATTATCTTAATCTAAACAAACATATTTCTAAATAAAAAGTAATAATAATTATTTTATCGAATTCACAAATCTTCAATTTACGCAATATTTAGTTTGTACGGATTGCAGTACAGTTCAGTTGAACATAGTCAACGTTCGGAATGGCTTCTCTAGTACGTAGTACATATAACTCAATGTTTATAACAATGGTTAGACAATTAGGTTAAAAAGTTAATTTAAAAGAATTAAACTTTTTTTATAGGATAGGGTAGGTACGCATACTTCTTTCCCCCACCTAGCCTGACCTCTATTCCCCATGCTCCTTTAATGACGGATGGATGTATTTTTTTATAGGATAGGGTGACAAACGAGCACATAGTCCACCTGATGGTAAGTGGTTGCTGTGATCCATAAAACCACAGAATAAATAATAGTAGTAAAACATTCTGTGCACCGCGGCTGAATGTACGAAACGTTATATCTGTGAATACACCTGTAATCTCGCGCCGACGACTTATTAAGTGATGGTGAAATGCGGTTAACTGTTGAAAGTAAAAGTGGGTGCCTGATTCCTATGCCGATTGGTAACGTACCTACCGTACCACCAACAATAGTACTTTTGTATTTCCTAAATATTATTTCCTTCACTTTCTTATTTATATCAGATGTCATGCGTGACTGTTGGTTAAAGTACCTGACTAATCGGATCCTGCGTTCAGTGCGATTTGCACATGTTTTTGACGATAACGTTTTCGTTTCGTCGTCGACTAAAATTGTATGGAATTATGAGCAGCCGCCTGGCGGACGTAAATGTAACTATATTTTGTCATACTACAAAAGTACTCGAACCTACGAATTCAATACGATAGAAAACTCATGCACAAAGGGAGGATCCCAGCTGGAGTCAAAATTCATATGAAGACAAACTGTTGACTATCGAGTCTAGTTGTTTCAAAATGAAGACTAATAATATTACGCTCATCAGTCTAGTTTCTGTGATATTAATTCTGTTAGCCCATGCGGCTCTTACAGCTGTATCGTACTCAGGGCTTTCAGGCCGTAAGCTATAAAAAAGGGGGCGGATTATTTTAGTACAACGTTGCGCATGCGACGTAGCACTGAAATCGATAATGGGGGGGGGGGGGGATAATACTGAGTTCAGTTCTGTGATCACATTAGCATAACATGGATAAGTTATATAACGGCCGTCCGAACAGGGAGTATAGATAAATAGATATGTAGACAGGGAGAGACGCGCCACGGCTCTGACGGCTAGATATTTTTTTTGTTATGCAGATGGTGAATGATGATTATTGAAAAGTTGCGTTTTAAATAAAAGTTTTTCGGTCTTTAGTATTTACCTAGTGCCTCAGTGCTATTTTTTTTATAGGACAAGGTGACAAACGAGCACACAGTCCACCTGATAGTAAGTCGTTGCTGTGGGCTGTGACCCATAGACATCTACACCTATCCTCGACAAAGTGTCAAAATGCAGATGCGTTGTCACCCGTAAGAACTAAGATGGAATGCCTCATTTCCAGTAAAAAGGGTATCCGGTTCTCTACACTCACCATACGAAACACAGCAGTTTTAAGCTGCTATTTTACGCTGGTATTCTGCGAGAGCGTGGTCCTTCCCCGGTCGAGCCGGCCCATTCCTGTTACAAGTATACTACTAATATAGCTGCAGCATGGCTCTACCACGTGTAAAATTTAATTTATTTCACACATTTTATTTCAATTCTTCTGCTTTGAGGAATAACCGTAGATTGGTTTATCTATTTCTGGTCTAATTAATATAAAATATACTTAACTAATATTTCAGAAACAAATAATAAGCTCTATAGTTTGTAACAAATCAACTTCTCCCGCTATGAAATCGGTAAAATGTTTCACCTCATTCTTAGCCGCGGCGCCCACCTAAGCTACATGATTTCGACATGGCTTGTAGCATGATTCTGACGATGCTCTGACGTGACCACGAGTGACACTGCTTGCACCAACCTGTGCAACAATAGCATGTCGCAGAGTTCATTTTGGGCCAAAATCTCGCCTGAAGAGGATAAACATGCCCTTGCTTTGCTACAGATTTCAAACATTCAAAGTGCCAGCTGAAGATTTTGAGTACATCCCTAAGGGAAAAAATTTGAAAAGTGGTGGTACTTTCAATTTTATGAAGGAATTAGAATTACATTTCGCATAGATTTGCCCTACAAGTTGCAAGAAGCATCTTGCGAGTTCCTGTTATTGTAATCGGGTCTAGGATAATCATATAAACATGGTTTTTCATGAACTAAATCAATGAATTTAATATTAAGGCCCGGCGCCCACCTACGTAACGTAACACGTGATCTGACGCGTGATTTGACGCGTAACTTGTCACTCGCCTCAACATTCAAAGGGAATGTATGTAGTAACGCCCATTTGCGTGGCGTGACGCCGCATGATCTGACGTGCCATTCAGCTTGCTACTAGGGACGCATTGAAGTGGCACGTAACACGAAACTTGTAGTTTTAATATTAAATTCATTGATTTAGTTCATGAAAAACCATGTTTATATGATTATCCTAGACACGATTACAATAACAGGAACTCGCAAGATGCTTCTTGCAACTTGTAGGGCAAATCTATGCGAAATGTAATTCTAATTCCTTCATAAAATTGAAAGTACCACCACTTTTCAAATTTTTTCCCTTAGGGATGTACTCAAAATCTTCAGCTGGCACTTTGAATGTTTGAAATCTGTAGCAAAACAAGGGCATGTTTATCCTCTTCAGGCGAGATTTTGGCCCAAAATGAACTTTGCGACATGCTATTGTTGCACAGGTTGGTGCAAGCAGTGTCACTCGTGGTCACGTCAGAGCATCGTCAGAATCATGCTACAAGCCATGTCGAAATCATGTAGCTTAGGTGGGCGCCGTGGCTAAAACTACAAGTTTCGTGTTACGTGCCACTTCAATGCGTCACTAGTAGCAAGCTGAATGGCACGTCAGATCATGCGGCGTCACGCCACGCAAATGGGCGTTACTACATACATTCCCTTTGAATGTTGAGGCGAGTGACAAGTTACGCGTCAAATCACGCGTCAGATCACGTGTTACGTTACGTAGGTGGGCGCCCGGGCTTAAGTGACGCCGCACTAATGGCAAGAAAAGTCGTGTACTCGTATATCCTCAATGTCATAGTTTCTCAGACATTCCAGTCTACATTCGATATTATCCTACTAATATTATAAACGTGAAAGTTTGTGACAATGTATGGATAATGATTTCTTATATTTACGCGAACACTACACATTTAAATAAAACTAATTTTACGGATTCTATCGCGTATATTAACTTATTTTTATCTTCCCGACGTTTCGGGTGCTTTCCAGCACCCGTGGTCACGGGGGACTAAGGTGTTTGACGTCCTGCTGTCACAGTTAGCCCGGCTACCTTCAGTTTTTTAATATTAATTTTTGGTTCGATTTACGCAGAATGAGCTTACAGTATCTTGAGGTCTAGCAGTGGTATACTTGGGTTTGGATTTTATTTTATTGATTATGGGATCCCAAGCAGATGGCAGCACCCATCCATCTTCTCTATTGAAATTAGGATGTTTTTTAATTTCAATAGCCTCACGAATCATCCTTGGGAGGAATCGGTGTTCTTTTGTGAGGATTTGTGGTCTATCAAATCTAATGTAATGGTGGGGACGATCTTGAACATGTTCACAAACTGCAGACTTCCCGATACGTCGGTGCTTCACGTCAGCTATATGTTCTTTAACGCGGGTTTTTATAGATCTTTTTGTTTGTCCTATGTACGAGAGACCACATTCACAATCCAGCTTGTACACTCCTGCATCTTGTAGAGGGATATGACACTTGACGGATGGTAAAAATTGACCAATCTTCTTCAGCGGCTTGAAGTATGTTTTAATGGAAGCTCGCTTCAAGATGTAGCCAACCTTGTCTGTGACTCCTCTGACGTAGGGTAGTACAGCAGGCACACGCTCGACTGTGGCTGACTTCACTCGGTCACTGTGACGTAGGCGCGGGACCCGAAGCTTGTTGTCTTGCAATACTTGCTTGACGTGCTGAAGCTCGGCGGCCAGATGTTTTCTGTCACAGATCCCTCGTGCTCTCTGAAACAAAGATTTTCCCACGGTAGCTAACTGTGAAGGATGATGGTGCGAATCACCATTTAGATATCGATTGGTATGGGTATTTTTTTTCTGTACACAGTATGACCAATAGTGTTATCAGGATTTCGGATGACTAAAACATCTAGGAAAGCTAAAGTATTGTTTGCCTCTAATTCCATTGTGAATTGTATTTTAGGGTTTATGGAATTAAGGTGGTTTAAAAATGCAGTTACTTTGTCAGATGGTAAAATTGTGAAAGTATCGTCTACGTACCGCTTGTAGAATCTTGGATTTACAGGAGCATTAAGAAGGGCTTTCTCCTCAAAGTCCTCCATGAATATGTCGGCGACTACGGGAGATACAGGTGAGCCCATTGCCACTCCGTCTACTTGCATGTAGAACTCTTCTTTCCACAGTAAATAGCCAGATGTAAGGCAGTGTTTGAGTAATACTGCATATTCTGTGGGCATGTTGTTATCTTCTAGCTTTCTAGTAACAATTGAGATGCAGTCTTCAATAGGTAGGCATGTGAATAGTGACTGAACATCAAAACTGACCATAGTTTCATTGTCAGCGAGATGTAGGTCTTTTATCTCACTAACAAAATGGTATGAATCCTTTGTGTGCGCTCTGGTATGTCCTCTTAGTGGTGACAGTATTTTTGCCAAGTGTTGAGCCAACTTATAAGTTGGTGAATCGATCTGGCTTACTATAGGACGTAGTGGAGCGTTTGGTTTGTGTATTTTCGGTAACCCATACAATCTCGGTGGTTTGGCACATGATGGTATTGTCGAATTCACGTCGAGATCTAATTTTTCGGAGTATTTCTTTATTAAATCAGTAGTTGTTTTAAGTGTATTAGTTGTAGGGTCTATTTTGACTTTTTTGTATGTACTTACGTCCGATAAAAGTTGTTGTATTTTAGAATTATACTCTGACGTGTCCATTATTACCGTAGCATTTCCTTTATCCGCGCGGAGAATCGTGAGCTCTGGTCTGTTGCGTAAGTTGTACAACGCTTTAAATTCGTCTTTGGGGAGATTTAGTTTCGGCGCGGAACTTCGACGTAACAAGGACGAAATGTCTTGACGTATAGCCTCTAAATCCTGTTTACCGATATTGTTCTTAAACAGACAGTTTTCTACGCTGCAGATAATTTCCTCGTACGGGATTTTTTGCGGCGTTATAGCAAAATTCAAGCCTTTCGACAATACTTTTATTGTAGGTTCGTCCAGTGTTTCTTTTGACAAATTATAGACCGTGCGTTGTTTATTGTTTGCGTCTGTGGTCAACGGTTGTTGCGTTTCGTTTCTACGTTGACATGGATGTTTGGCATTTGATTTGATAGTTAATTTTTGGTATTTTTCTATATGTTTGTCTTTGCATTCATTATATTTCGATATTTCGCGTTTGTTTAAAGTTTGTTTAATATTAAAAAACTGAAGGTAGCCGGGCTAACTATGACAGCAGGACGTCAAACACCTTAGTCCCCCGTGACCACGGGTGCTGGAAAGCACCCGAAACGTCGGGAAGATAAAAATAAGTTAATATACGCGATAGAATCCGTAAAATTAGTTTTATTTAAATGTGTAGTGTTCGCGTAAATATAAGAAATCTTCTAGCTTTCTAGTAACAATTGAGATGCAGTCAATTGTTACTAGAAAGCTAGAAGATAACAACATGCCCACAGAATATGCAGTATTACTCAAACACTGCCTTACATCTGGCTATTTACTGTGGAAAGAAGAGTTCTACATGCAAGTAGACGGAGTGGCAATGGGCTCACCTGTATCTCCCGTAGTCGCCGACATATTCATGGAGGACTTTGAGGAGAAAGCCCTTCTTAATGCTCCTGTAAATCCAAGATTCTACAAGCGGTACGTAGACGATACTTTCACAATTTTACCATCTGACAAAGTAACTGCATTTTTAAACCACCTTAATTCCATAAACCCTAAAATACAATTCACAATGGAATTAGAGGCAAACAATACTTTAGCTTTCCTAGATGTTTTAGTCATCCGAAATCCTGATAACACTATTGGTCATACTGTGTACAGAAAAAAAATACCCATACCAATCGATATCTAAATGGTGATTCGCACCATCATCCTTCACAGTTAGCTACCGTGGGAAAATCTTTGTTTCAGAGAGCACGAGGGATCTGTGACAGAAAACATCTGGCCGCCGAGCTTCAGCACGTCAAGCAAGTATTGCAAGACAACAAGCTTCGGGTCCCGCGCCTACGTCATAGTGACCGAGTGAAGCCAGCCACAGTCGAGCGTGTGCCTGCTGTACTACCCTACGTCAGAGGAGTCACAGACAAGGTTGGCTACATCTTGAAGCGAGCTTCCATTAAAACATACTTCAAGCCGCTGAAGAAGATTGGTCAATTTTTACCATCCGTCAAGTGTCATATCCCTCTACAAGATGCAGGAGTGTACAAGCTGGATTGTGAATGTGGTCTCTCGTACATAGGACAAACAAAAAGATCTATAAAAACCCGCGTTAAAGAACATATAGCTGACGTGAAGCACCGACGTATCGGGAAGTCTGCAGTTTGTGAACATGTTCAAGATCGTCCCCACCATTACATTAGATTTGATAGACCACAAATCCTCGCAAAAGAACACCGATTCCTCCCAAGGATGATTCGTGAGGCTATTGAAATTAAAAAACATCCTAATTTCAATAGAGAAGATGGATGGGTGCTGCCATCTGCTTGGGATCCCATAATCAATAAAATAAAATCCAAACCCAAGTATACCACTGCTAGACCTCAAGATACTGTAAGCTCATTCTGCGTAAATCGAACCAAAAATTAATATTAAAAAACTGAAGGTAGCCGGGCTAACTATGACAGCAGGACGTCAAACACCTTAGTCCCCCGTGACCACGGGTGCTGGAAAGCACCCGAAACGTCGGGAAGATAAAAATAAGTTAATATACGCGATAGAATCCGTAAAATTAGTTTTATTTAAATGTATGGATGTTTGTTATGCCGCCTCTACACGTTGGCCAACACAGTGGCGAATGTGTTGGCAGAGATATTGGCCAAGAAATTGTGATCGCGTCAATACGTTGGAAGGTCGTTCAGTTTGCTTCGGTTCAGGCCCAGCGTTGCCACCTTAGTGATTTTGTCACTAGATTTAGTGATTTTTTGGAGGTAGTTAGTGATATTCTGAAAAAAAAATCACTAAAAAATTATTTGATGACTTTTAGTGATATTTATCAAATCTTGAAGAATTTAGAAAATACATATTAGCAAATCTCTTTACCTGTCGGTAAATTCCCCAGGTTATGTCTGAATAGCACTATCCTTTTCTCACATTACAAAAACGTAATTAGACGTCTATGTTTGGCTATGCTAAACCTACCTTAGGGATTTCCCGACTAATAATGAGGACCTAATACTGTATGTAAAGTTGTTTTCAGTGAGTGCTGAATACTGAAAGGTTGATATAATTGAATACTGAAATGTAAGATGGTCTCCAAATAAAAACTTAATTGAAATCGGGGTAGATAATGGCTCAGTCATGACTGGAATCAATAATGGCGTACGCGTACCTAAATTCCAGTCAGTAGTATATATATCTTTATATATAAAAAGTACGTGTCACGTTGTTTGTCCGCGATGGACTCCTAAACTACTGAACTGATTTCAATGAAATTTTTCGTCAATGTGCAGTTTGGTCCAACTTGAGAGATAGCATAGTTTTTATCTCAAATAAATGACCCTCAAAATTTTTATTGCGAATTTAAGGATTTTTTAATAGGACAGAGGGTCGTCGGTATGGGCAGAACAACGTCTGCCTGGCGAGCTAGTATATATATATATGAGAGTAAATTGTGGCGAGAATACTTTAAAAATAATGCGCTCTTGTGATACTCGTTGGCTGTCCGTTGAAGAAACTGTGATCAGGAGGCCGTCTCGATTTTATGTTGTGTTTATTGTAATTATTTCCACAATTAAAATAGTATTTTTATTACCTAACTAATGATTTCATTTTAAATAATTTGGTGAATTCTAGAGATTTTTTTAAGTAAAAATATCCCTAAATCTGGTGAAATTTCAGACCATAACTAGTGATAAATTTTTCTGCAAGGTGGCAACACTGTTCAGGCCAATGTGCGGACGAATTTATTAAAATGATTATTGAAGCGCTAACGGCTGCTGCGGTTTATTTTTTCACAGCATACCACTATTTTTTTATTTAATATTTAATATTTAATATTTTTAATATAAATTTTTAATATTTCTTTATTATACACTAACGTTATACAGATAAGTAAAGTATATAAACATTAACACACCTAAGCATAGGTATAATTAACACTTTTACAACTAAGGCCTGGAAAATATTCGAAGCCTGTCTATAAAACTGTTGTAAAATTTTATTAAACAAAGCCTTTTTAAAAAGGGTTATTCTTATTATATAATTATAGAATAAAACTAAATAATAATAATAATAAATAATTTATTTTGTCAAACATTAAAGTTACATTATACGATCAGTGATCGAGGTCACCTAGTAAGCAAAATAATGCCTGTAACAGGTGGCTTCGCTCTTCCATAGCTAAAAATTAAAGTATTATTAACGAAATAAAGAAACTAATAGGGAATAATAAAGACAGTAAAAACATGATTTTAGTATCCTACTTTTTAATTTGATTTTAGTATGCTACCTATAATATAGCATTAATACATCAATAAATAAATGAATACATCAATCACTACAACGTGAATGTGTATAAGATAAGGGTGATCAAAAAGAAATGGAAAAAAGAAATTTTATTTCTTGACGGCTCCGTGGCGTAGTGGCTTAGCAATGAGTTGCTGCCCTGGGGGCCGCGGGTTCAAATCCCGCACGGAACAAGTATTTGTATAGCCTGCACATAATTTCTCCGGGTCTGAATGTTTGTCCTTATGCAATTTATGTTTCTAAACTGCCTCCACGATACAGGAGAAAATCCTGTGTATAATAACATTTTTTTTTTAAAAGACTTGTGTTTTACAAACAATTTTCAGCTTGGTAGGGCTCTATAAAGCGAAAAATTTATTCATTGGTCATTGTTACTGCCGTTATGTAGACACTAGTTACGATGCGTGCATATAAAATTTAAGCGTGCGTGCGTGCGATCACTCTGAGAGCTCGTAGCAAACTAAACGTGCGCCCAACGTGTGGATGCGGCGGCCAATACTCTGCCACAACCCTTTGATCTTTTGTAAAAAACCGACACCAGACGGATCTCGCGCCAACTTGTGGGCCATCGTCCCAATACGTACCAACGTAGCTTAAACACCCGCTCCACACGATGGCCATCGTTGTTGGCCAACACATTCGCCAGCGTGTTGGCCAACGTGTAGAGGCGGCATTAACGCACGCAAAAACTACTGAATGGATTTTAATGAAACTTTACAATTATATAGTTCATACATCAGAATAACATATAAGCTATGACCAATAAAGATATTGTGTAAATTGACCAAAATATAACGATAAGTGTTAAGTAAGTCGGAAAAAAAAACACTACGTCTGTCTGAACACGCATCACACAAAAACCTGTGAACCGATTTGGATGGGACTTTCACTGACAGATAGCTAATGTTATAAGGAGTAAGTTAAGCTACTTTTATTTTAGGGTTCCGCGCAAAATAATTCCACGCCGGCGAAGTCGCGGGGAACAGCTAGTTATGGAATAAACGGTACACAAATAAGTTAGATAGGAAATACTGAATTGTATAATATAGGTACTCAAAGCTAAGTCTTAGGAAAGACATTATTTCCTGGCCCAAACCGCAAAAGACAAAGCCGACCTTTTAAGCTCCCTTTTTGCGTCCAACTCGACTCTTGATGACGGGGGGAAAACACCGCCGACCATCCCGCGATGTGAGTGCTCCATGCCGGATGTACTGTTCTCACAGCGCTCGGTTCGCAAAGCACTCCTCTCCCTGGACATTCAGAAGTCGAGTGGGCCTGACGGAATCCCCCCAATTGTGCTGAGGATATGTGCTCCGAAGTTGGCACCGGTCCTAACGCGTCTTTTCCGGTACTCCTACTCCCAAGGCGTAGTCCCGAATTCATTGAAGACAGCTTTTGTTCACTCGATCCCTAAAAAAGGCGACTGCTCAGACCCGTCCAACTATAAGCTTATCGCCATCACCTCCTTGTTCTCCAAAATAATGGAATCCATTATTAACTTCCAGCTCATGCGGTACCTTGAGGATCACCAGCTGATTAGTGACCGCCAATACGGTTTGTGTTGGGGTCGATCAGCTGGTGATGTTTTGGTCTACCTGACCCATAGATGAGCTCAGGCAGTAGAGTCCAAGGCGGAGGCGTTGGCCGTTAGTTTGGACATTGCGAAGGCCGTCGATCAGGTTTGGCACAAAGCGCTTCTTTCGAAGCTCCCTTCCTATGGTCTTCCCAAGAAATTGTGCAATTGGATCACCAGCTTCCTTGCAGAAGGGAGCATCAAGGTCGTTGTAGACGGTGCATGCTCCGACTACAAGCCTATTAACGCTGGTGTTTCACAAGGCTGTGTGCTATCACCATCGCTGTTTCTTCTGCATATCAATGAAATGTTGCTAACTGGTAACATTAATTGCTATGCGGATGACAGAACCGGTGATGCTCTATACACCGGCCATGCCAATATTTCTCGGGAAAACATCGCCGAGTACCGGAACAAACTTGTGTCTGAAGTCGAGTCTTTGCTGAACAAAGTCTCGGATTGGGGGCGACTAAATCTAGTCCAGTTTAATCCTCAGAAGACATAAGTTTGCGCGTTTACCGCTAAAAAGAACCCCTTTGTCGTATCTCCTCTGTTTCAAGGCACTCCCCTTCTTGCCTCAGCCAGTATCGAAATCCTCGGAGTCGACATATCGAGTAACGTGCAGTTTCGTGTTCACTTGGAAGAGAAGGCCAAATTGGCCTCTAAAAAGCTTGGCGTGCTCAGCAGAGCGGGACAGTATTTCATGCCGGCACACCGCCTGCAACTTTACAAGGCGCAGGTTCGGCCTCACATGGAATACTGTTCCCATCTCTGGGCAGGGGCTCCCCAGTGCCAGCTCCTTCCACTTGACCGCATCCAGAGCAGAGCGGCTCGAATCGTCGACGACCGAGTCCTTTCCGATCGGCTCGATTCATTGGCACTGCGAAGAGATGTTACATCCCTTTGCATTTTCTTTAGCATTTACCACGGGGAGTGCTCTGAGGAATTGTTCGGATTAATCCCAGCCGCCTAATATCACGAACGCACATCGCGGCAGAACTCCCGATACCATCCACACCATCTAGGTGATTGGCGGTCCACCACTGTGCGATTTAGAAGATGTTTTCTTCCCCGCACGACTTCCTTGTAGAATCGATTACCATCAGCGATTTTTCCGGACCGATACCACTTAGGGACCTTCAAGAAAAGAGCCTACTCCTTTTTAAAAGGCCGGCAACGCATCTGCGATTCCCCTGGTTCCCCTGGTGTTGCATTTGTTCATGGGCGGCGGTAGTCACTTTTTCTTTATAGGATAAGGGTGACAAACGAGCACACAGTCCACCTGATGGTAAGTGGTTGCTGCGGCCCATAGACATCTACATCTATCCTCTATTACAAATTTAAATGCAGATGCGTTGTCACCCGTGAGGACTAAGATGGAATGCCTCATTTCCAGCAAAAAGAGCCTCCAGCCACCTGCACTCACCAAGCGAAACGCAGAGGTAAACCTCTACTTCACGCTGCTATTCTGTGAGGTCGTGGTACCACCCCGGTTCGAGCCGGCCCATCCGTGCGACAACAGAATTTGCCGCGTGGCTCTACCCACTGTTAAACTTACCATCAGGTGAGCCGCATGCTCGTTTGCTCCCTTTCCTATAAAAAAAATCCTAAAATATAAGGTGATGACCTAGTTCAAAATACAAAGCTCCTTCAAATTAACTCATAAAAGGTACAACCCATATACGACGGACGTATATGGGCTATGTTACAATACATATAACCCATTTACGTCCCAGAGCTGGGCACAGGCATCCTATTATTTCTGAGAAAGTATCTGCCGTGCCAATGCGTACGTTACTAGCAAACTTCAAACTTTATTTAATATCTCAGGCATGCAATTTTCGTACAATGTTTTCCTTCACCGCCTAGCACGCAGTAAATCAGTATAATATCGTTAAAATTGACTGTTTTGTAAATAGGTGATGACCGTTGACACACAAGCTAGTAGGTTCTTAATGCCATTATTATCGCGATCAGCCTTGACAAGTGATAATAAAAACAAAACTTGAAAAGTGCTAATTAAAAGAGATTAAATAAGCTGTTTTTAAGTAAAAGGTAACACATTAATTTCAATCATCTATAGGAAGTATTTCTATTAATTACTTCAATATTTGCACTTAATGCACTCGCTCTGACTTTCGATAAACTTTCCGTGTCGAACCCTAAACGAGAGGAGATGTGAATACCAAAGTCTGTAACATTCGGATCGAATACTTGGTTATATAATTAATATAGGTCATTCATCAGTTCATTCTCATCCTTTTCACGTGGTAGTGCCACCCTGCAGCTATATTATGATTGTAGCACTAATGGGTCCGCTAAACCCGGAGAAAGACCACGCTCTCACAGATTACTAGACTAAAATAGCAGCCGAATGCTGCTGTGTTCCGTATGGTGAGTAGAGAACAGGATACCCTTTTTACGAGAAATGAGGCATTCCATCTTAGTCCTCAGGGGTGACAACACATAGTCTGCATCTTAATTCTTAATCTAGGATAGATGTAGGTGTTCTATGGGTCACGGCATGTGGATTATCATGTAGTGATGCACTGTGAGCTCGTTTGTCACCCTTATTCTATAAATTAAAAAAATATTTCGAGAATGGTCTTGGAGGATTTTTTTATTAATCTCTATCTCAGTCTTGAATGATCAAGACTGAAATGGAGATTTCAGTCTTGATCATTCAAGATTCAGATTTCAGTGATATTTGACCATACTCGTTCCGTTCCTTGAATGTGTCTCTCAGTTGACTGCTCGCGGGCTAGCGATGATAATTCGTCAGTAATTAACACATTATACGTAATTCAACAGCGTTGTGCAACGTGGTAGAACCATGCTACAGCTATATTAGCAGTATAGTTGTAGCGCGAATGGGTCGGCTCGACCGGGGAAGGTTCACGCTCTCACAGAATATCAGCGTAAAATGGCAGCTTGACACTGCTGTGTTCCGGACCGGAGACCCTTTTTACTGGAAAACAGGCATTCTATCTTAGTCCTCACGGGTAACAACGTACCTGCATTTTGATTCGCAAACGAGGATAAATGTAGATATCTATAGGTCACAGCAATCACCATCAGGTGGACTGTGTGCTCATTTGTCACCCTATTCCTATAAATAAATATATATATATATATATATATATATATATATATATATATATATATATATATATATATATATATTTTATTTTATATTTATATTTACTGAAATTATTGTGTTTTGATATATTCAAGTAACATGATTGTCCGATATAACCAATTAGAAATTAAAAATAAAATCATTTTTATTTTCAGAACCATTGGAACCACAATTTTAACGATAAATATCTTGCCAAGGAGATACCTTATAACCAATGAATGCTAAGTTTATATACTATGCAATAATATTTAAATAATCCCGTTAATTTTGTTACTTGTGACTACCTAATACCGATAATGCTTACTATGAATTAATGCTACATTTTAAAACGTATAATTTGCGGGCATTTGTGTACTTAATATACATAATATTGTAATAAAAATTAATAAATTGTTGCATCCATTGAAATTTTGTTTTATTTAAGCGCATAGTCTATACCAATTAGTAGTAAAGTAGTACCTAAGTATCTACAATTTATGAGACATTGCAAGTTTTAATCTTAATGCCGGGTTTACACGCTTGCCAAGTCTCGGCAAGCATCCACAAGCACAAGCGTGTAAAGAGGGCGTTTGGCTTGGCTTGCGTGAGCTTGTGGACGCTTGTCCCTGATCCGGTCTAGTGTCGGTTTTTGACACAGATCAAAGGGCGCTTGCAGCAAGCGCTTGCAACGCATTCATGTCATACGTTGGTGCGCGTTTAGTAGAAATTGTGATTTCACGACGAGCGCATGTTTAGTTCTTTGTTTAAAATGAGTGGCTGCTCGAACGAAGGGAGTTTATCGTTTCTGGAATATTACCAGAGCGAATCGTCTATCTGGAACCCCAAAGGCGTTAATCATAAAAATAAAAAGAAAGTTGCAGATGCTTGGAGTCGTCTTGTCGAGTTAACGGGAAAGCCAGTAAAAGAATTAAAAGCCAAAAAAATCCTTGTTTTGTATTACTTTGATTGTATTTCAAATAAAAGTATGTTAAACCAAACGTGATAACCGACACAAATTCGGTGTCCACCATGCTTGGTGCACGTAGCACCATAGATAATATACTATACGTAGCACACTGACGCATTCACAAGCATGAAAACGACTTCCAAACGCCAAACAAGATTTGTGCACGCTTGGGGCTTGAAGACGTTTGCCAAGGCTTGGCAAGCATGGAAAGGCACCATAAGAATTACTGGTAATTTTATTTCACTGGTACATATAAAGCTAGACAGTTCAAGATGGTAGCTGGTTATTAGTCACAATTTGCAGTGACCCATATGTGGTATAGGGAAAAGAATTAATATAATAAAAATTAGGATTTCCTTTAAATTTACTATATTTATAAATCAAAAAGATAAAAACAATTTTATTGCCTGATAGTCTGCGTACTTGACCAAACCATTACAGATAGGTATATTAAAAAATAAACACGCCTGTAGAGGAGTAGGCAGAGGCTTTGGTACATCCATTTGGCACGAATATTCGCATACATATGTTTGCGAGGATAACTTGAAAATGAATCGCAGTTTTGGGGGTGTAACTTAGCCCACAGACGACTGAGGGAGTGTCAAAATGAAAGTGATGCAATTACATCATTATACGCAAATTATGAGATAGCTATACTGAGCACGCGCTCGGAAATAAACTACGTAAGCGCCAAACAACATATTTTTAACAAAACTACGTTATGAATTAAAAAAATAGTTTATGTGATCTTAGATATGATTATTTACTATGCTTTGAAAATAATTCCAGGCACTTATTCGTAAAAATATTGTGGTGGCATGGAGAAATGTAATTACAGCCTACTTTACAATTATTTTCTTTTATTATATAGAATCCAAGGTCATATACTCAAAAATCACATACCGAAAATTTGGCTCGTAATCTTTAAAAGTTAAAAAAATATGTGGAATAGAAAACCATCAAATTTTCGAGGTATGCCTACTCTTAATGTGGCCAACCTTTTTGGTCGATAAAGCTGAACGCACATATGTCCGCACCGTACGCAACGTACGCGCCGTACGCGCCGAGTTTTACTGATGGCCTCGCACATATGTCCGTACGCATCGTCCGCACCGTCCGCAAATCTTTTGTATTACCAACAACTTTTGTAGTTTTTTCCAACCACTGGTGTGAAACAGTACATTGAAATTGATCGCTCGAAATCACTATGGAAAGAAATATAGTAATAGCCTGCTTATTGGCATAGGAAGAAGAAAAAAAGTTCGGAGAAAAAGAAGATTCTGGATTCATAATATAAATTTAAAAAGGCAATTGTATGGAGAATATGAAGGGGATATACTTTATTTAAAGATTTATTAGGTGATGATGAACGATTTTTCAGATATTTGCATTTAACATACAAGGTACTTCAAGAATTGGTACATGTACTAAAACCATATCTTTCTATGGAAAACTCAAGATTTAGAAGACCAATTGAACCAGAAAAAAGACTTGTTGTATGTTTGAGGTATTTTTATTGATAATTAAGTAATCAGGTATAATTAAATTTAACCAGTTTTTTAGTTCAGTATGTAAATAATTTATCACTAAGTATTCATATTGATAACCGATGTAAAAAAAAATCAAATTATGTATAATTAATTACGAATTAATTAAGTTATAAAAATACAAAAACTATCACGTAAGTCGAAACCACCAGTTTGAGTGGAAAATCCACTAAGTTGGCAACATTACACAACACTGAGTATCCAAACGCGCCGCGTTATATGACGTCATCAGCATTCGTCCTTCGATATCGTATACCTACCGCATTTTATAAAATTCGGCGCGTACGGTGCGGGTGTAGTGTGCGAGGTTTCATATGATTTCATACAACGAATTCTAAAATTCGGCGCGTGCGGCGCGTACGGCGCGTACGGCGCGGACATATGTGCGTTCAGCTTAAAGTTCCATCTTTTTTTTCTTATAAAAACGTTACCCTCACACTAGGATTTTCTCCTGTGTCGCGGAGGCAGTTTACAAACATAAATTGCACAAGGACAAACATCCAGACCCGGAACAATTATTTGTAGGCCATACAAATACTTGTTCCGTGCGGGATTCGAACCCGCGTCCCCCAGCGCAACAACTGATTGCTAAGCCACTGCGCCACGGAGACGTCAAACGTTCCATCTGACATAAGCAGCTCCCTGTCTGGTAGGCAGGGCACACGATAGACAGGGCCCGATAAATCGTGTAATGTAATAAGCCTTTAAGTAAAGCGGGGTCTTTGACAATCCTCTCACTCCCCAGGCAATGCAGAGGTAATAAAACCACATACAATTTGCATAATTTTTTTTTAAATAAAATAAAAAAAATTATTCCAGTTTTTAAAAAAAAGTTATTTCTATACGTTTGAATAATGATCCTGAAAACGTACTTAACAGGAACCACAGGGTTTTTGTTACATATTGTATATGGATTACTTGGTTATCTGAAATAATATCATGGCAGTGCATTCGCGGTGTAAAAAAACCCCACTACCCCATATTATCATTCCGTGGGTGTTGTAAGTGGTGACAGAGGGAAAGTCTTTTACGTGGTATAGAGCCATGCTGCAGTTATATTAGTGGTATAGTTGTAGCATGAATGGGTCGACTCGACCGGGGAAGGAACACGCTCTCACAGAATACTACTATATTTAGTATAGTGAGTGTAGAGAACCGGAGACCCCTTTTACTGGAAACGAGACATTCCATCTTGGTCTTCACGGGTGACAATGCATTTTGATCCTTAACCGAGGACAGATGTCAATGTCTATGGGCCACAGCAACCACTTACCATCAGGTGGACTGTGTGCTCGTTTGTCACCCCTATCCTAAAAAACAAAAAAGCAAGAAATGGGCAGCAACATTTTCCCAATAAGAATAATATAAAATATAAACGAAATAATACCTATAAACCTCATAGGCAATCTGTGGGAGGCCTATGTCCAGCTGTGGACTTTTGATATGCTGTAATGAATGAATGAATTAACAAAATATAATTCTAAAGTGAAAACTTCTATAGAATCGTTGTGATTTGAAACTCGATGAAACGAAAAAGCAACACTAAAAATAGAGAAACATACACATCTATAGGATTTAGCCTCGAGAGAATGAGATAGAAATAGAATACAGTGTAAACCGGGATCTCAAAAGGTTGTGGGTTCGAATCCGCTATTCAACTACCCTCTTTTATTCTTTTAATTTTTTTTTACAAGACCAAAAATAAATTAAGAAATTTATTAAAAAATGCGTGAGTGTCGTGGAACACTCGGTTGGAACGAAATTCCTTTTATAGTATATTATTATTGATAAACGTCGACTTCCTCGCGACTTCGCCCGGGTAGAATATAAGAATTTACTACGGTTTAATGGGTTTTCATTTTTTGCGCGGAACCCTAATTATTTTTCTAAAATAAAAGTATCCTAAGTTACTCTTTATAACATCAAATATCTGTCAGTGAAAGTCCCATCAAAATCGGTCCAGCCGTTTCAGAGATTAGCCGGAACAAACAGACAGACAGACAAACATTTAAAAAAATTGTTATTAGTATCGCATATACTTTCATATGCATTTAGTATAAAGCTGTTATTTTAACATTACAAACAGACACTCCAATTTTATTTATTTGTGTATAGAATAACAAATACCTACAAATAATGTGTATTAAAATGAAGCGTTATTTAAAATAAGATAATATTTCTTTCATGGCAAGATAAGAAAAAGTGCGAGATAAATTCCATCTCGCTTCCACTACGTCAGAAGGGGTCGGGACGGAAAAATATTTTCTCGCCTAGTCCCCATCCGCCAAATTCGTACCGTCCGTGGAACTTCGTTCCAACAAATAAAATTAACCATATTAAGTAAAATTATCTTAATATCCATTTATCGAGCGACTAATTTACGTTTATGTTTCATTGCAGGCAATTGTAATTGCAGCAAATATATTACCAGGCGCTAATATTAAAGGAGCCGAAAAACAACTTTTAATAGGTTTTGATCATGGCTTGAAATAACGATAAAATGGCGTTAACGCAAATAATGCCTGCCTGTAACTACATGTAATACAGAATATTAGATTTAACCAGTGGTGGATTATCCTTAAGGCAGACTAGGCACTTGCCTAGGGGTGCAAGGTTAAAAAAAGGGCGCTGGGATGTGTAGAAACGAAAAAAAATCGTCTATTTAATTACTCCTACATCGCCCTTACTCCTCATCACATATTTTATTCACGTCTACCGGTTAATGGTACTCGTGTCCTAATTATTTTGAAATTATTAAACTAATTATAAATTATAATATAGTTTAATAGTTTACTTACATAAAAGCACTTATAATTTATTACATTATATGGCCGCTAAAGAGGCACCGATGAGATAGCACCTCATCGGCGCCTCTCTAGTCAAGGGCGCTGTCCAATTTAATCCGCCTCTGGATTTAACAGCTTTAATTAGGAAACGTTACACATATTTAAACATATTTAAAACATTGTCTACGGCCGACAAGACTATGGTAATATGGGCAGGGGTGTAAATGCTCTTTGGCAGAGGTTCGATTGCCACATGAAAATATTTCACGCGTGCACCCTGAGAACTGACGAGAAGATCCTCGAGCTGAAAGGAGGTATTAATAAGTTGCTCTAGGTCTAGGATATTAAGGAATATCCTAGATCTTTCGAAAGGATATCATAATCATCCACTTAGTTGTGGATGGTAGTTTAGTAACCGTGGTTTGTTCATCAACGGTGAATAAAAAAAGAGTCTCTGAGTGGAATTTCCGTGTTCACTCCGGATTCGTGTTGGTAGACTGTGGTGGTAAGTACTAAGATGGATTGCCTTATTACCAGTAAAAAGGGTCTAAGGTTCTCTACACTCATCATACGAAATATAGCAGCATTAAGTTGTTATTTCACGTTTGTATTCTGTAAGAGCTTGTTCATTCTCCGGTCGAACAGACCCATTAATGCTACAACCTTAAATATAGCTGCAGTATGTTTACTTCCTATTTCTTTTTATTCTTTTATTCCTTCCGCTCACAACATTATTTTGAGGGTATGATGTCTATGAACGGTTTTAGTTTTCTTTTGCATGCAACCAAAGGTTAAATACGTTAACTAGTAACTTAGCATGTAGCAATTTTATGCGAACGTAACGTTGAACGTTATATTCATGGTTTGTTGCCAGATTTAATATAAATCCTTATTTTTACGCTAATTTTATGATCATAAATCACGGTTATCATAAAGCAAGACAACTTAGGGGAAAAAAAATAAGGAAATTTTTTAATGATTTATTTTCAAGACACAATAAAAAAAAACATGCGCGAGTGTCGTGGAACACTCGGTTGGGACGAAGTTCCTTTCTGAGTATTTTATTTTTGATAAACGTATTATATGCGTCATTTAAAATAAAATAATATTTCTTTATATAAGGGCAAGACAAAAAAAATGCGAGAGAGATAGATATTATTCCATCTCGCTTCCCTATAGCCACCAAGGCCGTCTACACTATGTTAGAAGGGGTCGTGACGGAAAAATCTTACACTTTTTGTCGCCTAGCCCTCATCCGTCAAAACCGTACCGTCCGTTGTAGAACTTCGCTCCAATTATTTAATGTGCTGCGGTTGTACACCTTTTTACAAACTTAGTTTTAAATGCATTGAATTTGGTTCAGTATAAATAATAATATTTAAATTTACTACAACTATTTAATGACATTAAAACTTGTACAATAGGTTAATAGACAGTTTATCTTTAAGCTCACGACTGGAAAAATTACAATTTTAAATATTGGTACCATGTAACTATAAAATACTTTTACCCGTTTTATATTTTTAGTTTCTTATGAAATTAGGGGTGGAGGTTAGAGAGCGGCATTCTTGGCATTTTACGACATTGGACATCATGAGTTTCAAAATTCATTTTAATCAAAAGCGATTATTAAGAAATCGATTTATTGATACAATCAATATAACTAAACGTATTCTTGGTTATTTTTGTTTAACAACTCACGGGAAAAGTTCAAAGTTAACGCGAAATCTAGCGTTTTTTGCATCGCAGAATTCGCCGTTTGCACTGAATGAGGTTTTTGATCTGGCGCTGGCAGCACTAACTAATCGTTCACTCATCACACGTACATCACTCCACACTTCA
The DNA here is from genome assembly GCA_033319125.1 of Parnassius glacialis. NCBI lineage: Eukaryota > Metazoa > Arthropoda > Insecta > Lepidoptera > Papilionidae > Parnassius > Parnassius glacialis. The sequence goes on along the minus strand of JAVANC010000029.1, from coordinate 5,850,556 downwards.
ACTTCACTTCAGTTCAGTTCAGTTCGTTCAGTCGTTTCTGTTAGTGGGCTGCACAGAGTACTTTTTTATATAGGAAAGTGGGCTGATTGTGTCCGTATTGTTTATATTATTATTTTGCTGCGGTTTTTTGCAGATTGCCTTTTATTCCGTCGCGTAACTTTTAAATTATAAATTACGGATGTGTTGTGTATATCTGTGATATTTTTATAATAGAAAAATTCAGAATTGTCCCTTCTAAAACTTTTTACGTACAGGTTGTTTTAGTGATTGTTTTCTGTTTGGTGAAATTAAATCAACGTTTTAATTAAATCTACACTTTACTGGCTGAAATCTATTGTTTTGGTAAGTCTAATAAACTTTAATTTACATTTTTAAGTATTAACGTAGCAGAGTGTGCTAAAGCTCGTTATGGGCGGACTTGTTGTTTTCGTTTTCGCCTTTTTTGACATCCATTGCAAAATTTTTTCGGACTCCGCTGTCGACCTCGATCTGATACAAGTAATTGCCCACTGTGCAGTTTTTTTTCTTTTAAATGAAAAAATGATACGTTTTTATAATTTGCTTTTATTCACTTTAAGGTTTCGCTCCAAGTACAACTTATTAAAATTTCTTACTATTTATCTTAGAGTATTAAACTAACGTTATTTGAATACTCTTAAGTATTTTATAGGTAACCGGCAGTAACATTTACTTTTAAACTTTTATATTTTATACACGGTGGAGTTTTACAAAATAGGCGGTAAGACTGCTTTCTTTACATTATTGTGTTTAGGTCTTCAGTAGAGGATGCAATGCCGCAGTATGTTTTCAAAGCGCAATATCGCAAAGTTTGCGAAATTAAAAAATCCTTTAATAACGGTTTAACTAAAACAATAACATGAGTAAAAAATCTTTAACGGGGGTTAATTAAAAATTAACATGACATAACTACAATTAATCACACATACAACCCTAATCTTAATTTTTACCTTGGAAATGTTCATGTAAAAAGCAAAGCGTATCCACTCGTCTCATCATTTAAAGAACTTCTAATTTTATTACATATGTATCCAGCATCCGAAAATGCTCTCTCAGCTTCTACGCTCGTTGGTGGAATGCTTAGCAGATAGTTATACACAGTCTGAAGATATTTACCCATTGTTACTCTGGTTTCATTCCGGGTTCGCCTTTAATACTGCCAAATTCAAACCTGTAATTTCGCTTTTGCGGTACTAAAATACATTCGCGAAATTGTGGTCACGATATAACGGTATTGCATGCTCTAGTCTTCAGGATACATAGAGCCAGTATGATTATAGGCTGTGAAGCATTCCATCTTAGTCCTCAAAGGTGACAACGCATCTGTAATCTTCTTTATTTGAAGTTGTATGTAGGACTGCAGTTGACACTTAGGTAAACTGTTAGTTTGTTTACCACCTCAGTATTATAAAAAACACATTAAATGTATATGGCCCGCCACATACATACGGAATTCCGTTTCGGAATTACGAATGGGTCGGCCACACACATACGGAATGCCGTTTTGGCCGCAAAATTTCGAACGGAAAACTACCGTACGTGTGTGGCGGGTCATAGATTTTATATGGACTTGCTGCATTCGGGATTCCGAATCAGAATATCGAAACGGAATCCCGAAACAGAATTTCGTATGTATGTGACTGGCCTAAAGGTTGAAGTTTTTAACTTTGCTGAAATTTCCACTCTATTGATATATACAATTTTTTGTGAGTAAGAATATGCTATTCATCAAGCATTTTAAATTATTTACATTGTTAATTCTTATCGTTTATGTATTCTTAATGCATTATAGAACACTGTATCTCTTTTTAAAAAAAATTAAAAAATCATAACCATCCATATGTTTGAACCTTTAAGTATCCAAATATTTTATTAAACGCACCATTTTACAAAATTTTAAATATTTTTATCAAGTTCTGAATGCCTATACTAACATATGTTATGATATCAATACATTTCCCTGTAACCAGAATAACTGTAATAATCTTTACTAATTATTGGGAGATTATTGTTATTACTAGAGAGAATTTATAGAGGCTGCTCTGGCGTAAGAGAACCTACTACCCCACATTGCCCCATGGGTATCGTAAGTGGCAATAGAGTGAAATGAAACAGCTGGGCAGCATTATCTTCTGAATAACAACTCAATTTAATCAAAAAGTTTAGCCAGCCAACTTCCTAGCAAAGTGTGACAACTATGACAAATATCCCTTCTATAATTATAATGAAATAACTAAATTACTAATTCCATTAATGTAAATTTCGATTTAGTCCTATAGTATTTTTTAGTAGGGCAGAGAACATATTTAGTTTAAATAAAATACAATAATAATAATCAAATAAATAAAATTTAAATAAAATAGAGGTTTAAGATTTAGGACCTCCACAGAAAGAGGCCTCCTTAATATAGAATAGAATATTATCATTTTTATTGAATATAGATTACAATATATAATACTTATTGAAATTATGTTTTTTTTTTACCACTGGTTTGCAAAAAAACCTCTGGCCTGGGAAGAACCAGCAAGAAACCCTGCAGGACTTTTTTTTAAAAACACAATTTACAATATAATATTTGATACAATCATTATGAAAATATTTAGAAACAGCATGGTAGCGATCACGTCAATCCCAGGGGTTTTTAACTCTCATATGTACTGTTTAGTAGTATAATAACCCTTACTAGACAATTTTTGCTTAATAAATAATTTAAACCTTTTGATAGAATAGGTCTGCAAAAGTATGAGTAAATATATTAAAGAGAAAAATAAAATCAAAATTCATCAGTTACAAAATTGGTGTTTACTTATAGCAAGTTTCCAACTTAGTGTTGTGTAAATTTGAAAGCTTCCAAATGTCAAATTCCAAATAAGTGCCTTTGCATATCATAATCTTATATAATATGACCATCTTTAGCTTGTCTGTATATCTATATATTTATACAAATAAATAAAATTGAAATGTCCGTTTGTAATAAAATTGAAATGTCCGTTTGTAATGTGAAGATAACAGCTTTTTACTAAATGCATATAAAAGTATATACAGTACTACAAAGATTCAATTTAAAAAAATTATTTCTCTCTGAAATGGCTGAACCGATTTTGGTGGGGCTCTCATTGGCAGATAGCTGATAGTATAGAAAAAGAATTTGGTTAGTATAGAAAAAGAAAAATTAAAACCGCAAAGTAATAATTTCAAAACAGATGAAGTCTCGAGATTAACATAATTTGTAATATTTTTCAAATAATTACAATTGTGCATTGTGTAACACCATGTAGTGGCAGTGTAAGAGATTCCACTACTCAATATCATTATGTGGATGTCATAAGAGGCAGCAGATGAAACTAAAACAGGAGTTGCGCACTGGCAGTAGCAGCAGTTATAAGTAGCCTTGCAGCAAATATTCAGCTATTATTCGGTATTCAACCGAATACTTAAGTAAGAGACTTTAATTGTAGTCAGATAATTGGTAAAATAAAAATATTTATTTATTTTATAATTATTTTGTTTTTCTTGTAATCATTAAAGTAGTCATAGGTACATAATCAACTTCCATGTTACAAAATTAAATAACGGGCGAAGTGCGAGTCGGACTCGCTCATGAAGTGTTCCCTACCATTGTAATAGACATTTCTAGTAGGGGACAGTGGATGATTAGTAATAGGGTCCAGTTGGATACTCTTTGAGTATGTAACGCTAAAAAAAAAACTATCAGATAAATGTCTATGCACTCGAATTATCGTAATTGAAGTGGATGATTGCAGAAAGACAAATTTTTCTTTGTTTTCCGACAGTAGTTACTCCTTTTCTTCTCGTAGACAATCCCAGCTTCATAGTCGCTCTGAAGAATAAACACTACTTCCTTACCAGCCGAATACTTTTGCCTTATATTCGGTTATTCGGCCAGGATGTCCGTAGAATATTCGGTATTCGGTGTGGCCGAATATATGCATTGCAAGTGTAGTTATATGGATATTATAACATCTCAAAATAGTAAAAAAATGCGATTGCCATCCTTACCTGTCAAGTGTGGCAACTATGGCAAATATGCCCCTTATAAGGCTTATGTTCAGCAGTGGAATTTAGATAGGCTGAATGAATTAATGAATGTGTGATGTCTAAAAAGTAAATACTAGTAAAGTTTTACTAACAAATGGAGGAAAAATTTCATGGTTTAACTTCAATGAATAATAAGTATTGATATAGGGTAGGATATACTTCCCGTGGGACCATCATTTAGATTTGATGTAATCGGTCGAGCTGCTTAAAAAAAAATCAACAATAAATTATTTTATTTATATTGAAGTCTGTTGTACAAAATTTTTAATTTTTTGTGTATTTATTTAATTCATGAAGTTTCTTTGAAATTAGAGTTGATTTTTTTGATAGACATTTTTCACTCTATGTCATTGTCTGGACTATTAAATTATGCGTGCGTCAAATAACTGGCTTCCCACACTGCATAGCACTAAGCTGAGGCAATTGAAAATAACTAGGATGACCATGAATTATGAAATCGGAAAGTGAGAATGAAAAGAATTAGTCTGTGTTTTCAGAATAATATATTATTTACTAATTTATATTTCGACGGATCGACGGATTCAACTCGGCTGGGCAGCGTTCGGGAAACTACGACACATTTTCTCGTCAGACTTACCTCAAAACCTCAAAACGAAATTGTACAACTAATGCGTGTTGCCAGTGATGACTTACGGATCTGAGACGTGGTCCTTCACTGACGACCTGGTAAGACATGCAGGAAGTCGATGGATGCAGGTGGCTCAGGACCGTGCTTTGTGGCATTCCTTGGGGGAGGCCTATGTTCAGCAGTGGACTTATGAAAAGCTGTAATGATTATGAAAATGATGTGAATTTATATTTATTTTTGTATTATTCTAGTTTACTTGTAATTAAGTTATTTATATTAAATTACCTTGGTTGGATGGTAAAATAAAAAGCAGATTGCTGGGTATTCACAGAGATTGTCTCTATGACATTTTTATCAACATTATTTACTATAGCCCTTCACAAGCCCTTTTTACTGCAAATGAGGCATTCACAAACGAGGATAGATGTAGATGTCTATGGGCCGCAGCAACCACTTACCATCAGGTGGACTGTGTGCTCGTTTGTCACCCTTATCCTATCAAAAAAAAGTCCCCTGCTGAACATATGTCTAACCCAAGGAATACATCCATCAACTTCCATATCTTAACAACCCTTGGGGGGCGTTCTACACTTTGCTTGACAGTACGAGGTTGCCACTCGAGACAACCGCACGGAGTTGTCACACTTGAAAAACCGACAACCGACGGAGTTGTCGGTTTTTCAAGCTATATTATTAAGCCAATCTTGGCTGATTAATTTTTAACATCTTTGAAACATCAGGCCACACTTCTTATCATACAGCGTGATCTGTCTATTGGATATCGTGAAAACAAAAACAGGACATAGACGCAATAATTAAAACGTTTGGTATTGCTACAATTGACTCGTATGGGCAGCAACTAGCAAGCAACACGTGTGAAACTGGGACGTCGGCCGCAGGATGCGTCCGCGTCCAATTCGTTTAATTATAACGCGCTGACGAGGAGTCAAAGAGAAACGTACGAGAAGTACGAGGGGTGGGGGGTTTCGATGCGTTTCTTGGAAGTCAACTGTTGACTAACACGGGGCGCGTGTTTGGTTTGTAGTTTTCTTATTGTGAAACTCATATATTCCTATATCAATACCCGATTAAATATGAAGATGTCGGTTGCTGGCCGTATGAGGAAGCTCAAGGTCGCTCAGCGAGCTATGGGGACGGCTATGCTCGGGGTTCTCTGTGTGATAAACTTAGAAACGAGGATATCCGAAGTAGAACCAGAGTGACCGATATAGCCCAACGGATTAGTAAGCTGACATGGCAACGGGACGGCCATATAGCTCGAAGAACAGACAACCGATGAGGAAAAAAGGTTTTCGAGTGGCAGCCTCGTACCGGTAGACGAAGTGTAGGGCGGCCCCCTACTAGATGGAGTGACGACCTGGTAAGATATGCAGGAAGTCGATGGATGCAGGTGGCTCGGGACCGTGCTTTGTGGCATTCCTTGGGGGAGGCCTATGTTTGGCAGTGGACATAATATGAAGGGCTGTAATGATGATGATGATAATGCCGGTTGCATTCTTAGTACGAGATCTGGCTATCACTGTACTAAGAAGATACACATTGTACGTAATCGCGCGTGACTCCTCTCGTAGTTTGTACTAAATTTTATTATTTGTAAACGTGGTAGAGCCAGAATAGGCCGGCTCGATGAGTACCACGCTCTCACAGAATACCAGCGTAAAATAGCATCTTAATGCTGCCAAGCCATCTTAGTCAATGTCCATGGATAAATCTCAATTGTATAGTCATCCCGATGAATAAACGCTTTTTTTACTCGTACTCGCCGGTGAAGGAAAACATCGTGAAGAAAAGAAAATATTTCTGGGAATAAAAATAATATTGTACTGATATAAACTAAGATTGTACTGTTCAAAAAAGATTTAAACCGAAATTTCGTTTTTGAATATGGTAACAACGATAACATTGTAGTATGACTCAACAAATGGGTTCACACTTAGCCTAAGCTGTGGATATCCGTAAAATTGATTTTCAGCGCAACCCAGTTTTAGTTCTTTTTCTACCGACTTCAAAAAGGAGACAGTACTCAATTCGACTGTGTTTTTCTTATTTGTATTACCTCATAACTTTGTACTGAGTTAACCGATTTCGATGATTCTTTTTTTTATTTGAAAGCCGGTGCTTCACATGTGGTCCCATATAAATTTGATTAAGGTCTGGACCAATAGTTTTTGAGTTATTTTTTTAATAATTTATATTGAAGTTGGTTGTACAAAATTTTTAATTTTTAATTATTTTCTACAATTATAAGCCAATGCTTGACCACAATACTACCTGGTGGCGAGTGGTTATGAAGCCCTAGATGGTAAATCGCACTGTCTTAGAATAACGAAAGCCTGTTCACTCTTGAATTGAAGACGCGCAGATTGTATTCGGATACAAAGACAGAAGCCGGCAAGTTATTCCACTCATTTACTGTACGCATTACGAAAGACGAGGCAAACCGTTTGGTTCTAAGTTAGTAGTTAGTTACTTTATATATATATATATATATATATATATATATATATATATATATATATATATATATATATATATATATATATATATATATATATATATATATATCTTTATATATAAAAATTACGTGTCACGTTGTTTGTCCGCGATGGACTCCTAAACTACAGAACTGATTTCAATGAAATTTTCCACACTGTGTGCATTTTGGTCCAACTTGAGAGATAGGATAGTTTTTATCACAATAAATGACCCTGAAAAATTTTTATTGCGTATTTAAGGATTTTTATAGGAAGGGTCGTTGGAAAAGGCAGAACAACGTCTGCCCGGCGAGCTAGTATATATATATATATATATATATATATATATATATATATATCGATATATATATATATATATATATATATATATATATATATATATATATATATCGATACAACGACAACAAAGGAGTAAAGAGCCGCCGGACAGCCTGGTTGTCCGATGGTAGAGAAAATAATTTTTCTTCGTGCTGAACAGGGACCTCTCCTGTTTCTTTTTTCTCTTTATTTGGAGTAGCAAACAACTGTTGTAGATTGTTATCGTCACGCTTTGGCAGGTGGTGGACTGTTAGATCGTTTATTAGCCATGTAATATATAAAAATGTTTGTTTGTTTGTTCGTTCGTATTTTATTCGCTGCCATACCGTTCATCAGATTGCGGTAAAAGTATGTCACTCACAGAATACCAGCGGAAAATAGCAGCTTAATACTGCTGCTGTGTTTCGTGTGGTGAGTGTAGAGAACCGGATACCCTTTTTACTGGAAATGAGGCATTCTATCTTAAGTCCTCACGGCTGACAACGCATCTTTATCTTAATTCGCAAACGAAGATAGATGTAGATGTATATGAATAGCCGGTGGAAGGAAAAGGGGAGATTTCCCGCCGGGCAAGGTGTTCTGCCCGGGGAACGGCCAACACTCCGATTGGTAGTTCGGAGCTATTCTATATATACTGCTTTAACTTCGGAACTTTGTTAGCGTGATTTAGGCTTCGATGTGTTTCGCTTGTGGCGCGACGACAGCGCTGACACATCACCCCCCTACTCAGACCGGAGGTCGATAGTGCAGTCCGAATGCCGGTGCGAACGATATGCCTGTGTATAATGTATGTCGTACTACGCATTTGCAAGGATGCTGGTGAGAACGATGAGCCGGAGCAAGTGCCAGGGATTGCCTTGTAGTCTGCGGTGAGTCGAGTAGAAGGCAAGTAATCTGCGAGAGTGCCATGAAGCAGAGGCGAGCAGTAAGGCTCAGAGCCGTGCCGAACACTGTAGCGCAGGGAGTAGCTTGAAGGAACAGGAAGCATTATTATTCCAGTGCTGCGATCAACCTTTGTAAAGCTAGATGATTTGCAGAATGTAAAGACTGCAGACAATATCTGCTCGGGAGCGAATGAATGGGGTACTTGAGGATGATGAAGGTTTGAAGGTGTAGTTTCCGAAGGTTTGTTGGTTGCGTGTTCAATGTTCATATCACGTCGGGTGGTCACCAATGTAGCCGGTGGGAGGAAAAGGGGAGATCTCCCGCCGGGCAAGGTGTTCTGCCCGGGGAGCGGCCTACGCTCCCCGCTAAGCAGCGGTTGAGCAGGGGGGGGGGGGTGTGATGTGGCGACGCTGTCGTCGCGCCACAAGCGAAACACATCGAAGCCTAAATCGCACTAACAAAGTTCCGAAGTTAAAGCAGCATATATAGTAGCGCCGCCACATATGGGTTACGGCAACCACTTACCATCAGGTGGACTGTGTGCTCGTTTGTCACTCTTATTCTATAAAAAAAAACCTTATTGCTTGTTATAGGCATAGTAAAATTAACTTACAGTACGCGTATCATAGCGACAAAGGAGAACGGTCACGCCCCATAGAAAAAAAACCCAGACCCGACAGAAACGAGACATATCTCAGTTTTTTCGTTATTTTTTATATAGTTAAGTTTCATATTTTTTTTATTCGAAATCAATGGCTAACACCAAAATATTGCCTTATGTTTTTGTTCAGGCGTTACTCTAAAAAAATACAATATGCCTATTTATCTACAAAATTCGTAAATATATGTAACTAAATGACGATAAAATAGATATAGGATGTATCTAGGTGACCTGGAGATACAGCTGGATTATATGATTTTTGAACTTCTAGTACAAGAATCTACTTGGATTCATTAAAATCCTCATATTCATTGCGCATCCGAGATTTAGGTACCTATCATTGGGGTTTCATGATCTATAACAAAAAGAAAAATATGTCGAAATAAAGTTTTATTGAATTCCTATGTCCCTTAAAACATAATCTATACCCAGGGCGGGGTGGTCAAAGTAATCTCGATGTCTAGCCCACCCTAATTGTCAGCCATATCAAATAACCACTCACAATGCAAAAATCAAGTCCGGTAAAGAGAAAGTCAAAAACTGACGAAAAAATGTAATCTTGAAAACAAAAACACACAGATCAGCAGACCCGATTTTTTTAATTTTATTGAAATATGTACGAAATAGTATCTAGTATATTAGCTATGGCCGGCGCAGTTCTTCGCATTCTGTGTGTGTTCTGTGTGTCTTCGCATTGTGTGATCATGAAACCCCAATGATAGGTACCTAAATCTCGGATGCGCAATGAATATGAGGATTTTAATGAATCCAAGTAGATTCTTGTACCAGAAGTTTAAAAATTACATAATCCAGCTGCATCTCCAGGTCACCTAGATACATCCCATAGCTATTGTATCGTCATTTAGTTACATACATTTACGAATTTTGTAGATAAATAGGCATTTTGTATTTTTTTTTAATGTATCGCCTGAACAAAAACATAAGGCAATATTTTGGTGTTAGCCATTGATTTCGAATATAAAAAATATATAACTTAACTGTATAAAAAATAACAAAAAAACTAAGATATGTCTCGTTTCTGTCGGGTCTGGGTCACAGATGACCGTTCTATTTTATTTGAAAGTCATATTATATCATTCAATTTCAATGAATGTTTTATCATTCCTAATTAAACTAAAATATAACACTTCCAAATTTAAAACGATATTTCTTTTGTGGCAGCAATGCGCCACATACCAGTCAGTAAATTATTAAAAAAAAGTTGTGAGACATTTCACAGCGCATCTGTGAGGTCAGCCATCCACTTGAGAGGTCGCCCGCTCGGCGGTTCGCTTATAATTTGTACGCTGCATCAATTATTGCTACACGTCCCACATTAAATTGGTGTTATCGATATATTTTCAAGTGATGGAAGTGTCTGGCGTCGTTATCGTCATTATGCTCCAATAAAGTCTGCTTCACCGTAGATAAGTTCATGGTGTTAATGATCCATGTCATCAAACCACGAGCAGCGCCACTTTGGAGTAAGATGATATATTTGGCTCATAGCTGGGAAGTTAATATGATAAAAAAATGTTTATTTCTGAATTTTTAGTTATATTCACTAGAATAGAAATCTTCAAAACAAACTACGGATAGTTCTAAAAGAAAAGGCAATTTTTTTTTTTTAAATAAAAGCCGGTTTTTAGCGGCGTCTTTTAGACATGTTTTGTGTATATTACATACTATATTACATACGGTTCAGCCGTTTGAAGATCGATCAATTTAAGTTATGTATGTTCCTCGTTATCATTACCACTTGTAAACCGACTTTAAGGATTCTTTTTCATAAAATAGATTAGCGATTCGCCCCAGCTTTGCACGCGTGATTTCTCTATCTCGACAACAGTGTCACCTCAAACACACAAAAAAAAATTCATCAAAATCGGTCGAGCCATTTTCGAATTTTTGCAAGAGTAACGCACGGCAATTGATTTTTAGATTTTATTTTAGAGGTGATCGCATGTAAATTTGAAAATTCTATGCCTAAGGGTGGAGAAAAAGGGGATAAAGTTTTTTAATGTAACTCTATTTTGGACGACATTCGAGCTGTTTGTTCCTAATCCACTTAAAAACGTCAAAATTACACTTTTAATACAAAGTAAAAGGTGACGTCAAAAAACTACAAACAATAAAGTAATTTCCACATAATAGCTTCTGAATTCTGAAGTCGAGGCTTCAATACTTCTGTGTCTTTAGCACAGACTCCTGAAGTTATGTAAATATTTTTTCTTTTTTTAAATATTTAAACTAGGATTTTTTCCTGTATCGGGGCAGTTTACATACATAAATTTAACAAGGACAAACATCCAGACCCGGAGGAATTATTTGTAGGCCATACAAATACTTGTTCCGTGCGTGATTCCAACCCGCGGTTTTTTGCGCTGCAACTCATTGCTGAGCCACTGCGCTACGGAGCCGTCATTTTATTCTGATTAGTTATTTAAAGGCGAAAGTCTAATCTTTCATTATAATGCTCACTGAATCGCGTTACTTAATCTGTAAAAGTTAAAGTTACTGCCTATATACGTCCCATTGCTGAGCACAGGCCTCCTCCCATTTTTGAGAGGGTTTTAGGACAAGAAAAATGTCCTCCGCGCTGCCTCAATGCGTGTTGACGAACTTCAAATGTCTTCGAAAATATATTTTTTTCTTATTTGTTAGACATGCAGGTTTCCTGATATTTTCCTTCACCGATAAGCACGTGGCACTTAAAATTGCAATTAACAATTTCATTGGTGCCGGCGGGGATCTAATCCGGGTTGCTCGCGTACTGTGAAGCTTACAGCGAGCGCTAACTATCTGAGCTACCACGGCTCATTAATCTGTGAATGGGAAAAAGTAACTTTAAGCACCTTACAAAAAGTTCAATTATTTATTAATTTGCGGCATTGCTTATAAGCGTTGATTATCGCTTACTTAAATTGCCTCGTTAGTCTAAAGGTCGTCAACGCGACTGCTGAGCATGAGGTCCCGGGTTCGAATCCGGGGTCGGACCAAAATCATTTGTTGGGGTTTTCTGTAAGTAATTCTCAGTATTAGCCCGGAGTCAAGAAGTGGTAGAGCCATGCTGCAGTTATTAATAGTATAGTTGTAGCACGAATGGGGCGACTCGACTGGGGAAGGACCACGCTCTCACCGAATACCAGCGTAAAATAGCAGCTTAACGCTGCTGTTTTGTATGGTGAGTGTAGAGAACCGCAGACCCTTTTTACTGGAAAAGGGGCATTCTATCTGAGTCCTCACAGCTGACAACACATCTGCATTTTAATTCGCAAACGTAGATGTAGATGTCTATGGGCCACAACAACCACCTACCACCTTATTCTATAAAAAAAAGTGTGGCGGTGTTTTACACCCCCGTGCATCGCTCGAAAAGAGCGTTAGTACTGCATCTGATCTCCCTCCGTGTTGGATTACCGTTCCATCGGATTATGAGATTAAGCGACTAGAGAGTGTACTTATGCTTACGTATATAATCGGGCATTATAATCCTGTCCTGTGCAGATAGAGAGCTAGTCTCCGTTGAGACCGACTGCTGTAACCGAAATTCTGTCAGCAGGACAATATTATCTATACAAATAAATAAAATTGAAGTGTCCGTTTGTAATGTTAAAATAACAGCTTTTGACTAAATTCATATGAATGTAAATACGGTACTTATAACAAAAACACAATTTTTAAAATTTTTGTCTGTCTATCTGTCGGTCTGTCTGTCTGTCTGTCTGTCTGTCTGTCTGTCTGTTTGTTCCGACCGATTTCGACGAAACTTTCACTGGCAGATAGCTGATGTTATAAGGAGTAACTTAGGCTACTTTTATTTTAGAAAAAGAGTTAGGGTTCTGTGCAATATAATAAAAACCCTAAATTACACGCGGGCGAAGTCGCGGGGAACAGCTAGTTATTAATATACTTAAATTACGTATTAGTTATCTCTTTATCGGTCTGTTTTTATTGTCCCTAAACACTCAGAAATAAAAGGCGCCCTGTGCCCAGCTGTGGGACATATATAGGCTGTAACAAACTTTTTTCCGTTGTTATTTAATGAAAAGAGAGAGCGAGAGCAACTTAAAAGCTTTTCATAAATCTTAAATAGACGTCTATTTAAGAGTAAGATCGATTCTTAATCCGACAGTTATCGAATGACGTCGTCATACATATTCCGATGAAACAAGGCTTCTATTCAATAGACAGATAAAGTTTAATTCTAATATATGAGGGACCTCTACAAACCATTTCTATCCTTATTTCATCCTGTTAAAAGTAGAAAAATCGCGTGTATGTCATTCGAAATAGTACTGACTAAGTAACCAATTGAGATTGTAGGCGTTAGAAAGTTAAATGAGAGGATTTTAAACATTGATTAAATTATATTCTATTTTTACGTATCGCCCACAACGAAACAGACGAGTCAGTTGAGTATGAATATGACGATTGATGTAACTGATGCCTCGTATTTTAGGTCTGAAAAATAAAAAATAAAGACTTAGTACCACATGGTACTAAGTCTCCATTTTTTACTTCTGTTGATTACATTTTTTACTATGGGTTCATCCATTACAGCCTATAAAGTCCACTGCTAAATATAGGCCTCCCTCATAGATTGCCTTGTGGAGACATATTGCCATAGTGTCCACGTTTGGAAAGCGGGTTGGCAACCGGAGTTTTTTTATTATTTTCAGTTGTTATCAGGAAGATGCTGCTGACCATCTCCTGATTCATTTTTCCTGTGTCGCCTCTTACGACACCCTCGGGAGGATATGGGATAGTGTATATTCTTACACCGCGCCACTACACGGTTAACTAGTGTGTGTACTAACTTTATATTACGACAGAAACTTGAGTTCTATCTGGTTCTATCCCTAGTTAGCGCCAGTTGACTGCCCCGTTGGTGTAGTGGTCGAACGAGATTGCTGATTATGTGATCATTGTGATCCCAAGTTCGAATTCCGGGTCGGGTCAGGTCAGTTATTGGGTTTTTCTGCAAAAAAATCACAGTACTAGCCCGGAGTCAGGAAGTTACCAGTGTTTAACCCCAGTGCCTCGGAAACCACGTAAGGTCGTTTGTCCAGCGCCTGATCTCTCTCCGGTCGTGTTGGATTACCGTCCCATCGGATTGATCATCTCTTCGCTTCTTGCCGGGGCTACAAGCTTTCGAACACTACCGCAGCCCCGATGGCGGTAGCCCTTGCAGGCTTCCTCTCGATGAAGGAGAAGGATCTCTTGGATATGGGAGTGCACGTGAAACACGCCGTACGCGCCACCTCGAGGCCTTGCTATAAGGCGACGGACAACCCCCGGTGTTCACTGCCTGGGGCTCAATTACGGGGTAATTGCCTGACTGCCTTAAAAACCCCTTCGTTGTCGACTTACCACGCATTCGAACCAAACTGTTTGTATAGTTGTTCGCCTTGCCAACAGCGAAGGAGTGGAATGGTGCCGGCATCTGTCTCTCCATCCGATTACAGTGTAGGTGTCTTCATGGTAAGAGTGAATAGACTTTTGTTAAGTCAGTGCGCTGCACCATCTTCGGCAGCATTTCCACTTGCCATCAGACGGGTTAGTAGCCAACAACTGGCTTAAAATTGTTAAAAAGACCTTTAATATCCCATGTATTTTTATATGATATTGTGACAGAGGAGCACACAGTCCACCTGATGGTAAGTGATTGCTGTAACCCATAGACATCTACATCTATCCTCAATAAAGAATCAAAATCCAGATGCGTTGTTACCCGTGAGGACTAAGGTGGAATGCCTCTTTTCCAGTAAACTTTTTTTAACAGTTTTTAACAGTGGTAGAGCCACGCGGCAGCTTTTGCTGTCGCACGGAAGGGCCGGCTGAAACCGGGGTGGTACCACGACCTCACAGAATACCAGCGTGAAGTAGAGGGTTACCTCTGCGTTTCGCTCGGTGAGTGCAGGTGGCCGGAGGCCCTTTTTACTGGAAATGAGGCATTCCACCTTAGTCCTCCCGGGTGACAACGCATCTGCATTTTAATTCGGAAACGAGGATAGATGTAGATGTCTATGGGCCACAGCTACCACTTACAATTAGGTGGACTGTGTGCTCGTTTGTCACCCTATCCTATAAAAAAAAAGAAAAAAAAACAGGGTCTCCGGTTCTCTACACTCACCAGTAGGGTGGTATGGATGTAAAGGAGGCGAGAAAAATGTGTCAGGATCGTCGTAGTCTCTGCCTACCCCTCTGGGTGACAGGCGTGAGTGTTTATGTATATATATGTATGTATTTTACGTATCAAATCAACTTCAAACCATTATTCCAACTATAATACACTAGCATCAGAGAAATTCTCGTCAAAACTATACATATTAAAGATGTTCCAGCTTTACCAGCCAGAATTTACGGTTTTAATCCCAAAGAGTTTGTACAGTATTTTCTTTTTTGAGCGCCCTTGATATTTTAAATTCTTTCAACGTTAATGGATCTTCAAAACACGTCGGTTTCACTTTCACTAGCATAAGTCTCGCCTCCATTATGGTTTTATATTTCCTTTGGGTGTTGCGCAACTAATGTGTTATAATATAATTCGTCTGGAATAAGTTTTATTTTTAGGCTTGAACAACAAACAATCAATCAAAATATTCTTTATTATACACAGCTTTTACAGAACACGGTATACGTGGTAGAGCTGTATTAATTGTATAGTTTTAGCACGAATGGGTCGGCTCGAATGGGGAAGGACCATGCTCTCACAGAATACCAGCGTAAAATAGCAGCTTAACACTGCTGTGTTTCGTATGGTGAATGTGGAGACCCAGAGACCCCTTTTACTGGAAAAAAGGCCATTCCATCTTTAGTCCTCACGGCTGACAACGCATCTGCATTTTGGTTTGCAAACGAGGGTAGATGTAGATGCCTATGAGCCACAGCATCCACTTACCATCAGGTGGACTGTTTACTTGCTTGTTACACTTATCCTATAAACAACCCGACTGCCAAGCGTGGCAACTATGGCAGACCTATGTTCAGCAGTGGACTTTTGAAGACTATAATGGATAAAATGGACAAATTACAAAAATAATAAAAACTCATTCAAATCGTTTTATTTATTTCAGACGTTATTTAACGGGTCACCGAAAAGTAAACAGAAGTCACGAACGTTTAAAATCGATGATAATATTTCGCAGTGGACCGAGTCCGACATTTTTATTACATGGGAAGAATTATTTCCGTTAGTCGCAGACTGCCAAGATCCGTTTTATAGACTAACTAGTGCAGCTGCAGTGTGCATTTTTAAAAATATATTATAAGGCTAAGGACTCACGGAACGATATTTACCCGCGCCCGCACCGATAGAGACACTGTGATTTTATTTTAGAACTCACTAGACTGCAGTTTAGTGCGGATGCCTGCCCGTTGTGGAGGTGAGTCAATATCGCTCCATGAAATCGTAGCGTAAATATATATGTACAAGATATTAATTATACGTGTATGATATCGGGTGTCTCAGTAAGAGTGCACTTTTTCATTTCAAAATAAAAAGAAGTATTTTATGACAGAGTTGTGATATTTTTATTGTATTGTAAAGAAGACATATTCCGATTAAGTATGGAATAAAATATCCGGCAAATGACCCCGGACCCCGGACCACGGCTCCGATGACAGGCCATTACTCTTTTCATGAAATTTTCCATGACTTTTGCACAGAGATGTGGCTGTATCTCACCGATGACGCGTTGGATTTCCGATTTGAGCTCAGGAATTGTTTCGGGTTTATTCGCATAAACCCGAGATTTCACAAAACCCCTAAGAAAAAAATCGCACGGCATTAAATCGCACGATCTTGATGGCCAGTTGACATCAGAGTTTCGTGAGATAATGTGTTCTGGAAATCGTTGCTGCAATAAGTCGATTGTTTCATGCGCGGTGTGGCAGGTTGCGCCGTCCTGCTGAAACCACATGTTGTCCAGATCCATGCCGTCCAGTTGAGGTCACAAGAAGTCCGTTATCATATTCCTGTAACGAATGCCGTTCACAGTCACTGCAATTTCGGCCTCATTTTCAAAAAAGTAAGGTCCAATCACGCCGCCTGACCAAAATCCGCACCAGACAGTTGCTCGTTGTGGGTGCATTTGTTTCTCATGGATTGCATGAGGATTTTCTGAGTCCCAAATTCGACAATTTTGTGTATTCACGAAGCCATCCATATGGAAATGCGCTTCATCGGAGAAAATGACTTTTTCCGAAAAATTGGTATCGACTTCACTTTGCTCCATTACCCATTGAACGAATTGCCGGCGCTTTCCGTGGTCTGCTGGTTTGAGCTCCTGAGTTAACTGAATCTTGTACGCATGAAGGTGGAGATCTTTAGTCAAAATTCGCTGCGTAGTGCTTCGTGAAATTTGAAGTTGTTGAGAACGATGTCGAATCGATGTTTTCGGGTTTTCGGCAACACTCTCGTTTACAACAGCAATGTTTTCAAGAGACCGACCGGTACGTTGACGCAAAGGATTCTTATTATCCATAATTGACCCAGTTTCTTCAAATTTTTTAACCACTCTTCGAATCGTTGACACATTAGGTGCACTTTCTCGCCTGAAAATTTGGCGAAGTTTGCGAGCGGTTTCAGCGTAACTTTCCCCATTTTTGTAATGAGTTTTCACAATTATAACGCGTTGTTCTTTCGAAAACCTCTCCATTTTTAATAATGGGAATAAACAGAGATCACAGCTGTCAAATTTCAGAGTTGCCACTTGCATGAAAATAAAATATTCCAATATTAAAAAGTGCACCCTTACTGAGACACCCTATGTACATTTTTAATTGTGGTAGAGCAACGTATGGCCTAATGTCAGGGAAGTGGTCCTTCGCATTGCATAGCAGTGTGAAATAGCAGCATAATATTGCTGTTTTTTTTTTTAATTGTAAGTGACAAGAACCCGATAGACTTTTAAGAGGATGCTGTGGCACATAGACATCTACATTGATCCTCAATTAAGAATCAAAACACAGATGCGTTAGGTTCCAGTAAAAAGGGTTTCCGGTTCTCTACACTCACCATACGAAACACAGCTGCATTAAGCTGCTATTTTACCCTGGTATTCTGTGAGAGCGTGGTCTCACAGAATACCAGGGTAAAATAGCAGCTGCGATGATTAATTTCCGCAGTTATCCACTTACAATTAAGTGGGACTGTCTACTCGCTTGTCATCCTAATCTATACAAATAAATAACATTTAAGTGTCTGTTTGTAATGTCAAAATAACAGTTTTTGACTAAATGCATATAAAAGTATATATGGTACTTATAACAAACGCACAATTTTTAAAGTTTTTGTCTGTCTGTCTGTCTTTCTGTCTGTTTCTTTCCGGCTAATCTTCGAAACGGCTGGACCGATTTCGACCGGACTTTCACTGGCAGATAGCTGTTGTTATAAGGAGTAACTTAGGCTACTTATATTTTAGAAAAATTAGGGTTCCGCGCAACATAATTAAAACCGTAAATTATACGCGGGCGAAGTGGCAGGAAACAGCTAGTTCTTTAAATAAACTTCTGAACAAAGCTAGTTTGTCCCATGTTGATCTAGAACTTATAGTAGGTCCTATGTTTATGTGGGACTTCAACAAAAAGTGCCAACTGTGTTATTTGCCTAGCATGTCGTATAAGGCGGCTAACATAGCGCTGGCCACCTATAATAGTGTTGTATTATCATTGTTCCAAAACTTGGCTAAAAGTAATCAAGGTAGCTCGCTGGTTTTTGGATTTCGCTTACCCTCTCGGGGATTACAGGCGAGACGCTATGTAAAGTCTTCGTAAATAACCTAAACTGTTTTATGCTTGTTATATTTTCAGTGCGTCTACGTACGTTTAATCGCTGGCACAGTTTGTTTCTTAGTGTCGGGATAGAGATGCCAGGAGCCAAATTGAATGGCGTAGAATGGCGCCCGCCTGTCTGAGTATGCTTTCGTTCGTCGGATCGATTTCGCTTATGAAATGTCTCTATAATATTTTAATACTATATATCTATGTGTAAAATACCAAGTATAATATATGAACTTGCGGTCGCTCTTTACCATCAGGTAAACTGTTTGCTAGGTTGTCTAAATTTTGCACGCGGTAGAGCCATGCTGCATCTATATTAGTAGTATAGTTGTAGCTCGAATGGGTTGGATCGACCGGGGAAGGACTTCGCTCTCATAGAATACAAGCGTAAAATAGCAGCTTAACACTGCTGTGTTTCGTATGGTGAGTGTAGAGAACCGGAGACTTTTTTTTTTACTGGAAAAGAGGCATTCCATCTTAGTCCTCACGGGTGACAACGTATCTGTATTTGGATTCTTTATCTCAATAAAGACCCATAGACATCTACATTTATCCTCAGATAAATGTAGATGTCTATGGGTCTCAGTAGTGTGCTAGTTTGTCACCCTATCCTATAAAAAAAAATTCACAAGTACTAACATCCAGATCCGGAACAATAATTTGTGGGCCATACAAATACTTGGTGCGTGTGAGATTCGAACCCTGCACTGCAACTCATTGTTAAGCCACTGCGCCACGAAGCCGTCAAAATCACCGATTAAGAATTAAAATGCAGATGCGTTGTCAGTTGTTACCCTGAGACTTATGCCGCTGTATTTAAGTTTAATTTCCATCTCTCGTTTATTACGGCACCCACGGGATGATAATATGGAGTATTGGATTCTTTCATGCCTGTACTCCTCGGCATGTAAGACGGTCTGTCTTATCTACGGCTAGATATTTTATGTAAGAATGCTCCAACTGGCAAAGATTTCTTGAATAAGTCCATACTTACCAGCTCTTCACGCCAGATAAGTCTCGGATTCGAATACCGGGTCGATCGAAGATCAGTTATTGGTGTTTTCTTAAGAAATTGTCAATAGCAGCCCGGAGTCTTTGTTAGTGGTGTAACACCTCCGTGCCTCGGAAATACGTTAGCCCTGCGTCTGATCTCTCTCTGGGTAATCTCCGTTGAGACCGGTCGCCGTGGCCGAAATTAGGTCTTGTATTAAATATATTTTCCCTCTGTAATGGACATAAACATTTAACGAATTTTTTCTAAGAGTTGTAAAATGTGTTTTTTATGAATTTCAAAGTAAGCGTCGATTCCGCGAAAGACTCCAATGCTAATGCGATACGCTATCAGAGGAAATTAAATGAGTCACTTGTAAATTGTAATTATAGAGCCCGTTGTAATGAGGTCTGGATTAATCAGCGGGATCTGTTTAGTTCACCGGTACCTATGTGGGTCAGTGAACCGGTGTACCATTTTATTGTATCGTTCGCAACTTGTGTATTCCTGAATAAAATTTTATTTACGCAAGTGTGGTCTACATATATATATGTGTGTATGTGCGCACTACTCTCTTTTTTGACCACGCGTTACTAACCCAGATAATTTATATTTTGGGAGCAACGGATAACATTGTCTACAAAGAAATTTTGTAAGGAAAGTATAAATTTGCTTGCGATCTTTTTGATGTTTTTTTCCTTCGCACATACGAAAAGTTTGTTAATATAGCAAGCTACGCGGACGAAATATACTTAAAATCGCGTTGACAAAGTGCGCACATAAAATAATTACAGCATTTTCTTCTTAGTTACGTTAAACACAATCAGGGTTACATAGATTGCCGAAAAATGGAATTCCGTTTTGTGATTCCGTTTCGGAATCCCGATTCGGGATTCCGTGAATACATCACACACATAGTACTTTTATTTGCGTTCCAAATCATGACATTCTGCCAGCGAATAATGACGACGATTTCCTGATTGCGATTACATTGTTGCTGTTTCATAGTTACTGGGTGCATTCCCTTATCACCCTAAGCTTGCAATATAGTCAATAAAAAAGATCTATCTATCCAGAGATTTTTTTTAAATATGGATGTCTGTAAACTCTTTCGACGAATTATTAAATAAAATAAGGTGAAAGGTTACGAAAAGCACAGTGTATACACAAATAAGATTAAATGTAAAAACATATATAAAGCACAACTACTCGCTTCGGTCGTGCGACGAACACAGCGCGTTCCGTACGGAAGGAATATACGAATTGTTGTTGCGTCTTGCGATTCATACAAAATCAATGGAATACTTGCGTTCGGATCGGCGTTTTCTGTTTGGGATTCCGAACGGAATCTCGAATCGGAGAAAATTCCGTACGGAAAATTACAGTGCGTGTGGGGCGGGTCCTTGATTTTATATGAACTTGATGGTTTCGGAATCCCGAATAGGAATTCCGTATGTGGCCGGCCTTAGTATACATAGAAATTTTTAGAAAAATTTACTTCGCAAATATCCGCGTTATAAAATAAAATTATGTGTCTTACCTAGTATGAAGATACGGAATATCTATACGGTGGCTAATTAGCCACCGTAGAGTCTATATCATCTGAGGATGCCTCGTGTAGAGGCAAAACACGTGTCGTATTATCGTCAGTGGTGTGTCTTGCCTAGTGTAGTGGTGTTGGGAGTAGCGGTGCTGGGATTAGTGGTGACGGGGATAGTGCACGCAATTGAGGGAGGGCGGGAGGTGCTCTTCATACTAGGTAAGACACATCATTTTATTTTATAACGCGGATATTTGCGAAGTAAATTTTTCTAAAAGCTTTTATATAATGGATTTCCGCAAAGTAACGCCTGATTCTATTAATTATAATCCATCGCTGGTCGTCTAAATAAAATATTTAGACGACCAGCGATGGGGAGCAGCTTAGCTCAGCCGCTGGTACTGCGTTTGTCATAATAATACTCTAATAATAATGCCAGCATAAAACATAGAATAACACTGTGTATCGTAAAGTTACCCTCTTTATTGGCAACGAGGTATTCCACCTCAGTTCTCAGGAGTGACAAACGCATCTGCATTTTGATTCTTAATCGATAATAGATGTAGATGTCTATGCTATAATATAGCCACACCCTGGCTCTACCACATAACCGACTTACGTGGTACAACTGTGCTTCCTCCTTTTTTAATTACGTAACACAATATTTTCGTGGTTACTAGTAAACAAAAAAGGTCCTTACTTATATAAAATTTAACAATTATAATTGAAATATTTTAATGTATATTTTAATAAGCTAATCAAAAATTGTAATTTACATTCTTTTTAAGTAGGAGAAACTGTTCCGTACGCTTGGCAATTATTTAAGCATTATAGATAACTAACAGGTGTTTGTAGGGCTGCATACCTAATTGTTGGTAACAGCGTTATAACTTATATTTAAAGGAGTTCACAAACAAGAATGTTCTATACTCTATGGGTGTTCTACTAACCCCCAACGAAAAAGAGGGTAGTTATATGTTTAACATGTATATCTGTGTATGTGTGTCTGTCCCTGTGGAATCGTAGCTCCCAAATAGATGAAATTCATCAATTTCATTTCTCGCAAACTGTTGATCCGATTTATATGGTTCTTTTTTTATTAAATGTGGTATATTTCGGAGGTGGTTCTATATAAATTTGAAGAAAAATTTCACTGTAAGGGTGGAATAATAGGGGTAAAGTTTTTAATATAACTATTTAGAAGGCATTGTAGTTGTTACTTTGAATTTGTAGTATTACTTGACCACTCAAACGGGTAAAATAATAAACGTTTAATAAAAAGTACAAATCGACGTAAAAACTAAAAAAAATCCACTTACTAGTTTTTTTTTCATAATCGAAGTTCGTATAGTACGTACCTATATTTTCTCAAAAAGTGGGCAACCCTAACTTTGCGGTGAGAGCATTAGGATCTTACCGTAAATAACCTGCGGTCATTCGAAGAGTGTTACAAGTACCTGTTTGTCTTGGTGTTAGAATTGACGAACATCTATAATTACAATGCATCGTATAGCAAGGTTACGCTGAACTGATGGGGATAGTGTTGAAACACCTAGATAAGTTATTTCTATAAAATAATGTCCCGTGGAATTTCGGTATGGATGAATTAGACATGTATAAGGACATGGTAGCTAGGGGCTTAGCTCTCGCTATCACTTCACGTTACGCGAGCAATCCGGGTTCAAACCCCACCTTCAAAGAAAATGTTAATTGCAATTTGTAATGCTGTTTCATTACCGAGTAAAAAAACACATCGCGAGGAAAACTACAAGTTTGAGGAACGAACATATGACTGCCCAGCAATGCAGTATTTTAGTAAAAAAGAAAAAGAAACATACAATCTAATTGTAAACCTCTTTAATTTTTGGAGTGGACTAAAATTACAATAGTTATAACTTTAACAAAAAGTATAATTGGAAGTAAAGACTAGAAATGAGTTGGGGGGTGACTCGAACTTTAGGCATAGTCAGTTTGAATAGCCTATCATATAGAGGATGTCATGAGGATCATGGTTGAATAGGGGCAAAAAGTTCTCATTACACCTAGAGGGTCAAAATGGTCAGAAACCAAAAAATTAAAAATTCTTATTTCGGCTATATTTTTGCCGCCTTCGGAGGTTCTTACTTCTTACACAGTCTTTACTTTTCGCATTCCACTTGTTTAAAATTAAAAATTTTGTACAACCGACTTCAATATAAATTATTAAGAAGAACTCAAAAACTACTGGTCTGTCAAATATAGCCACATGAAAAGCACCAGCTTTCAAATAAAAAAAGAATCATCGAAACACTTAAAAAAGAACATGCAGTCGAACTGAGTACCGTCTCATTTTTGAAGTCAAAATTTACTTTCCAATTCGATATCTTAATTATCTGAAATAAAGAATTTTTAAGATGGTTTGGGCACGTTGAGAGAATGAGTGAAGACCGAATGGTGAAGAAAATATATAGCGCGAAAGTTAATATTAAAAGGTGTCGAGGTAGACCGAGACTAACTTTCGAAGACCATGTGAGCAAACTGCTCGAAGAGGGGAGGGTCAAGAGTACTCGGATACCTAGACGTGCATGTATGAAGAAGATAATGAATCTGAAAAAAGCGAAAGAGGTATGTAAGGATCGTGACACTTGGCGATCTGTTCTCTCTGGCTACCCCGTCAGGGATTGTGCGTGACGATAAGTAAGTAAGTAAGAATTTTTATTTTATTATTTATTATCATTTCCGTTACAGCTAATCAAAAGTCTATTGGAGAACATTTTTTTTTATAGAATAGGGTGACAAACGAGCACACACTCCACCTGATGGTAAGTGGTTACTGTGACCCATAGACATCTACATCTATCCTCAATAAAGACTCCAGATGCAGATGCGTTGTCACCCGTGAGGACTAAAATGGAATGTCTCTTTTCCAGTAAAAGGGGTCTCCGGTTCTCTACACTCACCATACGAAACACAGCAGCGTTAAGCTGCTATTTTACGCTGGTTTTCTGTGAGAGCGTGGTCCTTCCCCGGTCGAGGCGACCCATTCGTGCTACAACTATACTACTAATATAGCTGCAGCATGGCTCTACCACGTCAAAAAAATGCTTGCCTCATAGGGAGATATTTGCCATGGTTGCCACGCTTGGCAAGCGGCTAGGCAACTTTTAACAGTGGTAGAGCCACGCGGCAGCTTTTGCTGCCGCACGGATGGGCCGGCTCGAGCCGGGGTGGTACCACGACCTCACAGAATACCAGCGTGAAGTAGAGGTTTACCTCTGCGTTTCGCTTGGTGAGTGCAGGTGGCCGGAGGCCCTTTTTACTGGAAATGAGGCATTCCATCTTAGTCCTCACGGGTGACAACGCATCTGCATTTTGATTCGCAAACGAGGATAGATGTAGATGTCTATGGGCCGCAGCAACCACTTACCATCAGGTGGACAGTGTGCTCGTTTGTCACCCTTATCCTATATAAAAAAAACTGCAGTTTTGTATATTTAGTTGTTAGGTAGACTCTGCTACCCATCTCCTGTTTAAGTTTCCCTCTGCCACCTCTTGCAACACCCACGGGATGATAATATAGGATCTGGATAATTCTATTCGATTGTTTCTAACATAACGCCGATATATTTTCATATCAGTTAATCTTCCATGTCATAATAAAGTTGTTATTAATCGTTCCTTACACTTATAATCTAAACAACCAATTACCGAATTTCGTTTACATGTTACAAAATATTGAGCATAACTTTTAAACAACGACAGTCATTGAAAATTCATTCTTATACCAACAGGGTTATGTTTGAAATTTAATTGACCACGAATTTAATTGCACAGATAATATGTATTGGGTGTTTAAACGAAAAGATAACGTAATCGTCTGATGGAAAAACTGGTCTTGATTAATCTTTTAACGAGTTTAATGGCATAACATGCATTGCCGTATAGTTGCGATCTTTAGGAATCGAGCACAGGTCACAGCATTTTATTTGTAGGTGGGACACGTAGGAGATATTATTAGGGTTCCGTACCCGAAGTAGTACTAGCAATCAACGGGACCCTATTACTAAGCCTCCGCTGTCCGTCCGTCCGTCCGTCCGTCTGTCGGCGGGCTGTATCCCATGATCCGTAATCTAGACAGTTGAAATTTTCACAGAATGTGTATTTCTGTTGCCGCTATAACAACAATAAAAATTGTATAATAAAAAAATAAGGGGCTCTCCTACTAGAAACGTGTTTTACGATGGTATGGAACCCTTCATACGCGAGTATGATTGGCACTTGGCCGGTTATTTATTTAAAAAAAAATAGATTTTGTTGAAATACTTTTTATTTTTTCTGCACATTTTAGGCGAAGTATTTGTTATATAATCTATACCGCAGTAACGACTAACGAATGATATTAATTTACGTATTAATCTAGTGGTCAAAATTGGACCGTAATTCTTAAAATTTTAAGTTTGCATATTAAGCAAGCTGTATTTCACTTTCGACTACACATTAAAACATAGATATCTAATAAAAAATCCTTATATTTACGGGAACACTACACGTTAAATGAAATTATTTTTAATCCTTCCCTCCCTCTATCTCTTTACTGCAGGAGTGTATAAGCTTGATTGTCAACGTGATCTCTCCTATATAGAACAAACAAAACAATCCATAAAACCCGAGTAAAAGAACATACTCATATAGCTGATGTGAAGCTCCGGGCAGACTGTAGTATGTAAACATGTTAAAGATATGATAATTGACACACCAATAGTCGTGAGTTATCATAGATCTGACCTGTCTGCTTGATGCCAATTGTTTTAAAGATGTGGTACCTATCTTTTCTCTCTTGAAATTATTCGTTATATATGTATAAGTTTTGATTTTTAGGGTTCCGTACCTCAAAAGGAAAAAACGGAACCCTTATAGGATCACTTTGTTGTCCGTCTGTCTGTCTGCCAAGACCCTTTTTCTCAGAAACGCGTAGAGGTATCAAGCTGAAATTTATATCAAATACACAAGTCTACTGTCCCTTGATGCTGTTACAACGCCTACGCAAACGAAAAAAAATACAGCCGTTTATGCCGCAAATTTTCGACATTCGCAAGGGAATCAAAACCTACAGGATACTTCCCGTGAACTCAGAATCTTAAAATTTGGTACGAAGCAACGTTTTATAGCACAGATAAAGGAAAAATTGCGAAAAGCATACAGTTTTAGTTACATCATATAATAAAAATATTTTTAATAATTTTAAACGTATATACCTACGGATTTTTTCGGAACCCTCGATGCGCGAGACCGACTCGCACTTGGCCGGTTTTTTTATTTTTTTATTCATGCGTCGTTGCGTTAGGCTGAATGACGCAATTTGCCAGTGAATTTTTTTTAAAAGGAGATAATATGACGGGATTTAGAGTTCAACTGGAATGCCGATAAGTAATATACCTTCTCGTAAGTGTTGATAAAATTTAAATTAGACAAGATGTAATGATTGTTAAACCGCAACTTCTGTTTAAATTTAATATAAATTATAGTTATTTTATATTAAGTATAATTTAAATTTAAATTAATTTAAAGAGACGATAATCGAATCTAATCGAACTCGATATTTCGAATGTGTGAATATTTTCTATGTAAAATATAAAATGGTATTATGCCTTCATGCTTGATGTTTTTTTTTCAATATTTTTGTATTAATTACTGCTGTTCCGGTGTAAATAGAGCCAGTGTAAATATAGACTATGAGAAATTCCATCCAAGTCTTCAAAAGATGCAACGCATCTGTAGCTTTTGTTATTTGAAGTTTTATGTATTGTTAAATTCTGTGAACAAATAATACTAGCTTTATTATATTTTATTGATGGCGCAGTGGCTTAGCAATTAGTGGCAGCGGTAAGAACCGCGGGTTCGAACCCGCTCGGTACAAGTATTTGTATGGCCTACAAATAATAGTTCCGGATCTCTGTTTGTACTTGTGAAATGTGAACTGCCTCCACGATACAAAAAATCCCAGTGTGGAGGTAAACTTTAAAAAAAAATATATTCTAGCCATGACTTTATAAAAGCTGTAGCTAAGTAACCTTACCGTGAAATACGCAGGTTTGTTATTATGTTATTATTTCAATGGCAGTGAGCGATCAATTTCCATTGCCGCTGCGTAGCTCGGTCAAGACAACTTTCTATTAGTTCCGACGACGTGCTCGCATTAGCTTTTATAAATTAAACATATAATTGTTACCAGATGACAGGAGTTTTCCTGACATGTCCGGAATTTTAGCTCTCTGTCAGGGAAACAGGAAAAATTTGATTTAGTCAGAAATTTTTAAATAATAGTTTTTGTTAAAATATTTGAATATTGTCAGCCTATCCTATAAAAAAAACACTTTTGAGTAGGTATTTGAGGCGTGCTGAAAACTTGTCAAATACCTACCCAAAAATTTCTACCAGCTCGAACTATTTGCTGCCTCTGCGTCAATGTCAGAAAATTTATTGAAAAGTCTGGTATATTGGCAGGAAAACTCAATGTGGAATCTGGTAACCCTAAACATACTCATAATATTAGATACTCTGTGATGTTGTTGTGTGTGATCATTCAGTTTCTTATGAGGCGAGATAGGAAAATAAACCAGCTTCTTCCTGATAACTCAAAAAAATTAAAGTAAAAAAAAATAGACTAAAAATACTTTTATATATTTATCTGTACTTGTGTTCGTCAATGAATCCCTCCAATACAGCTTGACCGATTTTGATGATTTTTTTTTGAGTGTATTTGAGTGGGTCCCCGGATGGCTTAGATTCACAATTAGACCCGTTAGGTGGTGCTGTTGACAAGATACAGAAAAATCTGTGCAAAGCCGGGGCGAAACGCTGGTATTAAATAATGGTATTAAATAATGTTGGTAATATCTCTCACTATCGCTCTCGCCTTAAATGGCTCACTATTAAACAGAGGCGTGACTCTAGAATTTTGCTTGTTCTCTTCTCTATCTTAAATGATCCATCCACTCCTTCTTATCTCAAGGAGAAATTTCAGTATATTTCCCTAACGCATGATAGAACTCTGCGGTCCTCATATAATAATAAACTAAGTATCCCACAACATGTTACTAATTTTGTTGGTAAATCCTTCACCATTCAGGCTGCACTGCTCTGGAACTCCTTGCCCGATGACGTCAAAAAAACATCTAATAAGACTGCATTTAAAAGATTGGTACATAATCACTTTAATGATAGTTAATATGGTCAATTTGGTTATTTTGTTGTTATTTTATTTTTGGTTTATGTTATATATCTACTTGTATTTATAATATGTATATATTTGTGTATCTATCTTTCGCCGACCCATTCGTGCTACAACTATGCTACTAATATAGTTGCAGCTTGCAGCATGGCTCTACCACGTAAAAAAATATATGTATATATAATGATTTTTTATATTTACGCGAACACTAACTACACATTGAATGAAACTACTTTTACGGATGCTATCGCGTTTAATTAACTTATTTTTATTAAATTCCCGACGTTTCTGGTGTTTTACAGCACTCGTGGTCATGGGGGACTGAGGTGATTGACGTCCAGATGTCAGAGTTTACCCGGAGTACTTTCAGCTTTTTTAATTATTAGTTTTGGTCCGACTTACGCAGAATGAACTTACTGTGTCTTGAAGTCTTGCAGTGGTATGCCTGGGTTTAGTTTTAATTTCATTAATTACGCTAAACCCGCGTAACAGAACACATAGTTGACGTGAAACACCAACGTTCCGGGAAGTCTGCAGTTTGTGATAATATCCTCGACGGCCCCCGCCATTACATTAGATTTGATAAACCACAAAATCTCGCGAAATAGCATCGATTCCTGCCAAGGCTGATACGTGAAGCTATTGAAATCATATCGAAATTAAAAAAAAACATCCTAATTTCAATACAGAGGGAGACTGGATGCTACCAGCTGCGTGGGATTCTGTAATTGGGGTTATATAAATGGGGGTTCCGTTCAGAAAAATTAAAACCCATGAAATCTAATCGTAATAAATTCCACCCGGGAAGTCGCGGAGATTAGCTAGTAACAGTGCTAGTAAGTTTTAAAAGTGGTAGAGCCAGGCGGCAGCTTTTCCTGTCGCACGGATGGGCCGGCTCGAACCGGGGTGGTACCACGACCTCACAGAATACCAGCGTGAAGTAGAGGTTTACCTCTGCGTTTCGCTTGGTGAGTGCAGGTGGCCGGAGGCCCTTTTTACTAGAAATGAGGCATTCCATCTTAGTCCTCACGGGTGAAAACGCATCTGCATTTTGATCTGTAACAAAGGATAGATGTAGATGTCTATGGGTCGCAGCAACCACTTATCATCAGCTGGACTGTGTGCTCGTTTTTCACCCTTATCCTATAAAAAAAATAGTACAAAATAAAAATAAATAAAATTTTAGTAACAAAGTTTCATTAGTTAATTGAAACAGATAGATAGCGGAGATAACCGGCGACTGGTTCTCAATTCTATTATCGTCTCGGAATAGAACACGAACAACGTGTCTACGATAAGGATGCACGATACATTTAATTGTATCCATTCTTTGGATGGGAAGGATCGCTACTTAGAAATACGATATTAGAATTGTATACAATAAATGAGATCCGTTTCTTTGATGAAAATGTATTTTTAATTCATGCAACTTTTGTAATAACTTATATTCAAATTGTGAATATTCTTCAAAAATAACAGTCTGCAACACGACCGGATAAATTTTTAATCTATGTATATAAATATAATTTAAATTAAAAAAAATTTGTACAACCGACTTCCATATAAATTATTAAGAATAACTCAAAAACTATTGGTCAGACCTTGATCAAATTTATATGGGACCACGTGAGAAGCATCAGCTTTCAAATAAAAAAAGAATCATCTAAATCGGTTCACCCAGAAAAAAAGTTATGAGGTAACACAAACAAACATACATACGGTCGTATTGAGTACCTCCTCCTTTTTGAAGTTGATAGAAAATGATAGAGGTTTGCAGTTGTGCGCGCATCACGGAAAAACTGCTGGATAGATTTCAATTAGGTTTTCTAAGTCTTATTTCTGAGACACTATGTACTTATTTAAAAAAAAATTACTGCGATATACTATTGAGATTCTTCATTTAATATAAAGTTAATACAGTTTTAAAGAAACAACGATTTTTATACGGAGTTTTTCACACAGTCAACTATACATCGCTGGCTCTCGCGTTACTAACCTAGATAATTTATATATTTTAGCTACAAACGGAGCAACGAATAACATTGTATACAAAGAAATTTTGTGTTTTTGACGTTTTTTTCCTTCGAACATACGAAAACTTTGTTAATATATCAAGCAACGCGGACGAAGTCGCGGGTATCAGCTAGTTTAAAATATATTGGATGTGTTTAGTCCAAAGTTATCTCTTTACAACTAACTGTGCTGTTTCTTTTATATGCCTTGCTATCATCTCGGCGAGTTGTTTGCATCTCTGAACGGCCTTAGCGAAGCGGGACATATTTTTTTTTATAAAGGTTAGGGTTAAACTATTTCACAGTCCATCTGATGGTAAGTGAATGCTGTCACTTTCACTCATAGACATCTATCTTCGAATATGAATCAAAATGCAGATGCGTCGTCATCAACTAACATGGAATACCTTGTTACAGTACCGTGTTCTACTATCTGTATGAAACCGCTTTGGCCGCAGCGTCTATAATCTTTTTTTAATAATAATATGTAGAATAAAGCCTTTTCACTTCAATCTTACACATTCACAATTGTAAAAATAGCTAATGACAGGCAATAAGGGTCCTATCAATTGTATGTGATTGGTCTAACCAAATTTTTGATTTTGAATCAAAGAGGTCAAAGGCACAAAAGTCTACTAACCCCCTCCCCACGCCCTGCCAGATCAGAACAGAACGCCTGCGAATGCTCCTCACAGAAGCCTTACCTGTAAACGGTTGTCATAGTCAAGTATCATACGATAGAGATTCCGCGAAGATATTCAATATAAATAAACATTTGACAAAGGTAACCTCTGTGCACTTATGATAGCTTCCAGGAACGCCCGAGTCGCATTTGAATAAACTGAATCGATTCTGAGAATCGAAATATGATATCGATGTATGAGGTACTCAGTACTCACAGTATATTATGTGTGTTTTGTAGTTTTGTGACGATTGCATAGTTGAGCCGTTGAAACAAAATTCTACTAAGATTTTTTAAACAAGTTAGCGCGGCAATTCACTTGCAGGCCTGGCCTATTTATTGGCTAACTTAGTTGACATCAAAGTTATAGTCTTCCTGTAAATATACATTGCATCATATGTTTTGCTAGTGGTAACTCTTATAGAAAATCTATACATTGAATACGCAATCTACTTTAAAGTGAGTATCAATTTGTGGTCTACATAATGTTTAGGTTTTTGGTTGTTGGTCGCTGTGACTCGTGAACACCTACATCTCTCTAAGAATCAAAATGAAGATGCGTTGCCCGGAGGGTAGAATGCCTCGTCACCTGTAATATGCGTTTCGTAAGAGACGAAAAGTGGTAGTGGATGTTCTTACACCGTCGCTACACTGTAAGAGGGTTATGGAGTAATTAGTCAGCCTCTTTGCTCCAGTGCACGTTAGCAGAGTTTTCATGTCTTTAAAATAATTTAACTCTTCAAACGTGCAGTCCTCACGATGGTTTCCTTTACCGTCGAGCACATGGTAAATCAGTTCTTAAAATTTGCAATGAACAACTTAATTGGTGCCGGCGGAAATGGGTTTAACAGTGGTAGAGCCACGAGGCAGCTTTTTCTGTCGCACGGATGGGCCGGCCCGAACCGGGGTGGTACCACGACCTCACAGAAAACCAGCGTGAAGTAGAGGTTTACCTTTGTGTTTCGCTTGGTGAGTGCAGGTGGCTGGAGGCCCTTTTTACTGGAAATGAGGCATTCCATCTTAGTCCTTACGGGTGACAACGCATCTACATTTTGATTTGTAATAGAGGATAGATGTAGATGTCTATGGGTCGCAGCAACCACTTACCATCAGGTGGACTGTGTGCTCGTTTGTCACCCTTATCATAAAAAAAATGGGTTTCGGGTTGCGAGCGCTTAACCCCGGAGCTACCCCTAGCAAAGTATTAATATCTACTATTAATATTGCCGGTAACTTCACTCACCAAGCTTTAAATCTCGGTGACAGTGTTCCAATGGTGGATTCATATTCATTGGTCCATATAGCTTAACACTGGTGGTAGCATGTTCAATTAAGCTATGTTTTTTATATGGGTGGATGCGTGCTATAGATGGTCGCGAGTGGTGTAGCTGTGTGCAGAGCAGAGTTCTTCGTGCCTTCCCTACTGTCGAGGCATCGCATAGCTCGAGCTGCGCATCCTCATAGCACATCTTATTCGCCGCGCTACACAGTTTAACATCAGTGGAAACGCTCACTTAGTTTCATACCTTAGCTTTCACATCCTCGCAGCATAGCTGCATTACTGCATAGCACATCTCTGGTGGAAAAGCACTCTTATGCAGCTTGTGTATTTTTTTACCTAAGAATCAATAAATTGGATTTCCCGTTATTAAAAAAAAAGCGTTAGGCTCCTGTTTTACGCTGATATTTAGTAAATCGTACCGACCCGTCATCACATTTTTGAGATATTAATGTTTTCCAAGGTAACGCCAACGGAAACAACTAACCATCTGAAAAAAATATAGTTCGAGGTAAGGTACTTACCTTGAACTGTATAAACATTGATTAAGATCCGTCTAGCCCTAGGGGTTAGCGTACCCCATTCTGAGAAATCTTGGTCACGCTACACTGGAAACTCAACCCCGTAGATAGGGTTTTCAACCCTCCCGGATTGCCCGGGAGACTCCGGCAATAATGGTTAATCTCCCGATCTCCCGGGGTGCAATAATTTCTCCGGTTTTTCTAAAAATTATATCGGTCACACACAACATCGCGCGCCGCTACCGGTGTAAATCTGTTCGTCTCGTCAGCAAAGTAAAAATAAATTTAAAAATGAATAAATTATTGAAATTTTCTTTCAAACCCCCCCCCCCCCCCCTACTGGATTTCCTAAAATTCTCCCGGGTTGGTCCTTTCGTGAGTTGGTAACCCTACCTGTAAACCAGAAATCGTAACGTTTTCAGTTTTTACTCCCTTTTCCTGTCATTTCTTATTGTAGACTGTTACACACTGATAAAGTGCAGTTACTAACTATAAAATGAGAAAAGTTAATAAAATAAAAAAAGTATTGTTTTTGTTGAATATATCCGTTGCGAAATACGTTTTTAAATGGAAAGTGTAATCTTTCATCTTTAGAATGTTGTGTGATATACGCACTCCCAGTAAAACTGCTTTAACATTATGTAACCTGTGGCAATAATAATAAAATACTTTTTTGTTTGGACAAATAAACTCGCTACGAGGATAAGAAACTATTTTCACTTTCTGTGTATATAATATTAAACTGTTTGCGTTCTTTGCTATTAAATATTCTTTAACAAAGTGACTCTGTTAGAATGAACGATAAAGTTGGAGTGACATAAAGACATCGGTATTTAGGTAGTGTTAACAAGACAGCACGCAACTAAGGACGATTGCACACAGAATGACTGTTAATAACCTGTACAGGGTCTAAAAATCCTGTACCCCAACCCTTATTACTAAAAGGATCGTTCAAAAATGTGAAATAAATTAGGAACACAGGTGTTGAATAAGTCAAAATTATCAACAATAACTATTGAAAAATTCTACTAGTGTGATTTTTTTATATAAGAGGAGAAATGAGCGTGCGGTTCACCTAATGGTAAGTGACTACCGCCCCCCATGAACAACTGCAACACCAGAGCAATTCCAGGTGCGTTGACCGACCTTTTAAACAAGAGTACGCTTTTTTTTTAAGTCCCTTAGTCGTATCGGTTCGGAAAAAATCGCTTGTGGGAGTTAATTCCATAAAGAAGTTGTGGGGGAAGAAAACTGTAAATCGCACAGTTGTGTACCGCCAATCATCCAGATTGTAAGGATGGTATCGCGAGTGTTTGTCGAGATGTGCGATGGTGTAATTTAGCGGCTGGAATTAGTCCGAACAATTCCTTTGAGCAATCCCGGTGAGATCAACGATAGTAAATAATGTATTAATTTTAAACCGTTACGGTTACAGCTTAGCAAAGTCCAGTGCTGAACATAGGCCTCCTCCATAGATTGTTTGATAAGGGGGATATTTGCCATAGTTGCCACGCTTGGCAGGCGGGTTGGCAACTATAGCTTATTTTTTATTTTTACTTATTATTAGGAAGACGCTTTACATATATCTAGAGAATAT
The DNA here is from genome assembly GCA_033319125.1 of Parnassius glacialis. Classification (NCBI taxonomy): domain Eukaryota; kingdom Metazoa; phylum Arthropoda; class Insecta; order Lepidoptera; family Papilionidae; genus Parnassius; species Parnassius glacialis. The sequence continues at coordinate 5,815,892 of JAVANC010000029.1, read as the reverse complement.
AGCGTTGAGCCGTGTTCGCAACACCCAAACGCAAATTCGTGCCTTTATCATTATCTTATCAATAGTATCCGAAGTTAAAGATAAAAGCTAATATTTTCTAGAACTCATCTCAGTTTTTAGGTTTGTAGATGCCCTCTCTTATTGTGTATAATTTATTATGTACATATTAAAATGTTAAATTATGCATAATATTTAAAACTGACTACCCCATATCATCCCGTGGGTGTCGTAAGAGGTAACAGCGAGATATTAAACATAAGATGATGGAGAGCAGCATCTTTCGATAACGACTCAAAATAATATTTTTTTTATAGGATAGGGTGACAAACGAGCACACACACCTGATGGTAAGTCGTTGCTGTGGCCCATAGACATCTACATCTATCATCGTTTGCGTATCAAAATGCAGATGCGTTGTGACCCTTGAGGACTAAGATAGAAGGTCTCGTTTCCAGTAAAAAGGATCTCCGGTTCTCTACACTCACCATACGAAACACAGCAGTGTTAAGCTGCTATTTTACGCTGGTATTCTGTGAGAGCGTGGTCCCTCCCCGGTCGAGCCGACCCATTCGTGCTACAACTATACTACTAATATAGCTGCAACATGGCTCTACCACGTATATAATCCCCAATCGTCTGCAATTCGCCTGATGTTGCAGTTGTTCATGGGCGGCGGTAATCACTTATCATCAGGTGAGCCGCATGCTCGTTGGCCACCTCTCCTATAAAATAATAATAATAATAAAGAACTGCAATATAGAGCGATAATGACTACTAGCGTTTGGTAGTCATTCCCGTTCGGGAATGAGGAGCAGCAACATCTTCCAGATGACAACTTGAAATAAAAAAAACATGCGTGAGTGTCGTGGAACACTCGGTTGGAACGAAGTTCCTTTCGTGGTATACTATTATTGATTAACAAATACAAATAAATGAATTACTAACGTCTATTAAAATGAAGTTTCATTTAAAATAAAATAACATTTCTTTCGTGGCAAGATAAGAAAAAGTGCGAGGGAGATGGATATTAGTCCATATCGTATCAGCCGCCAAGGTCGTCTACACTACGTCAAAAGGGTACGCGACGAAAAAATCTTACACTTTTCTCGCGTAAACCCCATCAATATTACACCCCATCATAATTTTTAAAAGTGGTAGAGCCACGCGGCAGCGTTTGCTGTCGCACGGATGGGCCGGCTCGAACCGGGGTGGTACCACGACCTCACAGAAAACCAGCGTGAAGTAGAGGTTTACCTCTGCGTTTCGCTTGGTGAGTGCAGGTGGCCGGAGGCCCTTTTTACTGGAAATGAGGCATTCCATCCTAGTCCTCACGGGTGAAAACGTATCTGCATTTTGACTTGTAATAGAGGATAGATGTAGATGTCTATGGGCCGCAGCAACCACTTACCATCAGGTGGACTGTGTGCTCGTTTGTCCCCTTATTCTATAAAAAAAAAATCCGCCAAATTCGTCTTTCGTACCGTGCGATAAAGAACTTCGTTCCAAAACTGCGGATGCTAACAGTCTGCATGGGTGGCAACTATGAAATATGTCATCGCTATGAGGTAATTCTATGGATTTTTTTTTATATGCTATAATGATTATGTTAATGGCTCGTGTTAGAAGACTTCCGATTCCGTATTGCCGCAAATGGCGTTGACCCGGTTGCCTTTGCAACCGCACTACGTCCCGTCTGACGAAAACCATATTATTTATCTAACGGATCGCATACTGTTGGTCTCGTCCTGTCGCATTTTTCATCTCTGTAACTTGATTTAGCATTTCCGCGTTCTGTTATTGGTTCTGTTGTTTTCAGATATTAGATCTTCGTTTGTGACAACACTCTGTTTTAAATTTTGTGCCGTAGGTGTTGTTGGAGAAGACTGTTTGAAATACCAGAAAGGCTTCTAATAGAATGTGACATCTCATATGTACCATCATTATTTGCAATAATCTGTTGTAATAACAACAGCGTTTAATATTAACTTGGGTGAAATAGGTTGGTTTTAAGTATACTTGGGGAGCCACAATAGTCTCTATATTCCTATCACATGGATTCCGCCTTCAATTTTTTTTGATATAAGATAAGGGTGACCAACGAACACATAGTCCTCCACCTGATGGTAAGTGATTGCTGTGACCCATAGATATCTATATCTATCCTCGATTACGAATCGAAATGCAGATTGTTACCCGTGAGGACTAGGATGATATGCCTCGTTTCCAGTAAAAAGTGTCTCCGTTTGTCTACACTCTCCATACGAAACAGCAGCATTAAACCGCTATTTTACGCTGGTATTCTGTGAGAGCGTGGTCCTTCCCCGGTGGAGCCGACCTTTTCGTGCTACAACTATACTAGTAATGTAGCTGTAGCATGGCTCTACCACGTGTAATACCGTATAATACATAGAAACGGTCTTCAAAAGTACAAACATACTTGTTAAACGTGTACGTTTTTACGACAGTTGAACATTTTTTGTATTAGTCAAAATTATAATTAATTTCATTTAAAATTATCTCGAACAGTATATATATACTCGACAAATATATCATAATGTCCTTCAAACCGAGTTTCGGGCACGAAGGTCAGCCTCGACGGAGAATAGCCATCTGCGCAGGACAAGATAGGTACACGGCACTCTCATCCCTTTAGTCTTATAGTCCGGAGAGATCAGGCGCAGGAGCGACGGCCTTTCACACTTTTTAAGGCGCAGCGATGAAGTACGGCCAACTTTCTGACTCCGGGCTGCTACTGTAAATTTCTGAACACAGAATAGAATAGAATAAAATATTTTTTTATTCAATATAGATCACATGTGTAATTCTTATTGAAAGTCATTTTTTACTTTACCACTGGTTCGAAAAAAAAACCTCCGTCCTGGGAAGAACCAGCAAGAAACCCAGCGGGACTTTTTTTTTAAAGCAAATTTTACAATAATGGTTATACAACTGTATAAGTACAAAATTTATTTTAGAAACAGCTTGGAAGCGATCACCTCATTCCCAGGGGTTATTATCAACCATGTATTCATTTATACTATAATAACCCTTTTTATACAGTTTCAACTTAACTAAACATTTAAACTTGCTAATAGAGAGAGCCCGTACACTTTCCGAGACCTTGTTGTAATAGCGTATACATTGCCCCAAGAATGAATTACTGACTCTGTGGAGTCGAGAAACTGGTATCACTAGCTTGTGTTTGAAACAAAAAGAAAAAGCCATCTACTTATACGCGGTAGAGCCATGCTGCAGCTACATTACTAGTATAGTTGTAGCACGAATGGGTCGGCTCCACCGGGGTGGGACCACGCTCTCACAGAATACTAGCGTAAAATAGCAGCTTAATGCTACTGTGTTTCGTATGATGAGTGTAGAGAACCGGATCCTATTTTACTGGAAAAGAGGCATTCCATCTTATTCCTCACGGGTGACAACACATCTGCATTTTGATTCTTTATTAAGGATAGATGTAAATGTACTACAGGTCACAGCAACCACTTACCATCAGGTGGACTGTGTGCTCGTTTTTCACCCTAACCTATATAAAAAAACCAATACATAATTTTTGAATATGAACCCGGAACACATGATCAGTAGCCACGCTTACTGACGCGAGGCTAACGAAGCAGTCAAAAAGTGTATCTGATAGTCGTTTTAACAATGCAATAAATATTTCATAAGCTCATCATAAAATTCCATTCAATTGTCCGTATGGTAATGTAAATTTCAATTGCAGACACGCACGTAGCTCCTCTGGTCGGCACGTCGCCATGTTGTTCCTCTGGGGCGCATGCATAATGTTATAATTTAAAATTAAAAATTTTGTACAGCCGACTTCAATATAGGTTATTTAAGAATAACTCAATAACCATTGGTCTTACCTTGATCAAATTCATATGGGACCACACGAGAACTATCAGCTTTCATATAAAAAAAGAATCATCGAAATCGGTTCGCCCAGTACAAAGTTATGAGGTAACACACATAAAAAAAAAAAAAATACACCCGAATTGAGTACCGTCTCCTTTTTGGAAGTCGGCAGAAAATTGCCTAAATTGGTCATATTGTGATCATCGATAACTTTCTAATGTTTGTACTTAGGTCAGCCCAAGCTATGAGAGGATGGCGTTTTAATATAAAAATTGTTTTTTTTTCGTTGCCCAATTCAACCCTTAATATAGTCATAGTACATTGCATATGCTTTTTGTTATAACCAAGAGTTTTGTGAGTGTACTTATTAGAGTGGTAACCAGCGGGTCCAAACTCGCCCAGCTGGAAGGTCGGGTTGGTGAGCTTATACCACATGTATGTGGGAGTTGATGTGGCATATTTGGATGATTAGCTAGATAAGTAGCCAGAGTGTCGTCTTATCAGTCAGTCACGAAGCATTCGATCTATATTTTGTTATTTATTCGGGCCTGTGTTTATGAATCACAGCATTCACTTAATATCAGGTAGATAAGTGTTCGTTTGTTACTCTCAAAAATTCACTTCAAATGTTCTGAAGTCGGGGCTTCAATTTTCTGATTCACTGTCTTAGTACCGATTTCAGTAGTGGAAATGATTTTTATTCTTTTTAGTTTTTCAAGTCGTTTTTGATTTTATTAAAAGTTGCCATGCTGCAGCTACATTAGTAGTATAGTTGTAGCACGAATGGGTCGGCTCAACCGGGGAAGGACCACGTTTTCCCAGAATACCAGCGTAAAATAGCAGTGTAACGCTGCTATCTTTCGTATCGTGAGTGTAGAGAACCAGCGACCCTTTTTACTGGAGAAGATGCATTCCATCTTAGTCTTCACGGGTGACAACGCATCTGCATTTTGATTCTTTATCGCGGATAGATGTACACGTCTATGGGTCACAGCAACCACTTACCATCAGGTGGACTGTGCGCGTTTGTCACCCTATCCTATAAAAAAGTTTAATTCTTTTAAATTTACTTTTTAACCTAATTGCCTAATCTTTGTTATAAATAAGTACCAAGTGAGTAAAAGTATTGCGGTTCATCGACTTATTGCTTGTACCGCGCTCTCGGCGCCATTAGACTCGCTGACTCTGCTATTATTGTGGACACCTATTGTTCTCCCCTTGTGTTATCTGGTACGTTGTGTAACCTGTGGAGGAAATGAGAGCTGCCCGGCAAATGTGCTGTGTGTGTGTGAACAATACAGAAGTATTGTTTCGTTTTTCATATATATATATATTTATCGATACTTAACCCAAAAATCTAAATTTCTTTTTAATTTTTTGATTTTTAACTAATTTTTCGCGGTAAAAATGATTAACATGGTTTTACCACAAGATCTGCACCTTAATATAATATCCACTGCACAGTTCTTTTTTTATTAAATAAGGGTGACAGACTAGTACAACATAGTTCATCAGATGGTATGCGGACGCTTTGACCACTAGATATTTTTTTTAAAGTAAGAACTGTGACAAGCGACACACAGCTCACCTGATGGTAAGTAGATACTATAGTCTGTAGACATCTACATCAATCTTCGATTAATAATCAAAATGCAGATGCGTTGGTATCCCTGAGGACTACAATAGAGTAAGATTTTTCCGTCACGACTATAATTCTGTGAGAGCGTGGTCCTTCCCCGGTCGAGTCGATCCATTCGTGCTACAACTATACCAGTAATATAGCTGCTACATGGCTCTTCCAATTATAAAATTAAAATAATTTTCAGAATATTTCCAACATACGCATGCTGCGAGCAAACATCCGCACTCAGGCAATCTTTGTGGTAAGCGTATACTCATCAGTGGATTTTTATAGGCAGTAATGGATAAATGAATGAAATCCAATAATCTTTTGACCTTGAAAAAAATGCCGGCAATCGTGTCATATAAATTTCAGATGCACCTTAATAACTTATCTGGTACCGGTCTATGTGAAACACTACCATTTCCAGATCTCATAGATCTTATTTGGTCTCGGCAAGTTTTGATGCCTAAAATGGCATATCGTGGTATCGCGCGTTACTGGCCGTACGCGAGCTTGAAGGTCGGTGGGTTAGGACAAACATTATGAGTTGTTACGTCAATAATCTAGATAAGGGGATAATGGAATTTAAATATGATGTGGAAAATATTTTTAAAGTGTTCTTGTATACATAAACTAGCGTCCCGACCGGGTTTCGCACGGGAGATTTCCAGATCTCAACAACAGCGAAACCAAATGTGAATATAAAACATCTAATAACTCATTCAAACACACAAAAAAATTATCAATCTCCGTTTGGTAATTTAAAATATCTAAACATACAGACAGTGCATTTTACACATAGTAGTCACGCTGTAGTTAATATTATGGATGCTGAAATAATGGGTCAACTCGACTGGTGTAGAACCACGCACTCGTCGTCGTGTTCCGTATGGTGAGTGTAGAGAACCGCACACTTTCTACTGGTGTCGAGGCATTCCATCTTAGTCCTCAAGCATCTGCATTTTGATTCCTAATCGAGGACAGATGTAGATATCTACTAGCTGTTCCCCGCGGCTTCGCCCGCGTGGATTGGATTTCATGGGGTTTAGTTTTTTTTGTGTGGAACCTCAATTATTTTTCTAAAATAAAAGTAGCCTTAGTTACTTCTCATAACATCGGCTATCTGCCAGTGCAAGTTTCGTCAAAATCGGTCCAGCCATTTCGGAGATTAGCCGGTACAGACATACAGACAAAAAAAATGTTTTTTTAGGGTTCCGTATCCAAAGGTAACCAACGGGACCCTGTTACTAAGCCTCCGCTGTCCGTCTATCTGTCGGCGGGCTGTATCTCATGATTCGTAATAGGTAGGCAGTTGAAATTTTCATAGAATGTATATTTCTGTTGCCGCTATAACAACAGATAATAAAAATAAATTCAAAATTAAAAGGGGCTCTGCGCGAGTCCGACTCACACTTGGCTGGTTATTTTGTTATAAGTACTGTGTGTAAATACTTTCATATGCATTTAGTTAAAAGCTGTTATTTTGACATTACAAAGAGACACTTTAGTTTTATTTATTTGTATACATCTGCCGCAGCATGGAATTACAATTAGTTGGACTGTGTGCTCTTATGTTAACATTATTCTATGTAAATAAAATATTTAATCTTATCCACTGTATTAACTTTCTAATACATATTCACCCTACTTTTTTTTTTCAAAATGATAAGTAGAAAGCTGGTATAAACAATTTATTCCATTTTAGTCCTCAGAAATAGAACAGCATCCAAATGTCTGTCACCTCATGTCTTTTTTTACTTTTTTAAGGCGAAATGCCTACGCATACACACATCGAGGGAGCAAGACGGCAAGAACATGTTATGTTGGACTGTACCTACTAAACCTCGGACCTATTAAGTCACCATGGAGTTGGGTTGTTCGACCTGCGCTACATATCGGCAACCACTCCAGTATTATTTGCTAGCTAGTCAGGTTTGCCAACGTACATGTTACTACAATTTAAATAAAAGTAGTTTTACGAATTTTATCGCGTATATTAACTTATTTTATATTCTCGACGTTTCGAGTACTTTACAGCACCCATGGTCACGGGATGACTGAGGTGTTTGAGATCCCAGTGTCATAGTTAACCACGGCTAACTACTGATCCGATCTACGCAGTATGAACTTACAGTATCTTGAGGTCTTGGTATGCTTGCGTTAGGATTTAATTTTATTAATTATAGGATCCCAAACAGACGGTAGCACCCAGTCATCTTCTCTATTGAAATTAGAATATGTGCAAAGCCTAACGATATAAAAGTCATGTCTAGCAGTGAACTGCCTTCAGTTCACGATGATCCATAAATATGAGATTGCAATTAAACGTTTACCATGTAGCGGCGGTACGGGAATACCACTACGTCATATTGTCCCGTGTGTGTCGTAAGAAACGGCAGAGGGAAACAAACCAGGAAAAAGGCAGCAGCGTCTACTTAATAACAACTAAAATATTAAAAAAAAAATAAAAAAATTGTACAACCAACTTCAGTATTAATTATTAAGAATGACTCAAAAACTATTAGTCAGACCTCGATAACATTTATATGGGACGACATGTGAAGCACCAGCTTTTAAATAAAAAAAGAATCATCGAAATCGCTTCACCCCTAAAAAAGTTATGAGGTAACAAACATAAAAAACATACAGTCGAATTGAGTCCTCCTGTTTGAAGTCGGTAGAAAAAAACTACGGTTGCCAACGCCTGCGAAACGTAGCAATTATAACAAATATCACCCACTATGGAGGAGGCCTATGTTCAGTAGTGGACATTTGATGGCCTGGTAAAAACGCGCCAATTTACATCAGCTTCTTAGAAAACATTAGGAATATTATTACAGAGCATATGGCACAAAATTGGTGTTACGTAAATAAACGTCATCGACCGCTAACCGTAAAGTACGATATACGAGGTAATTCTAGATCTAGGTTGTTTAGGTTTAGTCTAATCTAGATTCCTTGAGACTGGATTCTTTGGAACAATAAACTTTACGACTGCGATCTCCTGACTTACTTTTTGTATGGAGGCAACAAATTTTAAATCAGTTTACTGTTATAGGTCGTGCCCGTTACAAATGGTGTTAAATTTTATGGGCCTTTGATATTAAAGAGTAAAATTTCATTTATTTTAAATGTCATTATTACTTTTTGTTTATCTTCTTTTTTTATAGGATAGGGTAACAAACGAGCACACAGTCCACCTGATGGTAAGTGGTTGCTGAGGCCCATAGACATCCACATCTGTCCTCAATAAAGAATAAAAATGCAGATGCGTTATCACCCGTGGAGACTAAGATGGAATGCCTCGTTTCCAGTAAAAAAGGTCTCCAGTTCTCTACACTCACCATGCGTAACACAGCAGTGTTAAGCTGCTATTTTACGCTGGTATTCTGTGAGACTGCGAGCCGACCCATTCATGCTACAACTATACTACTAATATAGCTTCGGCATGGCTCTACCTGTGAATTATCTGTAACTGGCTGCGATCCGCGAATAGCAACGCTTGACGGGCGGATTTTGGCAAATCCTGTACGTGGTAGAGCCACGTTGCAGCCATACCTGTTCTGATCGCATCACAAGTGGGTCGGATACACCGAGGAAGAATCACGCTCACATAGAATACCAGCGTGAAATAGATGGCAGTGTATCTCAGTGCCTAGTCATGATAACGCATCTGCATTTTGATTCTTAATCGAGGAACATACATGATTGTGTCTATGGGCTACAGCATGCACCTTTTAGCTGGATTGTGTGCTCATTTAACGCCATTAATGTTGTAAAATAAATTATATTAAACTTATCCCCACGCTGTTTTGATTTAAAACGGAAAAACTGTTAAATAAATATACGAATATCTCCGCTCAATTAAGCCCAGCGTAATCTATACATCTATATCTATATACATAAAATTGAATTGTCTGTTCGTAATGTCAAAATAATAGCTTTTTACTAAATGCATATGAAAGTAAATACAGTACTTAAAACAAAAATACAATTTGTAAATTTTTTGTCCATCTGTCTGTCTGTTTGTTCCGGCTAATCTCCGAAACGGCTGGACCGATTTTGACCGGACTTTCACTGGCAGATAGCTGATGTTATGAGGAGTAATTTAGGCTACTTTTATTTTAGAAAAATTGTTAGGGCTCCGCGCAAAAAAATTAAAACCTTAAATTACACGCGAGCGAAGTCACGGGGAACAACTAGTTAGTAATAAAATTGAGAGATTGCACTGACTACTGTAATACAGATATAATTCAGTTTTCAACATTTACCACAGATGCTATACTCGTCAATTCGTAATTAAAGTTCATTATTGAGATATTCTAGGATATTGCTTCTGTCCATTCCCTGGCTTAACAGGAAATGCGGGTAGTCTTTTCTCCATACAAACGCTCTCGCCTGTTTTCTTTCTGGTTTATGACCTTATGGCAGTGAGTTTTTACAGTAAAATAAATATCAACCTCTTCTATGTCCCTATCTTTTCCTTTTTGATGCTAAATTATCTTTATAAGCACTAGAACCCTTACAAAATGTTCAAAATTGCCTATTTAGACCGCTGTCAACAGATGCCTAGTGTTTAAATTTGATAACTAATACTGAAAAAAAAGGGACACAGTGTATACCCTTCTTATTCAGTTTATGAAATATCTTTTAAATTGGTCTAACATTAGAGAAGAAATGGTAGAGAGCCAAACCTCGAATTATGTCTTTTAACTTGGGCTATTCAGTCGGATCTGCAGTTGTTCATATCGGACGCCAAGCGCTCGCAAAGCGACAGCAATACTTTCTTCAAATACCTAATTTTTAAAAGTTGCTCGGCCCGCATTTCCTCTTAAATGCGTCCACCGGATGAAACGCGGTGATGAACACAGTGGGGGACGATAGTGAAATAAATATCCAATATTTTTTTTATTTAAAAAAAATATAGAAGTTAGGATAAGGAGTTTGTGTATCTGGGTTCAAAGTTTACGAGAGATGGAAAGTGTGAGAGTGATATCGAAAGAAGAGTGAATGCAGGAAACATGCTGAATGAAGCTTTGCACTCCTTTATGAGGTGTCTAACAAGGCTTGTTTGGCTGTGCATGAGGGGGTGATGGTTCCGACACTCATGTACGGAAGTGAAATTTGGGTATGGCAGAAGAAACATGAAAGCAAAATAAATGCAGTTGAGATGAGAGCGTTAAGAAGTATGATAGGGGTAAACAGAACGACAGGATAAGAAATAGTGAAAAAATCGATGTGGTCTGAAAGAAGATGTAGTGACAAAAATTGAGAAAGGTATGAGATGGTTTGGCCATGTCGAGAGAATGAATGTAGAACGATTGACGAAAAAGGTGTATAAGGCGAGTGTGAATGAAAGTGTTGGAAGGGGTAAACCTAGGCGGACGTTTATAGACCAAATCAGGGACGTCTTGAAAAAAGGCCAGGTCAAGAGTACCCTAAACCGAAGAGCATGTATGAAGGGAATAATGAAAGTGGAAGAAGCGAAACAAGTATGTAAGGATCGTAGCAAGTGGAAAGAAGTGGTCTCTGCCTACCCCTACGGGAAAGAGGCGTGATTATATGTATGTATGTATATATATCCAATAGAGTATACACGGAGTCAAGACATATATTGTGGCTTAGGATGGAGTTTTGTGTGTTTTGTGGTGTTTACTAAACAAAGGCTTATGCTTTAGAGGATATGGACCTTAAAGGCATATATTAGGTATGTTAAGCTGGAATGGTCATTTGGGCAAAACCACTTAAATGTTTGCTAAATATTTAGTGCCCATTTAGTGCTAATTTAGTGCTGCAAATTTAAATTTCACGCCAAAATAGCTTGATCAAAAATTACAAAACTGCTAGCTTTTAATTAAGCTAGCAGTGTTCTACCTACTAAAACGATAACCGCTTAATATAGCACCAAATAGAAGCATCAATAATTTAGTGCTCATTTAGTGCTGCCGATATACGCAAAAACAAATATTGAGAAAATATATATTTTTTTAATATCATAAATTCTGCTACCTTGACATCTTTAGCAGAGTATGTAATAAAAAAATTCACATCAGAACGGGCTATCAGCTAATGATATAAGATAATAAATTAGTGCTTATTTAGTGCTGTCGATATACGAAAAAGGATTTGAGAAATTATTATTCTTAAATACCGTAAACTGCTACTTTGACATCTTTAGCAGAGTATGTGATGAAATATTGACATCCAAGTAAGTTATCACCTAATGACATTAGATAATTAATTAGTGCTCATTTAGTGCTGTCGATATACGAAAAAGGATTTGAGAAATTATTATTCTTAAATACCGTAAACTGCTACTTTGACATTTTTATAGTATGTGATGAAACATTGACATCCAATTGGATTATCACCTAATGATATAAGATAATTAATTAATGCTCATTTAGTGCTGTCGATGTTCGTAAGATTATGGTTATTTCAAAATTGCCTTCAATAACGTTAAAAGTGATAAGTTGCTTTCAGTTCAAGGGTTAGAAACTGGGCCACAGTCAGGGTCAGAAACGGCAACCTGAGAATTGACGAGGATCATAAACTGGGTCCGTGGACCTCGGTTTTTTAAATATTTACTTTAAAATTTGAAGTTTATTAATTATTAACTTATTTTTGAATTAACTTCCTTAATATTTAATATTAAGGAAGTTATAAAAATAATACAATTTATGAGATATTATTTTGAACATCCTAAACTTGCCGATAAAATCATAATTTGTTTTTAAGTTCAGTTTTATAATACGTAACTATTTCACTTTAACATCAAATTTTACTCTAAAATGTCAGCAACTTGGCCCTTTACTTTACATGTAAACATAAATAGGTTACATTTTCATTAAAACAATATTGTTAAGTTTTAACAGTGGTAAAGTCACGCGGCAGCTTTTGCTGTCGCACGGATGGGCTGGCTCGAACCGGGGTGGGACCACGACCTCACAGAATACCAGCGTGAAGTAGAGGTTTACCTCTGCGTTTTGTTTGGTGAGTGCAGGTGGCCGGAGCCCTTTTTACTGGAAATGAGGCACTCCATCTTAGTCCTCACGGGTGACAACGCATCTGCATTTTGATTCGCAAACGAGGATAGATGTAGATGTCTACAGGCCACAGCAACCACTTACCATCAGGTGGACTGTGTGCTCGTTTGTCACCCATATCGTATAAAAAAATATTACTTATAATGCTCATTGATTATATATATTGAAAACAGTACGCCATTTTTTCTAATTTTTATTATTTTTTACACTATGAATTTTAATATTATCTCATAGTCTTAAAAAAATCCTTTTTCGTATATCGGACAGCACTAAATGAGCATTCATTTATTATATTATATCGTTAGGTGCTAGCTCACTTGGATGTCAATATTTTATCACATACTCTGTTAAAGACCTCAAAGTAGCAGTTTACAGTATTTATAAATAATAACTTCTCAAATCCTTTTTCGTACATCGACTTCAGCACTAAACGAGCATTAATTAATTATCTCATATAATCATATAATGGTGATAATCCATTTGGATGTCAATGTTTCATCACATACTCTGCTAAAGATGTCAAAGTAGCAGTAAACGGTTTATAAAAATAATAATTTCTCAAATCCTTTTTCGTATATCCACGGAATATAAATTTTTATATTCCGTGCGTATATCGACAGCGCTAAATGAGCGCTATTTGATTACCTCATATAATTAGGTGATAACTCACTTGGATGTCAATGTTTCGTCAAATACTCTGCTAAAGATGTCAAAGTAGCAGTTAACGGTTTATAAAAATAATAATTTCTCAAATCCTTTTTCGTATATCCACGGAATATAAATTTTTATATTCCGTGCGTATATCGACAGCACTAAATGAGCACTAATTGATTATCTCATATCATTAGGTAATAACTTACTTGGATGTCAATATTTCATCACATACTCTGCTAAAGATGTCAAAGTAGCAGTTTACAGTATTTAAGAATAATAATTTCTCAAATCCTTTTTCGTATATCGACAGCACTAAATAAGCACTAATTTATTATCTTATATCATTAGCTGATAGCCCGTTCTGATGTGAATTTTTTTATTACATACTCTGCTAAAGATGTCAAGGTAGCAGAATTTATGATATTAAAAAAATATATATTTTCTCAATATTTGTTTTTGCGTATATCGGCAGCACTAAATGAGCACTAAATTATTGATGCTTCTATTTGGTGCTATATTAAGCGGTTATCGTTTTAGTAGGTAGAACACTGCTAGCTTAATTAAAAGCTAGCAGTTTTGTAATTTTTGATCAAGCTATTTTGGCGTGAAATTTAAATTTGCAGCACTAAATTAGCACTAAATATTTAGCAAAAATTTAAGTGATTTTGCCCAAATTACCATTCCAGCTTAACAGACCTGCATATATTGACTTCTTAAAGAGCGGCTACTACTCACTCAACCTGCTGATCGGGAACTTCAATTCTTCAAATATTTAAAAAAAAATTATAGAGGTTTGCAGTTGTGAGCGCATCACAGAAAAACTACTGGATAGATTTCAATTCTAAGTTTTATTTCCTAGACACGTTTTGACCTTTATCAAAAAAAAATTGCTATATTTTCATTTAATATAAAATTATTAAAGTTTTAAGAAACAACTATTTCTATACGGTGTTTTTCAAACGTTCAACTGTATGTCGCTTGGTCTCGCGTTAGTAACCAAGATAATTTATATATTTTAGCTACAAACGGAGCAAAGAATAACATTGTTTACAAAAAAAATTGTAAGCAAAGTACTTTAAACTAACTTTTGCTAGCGATCTTTTTGATGTTTTTTTTATTCGCACATACGAAAACTTTGGTAATATATCAAGCGACGCGGACGAACTCGCGGGTATCAGCATTAAGACAGCATTAATTGTTGTAACTTTTTCATCCTTGACTGCTTCGTAGACATGACAGAAGCCTTTAAAGTATACGTCATTTTTGCGCAATGGAAATCAGTGCGGTGGGTGTAGTTTATTGCTTGCTTTTGTGTCAGGGGCGTAAATACGTATAACGTATTTTGTCTATGTCAATTTCGTACAAATTTGTTGATTTAGGATACGTAGAAGGACACCATCTTCAGAAAACTAGTTAGAGAGAAACTGGCTAACGAGCACACAGTCCACCTGTTAGTAAGTGGATGCTGAGGCCCATAGACATCTACATTTATCCTCAATTAAAATTCAAAATGTAGATGCGTTATTACCTTTGAATACTAAGATGGAATGCTTCGTTTCTAGTAAAAAGGTGAGTGTAGATCACCATACGAAACACAGCAGCATTAAGCTGGTATTCTGTGAGAGTGTGGTCCTACCCCGGTCGAGGCGACCCATTCGTGCTACAACTGTAATAACATAGCAGCATGGCTCTATCGCATTAAAATATAATATCTGAATCAATCAGGAAAATAATATCTACAAAGTAAAGATATTTAGAGGACGTGTCTTAACACTTATATATTGAATATATTAACTTTGGACTCTCAATACATTTATGAAAATGTTAATCTACGTACACAAAAATAAAAGTAGTTTTACAAAAATAAGTGATATTGATTCTGTAAACACTAGGAACAGACACAAGCTACTAGTATCAGCTACTCAACTCTACCGAGTCAGTAATTCATTCTTGTGTATCCGCTTTTACAACAAAATACCAGAAAATATACAAAATTTCATCTGCTCAAAGTTCAAATACTATGTTAAACTAAGTTTGTATAAAAAGAGTTATTGTAATATGGTAAGTTATATATTAAAATGAGGTGATCGTTACCAAGCTATTTCTAATTTGTTGTGTTGCTAATTGTGTAGCATAACATGATTGTAAGCTGTTATTTTAAAAAAAAGTCCGCTGGGTTTCTTGCTGGTTCTTACCAGCCCAGAGGTTTTTTCTCGGACCAGTGGTAATTAAACAAAAGAGTGACCTTCAATAAGTATTATTTATAATCTGTATTGAATATAAAAGTATTACTATATAGTATATTATATATACTATTACTAAGCCTTCGATCTCCGTCCGTCCGTCTGTTTGTCAGTGGGCTGTATCTCATGATCCGTAATTAGGTAGACAGTTGAAAATTTTACAGAAAGTGTATTTCTGTTGCCGCTATAACAAAAAATAAAAATAAATTAAAAATTAAAGGGGCCCTTGCTAGAAACGTGTTTTACGATGGTACGGAACCCTTAATGCGCGAGTCCGACTCGCACTTGGCCGGTTATTATCTCTCACGCTGCTTCTTCGTGCAAGTATTTTTATAATTTTCAAGACTTTAACTCTTCTGTATACTACCTATGTCTTAGCACCGATTTCACAATATAAAATTACTTTACTCTTATTAGTTCTTGACGGCTCCGTGGCGTAGTGGCTTAGCAATGAGTTGCAACGCTTGGATTCGCGGGTTCGAATCCCGCACGGAACAAGTATTTGTATGGCCTATAAATAATTGTTCCGGGTCTGGGTGTTTGTCCTTGTGCAATATATGTTTTTAAACTGCCTCCACGATACAAGGGAAAATCCTAGTGTGGGGGTAACGTTTTCATTTAAAATAACAAAAAAAGCTCTATATCAAAAAAGCAAAAAACAATAAAAGTGCTTTGAAGTTAGCTTTAAATTTTATTAAGTTTATTTGGGCGAGCGTGGTGCTTACGCGGTCGAGTCCAGGCAATTCGTATCTGCAACCATGTTTATTTTCATCCGTCTTCAAAAAAAGGGGGAGCTTCTCAATTCGATCGTATTTTTTTTATACTTTTTTTTGGGCGAACCGATTTTGATAATTCTTTTTTCATGTGGTACCATTTTTTTTATAGGATAAGGGTGACAAACGAGCACACAGTCCACCTAATGGTAAGTGGTTGCTGCGGCCCATAGACATCTACTCTATCCTCGTTTGCGAATCAAAATGCAGATGCGTTGTCACCCAGTAATAGGCTGTAAAGGTAACGGTACAAGTGGTAAAATTAAAAATTTTGTACAACCGACTTCAATATAAACAAAATGAGAACATCATCAATGTAGTCGAAGTCAATTAAATACGCATTATTTAGGATAACTCAAAAACTACTGGTCAGATCTTAATCAAATTTATATGGTTCTAATAGTGGTAGAGCCACGCGGCAGCTTTATGCTGTCGCACGGATGGGCCGACTCGAACCGGAGTGGTACCACGACCTCACAGAATACCAGCGTGAAGTAGAGGTTTACCTCTGCGTTTCGCTTGGTGGAGGCCCTTTTTACTGGAAATGAGGCATTCCATCTTAGTCCTCACGGGTGACAACGCATCTACATTTTGATTTGTAATAGAGGATAGATGTAGATGTCTATGGGCCGCAGCAACCACTTACTATCAGGTGGACTGTGTGCTCGTTTGTCACCCTTAGCATATAAAAAAAACCGCAGTTTTTATTTTTAGTCGTTATTTGGTAAACGCTACTGCCCATCTCCTGATTTGTTTCCCTCTGTCACCTCTTACGACATCCACGGGATGATATGGGGTAGTGGATATGCTTACACCGCCGCTACACGGTAAAGGTATATTTTACTGTTTTATAACTTTTAAAATTTGTAACTTCCATTCATTAATTACATACTCTATAAGTCCACTGCTGAACATAGGCCTCCCCGATTTAGGATTTACTTTGAATCCTATTAACCACATTAAGTGACAGACAAGCTTACGTGTACATCATATCCTCTTCATTATCACTCGCGTAATCCTCTTCTCCACGATAAAGTGTAAACAAACACACAGTCTTTCACAACTATGACCCACTTTAGGCTCGCCCGTGTAAGGTTAATCTCGGCTTGCTTATAGGGCTGACAATATTATTTTTCTACAGTCAGTATTATAATTAAAATATATTACAAAAATATTCTTTTACGTGGTAGAGCCATGCTGCAGCTATATTAATAGTATAGTTGTAGCACTAATGGATCGACCCGACCGGGGCAGGACCACGCTCTCACAGTATACTAGCGTAAAACAGCAGCTTAACTCTGCTATGTTTCGTATGGTGAGTGTGGAGAACCGGAGACCCTTTTTACTGCAAAAGAGGCATTCTTCCTTAGTCCTTATGACTGACAACGTATCTGCATTTTGATTCGCAAACGAAGATAGATGTAGATGTTTATGGGCCACAACAACCACTTACCATCAGCTGGACTGTGAAAAAGTAAAAAAGTATTACTTATTTTCGCTTGATAGGTTATATTGAGTTCTTATATTTAATTCAAATAAAATAATCGCTTATTTTTGAGTGTTCGCTTTAAGATTTATTGTACGCTAGCAAACTAAATTCGATCTGTAGCAGAAGTTGTTGATTGTCGTTTTAAGTGCTGATTTTCCAAGTGCTCGGTGTTAAAAGAAAACGTCTTGAAGAAACCCGCACGACTGTGAAATTTAAAACTATTTCGAGGAAATATGAAATCTGCCAACGCATATTACGGCAACCTGGCAGACACTTCGGTGCTCTGAAACTGTCTCAGAAATGAGAAGAGGCCTGTGTCCAACTGTGAGAGATATGCAGGTTGAAAAGCTTAGATTTTTTAGATCTAAATTTCATGGTTTTAAAATTAGTTACTTAATTTTTTCTTATTAAAATTTGTTTTAGTGTATTTCTTCTTAGTTCTCTTCTAATTATCGGTTGATTGACAGAAAATGTTTTAGCATTAAGTCTGACTTTGTTGTAATACATTGTATAAAGTTCAATAAAGAATAAATAAATAAATTATCATTATCGACAAAAAAGTTTGTAGCGGCGCTGTCGTCGCGCCACAAGCGAAACATAGTAAAGTAAAGTAAAGTAAAGTTGCAGCCTATTTACGTCCCACTGCTGGGCACAGGCCTCCTCTCATTTCTGAGAGGGTTTTAGGACTAGGAAGTGTCCGCCGCGCTGCCCCAATGCGTGTTGGCGAACTTCACATGTCTTCGAAATATATTTTTTTTCTTATTTCTCAGACATGCAGGTTTCCTCACGATGTTTTCCTTCACCGCCGAGCACGTGGTCATGCGAAACATGTCGAAACCTAAATCGCGCTAACAAAGTTCCGAAGTTAAAGCAGCATATATAGAATAGCTCCGAACTACCAATCGGAGCGTTGGCCGCTCCCCTTTTCCTTTTACCCGCTACAAGTTTTCCAAACTCAGGCGTTGCATTTTCATTAATTATAGCATAAAGCAGCTTAAGGAACGTTGTTTTTCAAAGATTATCGAACGAAATGTGACAACCCTGCCCGTTATGCAGTTATAATTTAGTTAATTAATTTAACAGCAAGCAATAGCACGCTATCGTAGACAATGCCCGAGTCATTAACCGTGGGCCGCAACAATTAGCATAATTAACAGCTGTTACCGATTTTTATTAATTAAATAGCATAAGCAATGCTTTAAGACCTTGGTTGTTGTTGGAATAGAATTGTGTCCAGTGTTACCAAATAATATTAAGTAATGTTAAGGTAAAAAAGCTATTGTAAAACTCGCAATAATACATATGAATTGCGTGGTTTAAAATGATGGGAATTATTCTGTTCATTACTACAAAGACTTAAGATATCTTCATGGTAAAAAGCGTCAATAGCCTAATGGCAGGGCGCGGATCGCGAGCTCGAAAGGTCGTGGATTCGAATCCGCCATTCGACTACTGTCGTGAACCAGTTCTAACACAAGCATTTTAAGCTTACCAGAAGTGGTTAAAGGGAATATTAGTAATGTTTAATAGCATTACTAGTATTTAAAAAGAAATGTATCAAAATCTGTTTCGAGTTATTCTCCAGATCGATTTTACAGGAACCGTACATTTTTCGGGCATAAAAAGTAGCCTATGTCATTTTCCAGCCCATAAACTAACCATATGTAAAAAAATTATGTCGATCCGTTGCTCTGTTGCTGCGTGTAAAGAAGAGACAAACCAACAAACATTTCCGCATTTATAATATTCATAGGGATAGCGATTTCTTACATTTACGCGAATACTACACATCAAATGAAACTAGAAATAAAAGTTTGAAAATTGCTATTATTAAAAAGCGACGTCTAACACCTGAGCACCCCCCCCCCCCCCCCTCTCCGTGACCATGGGTGCCAGCCTATCAAAGTCCACTGCTGGATCTTGTCTGCATCCCTATAGATTACTTTATAGAGAGGGGGAGTGGGAGCTGCTATACCTTACAAGCGGGTTGGCAACTGTTTTTTTTTATTTTCATTCGTTATTAGGAAGACGCTGCTGCCCATCACCTGATTTGTTTCCCTCTGTCGCCTCTTACGACACCCACGTAATAGGCAACGATAACATTTTTAGATGTTTCATTTAAAAATTCCGTAAAATTAGTTTCATTTAATATGAATAGAGGGATACAGTTACATTTGTCGATATTTGAAAAACACAGAACAACACTTTTTGAAATTATAAGAAATGATTTCGTCTATTTGGTTACAAGGAAAATTCTTACACGTAGTTAAGGTAAAACATACAAGGAAATCCTTTTAGTAAAAGAATACCATAAAGTCTAGCGAATATAGTTGGAGTTTTTCGAAGCCTCGAAACAATAACACACACGTAAAAATTGCCAATCTGATCACGTATGCGAGTGGTCAAAGGTATGAGTTTAAGCGGATGTGTTTTTCTATTAAAGTTATATTAAACAACCCGTCATTATATACGAGCCGACATGAGGCGAGGGGCGTGATTTATATTATGCAATGAATATTGAAATAATGATAAGAACTATAATTAAGATTAAAATTAAAATAATGAACGGCATTTAATAAGAGTGTGGGTAAGTGACCTTCACAAGTCGACAGTAAATGTTTCTCGTACAAAATGTTTTTTTATAGCGGTCGGGGTAAACGAGCATGCGGCTCACCTGATGGAAGTGTCGACCGCCGCCCACGAACAACTGCAACACCAGGGGAATTGCAGCTGCGTTGTCGGCCTTTTAAAAGGTCCCTTAATCATATCGCTCCGGATAAATCGCCGGTGGTAAAATATTCCACAAAGAAGTCGTGCGAGAAAGAAAACTCCCAGTAAATCGTACAGTGGTAAACCGCTAATCATCCAGATGGTGTGAATGGTATCGGGAATTTTGTTGTGGATCAAAAGTACATAATGATATCTCATCGTACCTAATCTTCTTTAGGTTTATGTTTAAAAAAATATTTTGCCTTGTGCTATAACGTGTGGTCATTTGCTGGAAAATGTTATTCTGGTTGTACTCTACAAATATCCTAAATAATCTACAAGAAAACTCTCTCACAGATTACCAGCATAAAATAGCAGCTTAATACTGCAGTTTCGTATGGTCAATGCACAGAACCGGAGGAGATTCTTTTTACTAGATACGAGGCATTCCATCTCAGTCCTCAGAGATAACGCATCTGCATTTTGATTGTTAATCGACGATGGATGTAGATGTCTATGGGCCACAGCATCCACTTACCATCAGGTGGGCTGTTTGTTCGATTGTCACTCCTATGCTATAAAACAAAGACAAACAGTAAGTGGCAATGCAATGTACACTGGAGCCGACTTCAAACAAAGAAGGTGTGTGTTGCGTTGTTACACTTGTTGGCACACAGACTGTAATTACAATGACTCTCGATATATAACCTTGAGAATGGAGAACAGTAGTGTAAAGCACTACTATTTGACGGCCGAAATACGTGAGAAATTGAAAAATATTAGAAGCCATGTGAATTCCGCCACCGTGCATTGGAGCAGCGTGACTTACCTGCTTGACCTGTAAAAAAGGAAACCTGTGAACAAGGAAAATAAGGAGAGGCATGTGGCCATCTGTGGGTTGTTACTTTTATAATACTTTTGAAGTATATGTGATAATCAATAAATATTTTAGAAATGTTAGCAGGACTTGAAAGGAGCAGTTAATGGGGTTGTTATAAATTAATTTGCTTAATTCCGCGTAAAGAAAGAAAATGATGTGTCTTGCCCAGTTAACAACCCCATTTATAATGGATTTCCGCAAAGTAACGCCTGATTCAATCAATTAGGAGCAGTTAGTCAAACTACGTTAAAATCTAGTCTAGACCTAAATCTAGCTTGCAATATTGTGCTTATTTTAAATTTATCAATATTTGCTTATCGCATGTAGAACACTATTTGTAAAAAAGGATTTTTGATTTATTTATTTAATATGAAAGCTGTGCCAACCCTCCACTAATTGAAACGCGGTAGAGCCGCACTGCAGCTATATTAAGATTGTAGCACAAATGGGTCGGCTCGACCGGGGAAGGACCACGCTCTCACAGAATATCTGTGTAAAATAGCAGCTTCATGCTACTATATTTCGTGTGGTGAGTCTAGAGAACCTTTTTACTGGAAACCGAGGCATTCCATCTTAGTCCTCACGGGTAACAATGCATCTGCATTTTGATTCGCGTACGAGGATAGATGTAGATGTCTATGGGCCACAGCAACCACTTACCAGCTGATGGACTGTGTGCTCGTTTGTCACCCTAATCCTAAAAAAAAAACCTGAGACCCTTTTTACTGGATACGAGGCATTCTATCGTAGTCCTCAGGGGTTACAACGCATATTTTTATTCTTAATCGAGGATAAATGTAGATGTCTATAGGCCACAGCATGTAGTCTATATAAGTCTATACTATTTCGCAAAAAAAAAACGAAGAAAATCTTAGATATTGCATTGTACCGCCCTTCGTGTAACACTTGCGACTATAATCTGTGGCCGCACGATATTCTGCCGCGAGGACTCCGTTGTTTACATCACAAACGCGCCATTTCAATTGCTAATCGACTTAAACGGGTCTCCATTGTGTTTACAACGAGACGTAGGTAATGCCAATTTATTTTATGACGTGTTGCGTACGCAGCCTCGTTTGCAATGTAAATCAAAAATGTTATGAAGATACAGTCGACTGTCGATAATTTCAAACTCAAGGGGAACAGAGAAAATTTTCAAATTACTAAGAGTTCAAAATAACAGCAGTTTATATAACCAAGAGGGAGGGAGGAAAAAATCAAGTAAACAAGAATTTTATCAAAATTCGTGATTTATTATTTTAAACAATTGTACAATTATTCACAAATGTTCATTTGGAAAAGAAGTCTCTCTCATTTATGTAAACAAACAAACGACAGGTATGTGCATGACAAACGCTTCAAATTATTGAGAGTGGGGAATCCCAGACATCAAATAATTTTTTTTTAAATGATAAGGGTGACAAACGAGCACACAGTCCACCTGATGGTAAATGGTTGCTGCGGCCCATAGACATCTACATCTATCCTCTATTACAAATCGTAATCGTAGATGCGTTGTCACCCGTGAGGACTAAGATCGAATGCCTCATTTCCAGTAAACAGGGCCTCCGGCCACCTGCACTCACCAAGCGAAACGCAGAGTTAAACCTCTACTTCACGCTGGTTTTCTGTGAGGTCGTGGTACCACCCCGGTTCGAGCCGGCCCATCCGTGCGACAGCAAAAGCTGCCGCGTGGCTCTACCACTGTTAATTGCATGTTGGCGGGCAAGATACTATTCCTTCAACTTCAAATTACCGAGGGACCAATCAATATTTATTTATTCAATTAATCGAGTATTTTTCAAGGGACCGGGAAAAAATTGCAAATTATCGACAGATTCAAATTAACGAGTGTCAAATTATCGAGAGTCAACTGTATATCGAAACAATGATTAGCTAACAATAAATGTTTAACATTCTCTTTTGCTGTTTTCTTTTAACTTTAGAATACCCTCAACCAGTCACAGTTAATATAAAAAAGGGTGAAAGTTGAATTAGAGATAATAAAACCGTCCAAGTGTGAGTCGGACTCGCGCACCGAGGATTCCGAACAAATCCGTATCTGTGCTTTAATACGTTGCTTCGTACCAAATTTTAAGATTCTGAGTTCACGGGAAGTACCCTGTAGGTTTTGATTCCCTTGCGAGTGTCGAAAATTTACGGTATAAACGGTTGTATCTTTGGATTGCGTTGGCTCAGAAGTTTGATTTTTTCATAGCTTCAAGAGACAGTAGACTTGACTATTTGATATGAATTTGAGCTTGATACCTCCACGCGTTTTTGCGAAAAAGGGTCTTGACAGACAGACAGACGGACAACAAAGTGATCCTATAAGGTTCCGTTTTTTCCTTTTGAGGTACGGAACCCTAAAAATATAGTATTTTTCGTACTATTTTTTTTTTCTGTAATATATAGTACAATTGACTCAAATATCGTACGATACATTATAGAAGCGAAAGTTATAGTGGCGAAGTGTAGGGCGACCCCCCACGAGATGGAGTGACGACCTGGTAAGACATGCAGGAAGTCGATGGATGCAGGTGGCTCAGGACCGTGCTTTGTGGCATTCCTTGGGGGACGCCTATGTTCAGCAGTGGACTTATGAAAGGCTGTAATGATGATGATGACATTATAGTACAAGTGACAATCCTACTTGTGGGCGATATTTCAAAGATGATGTTAAATTTTGTGGCAACCCTATTGACAAGTTGTTAAACTTATTGATCCATCGGTTTTATCCACCTCAATTTTATCTCATAGTTATTAATAACAGTCGGTTTTTATTGTGTTTTGAAGAAACTACCATAATAATCTAATAAACAAAATTTTGTGTCCGTACAAAAAGTGACAGCAGGTAAAAAACACAGTTAAAATTATTGTAATTCTTATTTCTTATCATAAAGCGAGTATACAGCCCGCCCGATGGTAAGTGGTTGCTGTGGCCCATAAACATCTACATCAATCCTCGATTAAGAATCAAAATACCGATGCGTTGTCACCCCTGAGGACTAACATGGAACGTCTCCTATGCAGTAAAAAGGGTCTCCGATTCTCTACACTCTCTTATTCTGTGAGAGCATGGTCCTTATCCGGTTGAGTCAACATATTCGTGTTACAACCATAATATAGCTGCAGCATGGCTCTACCATGTATAAAATATTATTCCAAAATTTATATTAGTAAGCAAGTTCGAATTATTATTTATATTATGATAATTTGATTCGAGATCTGTAAATATAACATCAACTCGACATTAGCTTCTGTTTTTATAAGTACTAAGTGTTTAGTGACGTGTGTAAGCAACGCAGACGAAGTCGCGGGTATCAGCTAGGTTTTTATAAGTGTCTACTTTAACTTAAGTATTCTGTACGCCGAGATTGTTATTTTAATTTTTTTTTTTGTTTTTTTTATAGGATAGGGTGACAAACGAGCACACAGTCCACCTGATGGTAAGTGGCTGCTGTGGCCCATAGACATCTACATTTATCCTCGTTTCCGAATCAAAATGCAGATGCGTTGTCACCCGTGAGGACTAAGATGGAAAGCCTCGTTTCCAGTAAAAAGGGTCTCCCGTTCTCTACACTCACCATACGAAACACAGCAGTGTTAAGTAGCTATTTGACGCTGGTATTCTGTGAGAAATAGCAAATGTTAACTCATAACATTGCATGTATATTTTAAATTGTGTACTACGTTTTTATTGCCACTTTTATAGACTTAGGTATTGATAAGCGTTAACCGCTACCACGTTTAGGAGCTGAACGCTTGCCTTAAAACTTCGCATTTCGCGATCGAGTTGATCAATCGAAGGTATCAATGTAATCGTGTTTTAAGTTAATGTTTTTTTTTCTTCAACTGAATTGACAAAGGAATATATAGTCTGCCTAATATACGTAATAGAGCCATGCTGCAGCTATATTCTGGTTGTAGCACGAATGTGTCGGCGCGACCGGGTAAAGCCGATGCTCTAACAGAATACCAGCGTAAAATAGCAGCTTAATACTGCTGTATCGTATGGTCAATGTAAAGAACCGGAGGAGGCTCTTTTTACTAGATACGAGGCATTCCATCTCAGTCCTCAGTGATAACGCATCTGCATTTTGATTCTTAATCGAGGATAGATGTTGATGTCTATGGGCCACAGCATCCACTTACCATCAGGTGGGCTGTATGCTCGCTTGTCACCCCATTGCTATAAAACAAAAACTAACAGTAAGTGGCAATGCAGTCCAATCAACTCGACATTAGCTTCCGTTTTCGATCCCTGCTTTCTTTTATTAAAAATAATCTTGAGCTTGTATATGTCCCACTGCTGGGCACAGGCCTCCCCTCATTTCTGAGACGGTTTTAGGGCAAGGAAATGTCCGCCACGCTGTCCCAATGCTTGTTGGCAAACTTCATATGTCTTTGAAATATTTTTTTTCTTATTTCTCAAACATTGCATGTTTATTCACGCTGTTTTCCATCACCGCCGAGCAAGTGGTAAACCAGCACTTGTCATTGGTGCCGGCGGAGATCGAACCCGGGTTGCTCGCGTACTGTGAAATTTACAGCGAACGCTAACCATCTGAGCTACCACTATCTTTTATTATTTACAATAATTAGTGAAAATAATACTCGCAACGCCAAGTCGCGCGAGATGAAAAAACCAGTAACTCCAGGAACTTAAGCCGTCCAGGGAGCAGTGTTAACTTTTGCCTTAAAAAATAAATGATAGTGAAAAGGAAATAGTTGACATAATTGTCAAGAATACACAATTAAAATGTGATATGGTTAAGCTACATACTGAATATACAAATGTTTTTGCGTGAGCTTCTTGCCGCTTCTTCTCACAAGGTACTATGATTTCATACTGCGTAGATCGGAACAAAAATTAATAATTTTAATCCGAATGTAGCCGAGGTTAACTATGATATTGGGGCTAAGGTGTACTAAGTACTATTATTTATTCTGTGGTACACCTCAGTGCCCATGGGTGCTGTTAAGTACTCGAAATGTCGGGAATATAAAATAAGTTAATATACGCGATAAAATCTGTAAAAACTAGTTTTGTTTTAATGTGTAACGTTCGCGTAAACATAATAAAGTATTTTGACTTTCGACTTTGTACGCGTCAGGTCTTTAAACTTGGATACATACCTAAGGTATAAAATATCAGGGGACGCTTGAGTTAATTCAATTCGTGCGTTATACTGTTAAAACATTAATTTATACGTCTATACAATGTAAATACAAGTGGTAAAATTAAAAAATTTGTATAACTAACTTCAATAAATAAGGATAACTCAAAAACTATTGGTCAAACTTCGATCAAATTTTTATGGGACTACATGAGAAGTACCAGCTTTCAAATAAAAATAAAATCATCTAAATCGGTTCACCTAGATAGCACTCATAAAAGAACACACAGGCGAATTGAGTATCACCTCCTTTTTAAAGTCGTTTAAAAATTGAAGGGAATTGAAGGTAATATCAAAATAACGCCTTTTATCGTACTCAGGGGGTTATTTGCATATCATTAAGACATGAATAACCATTTGCAATTTTTTTATCTGTCTCTCTGTCCGGAATAATCTTTGGAATAGTTAAACCGATTGTGATGAAGGTTCACGAACGGTTAGAGAGTAATGCCAAGGGTGATCTAAGTTATTTTATTAGAAAATAAAATATTTTTTGGGAAATGGAAAGATTTATTAAATTATGGGTCCATCCGTGCATAACAGCCTATGAAGGTCCATTGCTGAACAAAGGGCTCCCCAAGATTGCCTCACAGAGGATTTTGCATAGTTGCTGCGTTTGGCATGCAGGTTGGCAACCGCAGTTCTTGTTTTAATATTTTGAGCATCTTCTGTTTTAGTTTCCCTTTCTCGCTTCTTACGACCTCACGGGGCGATATGGGGTAGTAGTGGATATTCTTACACCGGCGCTACACTGTCAAAATGATTGATCATTAATGATTATTAAAAAAAAATCTAATTGACGTCACGCCAATAGATGCTAACTAGACGAAGACGAGGCCGGCTCTAGTGATATTATAAACGTAGATTGTATTCTCTTGTAAACTTGCAACATCCACGTTTTTTGATAATGGATTGTAACATCATTCGCCACATCTTTTGGGTGTATTCAGGACAAGAGTGAATAGGCGTTTGTTAGGTAAGTGTGCCATCTTAGGCTTAGAATAGTGAAAAAAAAAAAACTTTTTCATTGCTTTTCGTTAGCCGTAACTATACAAATGTTTCAATATCAAGCCTAAGGAATCCTAAAATCACTGCCATTCATTATGATCAATTGATCAATCAAACATATTATTGATATTAAACGAAAACGTCTGCTACGCTTCACGCTATTGTAACTAGCTCAATGGGATCATTTGGCACA
The DNA here is from genome assembly GCA_033319125.1 of Parnassius glacialis. Taxonomy (NCBI): domain Eukaryota; kingdom Metazoa; phylum Arthropoda; class Insecta; order Lepidoptera; family Papilionidae; genus Parnassius; species Parnassius glacialis. The sequence continues at coordinate 5,788,220 of JAVANC010000029.1, read as the reverse complement.
AGGACGCTGGACTCCATCTGTTTCATTGGCATTGAGATGCCTAATGATGTAATTGTTTTATGTTCGATACGTGCGCGAATCAAGCGGTTGAAATTGAGATTTTTAGGTGATTTTTGTCTGTTGGATTTTCGATCCTAATGTACGGGACATAAGTGACATTTTCATGTTTTTTTTTTTTGGTTAATTTTTTTGTCTATGTCTAGTGGAATAATTGGCATGAATTGAAACTCTGAAGAGACTACTGCAGCTCAGACACGTTTAGCCAACTTCGAACAAATAAGTCTATAAATGTGTTTTTTTTTTCAACATTCTCTCGGACTATTTTTTTTTTATAGAATAAGGGTGACAAACGAGCACACAGTACACTTGATGGTAACTGGTTCATCTAACTTCGTTTGCGAATTAAAATGCAGATGCGTTGTCAGCCGTGAGGACTAAGTTAGAATGCCTCTTTTCCAGTAAAAAGGGTCTCCGGTTCTCTACACTCACCATACGAAACACAGCAGTGTTAAACTGCTATTTCACGCTGGGCTATTCTGTGAGAGCGTGGTTCTTCCCTGGTCGAGCCGACCCATTCGTGCTACAACTATACTACTAATATAGCTGTAGCATGGCTCTACCACGTAACAACCTCATTATGTTCATAGTTCACCATTCCTCCAGCTTACTTTGATCCATCGCGAAATCGACAATGTGATAGGCTTCATAGTTGTCCTAGTTCACACTGTATTTCGTATTCGAAACTTATCTTAATAAAGTCAATTAACTTAGTCTAACTTGAAGGAGCCACGTTGCAACTATATTATGGTTCTAGTCCGAATATGTCGGCTCGACCGCAGAAGGACCACGCCCTCACCGAATACTAGTTTAAATTTAGCAGCCTAATGCGTGTTTTGTATGGTGAGTGCAGAAAACAGGAGACCTTTTAACTGGTAACGAGGTATTTCATCTTAAACCTCAGAGGTGACAACGCATCTACATTCTAATTTTTAATGGAGGATACATGCAGGTGTGTAGGGACCACAGCACTTATTTTAATGGCGGATAATTGTTGTATAGTTATATAAACTTACATTATGAATCATTTTCGTGCGTCCACGTTGCGTGTGATGTACCTACAATTTATGTAATATCCGGGCAAAAAAGTAGTTGTTCTTCGGGCGTGAAATGTATAGTTGCGTTTGTTTTGAGATCAGTATTTCTGCAGTGTACAGAAACTCTAAGCTAGTTAAAATTATCTCCGGTAGAGAGTACGGAGGCTCGAAGGTTTATTTAACATCTATTTCCAGTGTAGGTGTAGCATAAACTGAATTCCTAAAAGATAACAGCGAACTAAGCAGTGGCTAAGCAATTTGGCTTTGGGTTCAAATCCCACATGGAACAAGTATTTGTGTGGCCTAACTGAGAACACAGGAAAGACGTGCTCTGAGTGGCCTACAAATAATCGTACCAGGTCTTGATGTTTCTGTTGATGTTCTTAGTGCAGTTTATTTATGTAAAACGCTTCCAAGATTACAGGAGAAAGAGAAAAAATGTTTTAATAAAAGAACTGAGAAAGTCGAATAGTATAAAATAACAGTGTCGTCTATCCGCGTCGGTCTGCGTATTTGCTTCACACCTTAGAACTATTTGATGTGGAAAAGAAAAAAAAATCTATTTTTCACGCGTATATCAAAGAAGTGTAGTTTCTGCTCGATTAAAATCTAGGTGTCTTTTAAGCGAGAGTGAATAGGCTTTTGTTACGCTAAGACCAGGGTTTTATCACCGCTTACAACCAGCTAAGATGGACAACCACTGGCCTAATATAAGTAATAAAAAAATGTTCAGGATGGTTTTCGTACATCCATCCGTCCATCTATTACAGTCTAAAAGTCCATTGCTGAACTTAGCCTCCCAATAGATTGCCTCATAAGTCATGTGAAATATTTGCATAAAGGCATGTATGTATATTTCTGCTGGTGGCTGAGGATCGTGCTTTGTGTCATTCCTTGGTGGAGGCCTATGTTTATCAGTGGACTTGTTAAGGGCTGTAATGATGATGATGATGTATATTGTTCCATCTTATATTAATAATTTGGTCATTTTCGACAGTCACACTCACCCCTCAATACCCGCGTATAACACGGGTGTACGATCTCGGAGTTTCTGATAGTGGTGCGATGTCTAGTATGAATCGTGTAGAAAGCACGTATTCCGATATTCTACCAAAACAGATTTCTGAAATGCAGTTGCCATGCATCCGTCGAGCGTAAGAAGCGGATGGTCGTTCCGGCAAATTTCTTAAAGCCTGTTGGATCTACAACTTGTATGCGTCTTCCCGCGCGCGTTTTTTTGTCACAGTAAATATCATAATACAAATACGGCCGGCCTTAAAGTTTCGATAAAGTTTACTTTGACAAGTGCTTAAAATGCGGCATAGATATTCAACCGACTTCAAAAAAAGGAGGAGGTCCTCAATGCGACTGTATTTTTTTACATGTGTTACATTTTTATAATTTTTTCTAGGTTTTTTCTGCTGTTTTACAAAAAGGAGACTGTACTCAATTCGACTGCATGTTTTTTTTATTTGTGTTACCTCAAAACTTTGTACTGGGTGAACCGATTTCGATGATTCTTTTTTTTATATGAAAGCTGATAGCTCGCGTGTGGTCCCATATAAATTTGATCAAGGTCAGACCAATAGTTTTTGAGTTATTCTTAAATAACTTATATTGAAGTCGGCTGTACAAAATGTTTAATTTTTAATTATTTTAATATAGGATCGGGTGACAAACGATCACACAGTCCACCTGATGGTAAGTGGTTGCTGTGACTGTCTATCCTCAATAAAGAATCAAAATGCAGATGCGTTGTCACCCGTGAGGACTAAGATGGAATGCCTCTTGTCCAGTAAAAAGGGTCTCCGGTTCTCTACACTCACCATACGAAACACTGCAGCGTTAAGCTGCTATTTTACGCTGGTATTCTATGAGAGCGTGGTCCTTCCCCGGTCGAGCCGACCCATTCGTTGCTACAACTATACTTCTAATATAGCTACAGCATGGCTCTACCACGTATAGGTGAACCGATTTCGATGATTTTTTACTAGAAAGATGGTGCTTCTCATGTGGTACCATATAAATTTGATCAAGGTCTGGCCAGTAGGTTTTCAGTTATCTTTAATCATTTGTATTTAATTAACTTCGACGACGATTGATGATGTTCTCTTTTTGTTTATATTGAAGTCGGTTGTAACATTTGTTTTAAGGCCAAGACATCTGTTACGAAAGAGTACATTCATCGAACATCTTCTTAATTACTGCTTTTTGAAACTCTTTTCACGGATTTTATCGCCAAACCAAACGTACCATCGCAACGATTCATAATACTGGTAGTTTAGGTCTGAACACGAATTAATTGGTATAATATTATTAATAATTAATTTATTCATTCATTTTTGTTTTATAAGTATAACACAATCTTTTTACATAAATTCATTAATTCCCTAGCCCCTGAGCTAATATAACTGTGTTTCAGAAACCAATTCTTCCCCTTATAGTAAGCCTAGTGAAAAGGCTTTAATAGAAGTGGGGGTAGAAGGTAAATTTTATTATAAATATTATATAATAACTATTACAAATATCTATGTGCAATTATACATCCATCCATTACAGCCTACTAAAGTCCACTTCTGAACATAGGCCTCCCCCATAGATTGCCTCATGGGGGGATTTAGCCATAGCAAACAGGTTGGCAACCGCAGTTTTTTATTATTTTGAGGTGTTACCAGGAAGATGCTGCTGCCCATCTCCTGTTTAATTTTTCCTTTATTCCCTATACTCCTACTTTCGGGACGATATGAGGTAGTGGATATGCTTACACCGCCACTACACGGAACCTATACGTAAAACGGCTCAACGAAACAGGGGTAACGAAAGTGTAAGGGTGTTAAAAATAATAATAGAATAATAAAAATAATAATAAAATAATAATAAGGGTAATATAGGTAGCCTGGGATAAAAATAATATCAGCGAGATTAGCCAAGTTGATTGAACTATTATACTATACTGATTATAGAGAGTCAACTTGGTCTCTTCGTGACCATGTCTGGTGTACCTAAAGCACTTGGAACGTTGGTAATTAAAAAAGTTAAAATTAAATGCTGTAATATCCATAAAAATAAAGTTTTATTCAAAGTATAGTATTCGATAAAATATAAAAAATCATTACAGGCTATAAAGTTACACGTGATTAAAAATCAAGCAACTACTACGTTGCCATAATATACAATGAAAAGAACTGTTGTCTCTTTTTGATACATCACGTTTAACAGGGAAAGGGAGATATTAAATGTATTAACTCTATATTTGTTTAACAGTTATGTAACGGCATGCGCGAAATGCAACTTCCTTTCGCCACCATATTGGATAAATAGTAATCCGCATTCCGAATTTAAATTGCTCAATCGTCTTTACAGATATGAGCGGGAAGTTTTTGGAGACCGTGATTGGACAGTTTGGTGTTACGATGACGTGATCGAGCTCTCGATTGGCGGAGGGCAAAGTCTCGCGCTCCGTTGGTGGAAAATGTCAGGCCTGCAGACAAGGAGCGAGGATACTATCAATGGAGTCGACGTACGAGAACAGGGTAGCGCATTAAGGTCAGTAATATTAACCTAGTTATTGTAAGTGATAGCTTTTCAAATTACACGCGAATTACCTTATTAGGGTTTCGTACCTCAAAAGGAAAAAACTGAACTTTACAAGATCACTTTGTTGTCCGTCTGTCTGTCTGTTAAGACCCTTTTTCTCGGGAGCGCGTGGAGGTATCAAGCCGAAATTCATATCAAATATTCAAGTCTACTGTCTCTTGAAGCTATGAAAAAATCAAACTTCTAATCTAACGCAATCAAAAGATACAGCCGTTTATGCCGCAAATCTTCGACACTCGCAAGGGAATCAAAACCTACAGGGTATTTCGTGAACTCAGAGTCTTAAAATTTGGTACGAAGCAACGTATTATAGCACAGATAAAGGAAAAATTGCAAAAAGCATAAATTTTTAGTGATATCATATAATAAAAATATTTTTAATAATTTCAAACTTATATACCAACGGATTTGTTCGGAACACTCGGTGCGCAATTCCGACTCGCACTTGGCCGGTTTTACTTAAGATAAGAAGTCAGTGTTTGGCTACAATCCCACCAGGTATAGCGTACCAAAATAAGCGTAAAACAGCCGTTTCACTCTTTCCGCTTGAAAACACCCAGATTGTACTCGGACGGAAAGACAGACGCCGGCAAATTATTCCACTCCTTTGCTGTATGCATTGGGAGAGACGAAGCCAACCGTGGCGTGGTAGAGCCATGCTGTAGCTATATTAGTAGTATAGTTGTAGCACCAATGTGTCGGCTCGACCGGGGATGGACCACGTTCTCACAGAATACCAGCCTTAAATAGCAGCTTAACGCTGCTGTATTTCGTATGGTGAGTGTAGAGAACCGGAGACTCTTTTTACTGGAAAAGAGGCATTCCATCTTAGTCCTCACGGGTGACAACTCATCTGCATTTTGATTCGCAAACAAGGATAGATGTAGATGTCTATGGGCCGCAGCAACCACTTACCATCAGATGGACTGTGTGCTCGTTTGTCACCTTATCCTATAAAAAAACCGTTTGGTTTTTTTGGTAGCAAAGGGGTGAAGACGCAGGATTTAAGGCGTGTAAAATTCGCGCACGTTCCGAAATGCATTCTGTAGATTACCGCGCACACTAGCTTCTCTGCGTCTGGGCAATAACTTTTTTTTTATAAAGCTCATGTGATAAACGAACTTACATTCCACCTGATGGTAAGTGGATCCTGCAGTTAAGGACACTTGTAGCCAACTTCGAACAAAGGAGGCTACAGATGTGTTATCAACTCCGAGGACTAAGATAGAATGCCTCACAGACTAGTTATACTGCTCAATATACTACGGAACACAGCAGCGCAAGCACTATTTTTAGCATTAGCTATTTGGCGGCATAAATAGGTTGGTACTTATCTAGACGGACACCTAGGCAGAAAAAAGGTCCTACCACCTAGAAAACATTTATATAACATAAGTGGTAGAATTAAAAATTTTGTACATCCGACTTCAATACAAATAAACCTAGCAAGCAAACATCATAGCAAAGTGGCGAAACAATCAGCTTTGTAGCGGTTTCTAACGGTTGCCGTTGAGCAGTCAGTTTCAAAATAGGAGGTTCAGATGCCTGGGTGATCAGTAATCGATTGCTGAAAACAGAATTTGAAAATTCGAAACCGTTCTCGAGATAATCGTGGGACAGACGGACAGACATCGTGAAATTAATAAGTGACTTCGCAAGCTTCGCCACTTAATAAAATGAGAACATCGGCAATATAGTCGAAGTCAATTAAATACACATTATTAAGGATAACTCAAAAACTACTGGTCAGATATTGATCAGATTTATCAGCTTTCAAATTAAAAAAATCTTCATTAAAATCGGCTCACCTAGAAAAAAGTTCTGAGGTAACACACATAAAAAAACCATTCATTCATTATTCTTTTAGTGTAGTCAGAACACTCTTTCTAGGGTCGATGTACATAAACAATAGTTTATGTTGTAGCACAAATGGGTCGGCTCGACCGGGGAAGGACCACACTCTCACAGAATACTTGCTTAAAATAGCAGCCTAACGCTGCTGTGTTTCGTATGTTGTGTGTAGAGAACCGGAGACCCCGTTTACTGGAAACGAGGCATTCTATCTCAGTCCTCACAGATGTCAACGCATCTGCATTTTGATTCGTAGTTGAGGATGGATGTAGATGTCTATGGGGCACAGCAACTACTTACCATCAGGTGGACTGTGTGTTTGTTTTTCACCCTTATCCTAGCAAAAAAGGAACAATTTAACTCATCTTCTTTTTTATTGGCTAAGGACTGGTATGATTTCTGCTTTTGCTCGTAATTGGAAATATTACTTTTAGATGCCTAACGACCGTTCTTTTTGACGTTCCTTGGGACATTAGCGTGAAGTAGAGGTTCATCTCTGCGTTTCGCTTGGTGATTTCAGGTGGCCGGAGGCCCTTTTTACTGGAAATGAGGCATTCCATCTTAGTCCTCACGGGTGACAACGCATCTACATTTTGATTTGTAATAGAGGATAGATGTAGATGTCTATGGGCCGCAGCAACCACTTACCATCAGGTCGACTGTGTGCTCGTTTGTCACCCTTATCCTATAAAAAAAAACATTGTCCATGGACAGCAGTGGCTAATCCACTCGTTACTTTGCGATTTCTTATATAGCGATGGTCGCCAAGATCTGAGTACTTTTCTTAATCTCTATTCCGATTCCCTATCTCTTCAGTTATAGGGAGGATAAACTGTAATCACAGCTAGCAGGGGCAATAAATGGCAAACATAATTGAAAATAATTTGGGTCCTAGAACTCTCTGCAGTACTTTTTTCCCAAATCATTGGCATATTTTCACGCTCGTAAGATCTATTTCTGACAAGAAAAGAAACTTAGAATAAAAGTGGGTAGTTAATATATTTATAAGGCTCAATTAACTTTCTCCATTGCTGAAGTAACAACCAGCAAATAACGACCGATAAATACGTGGTATCGTAAAGCGCCTAATGCTTTATGACTGTAACGTCTTGTAGTTATTTATTATGTGCTATAACTAAGACAACTAGGATCTTAAAAGGAATATTTTGTGAGACGTGGAGTCCGCCAACACGCATTGGAACAGCGCTGCGGGCATTTTCAACCGTCTCAGAATTCTGAGGGGGCCTGTACCCACTGTGTATACTTATATAGTCTGTTATTTTACTTTTCTTCTAATAGATAGCAAGTAAAGTAACAAACATGTAGAAAAAGGCTTATCTTAACACCGATCCAAACTACAACCTTTGATATCTAAACGGAATTTAACTTTTTTATTTATTTATTTAAGGCAACAAACAGTCATGTATAAAGATAGTAACAGGGATAAATATTAATATAACTAAAGACCTATAGTGCCTTTAACTAAACTTTTACAATATTTTAAACTTATTGAGCGACTTTTAGGACTAAAGGACATTATACATTTATTTATTTATTAATACACTAAGCTCTAAGATAAGGTAACTAGTTAACATTTGGTGTAAATTAAGGAAAGTAGAGAAGAAAATGTTAAAAATCGGATTATTATAACACTGATAGATTCAATTCAGATTCAATTAGCGAATTGAGTGCTGCATCATTTTCAATTATGGGTAACTAGATTATTCACAAGCCAAACATTGAAAGAGAGCGGATTTAAGCATTGAAACTGATGTATTAAAAATAATCAATATCTGTGTTTTTTTTATTGTAGCAGTTAGTGGAAGGATACACAAATGAGTTACGTGTATAATTTTTATGATATCGTGGAGTTACGAAAAGTGGTTTTGGAGGTGAGGAGCGCACTGGCAGACGGACTCTGGAAACAAATAACAATCTGCTAAGTAACAACAAGGTGTCCACTAGGTTATTAATAACTTAAACTTAAATAGTGTGTGTGTGCGGGTGCGGACGGCTGCAGCTAATATTATGGTTGTAGCGCGAATGGGTCTAGTCGACTGGCGAAGGATAACGCTCTCACAGAATACCGGCGTAAAATAGTAGCTTAATGCTGCTGTGTTTCGTATAGTGAGTGTATAGAACCGGAGATCCTTTTTTACTGGAAACGAGGCATTTGATCTTAGTCCTCAGCGGTGACAACGCATCTGAATTTTGACTCTCAATCGAGGATAAACGTAGATGTCTATTAGCTGCAGCAGCCACTTACCATCAGTTGGACTGTGTTCTCGTTTGTCACCCTTATTCTATAAAATAAAATAAAATAAATGTTTATGTAAATAATTTTTCATTGATTCCCTGGCCCCTAAAAATTGTGTTATAAAATAAATAAATAAAATATACCAAAGGTTTCTCGTACTAGTACGTGTAGTAGAGAGCGAAGGCAATATTTGTGTCGAAATCGTGTACTTCTGGGTTTGCCAATCCGCCATCCATGCGTGTCCATTACGGCAAAATATTTTTTACTGTTCTGATAGTGGCCCATTGTTTATGCGCTATCAATTAAAAAAAAACATCTCGTGAAACAATAATTGACGACAATTTTTTTATTTTATTTGCTCACCTAAACTTATATGTTTTTATTTAACACGTTCATGCGAACAACGTATGTGTACGTCACATATTTGTAGATATGATATGGCACAACGTATTATTACGTTCAGCAATAACTCGATTTATTGAGCACAACGTTATGGTACGGTGTCTGGACATACTAATATTTTAAAGTTGGGTTACTGTGCCACAACATATCGAATTCTCAAAATCGTAGTGCCACATCGAACCGATTTTTTTTTGCTTCTTAGATGGCGTTCCTCCCTGATACTAAGTACCCACTTTGTTAGCGCACAACGTCACTATACGTCGTTTCGCAAAAGAAGTTTCATTAGTCATTACATCAGTCGACTTGTGCGCGTCGCGGGGTTAGTGCGTGCGCCAATTTTATGTTCACATGGAATATTGACGCTAAACGTTATCTTACTACGATATATGTATTATATAAATATATTTCACTTTATTGTAATAAGTCTGAATATGTTCAAAATACATATTTTGTATTTTTTTGTTTGTTTGAGATATATAAAATGAGCCAAAAAAAAAAGGAATCTTCAATGAAAATCTATGAGCTTTCTTCATCCCGGGAAACCACGCCAGTCCCTTTTCTTAACGATGGCGAGTTTGGATCAGATGCTGATCACGGCCCAATTGGTGAGAATGATGACGACAGCTCCTGTGACATTGATATTTCGCAGTTTGAGCGGGGCAAACAGCGCAAAAAGTCATTATTGCATGTCAAAAAGAGTACTTGTTCCAATTTACGATCTGCTTCTGATGTTAGATCTACACCGGATTCCGCATCAGAAAATTCTTATAGCACCACAGACGATTCAGAGTATTCTAGTTATGAAAGCATTTTTGACTCTCATAAACGAAAATGTAGTGACGTCTTAGGACGTCAGCGCAATATATTTCAAGTCGCTTTAGTTTGTATGAAAAATTTATGTGCAATATCACATAGAGCTACTATATTGAAGTGTGTGCATGAACGTGTTAAATATAATTGTATTATTATGTACCTGGCATGTATATCTATTCTATTGTAGCCTATAAAAGTCCACTGCTGAATATAGACCTCCCCTATATATTGTCTCATTGGGGGGATTTTGTAATAGTTGCCAAGCGTGGCAAGTTGGCGACCGCAATTTTATTTTTTATTCAACTGTTAACAGGGAGATGCTGCCGCCCATCTCCTTTTTTTAGTTTCTCTCTATCGCCTCTTACGACACCCACGGCACGATATGGGGTAGTGGATATTCTTGACCGCCACTACACGGCATATATTATTTTTGATTAACAAATACAAATAAATGAATTACTAGCGTCTGTTGATATGAAGCGTCATTTAAAATAATATTTCTTTCATGACAAGATAAGAAAAAGTGCGAGGGAGATGGATATTATTCCATCTCGCTTCCTTATAGCCGCCAAAGCCGTCTACACTACGTCAAAAGGGGTCGTGACGGGAAAATGTTACACTTTTTCAAACAATTTACACATCCGCCAAATTCGTACCGTCCGATAAGGAACTTCGTTCCAAAAATACAACTCACTCTAGACCCTTTTCTTTTTTTTGCTATAGTGGTCCATCTATTAGTTATCTGGAAGAGATTGCTGTTTGCAATAAGACCGCCCATCGCATATATCGTTTGCTTATATTATCTATGCATATTTTTGTATTATTTGCAATAAAGAGTAAATAAATTGAAAAACCATTAAAATTCAAAGGCAAACGGCGGTATAATATTATTTTGTTTTAAGCCTACTACTGTGACTGTTTCAATTTAGTTTTTCAATAAAACTTAACGGTTCAAATTAAAAAGAAATGTTTTCCGTCTTAAAAGGAAAACCTTTCTCTTTAAGTGATTTCTCGTTGTTATTTTTAATTTACCGGATGTTCAAAGGCCTGCGACTTCGCGGTCTGTCGATTCGCCCGAGTTGACTTCCCACTAATAGACGATGGTGTTCTCATAGCTGATTTATTATAATACAGCGACAACTTTTGAATATAATCCGTATTATATGAATTTATTTCATATGATGAGTGTAGAGAACCGGATACCCTTTTTACTGGAAACGAGACATTCCATCTTAGTCCTCAGGGGTGACAACGCATCTACATTTTGATTCTTAATCGAGGACAGATGTAGATGTCTATGAGCCACAGCAACCACTTACCATCAGGTAGGCTGTGTGCTGACGCGCGCGCGTAAACCTAATCATACACGTTTTCATATACTCACCTATACACGTCCATATCCATTGAATGGATTTATCAATTCGCCTTATAATTATAATGTAACTTTTTATAACTCTTTTATGATATATTTCGTCTCTGTATTATTTATATCCTATCCGCGAGAGGGGCTGGTGACCTGTAACTCAGGTTTTAATATAAGACCTATAATAGGCACCAGTCTCTCGCAACGCTAGGTCCTTACTATGTACATCGATATTGTTAACTAGCCAGTAAGTTGTAAAGAGATAAATAAATTGAATTCATTGTTGACGTTTATACTGCCAATGTCCAACACAATAATCTGTGGACAAACAGTTGCGCAGAGTTTTGAATATTGTAACTCTAAGCACAGAGTAGTAAATAATTACTGATAAATTGACTTAATGATCTGAACGAATTTTGCGAGATTTCAAATGATATTTCATTAGTCTGTAGAGTGTTTATATTTTGTGTATTAAATATCTGTGTTTTATATACTTATTAAGGTGCAGTTGAAACGGAAAAGCTTAATATACACACTTAAAAATTATTGAATTTCGGTCGAATTTCGACCAATAGGCCACCACCAATAATATTAATTCTAAAACTGAATAATGTTCTACTGTCTGACCACTTGACCCGCCAAGCGAGATGGTGTAATGGATTCTGTTAGGCGGTCAACACACTACTTCCGAACATTAAGTCAATTTAACTAACATACCCGGTGTAGGTAATCGTCAACCGCGTGCGCCCGCATTTGTACGATATAATTCCCGGCTGTCGTAGCTGAAATCAACTTGACACGTCCGGAAATAATCAGTTCCATAGCAAGTACAAATTCAGACGATTGATTGCGACACATAGAGTACGGAAATTTCTGCGCTCCTGGCCACCCATAAATGTTTGAATTTTGATTGTAAAATTTTATAAAAGGGGAATTCTTAACCGGGCGAATAAAAAACATATGAATGACTGTTAATGAGATACTTTAATACTAAACCGAGCATTGTTAAATTATGTTTGCGAAAAATTTACTTAACAGGCGATAATTACGAATGACTAAAAATACGTAAAATGAGCTACTAACAGTGGGAAACAGTTATTCTAAGCTAGCAACTAAAATTCCAAGTGTCCGAATTAAATACTAAATTCTGGGGTGGCCATTAGGCCACTCTAAAGCTGCGTACATTATAATGATATAAAATATAATATTGAAAGAATTGAACATTTTAATTTAAAATTTAAAAAGTATAAGTCAAAAGTAGTTTTGACTAACAGTTTTAGTCATAGTGAGTCTTTAGTTCATTGCTCAACATGATATATGAAACACGTCGATTAGGGTATAACGCAGCACCTTTGGAATAAAATATAATATACTAGATGTTGAATATAATGTGAGATCCAAAATTGTAACTCTAATAGAAATTTGTTCGCTTAAGAATTATTATACTGATCGTTCTGAACAACTCGTAACTCAAATTTATTTATATTAATAAAAAAAGCTAAAACTTGAGCGAGAAAAGAACCAGCCCTCTTTATCACCAGCAGCAACGACCAGTAGCGGATGGAATTCCTTTAGGAACTTCACCGCACGTGGACCCGACGGACCGATGGTCTCTACAGCAAATGGCACAAATATGTAGTCATCTCTCAGAGACTCATGTTTGCGCCCTTTACTCAGTTGAGCTGCCTTTGATGCCGCCCCGGCTCTGAACGAGGTACCCCTGAGATGAGAGGCCGTCAGAGTGTCTACGCAAGTAGCATCCCACACTAGGGCTTTACCTCTCTTCCAAGGGACCAATGTCATACCGTTGGGTCTTTTGCGGTCTCCTATTCATATTTTCAAGCCGCCGTTTTCAATATTTGTGTTCGCTCTCAGTCTCTCCCACATTTAGTATTTCAGTGCGCCATAATCAGTATTTTTGACACCATTAATTTGAATTTATATTCGGTCATTTAAATACCAGCCTTTATAAAACATTAAAAACTTAAATTGATTAAAATAATATTTAGAGGAATGTTGCATGTCATTTTTTTTCTGTTTAAAAAAACGTTACCTTCACACTAGGATTTTCTCCTGTATCGTTGAGGCAGTTTACAAACATAGATTTCACGAGGACAAACATCCAGACCCGGAACAATTATTTGTAGGCCATACAAATTCTTGTTCCGTGCGGGATTCGAACCCGTGGCCCCCAGCGCAGCAACTGATTGCTAAGCCACTGCGCCACAGAGCCGTCGTTTTCATTTATCACAAGTTAAAGTTCGTCATCCGTAGCAAAAATGGAATTAACGCGAAAAGTTTTCAGGGCGATGATTTTTTTATGGTTTTTAAAAGTTCACTATCTCCGCAAGATAACAGTGTTAGATTTTTAGACGTTGGTACGCAATCTGATTGAAACTTGGATATTATATCGTAACATTGCGAAAAGAAAGCAACAGTCTCCTGTACACTTCATGTCACAGCCACTTTTTTTGAAACTATAAGAACTATGCTGTGGAAACTTGGTAATTAGATGTATTCCGTGAACCGCATTAAGATTTTCACACAAAAATAAAAATAAAAACAATAAATTTTGGGGGTTCCCCATACTTAGAATTGAAACTCAAAAACTTTTTATCCATCAAACCCATACATGTGGAGTATCTATGGATAGGTTTTCAAAAATGATATTGAGGTTTCTTATATCATTTTTAGGGTTCCGTACCTCAAAAAGAAAAAACGGAACCCTTATAGGATCACTTTGTTGTCCGTCTGTCTGTCTGCCTGTCTGTCAAGACCCTTTTACTCAGGAACGCGTGGATGTATCAAGCTGAAATTCATATCAAATAGTCAAATCTACTGTCCCTTAGAGCTGTGAAAAAATCAAACTTCTAAGCCAACGCAATCAAAAGATACAGCCGTTTATACCGTAAATTTTCGACATTCGCAAGTGAATCATAACCTACAGGGTACTTTCCGTGAACTCAGAATCTTGAAATTTGGTACGAAGCAACGTTTTATAGCACAGGTAAAGGAAAAATTGCGAAAAACATAAATTTTTTGTTACATCATATAATAAAAATATTTTTAATAATTTTAAACTTATATACCTACAGATTTGTTCGGAACCCTCGGTCCGCGAGTCTGACTCGCACTTTGCCGGTTTTCTTCTAAACTGAATAGTTTGCGCGAGAGACACTACACTTACAAAATGGTAAAATGTGTGTCTCCCCCCCACCCCTTCCCCTGTATCGTCTAAAATAAGAGAATGATAAAACTAAAAAAATATATGATGTACACTACCATGTAAACTTCCACCGAAAATTGGTTTGAACGAGATCTAGTAAGTAGTTCTTTTTAAACATCATAAATCGTAAATTATATTACTTGCTGCTACGGGAACCCTTCATGGGCGAGTCCGACTCGCACTTGGCCGCTTATTAAAGTTGACAGCTAACCAACAGAATTAAGGCAGACAAGATGATTAAGGTTTTTTTCTCCCAGACGAGTCCTGTCTGCACGACCCACTTGATAAGCAAAAAAAAACAATTCATGCTGATTTTTGTTTGTCCAGTGGGTTTGAAAAATTAGGAAACAACGACTACGAATTCGCACCCTTTTGCACCATAACAATACTTCACGAATAAGACAAAATAATTTTCGGCTTCTGAAAACGTGTAATTCTCAACTCATCTTGCACACAGTTCAAACCTCGCAACATGCGATTTCTATATTTTCCCAAACATCACAGATGTGATGAGAGGATTTGAAGAGATAGCTTTCAACCAGCACGTGAAAGACATGCTCTCAGACCCTTGTTTTGAACGGACAAAAAAGTTTTTTTGCTGGAATAAGCTTGACAAACGAGCACACAGTTCACCTGCACGGCTATCATGGGCTGGGGCCAAGAATTTTATCCCCCGATTATATCCACTGACAAGAGGTAAAATTATCTTGTCCTTATGCCAAAGCACGGCAACGTGGAGAAGTATATCCCCGTTTGACATAACGAGTAGACTATATCCCCCGTCCGTAGCTTGGAGACAAATAAAAGATAAAAAATTATTCTTTTTTGACATTTGAAAGGGACAATTATATCCTAGTTCATTGGACGTGGGTTGAAGTTTAAATTCATACAAAAAATATATCTAAGTCTATCTCCCATTTTATCTACTGTAGATATTATATCCACCGGTGTGCCCATGCTGAAACATTTTCTCCTTTTCCCGGGGATAAAATTGTCTCCTGCCCATGCTGATGGTAAGTGGATACTGTGGCCCATAGCCACCTACCAATACAGCCTACAAAAGTCAGTGGACTGCTGAATGGGTTTCCCCCATAGATTGCCTCTTAGAAGGGTTTCGTCAAAGTTGGTACACATGGCAGGCGGCATGTCAACCGCACGTTTTTTTTTACAATTTTGATTTGTATTAAGCAGATGCTGCTGCCCATCTCAGGTTTCCCCCTATTGCCTCTTACGACACCCACAGGACAGTATGGGGAATGGAAATACACCGCCACTGCTGGTTACTTTTGTTAGACATTGTTAGACACCTACATCATTAATCAATTAAGAATCAAAATTCAGATACCTGTTGCTTCTGAGGATTAAGATCTCGTTATCTATGTGTCAAAGTTTTGAAATTGCGATCGCCAATGGCAGGCAACCAAGCGTGGCGATTAAAGCAAACCCTACTTTCAATGAGAGAAGCCCATATTCATAAAACAACGATTACGGTTTGATAAAGTGAAATTAAACTTTCTATTTGTACTTACTTCTTTGAAGTTGGCTTTTATTTTTTACCAAAAAAAATTATCTTTTAATCGTTTTCAGTAGACTAAGGTATATCACAAGCTCAAGACTTAATTAGAACGTCGTCTAATTAGTTACATCAAAAACTTCATCCCCAATTTTTCCATCCTTGGGGTGGAAGTTCTCTTCAGATTTATATATTTTTTGTTTTCCGCACCGATAAGACTTAGGGACCTTCAATAAAAGAGCTTACTTCTTTCTAAAAGGCCGGCAATGCACCTGCAATTCCCCTGGTGTTGCAGTTGTCCATGGGTGACGGTAGTCACTTACCATCAGGTGAGCCGTATGCTCGTTTACCCCCTCTCCTATTAAAAAAATATAAACAGTCTATACAACCACTCCTGAAGTAGGTAACCTTCGTCTTAATAACTGGCTTTACGGCTCTGGGATCTAGCCCTTCTGAGCCTGAAGTTACAATATATTATAATAATTATCCTTCATAGTATACTGCTTCACAATATGTTGATGCGTCACATTGTGCAGCCCTTGGGAGATTTTGACGGCAACTTGAGCCAGCAGACAGCTGACGGTTGGCGATGGTATCCCAAGGCGCCTAAGCAGACAGACACCTTATTTTGAGAATCACATCACCATCAGAGCACTTGTTTCACAGTTTCCACTAATAGTTCACATGCGCAGACACTTAATACACAAAATCGCACCACTTTTACATATCAAAGTCCATTTCAAACCATTATTTAAACAATAATACAGGAGCAGCAAACCGCCGCCGGACAAGTTCCCGCCAAAACTCCAAGTAGGTAACCCTTTAAATAAAAAGGAATCAGTAAAATCAGTTGACAATTGACGAAAGTATCGCGTAACACATAAATAAAAAAGCGTCGTAATCGACAGAGGGAAATTCAAGCAGAAAATATGTCCCCTATAAGCAATCTATGGTAGAGGCCAATGTTGAGCAGTGGACTTTGATAGGCTGTAAAGACAACCTTAAAACTGTGATTTGTGCGAGCGATTAAACGGTAAAAAAAGTAGTGTTCTATTCTGGAACCTTCGTAATTTATAAATGCGCCGCCGGACAATTATTCGCTCCGCTGGCCATCCCAAGCCAAGCTTGTACCCTATTCCAAAGTCTTATTTATTCATTGAATGTGAAAGCCCATAATTGCTTAAATAAGTTTTCACGTCATTTTAGTAATAGAAAATCGTAATAACGCTAACCGAATTTTGCCATTTTGTAGGAGAAGCGTATTTAGTTTTTATGTACCGTTGGCTAGGGATTGGCAAGTAAAAAAAATATATTTTATCGACATTTTTAGACGTTATCGAACAGTATCGATATATATCGCGTGATAAATATCGATATATCGTCACGTTATGCATGATGTATTAGAATAAAAAAAAAATCGGTTGTCTGTAAAGTCGGTTTACTGACGATAGTTGAACGTGACAACGTCATAAGAAATATTTAATATCGAAAGAATCATTACCTTTATCTCCGCAAATATCGTTGCTATAAACAATTGACACCACATTCGCTCGCACATTCGCTCGTTCCGCGCTCTCGCTTGCACTTTAAATGGAACGCCTAGGTAACGCCGCATGAGTCATGTTTTTTCGTGCCGGCAGCCAGCGTCATCGATTTATAAGACGTTGTCACGTCAAAACTAAAATTTTATTACTGGTGGTTAGATGACAAACAAAATAAACAACAACACATGAATGCTTTTGTTGCTTAGTGTTTTGTCGATAGACAACATTTTAAAATATATCGAAATTGATACAAATTCGATACTTTAATATAAATATCGAATATCGATATTTTTACCCAAGCCTACAATAGCCTTCAATACTATAAATTGAAGAGACATCTTAGATTAGATAAACAAATGGATGTTAAATGATGTTAAAGGTCGTCAAGAGTATAACCTCTACTATTTTAAAGGTCAATTGGTGGCCATGGACCCTTTGTAGGGATTTTATTTTATAGAATAAGAGTGACAAACGAGAACACAGCCCACCTAGCAGTAAGGGAATGTATGTAATGGGAATGCCCGTAGACATCATCTATACTCGATTAAGAATCAAAATGCAAATGCGTTGTCACCTCAGGCCTAAGATGAAATGGCTCAATTCCGGTAAAAAGGCTCCCCGGTTCTCTATATTCACTACACGAAACACGGCAGCGTTAAGCTGCTATTTTACGCTGGTATTCTGTGAGAGCGTGGTCCTTCCGCACTATATAGCTGCAGTGTGACTGCCGCTGAACAAATGCTTGATGATCTTACCATCACCGGTCACCATCTGTCAGGGACAAAAGACTACCTATAATTTTTAATAAGTCCCAGAACGAGATTAGTTTTTACGCAAAGACATACTGACGTTTTTTTAGTCTTCGCCGCTTGCGTTATCATTGTTCTTCATCATCATCATCATCATTACAGCCCTTCACATATCCACTGCTGAACATAGGCCTCCCCCAAGGAATGCCACAAAGCAAGACAAGTGAGCGTAAGGTTCCATATAAACTTCAAATATGAGTAAGCACCGAACATTATGCTAACGCAGTAGTAAGTTGAATTGAAGGACATTGTATCCTCTAACATGAGAATATACTTTTTCTCTTAAGGATTTCAGACCGCAGCTGCATAGGTACTCCAGTTTATTTCTAACATACGCATTGTACAGTTTTAGCTACCCTTATATCATCAAAACCAGCAGCAGTCCTCATCACAAAATCCGAAGTCTTACTAGCTAACTTGCAAATGGATGTCATATAATTGTGAAAATCTAATTTAGTATCTAACATTAAACCTAAGTCACGTATGTCATATACTCCTACCAAAGGCGCGTCATATAAGTTATAATGAATAGTAATAGTAATTTGGCGGCTCCGCGGCGCAGTGCCTAATCAATGAGTTGCAGCGGCCTACAAATAATTAATAATTGTTCCGGGTCTGGATGTTTGTCCTTGTGAAATTTACGTATGTAAACTGAACTCACGATACAGGAGAAAATCCTAGTGTGGAGGTAGTGTTATTTAAAAAAAAATAGGATTCCGTTTAAATGCAAAAGTAATAAACTTACATTTTAGTGTCATTCTTAGTCTATCACAGACAAACTTAATTTTGTCGTGGAAAAAGTGTTCTTCCATACATTGTTGAGCCTTCACATACAGACAGTCGGACGAACAACAAAGTGATCCTTTTCTGGTTCCGTTTTATAATTTTCCGTTTCATTTTAAAATATAATTTTTTTTATACTTTGGGGTTCCGTAAAGTATATAAAAGTTTAATTTTAAAATGTACTCATTTGTCTTTGGTCTCTTCATATTTATAATGACATTGTTCTCATTTTTTGTAACTGCCAGCTGTTTACTATACTATTCTTTTTTATGAAACTAAACCGATTTCAAACAATTCCGTTCAGTAGTCACGTCGCTACGGCCTTGGATCTATGGTGGTATTACATTTGCGTCAACCGATGCTTGTTAAGAAAACAATTATTGCCTTGAATGAACGCTGTCGTCATTTTCCTTTTATAGATTCTGATGTTTGATTTGTACTTCTAGTGATACCAAACAGTTTGAGTTGAATAAAACAGTGTTAAGGTTACCGTTACCGTTAGGTACAGACTATTGAAGTCAACTCCTGAACATGGGCTTCCTCCATCGATTACCTAATAGGAGGGGATATTTGCCATTGTTGCTACGCTTGGCAAGCGGGTTGCCAACCGCAGTTTATTTTTTATTTTTGGCAGGGTTGGCTGATTTAAATCAGACTGATTTAAATTATGATTTAATCACGATTTAAATCGCTTGATTTTTATTTAAAAAAAGAATCATTGATTTAAATCAACATGTATAAATTAATGTAATAGGCGGAAAATGAAATAAAACTGGCTTAAAATAAGGTAAAATATTTTGTTGTTTTATGTTATTCTTATTATTCTACTACAATAGTCTCATAAACTTTGGAAAATCAACAAAGAAGTAGCGATGAGGTCTGCCAGTCTCATAAACTTAGTAAAATCAACCAAATTTTTTTTTTAGAAATTCACCGTTAAGATATAAACTGTATGCCTGAGAGCTGGTGACGAATTTCGGGAAGGTCCTTTGGGCAAGTTGAGCGTTTGCGGTTATTTTGTTACTGCGCAGCATATAACATTTGCAAACAAAAATTCCTAAAAAATGTTTTTTGGCAACTTGATTTCTTTTTTATCTTTTAATTTAGTTTTTATATAATAAAAAAATAATCCCAGACGTTTTTGTCGGTTATAAAGTATTACCAGACCTCTCCAAAAATATTTTTTTTATTCCCAAAAAATATACTTTTGGCAAGAGTGACTTGTCGAGGAGTTCCAGAAGATTTTATTTTTGCATAAGTTTTTTTATGTCAGGCTTGTGTAATATGCATGCCATTTTTTATCAACTTAAAATAATGTTTTTTAATGAAATATTGAATGGCATGCATAATAAAGTCACGGAAATTATAACAGAGTTTTTTGCAATTTTCGTCATGCATGCCACTACTTTACAACTTCCTGTTTTGCATGTCAAATTTCCTAACGTCAATAAATTATAAAAAATAAGTATTGTTCAAATGGCATGCAGTTTGAAATCACGGAAAAGTTGTATTGAATTTTCACAACATTTTCCTAATATTTTCCACCCTTGGTCATACGAGGGGTGTATGCCAATTTTCATAGAGTAGTTTTGAGATAAAAAGAATAATTTTTAGGGTTCCGTACCTCAAAAGGAAAAACGGAACCCTTATAGGATCACTTTGTTGCCCGTCTGTCTGTCTGTCTGTCTGTCAAGACCCTTTTTCTCAGGAACGCGTAGAGGTATGAAGCTGAAATTTATATCAAATACTCAAGTCTACTGTCCCTTGGAGCTGTGAAAAAATCAACCTTCTAAGCCAACGCAATCAAAAGATACAGCCGTTTATGCCGCAAATTTTCGATATTCGCAAGGGAATCAAAAGTCAAAACCTACAGGGTACTTCCCGTGAACTAAGAATCTTAAAATTTGGCACGAAGCAACGTATTATAGCACTGATAAAGGAAAAATTGCGAAAAGCATAAATTTTTAGTTACATCATATAATAAAAATATTTTTAATAATTTTAAACTCATATACCTACGGATTTGTTCGGAACCCTCGGTGCGCGAGTCCCACTCGCACTTGACCGGTTTTTTTTTATAGAATTAGGGTGACAAACGAGCACACAGTTCACCTGATGGTAAGTAGTTGTGGCCCATAGACATCTACATCTATCCTCGATTACGAATCAAAATGCAAATTGCAAACGTTGTCATCCGTGAGGACTAAGATTAAGCTGCTATTTTACGCTGGTATTCTGTGAGAGCGTGGTCCTTCCCCGGTCCAGCCGACTCATTCGTTACATCTATACTATTAATATAGCTGCAGCATGGCTCTACCACGTCACAACAAAATGTTATTTTTCTATATTGATAAGAATGAACCAATGTAATTAGAGCATGTGAGGCATATTATTATAGTCCTCTAGTGTACGAGTAACATCGTTATGTAGCTTACTTCCTTTGAATTTGGTTAAAGTTGCCAACGGTTTACAGTAGCTACAACTATTAGGTGAATGCATCCATCAGCCCAATATTACATAAAACGAAACACAGACAATAATGATAAATAGTTACTTCGACCAATAAAATTGTACTTTGACAAAAAAATTGCAATATATTATTAAACAAATGTTTATAATATTGGGTTTGTTAAGTTTAGTAAAAATTAGTCTGCTTCATCATTACAGCCCTTCACAAGTCCACTGCTGAACATAGGCCTCCCCCAAGGAATGCCACAAAGCACGGTCCTGAGCCACCTGCATCCATTGACTTCCTGCATATCTTACCAGGTCGTCACTCCATCTAGTGGGGGGTCGCCCTAAACTTCGCCTACCGGCTGCCACTCGGGAACCTTTCTTCCCCATCGGTTGTCGGTTCTTCGTGCTATATGGCCGGACCACTGCCACTTCAGCTTACTAATCCGTTGGGCTACGTCGGTTACTCTGGTTCTATTGCGGATATCCTCATTTCTAAGTTTATCACGCAGAAAAACCCCGAGCATAGCCCTCTCCATAGCTCGCTGAGCAATCTTGAGACTATGCTTACATCCGCAATTATGTGTCTTACCTAGTTTGAAGAGCATCGCCCCCCCCCCCCCCACCTCATCCGCCCTCCTTCAACTGCATGCACTATCCCCGTCATCCTAATCCCAGCACCACTCAACAACACTACACTAAGAAAGATACACCACCGGCGATAATACAACACGTGTTTCGCCTCTACACGAGGCATCCTCAGGTGAAGTAGACTGCAGTGGCTGACCGCTTAGCGGCGGTGTGTCTTTTCTAGTGTTGGGACCAGTGGTCTGAGAATAGTGGTGAATAAGATAGTGTAAGCAATAGAGGGAGGTGCTCTCCAAACAAGGAAGACACATAACTTTATTTCATTAAGCGGATATAAGCAAAGTAATTTTTACTAACTTTAATATAATGGATTTCCGCAAAGTAACGCCTGGTACTATTAATAAAATTGGGTTTGTGTTTTTTACGAAACAATGTTATATTAATATAAGGATTTTTCTGCTGGACGCAAAGCTAGGATAATTAAGCAAAAATAGTTTAAAGCCCCTGAGCAATGACGTAAAATTTATATGATGTGTCTCTATTCTGTTTCTGGAATATGCGCGTTTCCTCACGATGTTTCGCCGCCGCCGCCAAACACGTGGTATACCAGCATGTAAAATTTAATTAAAAATTATCCACTTGCACACTTTAAAGCTCGACACAGCGACCTGTTCTACTAGAGTTACCACACGGTTATTGAAAATTATTTTATTCAAATTTTAAATATATAATAGGAATCCGAAACAAAGTCTATCTTGCTGCTCGTGTGCTCATTCACGGGCATCATAACATCACTTAATTTTAAAAAACGATAAAATGCAATCGTTTTTGAAGTCTTCTTATAACCCAGAGTTATTCTCGACTTTTACTACCTAAGGCACAAAAAATGGCCAACGGGATCCTATTACTAAGCCGGAGGCTGTACGTCCGTCTGTATGTCAGCGGGCTGTATCTCATGCTCAGTAATAGGTAGACAGTTGAAATTTTTACAGAATGTGTATTTCTATTGTCACTATGACAACAAATAAAATTAAAATTAATTAAAAATTAAAGGGGCTCCCCTATTAGATACGTGTTTTACGATGGTACGGAACCCTTAATGCGCGAGTCCGACTCGCACTTGGCCGGATTTTTTATAACGGCATTCAATTTGCAAACATTGAAATGTTCTATTTTTTTTTTCATTTCTACGTAACCTTTTGAGCCCCGTCGGCCGTTGCGAGTTGCATGCCATCAATTATTGGCCGGCGGCGGCACGGAGATGGCTACGTGGTGTAGTAGCTTAGCAATGAGTTGCAACGCTTGGGGCCGCGGGTTCGAATCCCGCACGGAACAAGATATTTGTATGGCCTACAAGTAATTGTACCGGGTCTGGATGTTTGTCCTCGTGCAATTTGTGTTTGTAAACTGCCTCCACGATACAGGAGAAAATCCTAGTGTGGGGTAACGTTTTTTTTTAAAAGAAGAAAAAAATAGAACTCGAAATTTAGAATCTATATGATAAAGGATCATGACGTTCATATGATTTATCGCTGATTTAATTCATTTTTATAGTTTTCTATTAGCGTTATCGATTTTAGAATGGTCAACTTAGTAGGTCAGTTGCTTGTCCGTTAGTCTCGCTAAAACTCAAAAACTGATTTTGATGAAGTTATTTGTGTGTGTTTGAATGGGCCCTTAGATGGTTTAGGTTCACATGTGGACCCAAGGCACCGTTGTCGAGATCCAGAAATTACCCGTGCGAAGCTGGGGCAAATGGCTAGTTTTGTATAAATATATCACAACCTGTGATTTCTCAGCAGCATATTGCCTAATGCATGCACTGATTTCCTAAGGACGTACATATCTTGTAATTAACGACGTAGTCACGACTTGTTTACAATGTAAACACTGTGCGCAATGCCAGTGTAAACAGTTTGACATCTACGCATCTTTATAAGTACTTACGTAACGTTCGTTATACTGTCAGTTGGAAAGATGTACTAATCTTCTTCTTTTTATATATAAAAATTACGTGTCACGTTGTTTGTCCGCGATGGACTCCTAAACTACTGAACTGATTTCAATGAAATTTTGCACACTATGTGTATTTTGGTCCAACTTAAGAGATAGGATAGTTTTTATCCCACTAAATGACCCTCAAAATTTTTGATTGCGAATTTTAAGATTTTTATAGTACAAAGGTTTGCCCCTAAGGGCAGAACAACATCTACCTGGCCAGCTAGTAAATAAATAAAATTGTACGTAGTAGTAGAGCCACGCTGCCGCTATATTATGGTTGTAGCACGAATGAGTCGGCTAGACCGGGGAATGACCACACTCTTACAGAACACCAGCGTGGAACAGTAGCTTAACGCTGCTGTGTTTCGTGCGGTGAGTGTAGAGAATTGGATACCTTTTATACTGGAAACGAGGCATTCTATCTTAGTCCTCAGCCGGTGGCCCGTCTTGTTCTATGGGTCGAGGTTAATTCTCTTTAAAATAGTTTACTTTTATATAATGTAAGAACATTGACACACCATGAAAAAGTGTTGATCTTAGTGTATTCATAAGCAATCCATGCTCATATTATATTATACTCTAAGATGTTGATAGTGATATTATATGATTATAGTTTTGTTTGTACTGTAAACATAATTATATGGTGCAATGGAAGACTGTTTGACATCTGATCTGCCTACCTTAGCTCGCGACTTGCGTAACGCTTTAGGTTGTCAGTTTAAAAGAAAAAATGCTACACAATTAGGTACTACAAATTAGGTTCCTACTTTAATTATATTGAAAATAATTTTAGGTGTAAAGTTACACTTAAAGCATTACAATAATAAAGTTGTTAAGTTAATAATTTAAAATTAAAAATTTTGTACAGCCGACTTCAATATAAGTTATTTAAGAATAACTCAATAACCATTGGTCTAACCTTGATCAAATTCATATGGGACCACACGAGAAGTATCAGCTTTCATATAATAAAAGAATCATCTAAATCGGTTCACCCAGTACAAAGTTATGAGGTAACAGACATAAAAAAAAACATGTAGTCGAATTGAGTACCGTCTCCTTTTTGGAAGTCGGCAGAAAATAAGATAAGTCGTCGGTTAAGGGTACCATTAATTTGAGAAGGTACTCTTAATCAACAAAATAAGTGATGATATAGAAAAGTGTTGGAAGCTGACGCCTTGTTTTTTTTTAAACTTGCATGTAATAAGGACACTGATTACAACATTTTCGATTCAAATCCATTCTATTATAAATGTTAAAGCTTCAGTATTTTTAGTTGTTTAGTTATAAACAGATTTGGTTTCACCCTGGCAACCCTGTTTTTATTACACGGCAATGACAGACACACAACGGCGCCGTTATCGCAGATAACCTAAATCTTTTAACGATTGATGCTTACAAAACTGTCTGACGGAAAACGTTTTAGTTCCAACGGATCTATGTGTGTGATATTGTTGGCTTGCTCTCATTCTTTACACGGTGATAGGCCTCCTTTACTGCTCAGGAGACCGTGTTGCTACTTCCTTATTACCTGTTTCAACATTACACTTTGTATCCAACGTGTCAAACACCGGCTTATACTATTTATGAGAAATAAAACTTAAATGTTTTTGTTTATAGAAGTAAGGATGATTAGGCTTTTGTTAAGCTTATGGATGCACTCCACGGTCGAGTTTACCGTGAAGTTTGCAGCGCGCTTGAAGCGGCGTCCGGTAAATTTGACGGTGTACGGCTATCAGTGTGCATGACAAGTCTACTTGAAGCAAAAATTGAATTTCGATTCTGGCGACTTGATCAAGCTTGCAGCGTCATGCAAACTTGAACGTGTATATGAGCGGTCAAGTATGCATGACGGTAGTCGGAGCAAATAAGCGAGAGACGCCATGTTTTCAACTGATGCGGCATCGAACTTGAACGTGAATGATATAATATAGATGCACTGCAAATTTGACGCCGCTTCAAGCGCGCTGCAAACTTGACGGTAAACTGGATCGTGGAGTGCATCCATGAGTAAGTGCGCTTTGCCACTTTCGCCACTATCACCACTTATCATCAGGCAGAACAGTATATCACTAGTTATTAACATAAAACCATTAAAAAGGGCACACGTTTCATTTTAACAGTGGTAGAGCCACGCGGCAGCTTTTGCTGTCGCACGGATGTGCCGGCTCGAACCGGGGTGGTACCACGACCTCACAGAATACCAGCGTGAAGTAGAGGTTTACCTCTGCGTTTCGCTTGGTGAGTACAGGTGGCCGGAGGCCCTTTTTACTGGAAATGAGGCATTCCATCTTAGTCCTCACGGGTGACAACGCATCTACACTTTGATTAGTAATAGAGGATAGATGTAGATGTCTATGGGCTGCAGCAACCACTTACCATCAGGTGGACTGTGTGCTCGTTTGTCAACCTATCCTATAAAAAAAAAATATATTAGTGGTTGCTGTGGTCTATACAAGCCTATACCTGTCTTCGATTAAGAATCAAAATGCAGATGTGTTGTCACCACTGAGGAATAAGACGTATGCCTACCAGTGAAGACGGTTTCCGGTTCCCTTCACTTACCATTTTATTATAACTTTAAATGCGAGAAAGCGTAAAATAGCAGCTTTATGCTGCTGTTTTTCTTTTTTTTATAGGATAAGGATGACAAACGAGCACACAGTCCACCTGATGGTAAGTGGTTGCTGCAGCCCATAGACATCTACATCTATCTTCGATTAAGAATCAAAATGTAGATGCGTTGTCACCCGTGAAGAATAAGATGGAATGCCTCGTTTCCAGTAAAAAGGGTCTCCAGTTCTCTACACTCACCAAACGAAACACAGCAGCGTTAAGCTGCTATTTTACGCTGGTATTGTAAGAGCGTGGTCCTTCCATGGTCGAGTCAACGCATTCGTGCTACAACCATAATACAGCTGCAGCATGGCTCTACCACGTATTTGCTCTTATGGTGAATGTAGAGAACCGGAGGCCCGTTTTACTGAAAACGAGGCATTTACATGTTAGTCCCCAGATGACAACTCATGTACATTCTGAATCTTAATTGAGGATAGATTTAAATACTTATGGGCCACAGCATCCACTTACCATCAGGTGGACTGTGTGCTTGTTTTACACTCTTATCTCTAATTCTATAAAAAAACATGTTGCACATTGATTACGTATTCACTTATAGGGCATCATATCCGGTTTTAACCTTGACCAATAACAGTTATTCTATAATACACTTAGGTGCATCACGTCGCCACCGATTATAGCAGCGGCATGCTTGACATAAGTTACAAGTAACTGCATGTTGTAAACCTATAGCGTACGTGACGGTAATACGGCCATCCGGTTAACATGGTCACTTTCTTGTAACTCAAAAACTACAGCCTTGTCTGCATAAATAAATGGCTTGGTGATACGGATAGATCTTCTTCAGTTGATCAAATAATAAAAGGTCAAAAGGGCGCTGCTTTATCGACGCCATTTTGACAGTTGACGGTATAGTAAATGTGATCATTAACTGTTTTTTTTTAAGTTTTTTTTTTCGAAGTATTTCTAATTATTGTCAAAGCTTGTTTGTTATTTTATTTTCTTATACGACTTTGTGTTTTTGTCTCTGTCCTCCTCCTAGTTTTGGTTTTATTAACGAAAAAAGAAGGAGGTACTGAATTCGACTGTATTTTTTATGTGTGTTACCTTAGAACCTTTTTCTAGGTCAACCAATGATGATGACCAAAAAATGGTGATTATTTTTTTATTTGAAAACTGGTGCTTCTCTTGTGGTCCCAAAAATCAAGATTTGACCAGTACTTTTGAGTTATCCTTAATAATGTGTATTTAATTGACTTCAACTACATTGATGAGAACATTTTATTTATATTGAAGGCGATTGTAGAAAAATTTTAATTTTACCACTTTTAGGATGAGAAAGCTTAAGGTGACCATATCATTAGTATTTTTATAGAATAAGGTGATAAACGAGCACACAGTCCACCTGATGGTAAGTGGATATAGTGGCCTATAGACATCTACATTTATCCTCCATAACAATTTTAAATGCAGATGCGTTCTCACTTCTCACCCTTGAGGACTAAGTTAGATGTTGTACTGCAGTATATGCAGTTATGTTTGGTAGGTGCTACCGCTAGTTGACGGGAAGATGACGCCGTGTTCGAAAGATGATTAAGTTAAAGTTAAAAGTTAAAGTTACAGCCTATATACGTCCCACTGCTGGGCACAGGGCTCCTCTCATTTCTGAGAGGGTTTTAGGACAAGGAAGTGTCCGCCGCGCTGTCCCAACGCGTGTTGGCGAACTTCACATGTCTTCGAAATACTTGTTTTGCTTATTTCTCAGACACGCAGGTTTTCTCACGATGTTTTCCTTCACCGCCGAACACGTGGTAAATCAGCACTTATAATTGCAATTAACAATTTCATTAGTGACGGGGGGGTTGAACCCGGGTTGATCGCATACTGTGAAATTTACCGCGAGCGCTAACCATCTGAGCTACCACGGCTCTCGATGAATATGTATTAATGTGCTATTTCAAAATGTATGTTACTATACATTTCATCATTTATTTAGTGGCTAGACTTGAAAAGTTCGTGCCGCCGCGCCGTTTTGACCCACCAACCTTTTGAGCACTAATACGGTCAGTAAGGCGTGTTATGCCACTTTAGGTATCAGAACTTGTAATGTCCAAATAAGTCTAATAATAATTAAAAATTAAAAATTTTGTACAACCGACTTCAATATAAATTATCAAGAATAATTCAAAAGCTATTGGTCAGACCTTAATCAAATTTATATGGGACCACATGTGAAGCACCAGCTTTGAAATAAAAAAATAATTATCGAAATCGGTACACACAGTAAAAAGTTATGATGTATAACACACATAAAAAAACATACAGTCGAATTGAGTACACTCCTTTTTGAAGTCGGTAGAAAAAATGAATTGAATGGCTATCTGAGATGTAATATTAGGTTGAATACATGTTTACGTGGTAGAGCCATGCTGCAGCTATATTAATTGTATAGTTGTAGCACGAATGGGTCGGCTAGACCGGAGAAGGACCACGCTCTCACAGAATACCAGCGTAAAATAGCAGCTTAACGCTGCTGTGTTTCGTATGGTGAGTGTAGAGAACCGGAGACCCTTGTTACTGGAAACGAGGCATTCCGTCTTAGTGCTCAAGGGTTGGCGACGCAACTTCATTTTGATTCTTAATCGAGGATGGGTTTAGATTTCAGTGGGCCACTGCATCCACTTACTATCAGATGGACTGTGTTCGTTTGTCACCCTTTTAGTATAAAAAGTATTAGCAGGAATACCTATTTAAAATGATGAAAATAATTTTATAGTAACATGTAGAAAGTGTGTTTTCGGTATAGTGGCGGTGTCGAAAGAGGCGACAAGGGAAACAAATCAGAATATGGGCAGCAACGCCTTCCTAATAACGACTAAAAATAAAAAACTGCCGTGGCCAAACCGCTTGCCAAGCAAATGGCAACTATGACTAATATCCCCCTTATGAGGCCAAGCTATAGGAGAGACTATGTTGAGATATCTAAAAACCCTCACAGAAATGAGAGAAGGCCTGTGCCCAGCAGTGGGACGTAAATAGGCTGCAAATTTACTTTACAACTTTTATGTAGAGATATATGTTCAGCAGTGGACTTTAATAGGCTGTTACAGTAACAGCATGTAGCAAGCGGAGTTTCGAATAGATCGCTGCGCCTGGCACCTAAGCAGGAAGGTCGCCAATCGTAGTATCTTATTATTTTCTGTTGTCACGAAGACGCTGCTGCCCATCGCGTGTCAGTGTCCCTTCTGTTACCTCTTACGATCAGGTCGCTTAAAAGAACTTGTGAAGTCTGGCCATTCACACTGAAACTGCAGCAGTGGATTAATTCCTGCTCTACAATCCTGTTAGAAATGAGAGAGGACCTGTGCCGATTCTAGTCTTTCGCCATACAAAACAAAGCGGCGTTTCACTGCTATTTCACGAATATTCTGTGTGAACATTGTTATTTACCAGTTTTCTTCTTCTGCTTCATCATTACCTCGTAAGTAGCTCGTAAAACTCCACTGCTGGAAATTATCCTCTTCCGTTTCAGAGAAGATTTTTTTTATAGGATAGGGGTGACAAACGATCACACAGTCCACCTGATGGTAATTGGTTGCTGTTGCCCATAGACATCTACATCTATCCTCGTTTGCTAATCAAAATGCAGATGCGTTGTCACCCGTGAGGACTAAGAATGCCTCTTTGCACGTAAAATGGGTCTCCGGTTCTCTACACTCACCATACGAAACACATCAGTTTTAAGCTGCTATTTTACGCTGGTATTTTGTGAGAGCGTGCTCCTTTCCCGGTCGAGCCGACCCATTCGTGTTACATTTATACTACTAATATAGCTGCAGCATGGCTCTACCACGTATAAATTTGCCATAGTCATCACGGTTGACTGGTGGATTAACGGTCATAGATAAAATATTCTCCATTTTATCTGATAAAAGTCCACCGCTGAACGTAGACTTTCAGTTTGTAAGGAGAATTTGGCATAATTTGTACACTTGGCAGGCGAATAAGCGATCACAGTACCCAACGTGAGCACCTTGGACGCTACTCCCTGTCACCTGTCAGCGTAGTTGCAAACGGGTTGTGGTTAGTGGTGTAGGTCTTTCTAGCATATCCCAAAGTTGCCACTTACCCCACCCGCAGGACAATGGGTGATGGATTGTCGTATCATTACCGTAAGCTCACGGCATATTCCATCATTACAGCCCCTCACAAGTCCACTGATGAACGTAGGCCTCCCCGAATGCTACAAAGCATGGGACCATTCCCGAGCCATCTGCATTCTTCGACTTTCTGCATCTCTTACCTTCCTATTTTATGGGTGGCCGTTCTACACTCTGCTTGCGAGTGCTTGCTTTACGAGGCTGCCACTCGATACTATTTCTTCCTCATCAGTTGTAGATTGTTCAAGCTTTTTTTCGGCTTAGTTTATATTTTAATTATTTCTAAAGAACACTCACTAACAGTACTCTTAACTAATATTTCCGTTTACAACTCCAAATGAGCTATAACGGGTTGTGCTAGGAATGGTTCTCCACAGTAGGCGAATGGTGGATTCGAACTCACCGACTTTCGAATTTTGGTCGGTATCCTTTACCATTACTGTGGCTTTAGGCGTTTTACTCGTCTATTTCCAAGTAGCAAAAACTAAACCACTCATTTCCCTCGCCCCGAGTTCGTACACTAGTTAACGTGCGGCAACGGAAATGGTTTTTCACCGACATCAAAAGCCGGAACGAACCGGACGAAGTAAGCAGTTTAACCGAATGCGGGAACAATTAAATTGATGCAACCCGTCGACCGACAGGTCGACGACCGGCCGCTGTTTATTCCTGGTATTGATCATAGATTAGACTAATGTAGATGCGACAGATGTTAAAAGATAAGCCAAGCCAAAATTTGTTCTCAACTTATTCTAAGAACACGCACTCACGCACTTAATATGCATCTAAAATCATTTACTGCCAACAAAATGGTTTTCTGTTCAAATGTGAGCGTCTGCGGACTTTTACGGCCTGTTAAATAAAGAAAGAACAAAAATGAGTGCGTGAGTTCGTGTTAAGAATTTGAGCATGGCATCACTTGAATTGTTTTGCTTTGTTGTCTCAGGTGTAGGGTTGCCTGCTGGTGCCCATGAGTTCTCCTGGTTTGCAGTTGTTCATAGGTGGCAGTCGACACTTTTTCGTTTGTCCCCTCTTCTATAAAAAACACCAGAGAAGGACAACGCTTACAGAATACTAACGTAAAATAGAAACTTAATGCTGCTGTGCTACGTATGGTAAGATAACCGGAGACCTTTTTACTGGAAGGGTGGCACTGCTGTCATTCTATCTTAGACCTCAGGGGTGACAACGCATCTGCATTTTGATTCTTAATCCACGACAAGATGTAGATGTCTACGGGCACTGTTGCCAGATAGATTCATCCACTTTCCCCTAAACGCCCACTTAAAATCCCCTAGATTAAAACAAAATCCCCTGAATTAAGTGACTTTGAAATTTTCAGACGTATGTTAACTTTTCGATTTTGTTTTGTTAATAAATAAATTATACAAAAATAAATTGAAAATTTCAACGTAAAAAAATTAAAAAACTTGAAGTACAAATTTTGGAATATTTTTTTATAAAAATTACTACATACTGTGTTCAATACAAAATGTATTTTATTATGATTAAAAATACATTAAACTATTATAGTTTTCATAATGATTTCTTATATTTACGCGAACACTACACATTTAAATAAAACTAATTTTACGGATTTTATCGCGTATATTAACTTATTTTATATTCCCGACGTTTCGAGCACTTTACAGCACCCATGGTCACGGGCTAATAATTTTTAATCTGGAGGTAGCCGTGGTTAACTATGACAGTGGGACGTCATACACTTCAGTCCCCCCCGTGACCATGGGTGCTGTAAAGTGCTCGAAACGTCGGGAATATAAAATAAGTTAATATACGTAATAAAATCCGTAAAATTAGTTTTATTTAAATATTATAGTTTTGTTAGTTTAAATCTTTTTTCCTAAAAAAAAAAACATTGTTTAGTATAGGCGATAGTAAAATATAAAAAACATATTTTTATATGAAACTTAATACAAATAATACGTTATATTATAGTTTATAAATTATTTAATAATTAAAATCTTTAAAAAATTTTAAAACATTGTTTAAAACTCTGATAAAATATTGAGCACAGATTCATCTACTACGCTATTGTACATTTCTGACCTGCAAATTTTTTTACAGACTTCAAAAAGGAGAAGGTACTCAATTCGACTGTATGTTTTTTATGTATGTTACCTGTTAACTTTTTTCTGGATGAACCGATTTCGATGATTCTTTTTTTATTTGTAACCTGGTGCTTCACATATTATTTTATGGTCCCATATAAATTTGATCAAGGTCTGACCAATAGTTTTTGAGTTATTCTTAGTAATTTATATCGAAGTCGTAATTATTAATAGCATTGTTTTATAATTATTTATGAGCATGTATTTAACTGTAGTTTTTTTATTAATAAACTTTTTATAATTTCTGTTTTGAACTTTTGAACGTTCTTCTTTCATTTTTTTCAACTGAAATTTAAGGGAGTTTGTAAATCCACTGAACAAATCCCATAAAAAGTTCCCCTAGATTTTCCACCAAGCCGTCTTAAATCCACTAAATTTAGGGGAAAATCCCCCAAGCTGGCAACACTGTCTATGGTCTATGGGCCACAGTATCTACTTACTATCAGGTGGACTATGTGCTCAATTGTCACCCTTATACTATATTACAAAACTTTTTTCTATAGGTGGATACTTTGAGCTCGATTGCACGGTAATGTCGCTACAAATAAAATCTATAAATAGACCAGTAATATCAATAACCCATTACGCGAGATAACAGTGTTGGCATTGACCGTTAAAATAAATATTTGTCTAGCAAGTGTTTAACGACTATTTAATCATATCGCTTACATTTCATTTAGCACATGACTTTTCTTATTAACGTAAAATTAATTATAATTATAGGAATGAAAGTAAAGATTGCGATCTTGGGTTCAATTTGGAACGTCTTTGTATGGGTGGGCTTTATAGATTATGTACTTGTCATACAAGAAAGGGTTAGGGCTGTTGTTAATTACGATTGATCGAATCGCTTTGGTTCGATTATAACCCACATCCCAAACTTCAAGTCTTGAGTCTGCGGCTCTCGCGTTTGAATGGCGGACCAAGACCTACGACCTGTGACCCGCGAATGGCGACATTTCTTTTTTCGGTGTCTGCTGTTTGCTAACGGACTAGTTTATTAACAACAAGTAAAAGGCCAGTTACGTGGGCTAAGCCCACTCAGGACATGTTATCTTTAAAATCACTGGTCAAAGACCTTTAGATTGATATAAAATAATAAGCAAAAAGTCCAAAGTCCAAAGGTCGCATCTCAGCTACTCAGCTGTCATTGTCAATTATGTTTAGATTAGAAACTGTAATTCTGTAATTAATAAATAAATATTCTTTCATTGATAAAAATATGATTTGAATATAAATGTTAAAAATTAAATTAAATTATAATAATAAATATTAAACGTATATATTGGTAGTGAAGATCCGCAGTGGAAGATTGATAGAATAGTTTTGACTCAATCACTTTACCAAGGGGTCACGATCGACCCGGGTTAGAACAAAATCGGTCGACACAGGCCTAGTAAGGGTGACAAGTTGACAAGCGAGTAAACAGTCCACCTGATGCTAAATGAAAGCTTTGGCCCATAGACACGTACTCGATTAAAAACTAAAATTCAGCCAAAGGACTAGGATAAAATGGATATAATTTTTATTTTATGACCATAACAGCTCATTGAAGTCCACTGAACATAGGCCTCCCCTATAGATTACCTCATATGCCATAGTTGCCACGCTTGGCAAGCGTGTTGATAACCGCAGTTTTTTATTTTTACCCGTTATTAAGAAAACGTTGCTGCCCATCTCCTGATTTGTTTCCGTCTGTCGCCTGTTACGATACCTACGGAATGATATGGAAATGGGATAGTGGATATTCATACATCGCCACTACACGGTAAACACCGCCATTAAACTCTAATTTAAGACCTTTTACGAAATGTCAGAATATGGCCAGACCACCCAGCCCCAAACTTGTTTACTTATACTTACTACCAGACTTATGTTGTGTTCTTTAAAAGGCACATTTATGCGGTAAATGTATTTTCGTTCTGATTATACGACAACGGTTTTCTTTGATCGTACGCCGATCTTAAAACCGAATAAAGTACTACGAAATTGGGTAAGAGCATAAAAGGAAAACCTTTGAAGTCGACGATGAAATGGTCTATCCGAAATACATGTACGTTAAGCTTAATCTTTGATCGGATGTTATGTGACAGGGGTCGGATTGTAATTGGTGACAGTTTTAGAAATCTCATAGATGTGCTGCATTTGTCCTAAATATTATAGTGATGTTGTATTGATGCGAATGATTTCCTCCATAGCATCAATTTCTCATAATTTTGAATCATAGCGCCATGACAATGCATTTGGTTGCGACGATTCGAGCCGCGGGTTCGAATCCCGTGTGGAACAAGTGTTTCTATTAAAATATATTTTTCATTTCTTTTTCTTAAATAAATGTTACATTCACACTATTATCTCTTCATGTATCCTAGCTCTAATATATTTGTGGCTCAGTACCCAAATTGCTCTGAATGTGACGTACCTACACTGCGATTGTGTAATTTTAGTGGATGGCTTTGTTTTTACCGACTTCAAAAAGGACGAGGTTCTCAATCCTAATGCGTTTTTTTGTACGTATGTCACGCGATATCTTCGCAGATTGTGAACCAATTTTGATGATTATATTAAATGTGTAATAAATTTGGAGAGAAAATTCCAACCCTATTGGTAGCAATTAAATAACTTTAAAAAAAAATTGAAGTTTGTTTTTACTTTTTGTTAAAAGTTTAAATTATGTCGTTTAACGTTTGGGTTTTACTATGTTTCATTATTACGTGTGAGATTATTTACGGATTTCCTTTTTATATTATTACTAGCTGGCCAGGCAGACGTTGTTCTGCCCTTTTCGACGACTTCTTATATAAAACATCCTGTAATTCGTAATAAAAAAATATTGTCACTTATCAGGATAAAAGCTATCCTATCTCTCAAGTTGGATCAAACTACACACATTGTGAAACATTTCATTGAAATCAATTCAGTAGTTTAGGAGTCCATCCCGGACAAACAACGTGACACGTAATTTTTATATATTATCTTATTAAGTGGCGAAGCTTGCGAAGACACTTATTGATTTCACGATGTCTGTCCGTCTGTCCGTCTGTCCCACGATTATCTCGAAAACGGTTTCGAATTTTCAAATTCTGTTTTCAGCAATCGATTACTGATCACCCAGGCATCTGAACCTCCTATTTTGAAACTGATTGCTCAACGGCAACCGTTAGAAACCGCTACAAAGCTGATTGCTTCGCCACTTTGCTATGCTGTTAGCTTGCTAGGTTTATTTTAGATGCATACAAACAAAGACATTTAAGTAGTTATATATATTTTAAATCTCTTTGCATACAAATGAACTACAAAGTGACAATCATTTTGATGTCGACAAAGTCAGTGAATCGGCCTTCTGGTGGGAATCCTTTGTTGTTGAAAATCACTCCTCAGATGTTATCTTTTTTAGAGTTCCGTACCTGAAGGGTAACTAACGGGACCCTATTACTAAGACTCTGCTGTCCGTCCGTCCGTGTGTCTGTCAACGGGCTGCATCTCATGATCCGTAATATGTAGACAGTAGAAATGTTTGCACAATGTTTATTTTATTGTATCTCATGTGTAAATGTATCATACTGATTATACTACAGTCGCACTGCAACTGCTGGCCTTGGCTCGCTCCTGTATATACTTATATCAGGGGTAAGTAAATTATAGTGTTAGCTGTTAGCTAATAATTTAAAATTAAAAATTTTGTACAGCCGACTTCAATATAGGTTATTTAAGAATAACTCAATAACCACTGGTCTAACCTTGATTAAATTCATATGGGACCACACGAGAACTATCAGCTTTCATATAAAGAAAGAATCATCGAAATATGTTCGCCCAGTACAAAGTTATGAGGTAACACACATAAAAAAAAACATACAGTCGAATTGAGTACCGTCTCCTTTTTGGAAGTCGGCAGAAAACCGTCAATTTCGAAAAAAATGCTTGGAGCCATCATCAATGTGCCAAGAATTAGAACGTATCCATTTTTTTCTATATCTTGGGTGGGCTAGAACGGGCGAGTTTTATTTGTATTTTATTTAGTTCTAAATTTAAAATGGCGCCTGCTCCGAGCCGTGAAGTGATTCATTCATGCATTTTAATTTATTTTTGTTTAAACTAAGAATTTTGTTTTGAATTTCGAAACCGTTTATTATTAAGAAATTAAATATATATAAGAATCCCTTTTAGGGTTCAGATAATGAAACTACGCTTATTGAGTCGGAACTTCTCACTTGTTTGTTATATACAATCCATCACCAACATCTTATTCCATAGCATTAAAAAAAATGAAGATAGTACGATGACGAATTACCCATCACTTAATATAACATCCTCCAGAGCTTAATTCGGTCTTCCACATTGAGTTATATGTACTACGTACTAGAGAAGCTATTCCAAACAATATGTACTACGTACTAGAGAAGCTATTCCAAACAAAAATTGTGCGCGGGAGATAGTAGAGGCGAAGACTTTAGTTTAAGATTTTAACAGTGGTAGAGCCACGCGGCAGCTTTTGCTGTCGCACGGATGGGCCGGCTCGAACCGGGGTGGTACCACGACCTCACAGAAAACCAGCGTGAAGTAGAGATTTACCTCTGCGTTTCGCTTGGTGAGTGCAGGTGGCCGGAGGCCCTTTTTACTGGAAATGAGGCATTCCATCTTAGTCCTCACGGGTGACAACGCATCTACATTTTGATTTGTAATAGAGGATAGATGTAGATGTCTATGGGCCGCAGTAACCACTTACCATCAGGTGGACTGTGTTGCTCGTTTGTCACCCTTATCCTATAAAAAAAAAAAATTAATATAATATAAGATGTTAATATAAAATTAATATATTAATTTAATATAAAATACTCTTATTTAATCTAAAGTATTTCTAAATAAAATGTAATAATAATTATCTTATGGAATTCACAAATCTTCAATTTACGCAATATTTAGTTTAGTGTACGGATTGCAGTACAGTTCAATTGAACATAGTCAATGTTCGAAATGCAAAATCTAGTGCGTAGTACATATAATTTTTGTGCGTAGTATATTAAATTTTGATTTAATGAAGTATAGTAAAGTAATACCTTTATTTAAATCTGGTAGTACATTAGACCCCGCCAATTTTAGACCTATTTCTGTACTACCAACACTTAGTAAGATTTTTGAAAAAAATATTCTTGATAAAATGTTAAATTTCTTTAATATAAATAATTTACTTCATAAAAATCAATTTGGTTTCACAACGGGCCGCTCGACAACTGATGCTGGTGTTGAACTGATTAAATATATATTTAATGCATGGGGAGAATTCACAGGATGCTTTGGGTATATTTTGTGACCTATCCAAAGCCTTCGATTGTGTTCACTATGAATCATTAATCAGGAAACTTCAACACTACGGTGTAAGAAGTGATGCTCTTAAATTAATTATTTCATATTAAGTAAGAGAACGCAAAAGTTGTCATTAACAGTATGAGTTCTTCCGGGTCGATGATACAGATGGGCGTGCCTCAAGGCTCAATTCTCGGCCCCTTTCTGTTTCTTGTATACATTAATGACTTGCCTTACATATTAGGAGATAACCATGATATAGTATTATCTGCAGATGACACTTCTTTAATTTTCAAATTAAGTCGACAATTGCTAAAATATGACGAAGTAAATAATGCTATATCTAAATTAGTAAATTGGTTCAATGTTAATAATTTGCATTTAAATGGCACTAAAACGAAATGTATAAAATTTATGACTCCAAAAGTCAAACAATTAAATACTAATGTAATTTTAAATGGGGAGAAACTGAGTCTTGTAGATACCACCATTTTTCTTGGAATCACACTAGACGCGAAGCTTCAATGGAGCCCCCATATATCAAAACTAGCAAGCAGACTTGGTTCTGCAGCATATGCCGTAAAAAAGATTAGAAGTCTAACTAGTGTTGAAACAGCTAGACTAGTTTACTTTAGCTATTTCCATAGCATAATGTCGTATGGTATTTTGCTATGGGGACACGCAGCTGATACTGAAATTATATTTGTTTTACAGAAGAGGGCCATAAGAGCAATTTATGATTTAAAGCCTAAAGAGTCGCTGCGACAAAAATTTAAGGAAATTAATATATTAACTTTGGCCTCTCAATACATTTATGAAAATGTAATGTACGTACACAAAAATAAAAGTAGTTTACAAAAATAAGTGATATTCATTCTGTAAATACTAGGAACAGACACAAGCTAGTAGTACCAGTTACTCGACTCCATCGAGTCAGTAATTCATTCTTGGGGCGATGTATACGCTTTTACAACAAAATTCCAGAAAATATACACTATAAATATATATACACTATAAATAATTTGACCTGCTCAAAGTTCAAAAACTTTATTAAACTAAGTTTGTATAAAAAGGGTTATTATAATATTAAAGAATTTATATATGATAATAACTCCTGGAAGTGAAGTGATCGCTCCCAAGCTATTTCTAATTTGTTGTGTTGTTAATTTGTGTAACATACATGATTGTAAGCTGTTATTTAATAAAAAAGTCCCGCTGGGTTTCTTGCTGGTTCTTCCCAGGACAGAGGTTTTTTTCGAACCAGTGGTAATTATACAAAAGAGTGACTTTCAATAAGTATTATTTATAATCTATATTGAATAAAAAAGTTTCTGTTTCTGTTTCTATAATATATCGATGGTCTTCCAGAACAAAAATAAATTAATAATGAGAAAAAAGTAACGAAGTTCGAATACACCGGAATAAACCAGTTATGTTATTCATATATCATACAAATGTACATATTATATGCATATATTAAAATATATATATATATATATATATATATATATATATATATATATATATATATATATATATATATACGATAAGCTGCTATTTGACGCTGGTATTCTGTGAGAGCGTGGTTCCTCCCCGGTCGAGCCGACCTATTCGTGCCAAAACTATACTACTAATATAGCTGCAGCATGGCTCTACCACGTACAAAAAATTTCTGGGCCGGTCTCGGCACTAAAGCTATGGTCTCGGTGGCTAGTCTCAAATCTGCGCGGGATAGGATTACAGGACACGAGTGCATTTTTAGGGCAAGAGTAACAAACACAGGTGCACTTACTATTATTTGTGTGCTTCCCGGGCTGGGGGGATGTGTATTTCACACAACAGCAACGAGAAGCTGTTATCATGGAGATGCCGCTACTGAACTTTTGTTTGAGTTTCCCTTAAGACACTCATGGGATGATATAGGGTAGGTAGTTGATTCTCTTTCGCCGCAACTGCCTCTTGCATCATTGACTGGTGGTTGTGGTTTGTCAGATAATGTTATGACCAGGATTAAGAAAAATGCTTGGGTGGCTTGGACATGTAAAAATAATGTACGAGGCAAGATTGACAAAGCAAGGCAAGGCAATATCGGCAAGAAACATATGGCGATATATTGAAGATGGTCCAAATTAAGGCTGGACGGCTCCATGGCGCAGTGGCTTAGCAAAGAGTTGCAGTGCTGGGGTCCGCGGGTTCGAATACCGCACGGAACAAGTATTTGTATGACCTACAAATAACTGTTCTGAGTCGAAGTGCAATTTATGTTTGTAAACTGCCTCCACGACACAGGAGAAAATCCTAGAGTGGGGGTAACGTTTTTTAATAAACAACACAAAACAAAAGTGTATCCTAAACCGAATAGCGTCTGTGCGTGTCAGAATCGTGCCAAATGGTGGTCTCTTTGGGTTACAGACGTAAGAGTGTATGTGCCAGATTTATTTTACACTAGTTGTTCCCCGCGACTTCGCTGCGTGTAATTTAAGGTTTTAATTTTTTTTGCGCGGAACGCTATTTCTTTTTTTAAATATAAGTAGCTTAACTTACTCCCTATAACATCAGCTATCTGCCAGTGAAAGTCCCGTCGAAATCAGTCCAGCCGTTTCGGAGATTAGCCGGAACAAACAGACATACGACAGACAAAAGTTTAAAAAATTGTGTTTTTGTTATAAGTTCCCTATAAACTTTCATATGCATTTAGTAAAAAGCTGTTATTTTGACTTTACAAACAGACATTTCAAAGCTATTTTTTTGTATAGATAA
Organism: Parnassius glacialis; assembly: GCA_033319125.1. NCBI lineage: Eukaryota > Metazoa > Arthropoda > Insecta > Lepidoptera > Papilionidae > Parnassius > Parnassius glacialis. The sequence goes on along the minus strand of JAVANC010000029.1, from coordinate 5,746,986 downwards.
TATTTTTGTTTTCCTATTATGTAATATATTTTTTTATGAAGTACATTACAATTTGCTAAGGCAATTACAGTGTTGTTAAACAAGTTTGAGCTAATATCAAACGCAGTCAACAACTCACAGACTGTACTGTGTGACTCAGCACAATGCGTCATGGACCATATTGAAACCTTGATCCCTCCTGTTGTATAATTATTTTGATAACTTCACATTTAAATGTTTGTGTTGAAGTTTAGATGGTACATACGAGTACGTACCTATATAGATAATGCATAATATTTCTATTAGGGACGATTTTTCATTCACCAGATACAAGTAGTTTTTATAACTCAAAACTTCAAAACAGGACTATACAACCAATGGGTGTTGCCAGTGGTGACCTATGGAACTGAGACGTGGTCCTTCACTGCTGGCCGGATGAGGAAGCTCAAGGTTGCTCAGCGAGCTATGGAGAGGGCTATGCTCTGAGTTTCTCTGCGTGATAAACTTAGAAATGAGGGTTCCGCAGTAGAATCAGAGTGACCGACATAGCTCAACGGATTAGTAAGCTGAAGTGGGAATGGGTCGGCCATATATCTCTAAGAACCGACAACCGACGGGGAAAAAAGGTTCTCGAGTGGCAGCCTCGTACCGACAGGCGAAGTGTAGGGCGTCCCCTCACTAGATGGAGTGACGACCTGGTAAGACATGCAGTAAGTCGATGGATACAGGTGGCTCAGGACCGTGCTTCGTAGCATTCCTTGCGGGAGGCCTATGTTCAGCAGTGGACTTGTGAAGGGCTGTAATGATGACGATGATGAGATAAAAGTACATCAAATTATCTATAACCCGGCTTTAATTAAGCTAATTTAAATTAAACCTGGCAAATTTTTTATTTAATGTATCTATATAATTTTGCATGCACGATATGGCTAAATACAGAACTTAATCTATATAAAAACACTTGTTAATGCCTGTATTTGCATATAAAGAATTGATTGATTGATTGAATGTAGAAGTGTAACAATTAACTATTTTGAATGTAAAACAGTAATTTTTAATTTATTTATGTTGTATTTTATTCTATGAACGACTTATCGGAGGCCTGAAAAATCGGCACGTGATTATATTTCACAAAATAAGCGGTATTTTTGAACAATTAAGTATTTGTAAAGTGCTATTAATATGTCTAAATAGCTTCTTTGTTAGACATTCCTCTGTCGGGAATTATAAAAATGTTTGTTTGTAAATAAATAAGGATAATCCATCCACGGTTATACGTGGTAGAGCCATGCTGCAGCTATATCAGTAGTATAGTTGTAACACGAATGGGTCGGCTCGACCGGGGAAGGACCACGCTCTCACATAATACCAGCGTAAAATAGCAGTTTAACACTGCTGTGTTTCGTATGGTGAGTGTAGAGAACCGGAGACACTTTTTACTGAAAAGGAGGCATTCCAACTTAGTCCTCACGGGTGACAACGCATCTGCATTTTGATTCGCAAACGAGGATAAATGTCTATGGATCACAGCAACCACTTACCATCTGGTGGACTGTGTGCTCGTTTGTCACCCTATCCCTATAAAAAAAGGTAAACTTGCATTTGGATATTTATTCTAAGTATCATACGTGAATTACATTTCGTACTTTCTAAGTACCTATGTATGTCAGAGTGAGCAGGCGACAGATAAAGACGGTCGGTCACAGGCCTCCTGAATCACTTTTAAGTACGAGAATAGAAAATTCACATGGATCATGATTCACGTTTGAATTATTATAAAACTAGCTGTTCCCCGCGACTTCGCCCGCGTGGAATTTGTTACGATTGGATGAAAGAACAATTAGGGTTCTGCGCAAATAATTAAAATCCATGAAATTTTAATTATTTGCGCAGAACCCTAATTCTTGCATTAAAATATAGTAGTAGCCTAAGTGATTATTTCTTATAACATTAGCTATCTGCCAGTGAAAATCCCGTCAAAATCGGTCAAAGGCGTTTTTGAGATTAGCTGGAACAAACAGACACAGTCATACAGACAATAATTTTAAAAATTTTTTTTTTGTTATAAGTACCGTATATATTTTAATATGCATTTAGTTAGAAACTGATTACTGAACTGTTATTTTGACATTACAAACAGACACTTCAATTTTATTTATTTGTATAGATACTAGCTGGTACCCGGCGCGATGATACCGCAGAAAAAATAATTGTGGAAATATCGTTTTAAATTTGGAAGAGTTATATTATTTAATTAGGAATTAGGAATAATAATAATAATAAATAATAATATACAACTTTCAAATAAATTTATCGGTACTACACGCGCGCGTCAGTACCCGCGTCTAACTCGCTTTGAAATTCGTTGCATATAATTTGAGTCTTATGACGCATCAATAAATCTGAAATTGCATTTATCGACGTTCAACCGCACACGCCCCGCACACGCGCTGCACCCGCCCCGCGCCCGCGCTTCGGCTAGTGTTGTATTGACTGTGATCAAGTTTAGTGGCTTGGTAAGTTTCTTAATTAAATAATAATGGATGACAGCGATAAAGAAACATTTATTTCTTTGGTGGAGGAAAAGGACGTGCTGTGGGACAAAACCCTTGAAAGTTATAAAAATAAAAGAAAAACTTTACAGGCCTGTCGTTTATATGTACATATAGTATGCAAATATAACTTTTTTTAACTTAGTCGAATCCACCTTGTTGCACACGTGCTGACGTTGTGACATCTGGAAGCCACTAGATCACTGCACTAGTTGTATGAGCGGACGCGAGGCATGCGCTTGTACGACTTTGCGCGTGGCGAGCGTGGGTGTAAGGCGGGAACAACTTCCACGAAGGTTATAGGCATAGTACAATTAACTTAGGGCATGTTCATATGACCCGTGCCGACCATGCACAGGACCTGCACACGTATTGTGCCCGCCTTACACACATGACACACAGATAAACTTTCACAACTATCATACTCAAGGGTGGGCAGTGACAACGGACTTCCTATTGGCACTTTTCCTATTAGCACACGTCGGTAAGTGGCAATCTTAATTTGGCTCATCTGTATCGCCAATTTGGTCGATAAACTTTCGTCTGGGACGTTCCTTGCCGACTCTACCGCTCACTTATGCGGCAAAAATCTAAAATTCTTGACAAACGTCATTTGTACTTCGAAATGAGGTTGCTCTCATCGGAGAAGAAACGGCTAAAGAAACTTTGCAAGTAGCTTTGGTGGCGTTTTTAATTTTTTTAAGATTTAATTTATATTGGTATTTTTGTGTGCTACTATTTAACCATAATATCGTATTTCTTACTTGTTGCTCTAAGTTGTCCAAAGTATTGGCATCTGCTTTTTAGCTTGGCTTCGTATCCTAAACCCGCTGTAGGTACACTGCTCGAATAGCGTATGTCTGAGTCAGAATGTCCCCTAACAGAGATTGGTATCTAATCTAGGTTTGCGAGATATCTCCTACAGCGATTGTTAAGTAAATTCGCGGCATAGATAATGCGCTGGTTAGGGTTGAATCTGCGAATTTAAATATTCTTGATCTAGTTGTGTTAATTTCCAATTAAAATTAAGAAAAAAAAAATTGTCTTTCCTTTTTTTTTCTTAATTTTAATATGAAAATCGGTGAAGTGCGAGTCAAACTCCACTCTGATCAACGTTCCGTACATATTATGACCTAATTTATTGTCTAAAAACGTTTGTTTTTCTGTTCTATATATCATTATAATTTTACGTTTTTACTACTTGTACAGGAATTTCCAATTCCTAACTAGTTAAGTTTTTGATATAAACCTCATTGACAAAAACTGTCTAAATCTGACAGCTTTGACTACCCTCCATTTCACTATTTTTGAAGATAAAAAAGAATACAACATACATATTTCTATAATGGTTTCTTATATTTACGCGAACACTACACATTTAAATAAAACTAATTTTACGGATTTTATCGCGTATATTAACTTATTTTACATTCCCGACGTTTCAAGCACTTTACAGCACCCATGGTCACGGGGGGGGGGGGGGGACTGAGGTGTATGACGTCCCAATGTCATAGTTAACCACGGCTTCTTCCGGATTAAAAATTATTAATTTTTGTTCCGATCTACGCAGCATGAACTTACAGTATTTTGAAGTCTTGCAGTTGTATGCTTGGATTGGGATTTAATTTTATTAATTATAGGATCCCAAGCAGATGGCAGCACCCAGCCATCTTCTCTATTGAAATTAGGATTAATAAGATGCATATTTGTTCTTTATTCAATTAATTCTAGACAATGACATACTATGCTAAGGTAGGGTAGGCCAATTTGTGTAAAAAAAATAGGTTAATTGAATTCGAATTAGGTTTTAGGGTCAACTTTCTAGAGGCGGCGTGCCTCCTTGCCGGATTGCCGCCATGGGATCTGGAGGCGATAGTCCTCGCGCGCCTGCACGAATGGCGCACGGAGGCACTATGCCGGGGGGAAACCCCGCTGCCGCGGCAAGTTGTCGTGCAGCGGACAGACTTCCGGTGTGATCTCATGGGGACATGGAGAGAGCGACTGTCGCAACCCCGTGCTGGGCACGCCACTATAGCGGCGATAAGACCCCTCTTTGAGGAGTGGCTTGAGAGACGCCACGGCGTCCTCACCTTCCGCCTGACGCAGGTCCTCACCGGACACGGTGTGTTCGGGAGGTTCCTGCACCGAATCGGGCGGGAGGAAACGCCCGGGTGCTCCCACTGCGAGGATCGACCGGAGGACACGGTGGAGCACACCGTGGAGGTGTGCCCTGCTTGGGCGGAGCACCGCCGTGTCCTCGTAGCGGCGATAGGCGGCGGCGACCTCTCGCGTCCGGCCCTGGTCGAAGCCATGGTCCGGAGTGAGACGGAATGGGATGCCGTCACCGCCTTCTGCGAAGCAGTGATGCTAGCGAAGGAGGTGGCGGAGCGGGAGAAGGAGAGAGCAGCAGCTTTCCTTCCCGGCCGCCGCGGGAGACGCCCCGGGCGTCGGGGGCTACGTTGTGGCTCCCGGCCACCGTAGGCGCGGGCCTGTGGATGGCGAGCAATGGGTAGCTCGCCGTCCGTCCGTCTAACGACGACAGGCCGTGTCGACGGCGCGTTTTGTTCCACGCGCGCCTCAAAGAGCTGTCAGCATCGTGAAGGGGCCCGCAAGGGCCGACGCCTGCCGGGGCTGCGGGCTGTTCGAAAGAGATACCGCGGCTCCGGAACGTAAGGGCACTGAAGGAACACGGATGGTTTTTAGTCAGTAAAAGTCTGACACTCCCTTCCGCTACACCCAGAGCGAAAGGCGTCATTTGATGATTTTCCATCCGCAAAAAAAAAAAAAAGGGTCAACTTTCTACATCAAACATCAAAATTCCAAGTCCTCCATTCCGTCTACGAGCTAAAGATCCGTGTCATACGAGTACTACCTCGTTTACTTCTCCCACACCACACTAGGATTTTCTCCTATATCGTAGAGGCATTGTACATACATAAAATACACATGGATAAACATCCAGACCTTTTCTTTCGTTACCTTTCGTGCGGGATACGTTCCCTACATACAAACTATGGAGGGTAAAGGTAAAATTTTATTACGCGGTAGAGCCATGCTGCAGCTATATTATAGTTGTAGCACGAATGGGTCGGCTCGACCGGGGAAGGACCACGCTCTCACAGAATATCAGCGTAAAATAACAGCTTAACGCTGCTGTGTTTCGTATGGAGAGTGTAGAGAACCGGAGACCCTTTTTACAGGAAACAAGGCATTCCATCTTAATCATCATGGGTGACAACGCATCTGCATTTTGATTCGTAATCGAAGATAGATATAGATGTCTATGGGCCACAGCATCCACTTACCATCAGGTGGACTCTGTGCTCATTTGTCACCCTTATCCTATAAAAAGGTACCACCCTATTATGTTGCCAAGTAGCAGTATGTGTAGTGCTGTGTTCCCGCCTGCAGGGTATAGACGAGGGCTAGTATAGTTAAAGGCTATGAAGCGTTCCATCTTAACCCTCCTCCTCTTTTTTGGAATTGGTAGCCAGGTGTTCATGGGCTGACACTTAACATCCGAAGCACGTAAGTTCGTTAGTCATTTCCGTTTTATAAAAAAAAGAAGTCAAAACTGACAACCCTAACGAATGTTAGTTTATCGTTCATGGTTACATATTACCTTGCTTCGGCTCGTTATCACGCAACAATTTGAATCTCAAAGTTGTGCTTGTGGTTTCTTTGAATATTTTTGTCTTGTGAACGGTAGATAAAATTATATTTAGTGGAATATAAAATGGTGAAAGTGAAAAAATCAATTTCAGTACATAAGTGTTATTTATGAACTGTGTTGAATGTAATTTGTTCTATACCATTATATTCTATGTGCCTGTACTGTTATTATTTTTGCCTCTGTTTGGGGTCACTCATATCCGTTGTGGTTTCTCACGGACTGGTTGTTGTATAATTGTATGTACATTCAAGTAGGTTTGACATATACAATTGACATAGTTTGCTTTAGTGAAAAACTTACCTTCGGATGTGTTTTTTCATTCATACAGTAATATTCACCCCTGGACATGTGCCTTTTCCGTTAAAGAGAGGGTTTGTCTTAACCGTTGGCAAAACAACGAAAATAAAGTTTTTTTTATAGGATAAGGGTAACAAACGAGCGTACAGTAGTTACTGTGACCCCTATGGGTCACAGTAACTACTGTACGCTCGTCTAGATGTCTATACATCTACATCTATCCTCGATTACGAATCAAAATGCAGATGCGTCGTCAGCCGTAAAGACTAAGATGGAATGCCTCTTTTCCAGTAATAAGAGTCTTCGGTTCTCTACACTCACCATACGAAACACAGCAGCGTTAGCGTTGGCGTGGTTCTTTCCCGGTCGAGCCGACCCATTCGTACTACAGTTATACAATTAATATAGCTGCAGTATGGCTCGACAACGTCGCAAAAACGTCAGATAGATTGACAACTGCAGATGTGAGCACTGACGGTGCTTCTCGTCGCTAACCTGGGTATCTTATGTCTGGTCTAATCGTGATGGTATACCGCCATTTATCAGTAGCCGTAAGATCTTACTGGCGTTCCATAGTCGCCTCCATCTGGAAATGGGGTGATCAATTCACTTATGACGTCACCACATATACAACACGTTTACCAGTTTAAACTGCGGATTTTACTGCCACAGGTTTGTGGAAACAGCCATGAGGGTCTTTTTCGTCTTTTCTGTAACTTCTACAGCGTCTTTTCTGTAACTGTTACAGTCTATCAAAGTTCATCGGTGAACATAGGCTTCCCCGTGTGATTACCTCATAGAGAATATCCCCTATATTTGCTATACAAGTAAATGTCGTTACCTAGCCCCTTGTACCGACCCGTAGTTTTTTTTTTAAAGTGTTTATTAGGAAAGACGCTGCTACCCATATTCTGATTTGTTTCGTTTGTCGCCTTTACACCACGACACCCCTGGAACGTTAGGGGGTAGTGGTTAGTGGTCTTACACCGTCACCACGCGGTTTCTTCTGTAATACGGTGTTTTCTGTAACAGCATTTTTAAATTGTTACCTGGATATAAGAAAAGGAACGCAAGGGAACGCTCGTTCATTACTTAGTAAAGCGCCACGTGAAGGTAGCCACCAGAAGGTTTAACAGTGATAGAGCCACGCGGCAGCTTTTGCTGTCGCACGGATGGGCCAGCTCGAACCGGGGTGGTACCACGACCTCACAGAAAACCAGCGTGAAGTAGAGGTTTACCCTTGCGTTTCGCTTGGTGAGTGCAGGTGGCTGGAGGCCCTTTTTACTGGAAATGAGGCATTCCATCTTAGTCCTCACGGGTGACAACGCATCTACATTTTGATTTGTAATCAAGGATAGATGTAGATGTCTATGGGCCGCAGCAACCACTTACCATCAGGTGAACTGTGTGCTCGTTTGTCACCCTTATCCTATAAAAAAAAAGAAGGTTACCAGATCCCACAATGAGTTTTCCTGGCAATATACCTGACTTTTCAATAAATTTCCTGATATTGACGCAGAGGCAGCAAATAGTCCGAGAGCTGGTAGACATTTGTGGGTAGAAGTCCTACCCAAAATAGTATTTTTTTTATTTTTTACAATATTTAAACATTTGAACAAAATATTTTATTTAAAAATTTCTGTTTCCCTGACAGAGAGCTAAAATTCCGGACATGTCAGGAAAATTCCTGTCATCTGGTAACCCTACGTGAAGGCGATTTTGGTGTTAGGAAGTGTAATTAAAACAGGTGTAGACTAAGCTCTATGTACAAAAACCTTACGGTCTAAATACTTCCGACTGCTAAGCATAGATAGGTTCAGGATTTAGGGCAAGGAAGTGTCTGCCGCGCTGCCACAATGCATTTATTTGTCTCCTAATTATTTTTTTAAATGTTGTCAAATGACGGTTTATCCACGATATTTCCTTCACCGCTAAGTAGCTACTTGGTAAATCACCACTTAAATTATAATTTAATTTAGAATTTATTGATGCCGGCGATAATCAAAGCCGGCATGCTCGTGTACTGTGAAATTTACAGCGAACGCTAAGTCCCTGAGGTATCATAGCCTAAAAGCTAAGAGCTATAATCTTAAGTTGTTTTGATTTATTGCACTATTTGTATTTAATTACGTTATAAATATTCTCTACGATGACTTCACGTGCTGACGCAATCGACATCGGAGGCGCATTCAAATCGGCCGGCCTCAAGAATGCAGAGCCTCGATAATAGCTCGTAAATTTCGTTTCTATCTATATTCCTCATAGAGTTTGCGCTAGACATTGCGTGTAAGTACTAGCGAGTGTATTTGCTTCACAGATAGCTTACACGTTTCGGTTTGTTCAAGTTTTAGTTAAAAGCAAAAGAGTGGTTCGTAAACAATTCCTTAAATTGCAGTATCTGTTAGCTTAAAGTGCTAATTGCAATAAATATTAAATAAATAAATATATTCCTAATCCTTCGAAAATATGAAAATAAGCAAATAAGAACACAAAACCACAACCACCCTCACGTTTTCATCCCTTTGAGTCGAATAAAATTAGAACAAACATCAGATATAATATTAAAAACACAAGATGATGAAAATACTTTTACAGTTACTTGTTTCAATAGCTTGCTTAATTTCAGTTGCTAATTAGCTTGTTGTAAAATGATAAAATCTCTACATACAAGTTCGGTTAATGAAACGTAATAAACGTCCTTCATAAATTTGCAATTTGATACCAAACAACTTTCACAAGATATCAGTGAGGATGATATATCGGAACAAGGACAAGGGACACAAAAAAACCAGTCGTCATGAAAAAAGCGCATCTGCGCTCCGAATCTGATAAAACTGCATGTTTATTAAAACGATCACGTCCTCGACGTTTCTGCTTATCACTCGCTATTCGCAGCCTTGTAAACGGTTATGTATAATGTGGGTAGTTATTTATTTATGCAAATTTTACTGCCAAGCCGTAGCTCGAAAGTACGTTACGATTTTAATAAACTTGTTAGAGACCAAGTACTTGACCAACATGTTTGATCCTTATTTTTAAATATGGACTTTTTGTCGTCTATTTAAAACTGGAATCACATAGCTTTACGCTGGCGACCAATTAAATTAAACTGAACTGAACCATAAGATTTGCATTTTTATAGAATCAGGATGACAAACGAGCACACAGTCCACCTGATGGTAAGTGGGTATTGTGGTCCTTGGACATCTATGTCCATCTTCGATTAAGGATCAAAATGCAGATGCGTTGTGTCACCCCTGAGGATTAAGATGCAATGCCTCCAATAAGTAATCTTGTAATCTATAATTACTACAAGGCCACGCGGTCGACCTCCAAAAATATTACAAACGTAACGGTACACTCATTTTCGATGCAAACGCCTTAGTTAATTAATAAATCAATCATTACTCAAAGCTCTACTATAAACCACAATTCAGTTAGGTACACGTAATAGTTTCGCAACAAAGATTTATCCCACATAATCGCTGGACCTAAACGCTAAAGCCTCTAGCGTTACATGTAATCTAGACTCTCGTGTTACCTAGGCACAGCGCTTCGAGTTACCAGGCCGGTTGGGACGCGATCTGTTCAATTCAGCGAATGAATGTAATCACTGCGGTATAATAGTTTACGGGGTTACCACAAGGTGCAAGTGCCTATTTTATTTAAAATGTATGTAGGTAGCAATTATTTTATTTTTTTCCTAGGATATAGACATAAAGGAGAAAAAGGATTGGCATGAGATTGTAAAGAGGAAGTGAGGGAGAAAGTGCACGAATGATATTAACAAAGTGCATGTCTAATGGAGGCAATATGGAAAATGGGCTTTTCGGCAAGTAACCAGCAAAGTTAAACTTTCTTTGAGTTAGTACATAAACCATCTGACACTCTGAACCATCGCTTTTCGGATGGGTTTCCGCAATACGCCACTTACATGTAAAGTAGAAATCGGAAGGAAAAATCGGCACATTCAATCTTAGGGCTCACACGCACTACGCGGGTAACCGCATTGCGGCTAGTCGTCCGGCTGACCCATGAGCATGCAACTTAGAACATTATTTTACGAACAAAATGATACGTTTTATGTGCTTCCATATACATTCCGAAGTGCTAGGCTAGACTTATTTTAATCTCACTAGAGGGCACACTTATATATTAAGTCTATGCATACGCAATGATCCATGCGCACAACGCAGTTAGTAGCGGTCACTGGTAGTTACGCTTAAATTGTTATTAATATTTATTTAACATTATTTATTTTTAGAAAATGCCGTTTTATCTGTGTTTTCAGGCAATAAAAAACTGCTAAAATATCATTAGAATACGAAGGTAAATTTCGTTCCGAAACCAAAAGAACCGGTTCGAGTCCAGCAGAAGTGTTTATTTTTTCCTTTTTTTGCAAGTTCCTTCTTTTGTAAGAATTAAGCGCCATCTGTTCGGCAAAGCACGACACTAACGAAAATTAAATTTTAGTCGCGCATCTATCTCTAGTATATTATACAGTAATCTATGGGCTGACCGCAGGATGCGGTTGCGAATGAGACCAATCGAATTGCGGGCAGCCGCATTCGCAACCGCAAACCGTTGCGAATTGCGGTCATATCGATTCCTTTCCGTACCGTGATAAATATGCGCCAACTCTTCCCATGCTCTTTCTTGTAAAATTTTATCGGAATATTCTCCCAATTCGATAAATTCCCTATTGCTCCGACTTATTCTGGATTTCGATGATAAATTTTTCGGTATCTATCATAAACGTACCACGTGCACACAATATCATTCAATGGCCGGCAGCCGTAAACTGAGCCGCACAGTGCGAATAGCAACCATCCGGCTGGTCGGCATTAGGGCAGTAGCCTTCCGAACGACCAAACGTTACCTACTTGACGGGTTTCCCGTCAAATCTGACGGGTCAGCGATGTTGCCAACGGGAAAAAATTGTTTTTAACGGTTAAAGGACTTTTTAACGGGACAACTACTGGACTACAACTAACTGGATCCTATTCGTTTAACTACGTCCAATTATAAAAGAATCGATATCAAATCAATTCATTCTTAATA